>CM065396.1:21503483-22155983 GCA_033060915.1 Euryodendron excelsum
CCTAAGGGTAAGTGTTTTGTCTGCAAGCAATCAGGGCATTAGAAGTTGTAATGTTTGGTTTATCTAGCCAAACAGAACAACAAAGGTAAATCTCATTCACTAGTAGTTAAAACATATTTAGCGGCATTATCTACTGGTACATGGTGTGTAAATACGGGAGCCACTAATCATATATGTAATTTTTTGCAAGGGTTACACCAAACCCGCCAGCTTAATGATGGAGAGATTTATATCTTTTTAGGTGACAGGACGAGAGTATCAGTAGTTGCAGTAGGAGATATTAGTATTTTTTTTATTTGATAGAGATAGGATTTTAGTATTAAAAGACTCTCTTTATATACCTTCCGTTAAACATAATTTGATTTTAGTTTCTAGATTGATTGATAATGGATATTTTGTTATTTTAGTAACTCTGTTGTTATTAAGTTAAATAAATGTTTTATTTGTTTTGGTACATTGGTGAATGGTCTTTATATTGTTAATCATATCTCCCTTACACTGCAACTAAATGAACTAAATAACACTAATACACTACCATGTAAGAGAAAGTAACCTTCTGAAATTAACCAAACCTATCTTTGGCACCTAGACCTAGGTTATATTAATCTGAGACAAATTTCGAGACTGGTTAAGGATGGGCCATTAGGTTCATTAGAAGTGGAGGCACTACTAGTCTGTGAATCCTGTTTGAAAGGTAAGATGACCAAGCGGCCCTTTGCGGCCAAAGGTAATAGGTTAACGGAGGCATTAGAATTGGTTCACTCTAATTTGTATGGCCCCATGAATATCCAGGTTAGAGGTGGCTTTGAGTATTTCATTACTTTCATTGATGATTACTCAAGGTCTGGGTATATTTATTTGATGTGCCATAAGTTCTGAATACTTCGAGAAATTTAGAGTGTTTAAGCCAGAAGTGAAAAAGCGTCATGATAAATGTATTAAGACACTACGATCTGATCGTGGTGGTGAGGACCTCTTGGGAGAATTTTTGGATTACTTATCAAATGAGGGAATTTAGTCTCAGTTGTTTGCACTAGGTATGCCACAATAAAATAATGTAGCAGAAAGAAGTAATATAACTCTTATGGATATGGTCAAATCTATGATAAGTTATTCAAATTTGCCTAATTCGTTTTGGGGCCATGCACTTGAAATAGCAGCATACATTTTAAACTTGATATCATCTAAGTTAGTACATATTACTTCTACAGAACTGTAGAATGAGTGCAAGCCTAGTCTATGACATGTTCGGATATGGGGGAGTTTAGCACACACGCTAAAAGGAAAAACAATAAGTTGGAATCTAGAACAAATATTTGTTTCTTTGTTGGGTACCTTAGAGGAACAAAAGGTAGTTTATTCTATTGTCCTAATGATCAGAATGTTATTGTTAGTACCAATACCCAATTCTTAGAAGAGGACTATGTAATGAACCCCAAACCCAGAAGTAAGATTGTTCTAGAAGAGTTGAGAGGAGATAGACTAGCCCATACTTCCTCATTACCTTCAGTACAAGAAAAAGCACCACAAGACTGAGTCATTGACATCCTATTGCCTCATCGTAGTGAGAGGAATGTTGTGACTCAAGTTGATACTGAAACGCAGTGTGCAACTCCCGTCAACACATTGATTCCATAACCAGAGCACGATGATGGTGCACAAGGATTAGAATTAGCAGATCAATTCACTTGTAATACACAAACACAGGTTGTGCCTCATCGTAGTGGGAGGGTTGTACGCCAACCTGATCAGTATATGTTCTTGGGAGAGTTTTATGATAAGATCCTTGATGAATTGGATGTGAACCCGTGAACTACAATGAAGCACTTCAAGATAAAGACGCAAAACTTTAGACAAGGACTATGAAATTAGAGATAGAGTCCATATACTTTAATTGGAATCTTGTAGAACCACCCAAAGGGATAAAACCCATCAGACGCAAGTGGATCTATAAGAAGAAAAGAGGAGTAGATGGGAAGGTGGAAACCTTCAAGGTTAGTCTTGTCATGAAAGGGTTCACTCAGAAAGAGGGGATCAAGTATAAGGAAACTTTTTCACCGGTAGCCATGCTAAATTCTATTCGGATTCTCTTATCCATTGCGGCTCATTTTAATTATAAAATTTGACAAATGGATGTCAAGATAGCTTTCCTTAATGGAGGTCTTGATGAGTGCATCTATCTGATGTAACCAAATGGTTTTGCAGCAGAAGGCCAAGAGCACTTTGTATACAAGCTTAAGAAGTTTATTTATGGACTTAAGCAAGCGTCCAAGTATTGGAACACTCATTTTGATCAGGTTATTAAGTTTTATGGTTTTAATCAATGTATTGATTAGTCGTGTGTGTATAAGAATCGTAGTGAAAACTTGGTGGTGTTCTTGGTACTGTACGTGGATGATATCTTGCTCATCGGAAACGATGTAGGGGTATTATTTTCAATTAAGGTATGGTTATTCGGATAGTTCGATATGAAGGACTTGGGAGAAGCCGGTCACATCCTTGGGATCAAGCTTTTATGAGATCACAATCATAGGATGCTGGGCTTATCACAAGCTATATATATTGATAAGATTCTTGCCAGTTTTAGAATGCAGGATTCTAAGAAAGGGTTCCTCCCTTTTAGACATGGAATCTCTCTAAACAAGGATTAGTGTCCTAAGACACCGATTAAGGTAGATAACATGAAGGCAGTTCCTTATACATTACAGTGGGAAACCTTATGTATGCTATGTTTTGTACTAGATTTGACATCTGTTTTTCTGTAGGCATAATCAACAGATATTAGTTGAACCTAGGGTGGGAATATTGGACTGCGGTAAAGAATATAATCAAGTACCTAAAAAGGACTAGGGATTATATGTTGATTTACCAGGCAAATAGTCTAGTACCCATTGGGAACATAGACTCAGATTTCCAGTCAGATAAGAATTCTAGAAATCAATCTCAGAAAATGTGTTTACCCTAGGAGGTGAAGCCATTAGTTGGAGAAGTATCAAGCAATCATGTGTTGCTGATTCCACCTTAGAGGCCGAATATGTGGCAACCTTTGAGGTAGCCAAGGAGGCCATTTGGCTCAGAAATTTTTTGTTGGATCTAGGAGAGGTACCCTTTAGTACAATCGCTTAATACACTTTATTGTGATAATAGCAGGGTGGTTGATAAGTCGAAGGAACCTAAGACCCACAGAAGGGCAAAACACATAGAGCGTAAGTATTACCTGATATGAGACATAGCACACAGAGGTGATGTAGTGATTACTAAGATTGCATCAGCAGACAACCCAGCAAACCCTTTTACCTAGAGCTTACCAGCCAAGACTTTTGATTGTCATTTAGAAGGGATGTGACTTAGATGCGTTACTATATAGTTTTGAGTTTAAGTGGGAGATTGTTAGAGATTTATACTAAAAGAGATGTTTTGTGTAATGATTTTAGTATTTATTAATAAATTAATTATTCCATTTTAATGAGAATCCATGTGAGCAATGTTTGTATTGAGTTATTTATTTAATGATTATGCATGTGTGTCTCTTATTCTATATAGTAGATGATTTGGTGTGTAGAGTACGGCTTATACATGGAAGATCAGATCATCCGTTCTTATGGAATATATAAGCTTATTGTTCACAGTCTTAGATGAAACTGGACACACCATCAGTAGGACTGTAGCATAAGTTTTTAATAGGTCTGTCTTGACTATGGGGAACGGTATAGTTCCAACTTTTTGCACTGGTACACTTTGTGTGTATTGAACAGGACCGTATTGATTGTCGCGCCTAGATTTTTTACACTTGAGGAATACACACACAAGCAGGAAAAATACTGTACTCTCTCGTTAGAACTCATCCTCCTAGAAGAATGAGTGCGACTAGGTTTAAATTGAAAACTGATTTGAATAAATGGCTTTTGGAAAACAATTTGGAGTCACCACCTAATTTGATTAAGGTGAGTTAGGTCACCTAAAAACTAAGCATAATCCGAAGACTATACTTAAGGTTTTTGAAAAACGATTTTGAAAACATCCTCAAGAGAGGGTTTTTAGGAAAACAGGTTGTTTAGCAACCTTTGGAAAACATTTAGGCCTTTTTTAGAAAATAACTCCGTTTTGGTCTTTGAAAACAGTGATCCTAGGTTCGGAGGTTGGTTACGTGTAGGGAAGACGCACTAAGCCATCACCCTACCCCGCCCTTGTAGTACCTACATATCTATTTACTCTATGATTCACCTATGAGAGTATTCAACTAACAAATGTTCAATCCTATCCACTTTAGAGAAAGAATGTTTAAAAAGACATAATGCATGATATGCAAATGCAAGAAAAAGAGAGTAGGAAAATAGATTTGGAAAAGAAGAATTGAAGTTTGAAATTGGAAAGAAAGTTTAGAAATTGAAATTGAGGATTGAAAATAGATTTTTAGAATTGGTAGTTGAAAATAGAACATAGAATTAGAAACTTAAAGAAGATTGTAGAATTAGAGATTTGAAAGAAGTTGTGGAATTAGAAATTTGAAAGAAATTGTGACAGCACCCATGAGGGTTGCCTACGTATCCTTTTTGAAGAATCAGGTCAGTCGCAATTCGGACAAGAGTTCGATTGAAAATAAAAGATTTTAATTGGAAGAAGAGATTTTGATTTGAAGAAGGATTTAATTTGAACTTAGAATAAAAGATTGGAAATTGGAATTGAAGGATTAGGAAATTGACTTGGAAAGATAGAACTTGGGGGAAGAATTTGGACTTATTTTGGAAAGATTAAGGTTCAGGAAACCTAGACTTAGGAAAAAGAGGATTTAGAAAGGACTTGAGATTAAGAAAAATTAGACTAAAATGTTAGACTTGGATAATTAGGAAAGATTGGATTTAGGAAGGGTTCGAATTAAGAAAGGTTCGAATTAGGAAGGATTTGAATTAAGAAAGTTTCATTTTAAGAAAGTTCTAATTTAGGAAAGTTTTGATTTAGGAAAGTTTTCGACTTAAGATAGTTTTGGAATAGGCAAGGTTTTGGAATATGAAAGGTTTGGAATTGGAAAGTCTTGAATTTGGAATGTTTTGAAATAGGGAAGTTTTGAAAGTAAGAAAGTTTTGAGTTTAGAATGTTTTAGATTTAGAAAGATTTGAAGTTTAGGAAAGTTTAGAATTTTAGAAAGATTTGGGGTTTGAGTTTTAAAAATTCTTGAAATTAGAAAATGTTTGAGTTTAAAAAGGATTTGAAAACTTAGATTTGGATTTGGAAAGTCAAAATTTGGAAATGTATGGAATTAGGAAATGGTTGAATTAGGAAAAATTTGGAAGCTTAAAGTTTAAGGAAAGATTTGAAAGTTTAGGTTTAGGAAACTTATGGTTTAGGAAGGTAGGAGATTAGGAAGAATTTGAATTAGGCAATGTTTAGACTAGAATGGATTGAGATTCCTATTTTCTAAAACAAAGGATTGAATTTTTTTTCCTAAAAGGAGGATTTGATTTTGTTTTCAAAAATGGAGGATAGGATCTAGTTTCCTAAATGGGAGATTGGATTTGGTTTCCTAAAGGAGAAGATTGGATTTAGTTTCCTAAAGGGAAGATTGGATTTGACATGAATTTGGAAGGAAAAGTTTTAGAAACTCTAGCTTTGGAAGACTATAGTTTTGATGTAGAAAATAAGTTTTGAAAACCTATATAGTTTTCATGTAGAAAACAAAAGGTTTTGGAAACCTAGGTTTTAAGGCAAGATTGAAAATCATGTTTTTGGGAAGAAAAATTAGGATTTCCTAATCGTAGGTTCTAAGGTTTGACTTGGACTCTATGGAAGGGGATTTTGGAAAGTGAGTTTTTGGAAAGGGAGATTTTTGGAAGGAAATCCTAGAGAGGAGTTTCTAGAAGGTGAGTTTTGAAGAGAGAGTTTTTGAAAAGATTTTTGGAAAAAGATTGTTGGAAAGAGTTTTTAGGAAAGAGATTTAGGGAGCATTTTTAGAAAATGAATTTTGAAGAGAGCGTTTTGAAAAGGAGTTTAAAAAAGAGTTTTTGAAAAATAGAAATTTGGAGGGAGTTTTTGAAAACAATTTTGGAAAGGAAATTAGAGAGAGTTTTTAGAAAGTATGTTGGGAAAAGAGATTTTTAGAAAGAAAGATTTGAAAGAGAGTTTTTAAAAAGTCTATAAAAGTATCTCACTTTCCTAAAGCGATTCTAACTACAAGAAGATTAGAACCACTTTAAGATAGCGGTTTTGAAAACAACAAGGATTTTGAAAATATGGACCATATTGGTCACTTTAAATGTAACACTTTCCTAAAGCAACCTTAGCCATAGAAAGGCTAGAATCACCTTAGGATTGTGATTTTGAAAATAAGGTTTGAAAAAGAAGATTTTGATGCAAGTTTTGAAAACAGTTTTGATGCAAGTTTTGAAAATGAGTTTGAAAAAGAAGTTTAAAAGAATGCAAGATCATGATATGCACAATGCAAATTGGGGTCGTGAACATTCAAAGTTAAATGCTTCACCACATAATCAAGGGGGCCGAACCCACGTGGTCTCCGGTTAAACTAAAAGAAAGCCCCCGGCACGGTGACTCTCCAATAGCCTAATCCTACACTTAGACTGGGAAGTCCCTTATTTCAAGCATGCAAGAAAGGGGGGAAAGAAGATGGAGGATTAAAATAGAAGAAAACCCAAGAGGGTTAGAAGAGGGAGAAGAGAATGGGAAGATGCGTAAACTTAAAGAGAAAGCCTACCTTGTGTCTTGTTTATTTTACTTTGCTTTGCTTCGGTCTTCACTTCAGTCTTTGAGAGTTTGTCTTCGATCTTCAAAGTTTCGTAGTTGCAGCAATCTAAGTCTTCAATGGAGGGTTTGAGGCTAGTGTATGAGTATATGAGAGTGTGTATGAGTGTATAGGAGGCTAGGGTTTGTGTATGAAGGCTAGGGTTTAGAAAACCTAAAGAAGCTAGGGTTTAGGGAGGCTACGAGCTCTATATATTGAAGAATAGGGTTTTTAGATTGAGTTTGCGCACTCTTTTCACGCTGGAGGAGGTTCTGTATTTATAGAGAGAGGAATGACCTGGCGCCTGTTGCAGTGGCGCGAGGTCAAAATTCCTTCTGGTGCCACTAGGAGTGGCGTCGGCCAGCTAGGAAAGTTTAAGGTCGGCAAGGAACATATCTTGAGAAGAGTTGGGCGCCTGTACTAGTGACTACCATGCAATTTTTAAGGACCGGGATGGCCTGGAAGGCCGAAAAAGGCTAGGAACCCTTAGAATAGGGTCCCAGAGGTATTAGCCTTGAAAAAGGATGATAAGAATTGTCGGAAGGGTTGACCGAGCCGTTTAGGGGCAAAATGGTCAATTAGGCCGGAAAGCTGCCGGGATGGACTCAAAATATCCCGGAAGAAGACTTGAGACTTGGAAACATTATTTAGAATGTTCCTAAAGGCTACCCATTTGATACCCAGAGCCGATGTGGTCGGAAAATGCTACCGGCCCACCAGGGGCAAAGCGGTCATTTCGCACCGGGTTTGCCGGAACTAACTCAGAATGATCTGGAAAGGTAATGAAATGTTAAGAATACTATAGGAAGCATTCTCGGGAGATTACCAGTTTGATGCCCAGAACCGGTGTGGCTCCTAGGGCGTTCGGATTCCTATGGGCAAAATGGTCATCTTGACTGGAAAGTTTCGGAATTGGCCCGAAACTGACTTGAAGGCACCTAATCATGCCGGACTACTTTTAAGACAATCTCAGAAGTGTGGACTTACTGTTCTGAGAACTTAGGTATTTTCTTGAGAAACGTGCCGAAAAATGGCCCTAGGGGCAGTTTGGTTAATTTTCACCGAAGTGGGCTAGCAGGCATTGGTGTTAATCTGGGTTTTGAGTGTTTCTACCACTCTGATGGCAGTCTCGTGATACAGGGGTTTGTTGGCAATCCCCTATATCGACCTGTTTCTGAGTATTTTCGCTACTCTAACGGTTGCGATGTTTGTGAGTACTTCCGTTACTCTGACGATTCGTGACCATTCCTGAGAATGCCTGATCTCGGGAATCTGCTAAATGGACTTAGCGTTTGAGAATCAACTTTCTTGGAAGGCGTGCCGAAACGGACATTTCTACAATGACGGGCTAGTAGGCGCCAAAGGTGGACCATTCAACCATCTCGGGGACGTAGGGTCTCCTCCCGGTTGACGGGTTTGAAGGGACTTACCGTTTGGAACAAACTTTCTTCAAAAAACGTGTCAGAAAGGATAAACTTACCGTCTTAAGGAATCAACTTTCTTGAAAGAGGGATTAAAATTGGAATTGGAAAAGGAGACTTACTGTCTTCGGGAAGATGTGCCTACGGGATTGGAAGGGGACTTGCCGTCTTTGGGAAGATGCGCTTATTGGAATTGGAAAGGGGACTTACCGTCTTCTGAAAGACGTGCATGTGGGAATATGGAAAGAGGACGTAGCATCTTCAGAAAGACGCACCTATTGGAATTGAAAAAGGGACTTATCGTCTTTGGAAAAATGTGCCTACAGGATTGGACCGAACAACGCCCACAAGGGTCTTTCGGTCATTTTGCCTCTATTTGGGCCTGGTTGGCCCACAAAGCGATGAATTGACTAGATTAGGACTAGAATTCTAGAATATGTCCATATTGACTTGAACTCAAGTCTGGACGGACTAAAGATTACCAAGCGGTTAAAAATGAGGTGCTTACAACTGCCCCTCTTTTTCTGTCTTTACTTGTCGAAGATAGAAAACGATAGAGTAAGAGTCCCGTGTTGACCGTGAGGCGGTCGGAGGGACAGACTTTTGAAATTTTGAAAGACGGGATTGTGGAAACGAATATTAGGCCCAAAAGGCCTTGAAATCGAGTTTTGGCAGGAAAAAAGGCAAAGCTGCCTAGAATTTGGACCTGGCGCCACTAGGAGTGTCGCCTTTGTCAAATTTGGTTGGGCGCCACTCATAGTGGCGCTAGGCCTAGGAACAAAACCAGAAAATTTTTGGGTTCGAACACTTGCGGGATTTGAAGGATTTTTGAAGAATCAAGAGTGTTTGTGTGGGAACTGACCTGGACATTTGAAGGAGCACTTCTTAGGGATTATGGGTGATTGCCGGAAGTAGATGCTGTCGCCAGAAAATTCGCTGGAAGAGAAGATTTCGCCGGAGAACTCCAAGAGGTGAGTTTTCAATTTTCTGTTGATTTCAACGTATAGAATTCCGTTTGAGTTGTGTGAGCAGTGAAAATTGATATTTTGATATGTTTTGAACACTGTGGTGAAGTTATTTTTGCATTTTAGTGCTTGTTTGATTGAATTTGAGTGATTTTGCGTAATTATGTGAAGGGAGTTCCTGCAGAAATTGGGGATTTGTTCCTACAGGCTTGGGTGTTGAGTTTTTCGGCTAGATTTTTATACTGTGTGCCTTAAAAAAATGTGTTTAATAGTAGTATTAAATTTCATGATTTTTTGAATGTTTTTGAATTTTTGATTTTTTGAAAAATAGAAAAAAGACTTAGAAAAATAGGGAAAATGGAGAAAATTGAGAAAGTGATGAAATTTTGGGAGTTTAAAATTTAGAAAAATGTTGGAATATTTTAGAAAACATTTGAAATGATTTTGAAAAATTTTACGATATCTTTGAACGCCATTGATTTATTGAAAAAAAATAAAACATGTGTTTTAAAAATTTTGAAAATTAAATAAAAGTGTTCGCGGGTGCTGCTGTCATGTGATTGTAACGTTGTGAAGTGCACGGTTTGTGTTTTGTGTTGATGTCATGGGTGTTGTGGGGACTATTTTTAAACGAAACTCTGTTAAAATTTTTAGAAATCAGGGAAAGAGTTGGAAAAAGTTTAGAAATAAAATCTTTTTAAAGGAAAAAGACAGAAAACCCTTGAGATTTGACTTGAAGTTGGGATATCAAAAGGTGTAGGAAATTCCTTTTGAGTTATCATTTGAAATCTTTTGATTATTATTTTATATTTTTTGTTTGTTTTTATTATTTATTTACTTTATTTTATTACTATTTATCTACATGTGCTGCATATTACCACCTCTTACCTTGACTTACCTTTTCAGGATGACAGATGCGGGTGATGATGGTTCTGAGAGGAGACGTCGCTCAGGGAAGGTGCCTTAAAAAGATTCCACTGGCAGCTCCAGTCGATCCAGAGGTAGTTGACTATCTACCGGACGAGCCTCTTCCAGTTAGAGTAGACAGGGGAGTAGGCCACCTGTCGACCCCTTTCCTCCGGTTGAGCAAGCCTTTATAGAGGAGATCAGTGCAGAGGAGGAGGTATCGGGTCTGGGTGACCAGGTCACTAGTTATGGGAGAGCCTCCTCCAGACATAGGTAGACGGATGCTGATTTGGGTGACCTGGAGGTACCGAACATCCCATCGCTCGGGGATCTTGTTTATCACCCCAGTATATATTTTAAACAACATTTGCCCCCGCCTCGGGTACACATAGCTTTTAGAGGGGCTGTTCATCAGGTCTTCGTGACCATGCAGCGGGCTGCTCTGTCTTACCATGCTTTCTTGGCTGAGATTAGATTCGGAGCTTTCATGAGATTACAGACTAACCGCCTGAACCGGCATTTGGTACTAGCGCTTATTGAAAGGTGGTTCGGGGAGACCGAGACTTTTCATTTTGTCAGCTTCGAGTTAGGACCCACTCCCTTGGATTGGGCTATCATCACAGGGCTTTCTTTTGTCAGTTGGCAGATCACTTTACAGCCAGTTAGCAGAGACGAGGTGTGCGTACTGCTAGACTTGCCCCCTCCTGGGCGTTCTGCTTTCCCAGTTTCTTGGCTCTTCCAGGATGATCGTACCTTTGCTGTTGAGCCCTCCCCTGCACAGAACATTATGAGACGACAACTTATTTTGTACATCATCTTTAACTGCTTCTGTAACAACAACAAGTCGCTCGTGTTTTTTTGCTTGGTGAGGATAGTAGCTGATGTTGGGGCTTTGTTTGAGCTGGATTGGGGGTCCTTCTCCTTTGGCTACTTCCTTTGATCGATGCGGGTCCGGACTTCTTCTCGTTGGGGCAGCATAACCAGTTTCTAGCCCTTTCTTGTCTAGTGGAGCTATGAGTACCTGCTTGTTCGTTACCCTGCAGTTGTTGAGGACGACCTTTATCCTCGTGCTTTGAGGTGGGCTTGTGACCGGGTGACCCAGCAATTCGAGATTACTTACTTTGTGAAGCTGCGGGCGAACCTGGAGTTGATTGAGGTGAGAGACGTGACTTGGCGGCCCTTTATTGGATCAGTTCATTATGAGACAGTGTGGTACTTAGTTCTGTTGTCCCTGTCGAGGGCTGCTTTTCTCAGTGATAATACTTGGGAGTCCTATCTAGGAGAACGACACTGGCGGCAGTTTCATGAGGAGTTTCAATCAGCAGGAGCTCTGCCGGAGTATATGTTTGGAGACATGGTGGCGGGAGTGCCTATCCCCTATCAGGACCGCTAGCTTGGTGTCGAGTTCTTGCTTCCTCAAAATACAAACTATGCTGCGCACTTTGGGGCTCATTTTGTCGGTGCCTTCACCCGGTTTGAGATAGTAGTCGGCGGGTATGCTGTTGGCCAGGAAGTGGTTGACTTATGGTGCCGAGCCTGAGGATATGTGCCCCAGGCTGAGTTTGCTGCTGTGAGGGTCAGAGGGATCGATATCAAACGGAGCGAGATCAGTATCAGGCAGAGGTGGCTTTCTTGACAGCTTGGATAGCTTAGATGGGAGGTGGCGGGGTATGTTGTTCTTTCTCTGCTTCTTCTGTTCACTCTGCTAATGTCTAGTTATTCCTTTATCTTGCTGACTCTGGCTGTGTCTTCTTCGCAGGATGCTGGTGCTTCAATTAGTTATCCACCTCCTCCGATGCCGGGTTTTGGGGATTTTGATCTAGATGACATTGACTTTGACCTTTGATGGATGCCCCTTATGGAGACTCTGATCTTCCTTTGCCCCTATTCCTGAGATGTATTTATGTTAGACAATTTTATTTTGTAAGTTTTGTACAAAGATGGATATTTATGGTATTTAGATGCATGGACAGGCAGAGACATTTATGATTGATTTTTTCAGCTAAGTATATGATCTGATGCATGTGTAGAAATGATGATGTTGTGTATCTATTACAGGGGTTGACATTAAACTGTGTTGGTGATTTCTGTTTCTACAGGGAGTTATATCCTATGTATGCAAAGCTCATGCCGATTTTTTTTTTTTGTTTTTGTTTGTTTGTTTGTTTTTTTTTTTTTTTTTTTTGTTAAAAATGTATGCACATATTAGAAATACATTAACTAACAGAATAATAAGGGGTGCTGTCGAACTCGGTATCTTTGGAATGGTAACTTCTTCCTTTTTGGGGGTCTAACCTCTCTGTTGACTCAACCTTACCTTGATTGGATGATAGCACTTCGCACCTTTCTCAACCTTTAGATCGCCTCTGACTCTTTACCTCGGGGTTAGTGTATATGATTATTGGGCTGAAACTCTCGACTCTCGGGGTTTTAGCAACAACTGGCCTGACCTTTAGCAGAGCGATAAGTGGCCAGTCCTTCAATTTGAGGAGACTTTGTTCTACGATCGTAATATAGACTAGGTTATGGGGTTCTCGAAGCAACGGGATATATAGGCTCAAATTCAATGTGGTTTCTAACAGGGTTTAGATCGATACCATCCTTGACTATTTTCCTTCCTTCCAGTAGGGTTAGCATCCGTTCTTGGCTTTGGCAGTGTGTCCAGCTCACTTAGATCAAGCAATCCGTTTTCAATCAGAGTGGACTTTTTAGCAGGGTTGCAATGTAGGCCATGGTTTTAGGTTCTTGCAAGAAAGGGGTAAAGGCTCGAACCTATTATTTTTACTAGGCTTCTTTGTAACCTAGGATCACCTCTAGATTCCTTCATTATTGTTACTATATACTTCTCAGGGTGAAAATGACTCTTTTCTTTCACCCTTTCTATATGCTTTTTAAGATAAATATGACTCTCTTCTCTTTAAATCTTCTTATTATACTTTCGAAGATGGCTCAATCATGGTTTTCTTTAGGCCTTTCGTTAGAGTTTTTTTTTCTTTTTCTCTTTTTTTATTTATTTTATTTTATTTATTTTTTATTTTTTTCGGGCCTCTTGCCCCTTGGCAACTCTTTTCCTTCGCTTTGTCCTTTTTATCTCTTTTCTTTCCTTTTATGAAACAAATAATTCTTCAACCCTTTTTCCTTAGACCTTTTCCTTGGCAGATCAATCTAATCCAATGTGGGCAGTGATCCCTAGGTTAGGGTTTTCTCAAAGAAGATAAATGGCTCAACGGGTTTGATAAGGGGTTGCTTTTGATTGTATGGGAAATGAAATGAGGGCCTCTCTTCACTTTGAATTAGATTGCTTGATCTATAGAGCTTTCGATCCTATCCTAGCATGATAGAAGATGGATACCATTCCTAGAGTCCTTAACTATTGTCTGCCCCCAATGTGGGAGGACAGTCTTGGATCGGGGTTGACAAAAAAAATTTCGTTTGTTGCAAGGCTCCAGGGTTAAACAAAGGGAATATAAACACTTTTTCTTTTACATAGGGAAATGAAAGGTGGCTCTTCTTCATTTTGATGAACTGACCACACATCGCTTAGCTTAAGTGTCTTGCAAGTGTTGCCTTTAGGTAGTTTCCTCACTCATTCTTGTCCTCTCTCTCTTTGGAAAGCTGATTATTTGGCGAGTAGTTAACTCATGCTATCATCCCTTCAAGTTGGATCATTCCATAAGATAAACCATGCCCTTTGCGTAGAAAGTAGCTACCATTCCCAAGAGAAAATAAGACAATGACGATGGAATAAAGACTATCATTTGATTATTATTATCATTTTTTATGGAAAGCATAGAGTTCTTAAGCAAAGAATGAAATGCAAGCATCAATTCAAAGACATGAAATAAAAGGGATAGAAAGAAAGTGGGTGAGAACACCCCTTTCTTGTACGCTTTTGATGGGATTCCTCCATTCTTCAATAAGGCTTTGGGATGATGCCCATATCAGCATTCCATCCATGGTTGAGATCTTCAGCCAAGGCAGGACAGGTAGATGCTTCTCCCGGAGTTCCAAGTGAGTTGGCGGCGACGATATAATTGTCAGCTTTCTTGACCGTCTTGCCTTCATTTGTTTGCTTCGGAGTTTCTCTAACAAACCAGTTGGGTAGTTCGTCTTCTTCTAGCTTGATAGATTGAGCCCGGAGTTTTCTGCTTTGGCGTCCAGTCGTGGCTTGGTGTTCCTTAGGTGTACACAATGGGGGATTCTTATCACTGAGTTTGGACAGCTCCTGGTCAATCTTCTTCACAGATTCATATACGAGTTCGTCTTCGGGGACCGGGATTTTATCGGGATTAGACCGTAACCAGGCATGGCACTGCTCCATAGCTTCATATTCCATTTGCTCTCCATCCTTGTAATATATCTCTTGGCATGCAGCAAAATAAAACCTTGTTGTTACTAGACTTTGTAATGATATTGTTAGTGGGATCATTCGAGGAAGGATTCGCTAGTCGTAAGCCGATGATCTCGTTGTCTATCAGGTCTTGAATCTTATGTTTGAGGGTCCAGCATTCTTCGGTGTCTTGTCCTTGGCCACCCGAATGGTACTCGTAATACGCCTTTGGGTTAAAATGAGGTGGCAGAGGATTAGGTCGAGGTCGAGGGGGTATAGGTTTTAGATATCCTACGGCTAGGAGACCGAAGTAGGCTATGGTTTGTGTACAGGCAAGTTTAGCGAAAACTTAATCTTTTGGTCTCATTTGCCTAGGTGTTCTAGATGACCTAGAAGGGCAGGGATCAAGCTCTGGTGCAACGACTATTGGGCTAGTGGTTTGGGAATTAGAGGAGCTTCGAGTTTTATGTTTCAAAGTGGGATAATTTTCGATGTTAAGTCCCAGCGGATGGGACTGGTACTCATAGGATAGAATATAGGATTCAGGGGTGTGGTTAAAGCTTGGTTTGAGAGATGCCGGAATGCAGCACATGACCGGTGGAGATTGTTGGAGAGCTATGGTTGGGGCATAGTCTTGGTCTTCCTTCTTCATCCTTTTTCGTCCATCATGGGTTTGGGATTGCGAGGACTCTGCTTGCTCATGGGTTGCATGGGATAAGAGTGAAGAGAGTATGCTTTCCATTTTGGTCATCCTATGTCTGACTCCTCTCGCCTTCACTAGTAGTAGAGTTAAGGTATCGAGAGTGAGTAATTCTATGGGCATTTCTAAGCTTTTAGCTTGTAACGATGGGGGGATGAGGAGAGGTACCTGAAACCAACAATGGAAAAGAGTCACTGTTTTATCTTGACAAGTCTTTATACAATGCATGCTCTAGGGTGCCCTCTTTAGAAGGGAAACTACACATAGTGTATTGGCTCACTTTTGGAGATAGGGGTTTCTGCCCCTGTATGCAGATACTTTACCATCAGATGGGGGACTTTATTCGTTCACATATTCATCCATTAACTTTGGGTTTGAGATACAAAAAAATTGAAATACATTTTAATAGGGGGAGAGGGAACATGTTTCTTTGGGGGTTCCACCTATCTAGTTTTACATAAAAAGTCCTAAACTACTTTTGAGTCTTCGGATTCGCCTTTATTGGGTTTGATGTCAAGGAGGTCACTGTAAGACCTTGTTGATCGACTGCCCCTTGTCTTCTTGGCAACCCTATCTCTGTGAGCATAGAGGGATTGAGGCCCTTCTTATGAGATGACTTAGAATGCATGCAATGATTTCTTAGGGTTACGTGGGAACCCTTAGGGTTTGGGTAGGTTTAATGCAATGGAGAGTGACCTTGGTGTCACTCTTAATGGGTTGATCATATGCATGAGAATGCAGTGACTTGAGTTACTTGGAACTCTTGTCTTGACATGGGATACGGGATGCATGAAAATGGATGCATAGAGTATAAGGAAAGAGAAATACAGTTGAAGTACATATGCATGTATGAGCAATTAGACATGCATTATAACAGTAAGAATACAGTCATTATAACAACATGAATAAGTAGGTATAAATGAAAGTAAGATAGTTGCCCTTTCCTCTATAGTTTTAGAAAACGGTGCGCGTGTCTTAAATCTAGCAGAGGTTCAACTATGCAAGGTGTCTATATGAGCATGAGGTTGAGGGTTGACTAATGCGTCCTAAAAAGGCTCGGTCTCCGGATCTTCAAACCTAGGCCCACTCCTTGAGGTGGGGCCATGATCGGTTAGTGATCCGAATGGGGGAACCATCAAGAGGCCATAGGCGAATAAACTAACATAGCATCTTGCCCACAACCAATATACCATTCCCCCTTTCTAACTAGAAGGGTCATATCAGGGTAAAAATGCAAGTATGCAGAATGCAGGTGCACATGCAGTGTTCGTGTTATTTTTGAAAGCGGAGGAAAGAGCCCAACAACTCCCATTCATCCTGTTCATCACATTCATGTATAGCAGTTAACAAAATTTAAACAAAAAGCGCACCTACAAAACAAAGATGCAAGAATTAGTATGTGGATGGCAAACTTAATACAAGGTAATATGAATAAATGCATGTTTTTTTTTTTTGAAAACAATTTTTAAAATTTGGTTTTGAAAATTTAAAGTGAATAGGATTGAACAAGTTAATTGAAGACTCTATATGGGTGAAGGGTGAAGAGACATGACTACGGCCTAACCCTCTAAATGTCCCCAGTGGAGTCGCCAGCTGTCGCGCCCAGATTTTTTGCACTCGAGGAATACACACACAAGCTGGAAAAATACTGTACTCTCTCATTAGAACTCATCCTCCTAGAAGAATGAGTGGGACTAGGTTTGAATTGAAAATTGATTTGAATAAAGGGCTTTTGAAAAACAATTTGGAGTCGCCACCTAACTTGGTTAAGGTGAGTTAGGTCACCTAAAAACTAAGCATAATCCAAAGATTACATTTAATGTTTTCGAAAGAAGGATTTGATTTAAAGTAGGATTTGAAAATAGACGATTTTGACTGGAAGAAGATATTTTGATTTGAAGAAGGATTTGATTTAAACTTAGAATAGAAGATTGGAAATTGGAATTGAAGGATTAGGAAATTGACTTGGAAAGATAGAACTTGGGGGAAGAATTTGGACTTATTTTGGAAAGATTAAGGTTCAAGAAACCTAGACTTAGGAAAGAGAGGATTTAGGAAGGACTTGAGATTAAGAAAAATTAGACTCAAATGTTAGACTTGGATGATTAGGAAAGATTGGATTTAGGAAGGGTTTGAATTAGCAAAGCTTTGAATTAAGAAAGTTTCATTTTAAGAAAGTTTCGATTTAGGAAAGTTTTCGACTTAAGAAAGTTTTGGATTAGGCAAGGTTTTGGAATAGGAAAGGTTTGGAATTGGAAAGTCTTGAATTTGGAATGTTTTAAAATAGGAAAGTTTTGAAAGTAAGAAAGTTTTGAGTTTAGAAAGTTTTAGATTTAGAAAGATTTGGGGTTTGAGTTTTAGAAATTCTTGAAATTAGGAAAGGTTTGAGTTTAAGAAAGATTTGAAAATTTAGATTTGGATTTGGAAAGTCGAAATTTGGAAATGTATGGAATTAGGAAAGGGTTGAATTAGGAAAGATTTGGAAGCTTAAAGTTTAAGGAAAGATTTGAAAGTTTAAGTTTAGGAAACTTATGGTTTAGGAAGGTAGGAGATTAGGAAGGATTTGAATTAGGAAAGGTTTAGACTAGAACGGATTGAGATTCCTATTTCCTAAAACAAAGGATCGGATTTTGTTTCTAAAAAGAGGATAGGATCTAGTTTCCTAAAGGGGAGATTGGATTTGGTTTCCTAAAGGAGAAGATTGGATTTGGTTTCCTAAAGGGGAGATTGGATTTGGTTTCCCAAAGGGAAGATTGGATTTGACATGGATTTGGAAGGAGAAGTTTTAGAAACTCTATCTTTGGAAGACTATAGTTTTGATGTAGAAAACAAGAGATTTTGGAAACCTAGGTTTTAAGGCAAGATTGAAAATCATGTTTTTGGGAAGAAAAATTAAGATTTCCTAATCGTGGGTTCTAAGGTTTGACTTAGACTCTAAGGAAGGAGATTTTGGAAAGTGAGTTTTTGGAAAAGAAGATTTTTGGAAGAAAATCCTAGAGAGGAGTTTCTAGAAGGTGAGTTTTGAAGAGAGAGTTTTTGGAAAGATTTTTGGAAGGAGATTGTTGGAAAGAGTTTTTAGGAAAGAGATTTAGGGAGCGTTTTTAGAAAGTGGATTTTGAAGAGAGCGTTTTGAAAAGTAGTTTGAAAAAGAGTTTTTGAAAAATAGATTTTTGAAGGGCGTTTTTGAAAACAATATTGGAAAGAAGATTAGAGAGAGTTTTTAGAAAGTATGTTGGGAAAAGAGATTTTTAGAAAGTCTATAAAGTATCTCACTTTCCTAAAGCGATTCTAACCATAAGAAGATTAGAACCGCTTTAAGATATCGGTTTTGAAAACAACAAGGATTTTGAAAATATGGACCATATTTGTCACTTTAAATGTAACACTTTCCTAAAGCAACCCTAGCCATGGAAAGGCTAGAATCACCTTAGGATTGTGATTTTGAAAATAAGGTTTGAAAAAGAAGATTTTGATGCAAGTTTTGAAAACAGTTTCGATGCAAGCTTTGAAAACGAGTTTGAAAACGAATTTTAGAAGAATGCAAGATCATGATATGCACAATGCAAATTGGGGTCGTGAACATACAAGGTTAAATGCTTCACTACATAATCAAGGGGGTCGAACCCACGTGGTCACCGGTTAGACTAAAAGAAAACACTCGGCACGGTGACCCTCTAATAGCTTAACCCTACACATGGACCGGGAAGTTCCTTGTTTCAAGCATGCAAGAAAGGAGGGGAAGACGATAGGGGATTAAAATAGAAGAAAACCCATGTGGGTTAGGAGAAGGAGAAGAGAAGGGGAAAATGCGTAAACTTAATGAGAAAGCCTACCTTGTGTCTTGTTTATTTTGCTTTACTTTGCGCGCTTTGCTTTTCTTGTTTTGCTTCGATCTTCACTTCAGTCTTCGAGCATTTGTCTTCGATCTTCAAAGCTTCGTAGTTGTAGCAATCCAAGTCTTTAATGGAGGGTTTGAGGCTAGTGTATGAGTATATAAGAGTGTGTATGAGTGTATAGGAGGCTAGGTTTTGTGTATGGAGGCTAGGGTTTAGAGAACCTAAAGAAGCTAGGGTTTAGGGAGGCTACGAGCTCTGTATATCGAAGAATAGGATTTTTAGACTGAGTTTGAAGACCCCTTTCACGCTGGAGGAGACTCTGTATTTATAGAGAGATGAATGACTTGGTACCTGTTGTAGTGGCGCTAGGCCAAAATTCCTTTTGGTGCCACTAGGAGTGGCGTTAGGCCAATATTTGGCTTGGTGTCACTACTAGTGGGGCTAGCCAGTTAGGAAAGTTTTAAGGTCGCAAACAACGTGTCTTAAGAAGATTTGGGCACCTGTACTAGTGACTACCATGCAATTTTTAGCCTAGCTTCACTAGGAGTGACTCTAGAAGGTCCGAGAAGGATTTAAGGGACTGGGAATGGCCCGAAAGGCCGGAAAAGGGCAGGAACCCTTAGAATAGGGTCCCAGAGGTATTAGCCTTGAAAAAGGATGACAAGAATTATCGGAGGAGTTGACCGAGCCATTTAGGGGTAAAATGGTCAATCAGGCCGGAAAGCTGCTGGGATGGACTCGGAATATCCCCGAAGAAGACTTGAGACTTGGAAACATTATTTAGAATGTTTTCAAAGGCTACCGGTTTGATACCTAGAGCCGGTGTGGTCGAAAAAGGCGACCGGCCCACCAGGGGCAAAACGGTCATTTCGTACCGGGTTTGCCAAAACTGACTCGGAATGATCTGGTAAGGTAATGAAAGGTTTAGAATACTATAGGAAGCAGTCACGGGAGGTTACCATTTTGATACCCAGAGCCGGTGTGGTTTCTAGGGCATTCGGATGCTTAGGGGCAAAATGGTCATCTTGATTGAAAAGTCTCGGGATTGGCCTGAAACTGACTAGAAGGCACCTAATCATGCCGGATTTCTTTTAAGACAATCTTGGAAGTGTGGACTTACCGTTCTGAGGACTTAAGTATTTTCTTGAGAAACGTGCCGAAAATGGCCCTAGGGGCAGTTTGGTCATTTTTCACTAAAGTGGGCTAGCAGGCACCGGTGTTGACCTGGGTTTTGAGTGTCTCCGCCACTCTGACGGAGGTCCCCTGATACAGGAGTTTATTGGCAATTCCCTATATCGACCTGTTTGCGAGTATTTTCGCTACTCTGATGGTTGTGATGTTTGCTAGTACTTCCGCTACTCTGACTGTTCGCGACCATTCCCGAGACTGCCTGATCTCGGGAAGCTACTAAAGGGACTTAGTGCCTAAGAATCAACTTTCTCGAAAGGCGTGTCGAAATGGACATTTCTGCATTGGCAGGCTAGCAGCCGCCAAAGGTGGACCGTTCTACTATCTTGGGGACTTGGGGTCTCGTCACGGTTGACGGTTTTGAAGGGACTTACTGTTCCGAAGAAACTTTCTTCGAAAAACGTGCCGGAAAGGATAGACTTACCGTCTAGAGGAATCAATTTTCTCGAGAGGGGGATTGGAATTGGAATTGAAAAAGGGGACTTACCGTCTTCGGAGAGACGTGACTACGGGATTGGAAGGGGACTTACCGTCTTTAGGAACACGCGCCTATTAGAATTGATAAGGGGACTTATCGTCTTCGAAAAGACATGCCTGTGGGAATATGGAAAGGGGACTAAACGTCTTCGGAAAGACGCGCCTATTGGATATGGAAAGGGGACTTACCGTCTTCGGAGAGACGTGCCTACGGGATTGGACCTAACAACGCCCACAATGATATTTTGGTCATTTTGCTTCTATTTGAGCCTGGTGGGCCCACGAAGCAATGAATTGACTAGATTAGGACTAGAATTCTAGAATATGTCCATATTGACTTGAACTCAAGTCTGGACAGACTGGAGACTGCTGAGTGGTTAAAAATGGGGTGCTTATTGTAATGTAATTATTTTTATACTGACTATATAAAATAATTAATACCTCATGATTATTATGAGTGCTTATACTTTTAATCATAATATAATAAATAGACAAGTGCATATAGTATTTATTATTTTGATTTACAGAAGAGTGAGTTTCTTTGTGGGTCAATAAACTCAGTGAGTTAGACAATAACATTATATGTATGGTTAATATTAATTATTAATGAAATCCACATTCCAGTATAGGGATTAATAAAACCCTCTTGAGGAAGCTTATAAGTTTTGATTATGTCAAACCCTGCTGGTAGATTATGAATCCAATATATCAAATAAGTTAAGTGGAATGTCTCAACGAATTAAATAAGTCTATTAAGTTTAATTGTCAATAATTTAATTTAATAGATGGGTATCTGTAAGCTTAGCGTGGGGAGATAAATAAGTATTTAATAATATGGAGCTCGAAATATAATTTCTAGTATGACAGGGAGTGCAATTATAATTCATTAGTGGTATAAATTATAATTTACACAAATAGAGATTAATCCTGGTTGGATTAGAAATCCTTATTTGCATAGAAAGCTCTAATTATACTAATCCTGTGGTCCCTGCTGTAGCCTCTATATATATGCACTCTAAGAGCAGCTAGGGTTACGCTTGCTCATAATTGAGAGATACACGTTTTTGTGAGAAAGAAAAACTCTAGCAGCTGTGAGCCCACTCTTTCTGGAGTAAGGCATATATGAGGGATACATCAAAAGTTTCAAGGTTGAGTTTGAGCAATTGATTAGTGCTTGTCGCTGTTACTTGCTATTCGAGATCAAAGCAAAAGGAGTTTGAAGTTCATACCTGCTGCTATTCGGGATCAAACCAGAGAGATCTCAGACGTATGATTCTAATCACATAGATTAGTTTCTGTTAATTAGATCAATTTTTTTTGGTATTATGTGTATGCACTATAGCCGGGTCGTAAAAAATTATGCAGTCCCCAACATCTCTGTATACCGATAAGTCATCCATGAAAACCTTTATAATTTTGCTCAATCATGTTGCTAAAAATACTCATTATACATTTTTGGAAAATGGTCGATGCATTGCACAAGCTGAATGACATTATTTTGTATGCATAAGTACCAAAGGGACTTGTAAAAGTGGCTTTGGCTTGGTCTTTTAAGGCAATCTCAATTTGATTGTATCTAGAATACCTATATAGAAAGCAATAATAAGCTCCATCTGCTGCCCTCTCAAGGACTTGGTCTAAGAATGAAAGGGAAAAATGGTCCTTCCTCGTCACCACGTTGACCTTATGGTAGTCAATGCACATTCTCCACGCGGTTTGGATCCTAGTGGGAATTAATTCATTCTTTTTGTTCTACACTATTGTGACTATCAATTTTTTAGGTACTACTTGGGTTGGACTAACCCATTTGGAGTCGGATATGGGGTTAATGATACTGCATCTAACAACTTCAATAGCTCTCGTTTCACCATATCCTTCATATTAGGATTCAAACGCTTTTGCATTTGGTGCACAGATTTAGCCTCATCTTCTAGAAAGATAAAATGAGTGCAAACTAAATGGCTAATTCCATGAAGGTTGTTTATGGTCTACCCTAGAGCTTTTCTATGACACTTGAGCATAGCAATCAATCCCTCCTCTTGGCTTGAAGATAAGTTAGAGGAAATCACCAGGGGGTAGGATTCTCCCTCTCTTAGAAATGTATACTTCAAAGTAGAAGGCAACAGTTTCCTTTCCAATGTAGGAGGCTTCTGTTCGAGGGGATAGGCTTGATAGGACTAGAGAATAGAGGTTCAAATGAAGGGATCCATTCACCCACTTGCATGTATTGGTCACTCTCTACCCATTGACTCGATGACTCTCCCAAAACTAGATTTTCACTCTTAAGTGAGTTATGAGGCTCATTTCTCACTATACCTTTCTCTATCGAATCCTTGAAATACTCGCTCTCAAAATAGTCTTGGACACTGGCCTGAATAAAGTCTACCTCCCGAATATCCTTATACTAGCCTCGTTGTTTAGCAACTAAAAAGATATTCAACTTAGAAGTGGTACTCCCAAAGGACAATTTCGCTAAACAATTTCTACAATGGATGATAACATTAGGGGTGGCTAAGAATGGTCATCCTAGAGTGATGGGAACCTTAATAGACCGATCCGCTAACTCCAAAGTGACGCGGGTAGGTTTTAACTAAGCTAATCCTAGTTCCTTATAAAAGAATAAGGTAGAAGGTTGACACTAGACCCTAAGTCAAGAAGAGCACGATCTATTTTGTTCCCTCTTATAGTGCATGAAATTGTGGGGCATCTGGGGTCTTTGTATTTCTGTACGGTCTTGTATTGCAAGAATGCACGTTAACTCTTATTCATCATGGTTGTTTCCTTCACTTGTAACCTTCGCTTCCAAGTACTCAAGTCCTTTAAGAATTTAGCATATGAAGGTATTTACTTGATGGTATCAAGAATAGAAATATTAACCTTGATATTTTTGAAAACTTCATAAATTTTTGCATTTAGAAGTTCATTTTTGGGCTTGGTTAATCTTTGGGGAAGGGGAGCATATTTCAAGATGTCCCTCTTTTTTTCCTTGGTGGTCTTACTTAAAGTCTCAAGGGTTTTCTCTAAGGTCTCTTCCTTTTTTCCTCTCTTTTTTAACTCTCCGGACTCTCCTTCTTCCTCCTTGCCTTTCTCACCTTCCTTGACACTCTTCCTAGAAGATTCATCTCTAGATGGGATAGTTTTGTCAATAACCTTGCCACTTCAAAGAGTAGTGATGGCTTGTACTTGCTCATGACAACATTGTGGGTCGGTTTTACCCTAAGTAATGTGTACTTGCGTCACTGCCGAATTAGGTTGAGGTTGAGTCAGAAATCTTCCCAAGACATTTTAGGTCAAAGCTTGTGTCACTGTTAGATTAAGTTGAGGTTTAGTTAGGAATCTTCCTGGAACATTTTGGGTCAAAGCTTGTGTCACTGCCGGATTAGGTTGAGGTTGGTATTGTTGTGGTTGAGCTTGAAATGGTTGTGGTTGTGTTTGAAATGGTGGAGGAGGAGCTTTGTAAGTTTGGGGGTTTTGGGGCCCCCCTTGAAAAGCTTAAGGGTTAGAAGTACCCTCATTTCTCCATCCAAAATTGGGATGATTTTTTCATCTCGGGTAGTAAGTGTTAGAATAGGGGTTGTCACATCTTCTTTGAAATTGGCCAATCGCCACCCTCCAATTTTCCACGCTAGGAGATTTTTAGGTGACGCGATGTAGATCACTCGCTAATCCCACATTGATTGCATTAGCGCCCCCAATGAGGGACCAACATGTGGTCGAAATGTTATAGTCTAAATGATAACAGTTTTAGTCTCTAATCTAACTCAAATAACACATTAAACCCATCCCTCAGCATTATATCTCATTATAATCATCTAGTATCTTTGCACCACTTAAATCAAAATCTAAATAGTTTCAAAATCCTACTAAAAATAGAAAGAAGACAGCTAAATCCTGGCTTTCTCTTGTGACATTTCTTGATGTACAACATTGTTTCTGGAAATCCCTATTGCTGTTCTTGTCACGTTTACCTCCTTGCCATATGAAATGTTACCCATAAAACGGGGTGAACTGTAAAGCCCAGCAGTAGTGTATTATCTAGCATACAATAAGTTTAAGTTTTTTCATAAAATAGTGTTTAACTAATTTTTGAGATAGTAGATGAAAACAATAATTTTAAAATCAGAAAAAGTGTTGCAACACTTAATGATATACAAAATTATATACAATATATTCAAAATTTCAGCACATGTCATGTAAAATTTGGTAAAGTCATGATGTCTCAACAAGCAATTGTTCATTTTTGTACTATGCTCAATGTTCCAACTTATCTCCCCTTTTTGCGTACTAATTCTTAAACCAGGTAGCACGGTTGTTTAACCGTATTTAAGTTCTGGGCCAGGACTAAGCCCACATCAGTCTGGACTTAAGACCAAGTCCGCATGGGTCTGGACTTATGACCAAACCTGCATTGGTTTGGGCTCAAAACCAAGTCTGCATAGGTCTGGACTTACAACCAAGCTCGCATCGGTCTGGACTTCGGACTATAACGTCCCAATCCATTTCCATAACCATATTACTCAACCCAATAATGAACAGTCCGTTTTGCTATCTGAGGTATAATAGTTAAAAACATATAATAGTATAGTTTAAAAAGAACGAAATAAAAAATCATGCTTTTCAATTGAGATAATTATACAGTTCAAAATACGTATATTGCAATGAAATAGGCATATTGTTATTCTGGATTGGTACCCTCTACCTGACCATCCGAGTTGATTTAGGTAGTTCTTTTGGATTTGTCTCGGTTTACGTGCAACTCTATCAAGCACAATCGTTTATGAACAACAACTCAAGTATCTTGTTATAAGGTGTAAAGACTCTCTAATGATCCTAAGTTTACTTGTCGTAAGGTGGAGTGACTAAATGCCCTTATGGCGCATTCGGGCTAATGGGAATGATCTTTATCGTCTTTTTATTTGCTATATTTCTAAACAAGTATAATGTTTTCTAAAGCCTTTGAAAATATTTTGTGTACTGGCCGTTGGTATTTTAAATATATTGAAAATAGTCCAAGAAATTTCCTATTAGTGAAAATAGTTAATAAGCCATAATACTTTCTAAATATTATGCTAGAACCACATCTAATTTTTTTAAAAATTATTAATAATCTGTAAAACAGTATTACTCATAACTTCAGAGTGTTATACATATGAAAAATAGTCTCGGATATCAATAGTGTTATTTTAAAAAGTTCTCGGAATATGGTTTAAGTTCATGTTTTCTTCAAAAATTGAATTTTTAATTTTTAAAGACCTAAACAATTTGACACTCTCCTTCCAAAGTGTTTTCATAAGTGATAGAACACCTCTCATAATGTTTTCTAGAACTTTTAGATTATATATAATAATTATTAAGACATTTCTCCATATGAAATAAAAAAATACCTTGGAGTATCCAAATATTATGAAATTTATTTAAAAAACATTTATTTATCAAAATATAATTTGTGACCGAACAGTTAAGCACTAAAACATATTGCATGTGCCCCCGCGCACCATAAACCAAGAGTGGACATGCATTGTTAACTCTGTTCATCGTATTCCACCTATTTTCGTCCGATTTTAATACTCCTAGGTAAAAACAGGTTTTTCTCCCTTGTTACTTAATGGAATTAAGTGATTCTTGAGTCTAAAGTGTTTCTACCCAGATTTTCTGGGCAGACCTACAACTCCCATTTTTCTCAATTGTCTTCACATAAATCAGTGTTACAAGGTCATGCATGGTTATTACAACATCCGTACTAGCTACCCATGGTATTTAATTGAATCGAAATGCAAAAACTAAAGTCATGTCTTGTGACCAACCGAATCTATCCCATTTTTACAAAACAATTAACCCATTTCACTTTTAAACAACCTGGGTCATCAAGACTAGATTCTAAACATTTTTAAGGTGCCTAGAAACATAACTCAAATGCCTTAACTCATGATGCATTATTTGAAACTTAAATGCTCAAGTTTCTTAAAAACCAAGCCTTGCCGGAAACAATGGCTTTTTGACCATTTTCCGTTCACCTCCAACCAACCTAACCAGCATGCAAGATTGAAATAAAGTATATAATAGTGAGTAGAACAACATACTTGAGTTTGAGAAGATTTTGGCTTGATTAGAGCTTTGTACCAAGTTTTTCCCTCACTTTCTTATCTTTTCTCACTTGGTAAACATGCTCTCTCTCTCTCTCTCTCTCTCTCTCTCTCTCTATATATATATATATATATATTTCTTGCATGAATTTGGCTGCCCAAATCAGATGTCCTAAACCCCATTTTGAATAGCTTGCATGCAATATGGCATGATGAAAGGAAGAGACAGTTGGACAAGTGTCCAAGGCTCACTTCCCCTCTCCTCCACTCTCTCTCTCTCTCTGTCTCTCTCTCTCTTGCACATGCACATTTGCACGTATTGTCTCCCACTTCTCTACTTTGTTGGTCCACAAAATCAATAAGCATGGGTCCCTCTTTGTGGTGGCTTTAGAAGACACAATGATAAATGCTTGCCATGCAATTGTCCAATCTTTTTTTCTACCTTTTTTTTTATTCTTCCACCAACATGACCCCATGTGATATATACACATCTATATATATATATGTATAGCTATATTTCTATATTTCTTTATTTTATAGAGATTCTATTTTAATTACTCCTCTCCTTTTATATTTGTCTTTTAAAAAATACTAGGTTTTACACATTGATGGCCATGCAAAGCTTCTCTCACTCCAGCGATGACCACACATGAAGCGGTATCATGGTCAGTTATCCCACAAACCACACAACACATTTCCTTAGGAACCTCACCTTCTACCACATTCACCTTGTTAATCTCTATAGCTTCTAGCTTATGGGAAAGGCTCACTATTCTCACATTGATATCATCAACATCATTAAATTGAAATTGCCTTGTGCCTTGTGGATTTAGCCTAGTGATTACACCCTAAAAGTGTAATCATAAGCCCTTAATTTGTACTTTGTTAAACTTATATTATAATTAATTATCTTATTTTAGTTAGATATTTGTTTTAGTATGTTTTGTATGTGTTTTGTAGGTTATATATGCTAATAAAGGCCAAAAGAAAGTAAGAATAATCAAAGCGGGTTTAAGGCGAATAATTTGTTCATGAAAATTCAGACCTATCTCTGTATTCTGGTCATAACTTTTTACTCTGATATCCGATTGAGCTGATTTTTACGTCATTGGAAAGAAGACTTCAAGCTCTACAACTGTGCCTCTAATGTGCATTGCCTGAATCGAGCCCTATGGTGGTCTAATCAAGATTTAAAGTTTTTGGAGTCGAACAGTGATGAATAGTACCCGTCTGAACGGTTACTGTTCACCGTCCGGACTCACTTCAAACGGTCGTTAGACGCACTGTCTGGATGGTATTCAGACTGTTACTATTCATCCAGAATGTAATTTTTGCATCTGAAGCTGCATTTTTAAGAATTTTTGTATAGTTTTTGAGTAGTTAGGGTTAGTTTGAGCAAGAAGGCACGGGAGAGCTCCTCCAAGGTTGGTTTTTTTCATTTTTTTTTTCATTTTTAGCTTAGATTTAGTTTTGTAATTGTAGTATAGGTGTAAAATTTATAGTTTTCTTCCATTATATTGTATTGTCTATTACTTTCTTGTACTTTCTTGCATTTTCTTTGTAACTAAACATCTTTAATATTCAAGTAAATTTTAGATTTAAGTCTCTATATGCTTTCTTTACATTCTTACATGTTTTTTTATGATGTATTCAAGTAGCTAGAATTTACATTGGGTTTAAATGTGAAAATCATCCAAATAATTCAAGGAATTCAATTGTAGGTGTCTCATGGATTAATTGCCATATTTTTTTAGAATTCGAATTTCTAGTAATTAGGTGTGGAATTTTAGAAAACTTAGATTATTGACTAAGTTTGAGGATTTTCATCACCCAAATCAATGGTATTAATTTAGGACTCTTGACTAAAAAAATACTCCACAATTGCTAGAAATTCATTCCTAACAATTGATTGAAGTTGCCTTAGAAAACTAAGGTTATTGACTATGTTTGACTAATTAATGTACAAACCACAAATTTGGTATCGACTAAGTTGAATCGATGGTATTAACCTTTGATTCCTCATTGAACATGTATTTAATTTCAATTGCTTGAAAATTATCGGTTTTTAAAGTTAAATCTTTTGAATCAAACACACTTAAATGTTGTGTTTGATTCGAGTTATAAACCCCATTGGAAACCTTGGATGAAATTGAGTGATTGGATCATTTGAGCCCAATTCCCTTTTAATTGCTTAAATTCTATTTTCACTTTGCTTTACTTTAATTGTCTAGTGTTAATTGCTTTAATTTCCATTGCATTAGGTTAGTAATTCAAAATCATCATTAAAAACCCAAAACATTTTCGGTCTTTTTATTTTCCTTTTTATTTTAGATCTAATTCCCCTTTTTATTGCAATTCAATCCTAGGTTAGGTTGATGTGAGTTGAGTGTTAGAGCCTATATTTGGCTAGGTCTCTTGGGAGAGAACGATACCGGATCTTCCGGTTTATACTTCATCGCGACTCCCGTACTCTAGTGGGGTACTAACTCCATTTGTAGGAATACCGCATCTGGGGGAGAGTCACCTAGACATGAGATTTTGGGTCCCGTTGGTAGCCTAATCTCTAGCTTGATTTGCTAAATGGTCACAATAATTGAACGCCTCATTGGGATCCTTATCGAAAAGGGCCCCGCGACATATTGACTCCACAAATAGCTTTAATTGTGGGGTTAAGAATGAGTAAAAAGTGTTGATGATATGCCAATCGATGAAACCATGATGTGGGCAAGCATGTAACGAGTCCTTGAACATCTCCCAACATTAGAAGAACGATTCACCCATCATCGGTGAGAATTGTGAAATTTGGTGCTTAGTCGCCTCGGTTCTATGTTAGGGGAAAAATGTTTTAAGAATTCCCCTTGTAGTGAAGTCCATGAATGGATGGACATAGGCCGCAATGTATTAATTCATGTTTGGCTTTGTCCTTGAGAGAAAACGAAAAGAGTTTCAACAAGAAAACCTCCCTTGGAAAAGTGTTGTCTATAAACATTGAGTAAGCATCCTCAAATTCCTTGATAAAAGAATAGGGTTGTTCATTGTCCAACCCATATAATTGGGTCATCAATTGCATCAATCTTGGCCTAAGGTTCATCTTTTGGTGGTTATAATGCTCGGAGAAAACAATGCATGAAGTTGGTGCTTGCCTTGGTGGTTCATGTAATTGCGTTTGGTTCTAGCATGGGGAGCAACTACGTCACCATAGATGCTCCCTCTCTCAAAGTCACCACTTCCATTAGGAGGATTGGGTTAAAGGTTGGGATCGCGGTTCGAATTAGGATTAGGGATTAGATTGGGTAGACCTCCCTCAATGACGTTGTCCATTGAAATGGGTCATAAATCAATAATCAAAGGTAAACCGAGGTTAGGATCTCTCACGGGAGAAGGGGTGCGGACATAGTCAACTCTTACGAAATGGTTATGTATGTCTCTAAATGTATGATGATATGAAAATACAATGCACACATAAGAGGCCATTTGAGTCTCAAGTAACACACCATACACAATTCCTTCCACCGATTTTTCTCGTCCATCCGAACCCTCTAATCTCCATAGAAATATACCACTGATTCAATAAATTCAATATCAATTCCCAACCGACACTTCCAATCTCTTTATGCAAAGACAATACCATTGATAAGCAAATAACAAACAAGCCTATCCACTTATGTCTAGCCACCAACTGATCAACTAAGCAATTCAAAGTTCTAATCTAATCAAACAAACAATCCTAAAAATAAAGAGGAAAAGAAAGAAACAAAATCTAACATGTTATTCACATAAAGGGCATAACGGAGTTACCCATGGCCTTAGCCAAAGACTCCTCCATCGTGGTGGATGTACGGAGATCCAATCCATTGATCATTCTTCAACTCAAGGTTCGTTAGTACTCGCCTTCGTGCCTTTGATCCCTGACAATGATGCCAAAACTTTAATAGCTTCCAAAGATAGTTATATATTAAGCTCATGCAAAAGAATGAGCGTTGTGATTGAAGTATAAAATTTGGTGAGTACCGGAGTCGATTTTCTCGAGGATCAAGCCCAATATAGGCTATCAACACTCACAAAGAATTAATTACACTTGAATTGAAGAATAATTAAATTGATTGAACCGAAGTGAAATTGACCAAAAATCATTTGTTGGTTGGAAAATGGTTTACTAAGCTAATTCAAAGCAATTAAAAAGTGATTAACACTAGATTTTAAGAAATCAAAAGAAAGCTTGGACACATTTGATCCAATTAACTAATTCACTTCAAGACTTCAATAAAGGTTTTTTTTTTTACTCAAATCAAGGACCACTCCATAGGTCCTTGATTTGGAGGATATAAACTATAAGCACACAAATTCGTTAACAATAGAGTTTGGATTACTAATCAATTGAAGAATCATAAGTTTATTCCATTGATTTCTGTTATCCCTATACCAACCTTAAGATTGGCTAATCCTTACCAATGCATCCAAGGGTTAGTTTAGCTGCAAGACTCAATGAGAAAATGGCTTGAAAACATAGAAACTTCCATTAAATGTAAAATTAAAGTATTTGATTACAAGGAAAATGACCTACTACAATGAAATCTACCCAATGTCTTTCTACAAAGCTCTCAAACCTACTTATCTCTAAGCATAAAACCCTAAAAATATAAAAAACTACTCCAAATTCAGCAAAAACATCCTTATAGAGTGTAAAAGAAGAAACAGGGGTGCCGTCAGGCATTTGAAACGCCCTCAGCCGTTCGAACACTCATCGACTGGTTAGCGAACTGTGCATGTAGCTCTTTGAATCACCTTTTTGCTATCGAACCTAATTCGAATGGTGCCTGTAGCTATCTGAATCTCCATCTATTTGAACGATCATTTGAATGGCAAGGCAGGGTGTTCGAATGCCTGCTCGAATGGTGGACTCAGCTGTTAGAATGCTCTTTGCAATTTTTGCTCAATTTGATCTTTTTAAACTCCATTTCTTTAAAAAGGTTCAATAAGGCAGTTTAGGAACAAAATATACTAATGAAACAATATAAGACCTATATAGAGTTAACAATCAACTAATTAGACGATTGTGATTACACTTTTGGAGCGTAATCACATACAAAACATGGACTATACAAACTTTTTTTTATAATTGATAAAGTTGAAAGAGTTATTCATCATCAATTGTACTATTATAATTATATATTAATTATAAAATCAATAATGTGCTTAGATTATGTTAGGTTACATTATAATATTCAATCGAGTTTTTTTAAAAGTGTAATATTTAAAACGTTTAATACGTATACTATATGGTTCTACTAAAAAAATAGGAGTACACGTACATGTATTACACATGAATAGTATGGGTGTATAAAGAAACCGAAAAACCTGAGAACCGAAACAACCCAGCCTCAATGGGTTGGTTTGGTTTGAGTATGTCAAAAGACCGGTTCGGCTCTAGGTCTAAAAAATATCAAACCGATAAATTCAATGGTTCCTGAGTTTGCATTTTCTGCACCCGGATTGACCCAACCCGAGAATCGAACTGAGACCTGATTTATTTATGTACTAAAAGTTTGTATATATTACATATATGTCTTTAAACCATTATTATTTGTACTTCATTATTGCTAATATATTTTTACATAGTGATATTTAATTATTTAAAAAATTGAGACAATATTATTCTTATTTCTTTTGTTTTAAATAAAGAAACTATTTAGACAGGCATGGAAACGAACTGAATCAAACCAACTTGAATTGACTCGGGTTGATTCGATTTAGTTCTATAAGAGGCTTGGTTCAATTCTGGATTCAAAATTTTAGAACCAATCATGATCGGGTCGATTTTGGATTTAGCAAGGACCCGTTCCAACATGACCCATGCACACCCCTACTTATTGAATAGTACTAAAGCGAAGAAGCAAAAGAAGGGAATTTAGAGAGTTTTGAATTTACCATCATCACCATAAATACTCATTATAGAAGAATACCACTGTCAATTATTCATAAGGGATGAAAATAGCATTTCCCAACTAATTATTATCATTGGAGTCAAGGAAATAAAAGAGTCCTATCAGTTGATTTTTGTATTTTGCTAGCCTTACAGCCTATTTGAAACTTGGGTTGGGGAGGGGAGGGGAGGGGAGAATGAAGAGAAATTTGTTTTCTCTCTATGTTTGGTTTTGTGAATAAAATGAAAGGAAAATAGAAGGAAAGGAGAGAGAAAGACAAATGTAATTATCTTTTCCCTATTTTTCCCTCCTCTTGGCTCCCTTGCTCTCCTTGGGTGAATCAAACAAGGATATGAAAAAAAATAAATTTTTTTTACCTTCCTTTCCTTTCCTTCTCCCAAGTTCCAAACAAGCCTATCACCTACTTAATTAAGAAGATTGGTTGGAATGGGTTCCTATTAATGTAGTTAATGCATAACCAAACCCTACAGTACACTGATTCCCATTCAAGAGACAATGTATATTAATCCAAGACAGACACCAACAGAAGGAAATCCCATTATTGTTTTAACCATCAGAACCATCACTATACACAAGACTAATTAATGTCAAATCTAGTACCCAATCAATAGGAAATATATAAAATACGGAAAAACAGGCTTTTAAGGAAATAGAAGCAAAATTTTTATGAAAAATTCATACAGAATATATCACCAGAAGGAGCTGGTTGGATAAAATACGTTCACTTTGAAACAAAATGCTTACATTGATGGCTCTTAATAACAATAATATCATTGACACATTATTTTGGTAGATTTTCTATAGATTTTTTTGTAAGAATAACATTTTCCTTAAACATAATTAAGGAATGTGGCCATCCTCTTTCTACTTCTTCCATATTTTCCGGTAGAGAAACATAGCATTCATCAGCAAAACGCCGCCTTGGAAGCCCGAGATGGATGCTTCTGCAGACTTCGGAAAAGAACCACGGGATTGCATTATACGCATTACCACATAGACAAAGTTGATAAGGAGAACAAACTTCAGCGTGAACTTCCTACTCCCAGCTTTTGTCTCACCAAAATTCAGATTTGGAGAAGACTTGATGGTGGCCTTTGAAGCAGCAAAACGTTTGGATTTTCCTGATTTGGCTTGATTGCTTGCCGCTTTCTGCAACATCTCTCCCATTTGTTGATCTTCTCCCTTCATCCTCTCTCTCTCTAGCCCACAAGTTGAGAATAGTTTGAAGGTGAAAATCAAATATTTTATTTCTTTCCCGGTATGTATCTATATATATGCGTATACAGAGAATAAGTATGATATCATCAAATCCAGGAAAAGAGTTTCATATTATAGAAATCTCTTTTGATTTTTGAAACATTCAAAGAAATGAATAAAACCAGTTATGGGTTGAATGGTTGGGATGCACATTTGCCCCGCAAAAAGTGTTGGATCCTCCATTGAATGTGGTAATCATCTTAAATTAAGGAAATATTTTCTCCAACTAACTGATGACATTCGTGGTGATCATTAGGATTTAGTTTAGGGACTTCTTATGCCACGTTCTCATAACTCAAATCCAATGGATAACGTTATCCCATTTTAACTCATAATCTCCTTTCGGTAGATTCATTTGTGTAATGCTAAATGAAATAGTAGGTTTGGATTGAAAAATGATATCTGTTAAATTTGATCACTAACATGCGGCGTACTAAGTAGTCTAGAGTATTGTGAATATTACGGTCTAGTGAATAATGGTGGCTCTTCATGATAAAAATGTTATTGCCACATTATTTTAATAGTAATTTTTTTTTGTACAATTTCTTTTAAAAAATAGTATTTTGCTTAATAATTTGTTACGAAATATCTTAACTGCCCTAATTTCTGTGCATTAGCTTTGCGTGATTTTCTTTTAAAAAAATTTGATGGGTAGATCGTAATATTTATTTTGTTTTGTGTTGTGTGTGTATATATATTGCAATATATGATGTATGTCATGGTTTGGTTTTAGGAATTGTAGTTTCTGCTTTCAATCTGAGGTTCTAGTTTTATTTTCTCTTTCAACTCAAGATTTATAGCTATTCGGTTCAGCTTGAAATCTTCATCTTTGCTCTTATTGATTCCTATCTTTCAATTTTTTCGTTACTGGTTGTCACTCTCCATGACAGAAGAATATGCTTCTGTTCCACTTGTAATGGTGATGTAGCAAGCTTTACTGGGAGAGTGGATTTTGGTGGAAGACATACCTATGGCTTTAGATGTTTCTTTTAAATTTTCACTCCGGATATTTCTTGTTTTTGTCTATTTGTTAGTATTTAAAAAAAAAATAATAATAAACAAATAAATAACTAAAGAAAGAAAAAAGAGAACCACTCCAGCCTCTTTATGCAAAAACAATACCACCAATAAGCAAATATCAAACAAGCCTATCCACCTATGTTTAGCCACTAGTTGATCAACTAAGCAATTCAAAGTTCTAATCTAATCAAGCAAACAATCCTAAAAATAAAGAGGAAAACAAAAAATAAAATTTAATATGTTATTCACATAAAGGGTGGAATGAAGTTACCAATAGCCTTAGCCAAATACTCTTCCGTCGTGGTGGATGTATGGAGATCTAATCCCCTAATCGCTCTTCAACTCAAGGTTCGTTAGTACTCGCCTGCATGCCTTTGATCCTCAGTAATGATGCCAAAATTTCAATCGCTTCCAAAGATAGTTGTATATTAAGCTTTTGTAAGATAATGGACGTTGCGATTAAACTATAAAATTTGTTGAGTACCAGAGTCAATTTTCTCGAGTATCAAGCCCAATATAGGCTATCAACACTTACAAAGCACTAATTAAACTTGAATTGAAGAACAATTAAATTGATTGAACCTAAGTGAAATTGACCAAAAATCATTTGTTGGTTGGAAAATGGTTTACTAATCTAATTCAAAGCAATTAAAAAGTGATTAACACTAAATTTTAAGAAATCAAAGGAAAGCTTGGACACATTTGACCAATTAAGCAATTCACTTCAAGAGTTCGATAGAGGTTTTTTTTTTCTTTTTACTCAAATCAAGGACCACTCCATAGGTCCTTGATTTGGAGGATATAAACTATAATCACACAAATTCATTAGCAATAGAGTTTGGATTACTAACCAATTGAAGAATCATAAGTTTATACCATTGATTTCTACAATTCCTATACCAACCCTAAGATTGGCTAATCTTCACAAATGCATTCAAGGGTTAGTTTAGCTACAAAACTCAATGAGAAAATGGCTTGAAAACATAGAAACTTTCATTAAATGTAAAATTAAAGTATTTGATTACAAGGAAAATGACCTACTACAATGAAATCTACCCAATGTCTCTCTACAAAGCTCTCAAACCTAATTATCTCTAAGCATAAAACCCTAAAAATATAAAAAAACTACAAATTCGGCAAAAAAGTCCTTATATAGTGTGTAAGAAAAAAACACAGGGCAAAACAAATAGAGTTGTCGTCAGGCATTCAAACAACCTTAGCCGTTTGAACGCTCTTCGAATGGTTAGCGAACTATGCATGTAGCTCTCTGAATCTCCCTTTTGCTATCGAACCTGATTCAAATGGTGCCTGTAGCTCTCTAAATCTCCATCTGTTTGAATGGTTGTTCGAACGGCAAGGCAGGGCATTCGAATGCTTGCTCGCACGGTGGACTCATCCGTTCGAACGCTTTTTGCAATTTTTGCTCAATTTGATCATTTTAAACTCCATTTCTTGAAAATGGCTCAATAAGGCAGTTTAGGAACAAAATATAGTAATAAAACGATATAAGACCTATATTAGAGCTACCAATCAACTAATTAGGCGATTGTGATTACACTTTTTGAATTGTGATTACACTTTTTGAGTGTAATCACATACAAAACATGGACTATACAAAATTTTATATAATTGATAAAATTGAAAGAGTTATTCGTCAGCAATTGTACTATTATAATTATATATTAATTATAAAATCAATAATGTGCTTAGATTATTTTAGGTTATATTATAATATTCAATCGAGTTTTTTGAAAAGTGTAATATTTAAAATGCTTAATATGTATACTATATGGTTCTACTAAAAAAATAGAAGTATACGTACATGTATTGTGCATGAATAGTATGGATGTATAAAGAAACCGAAAAATCCGAGAACCAAATCAACGTGGACTCAATGGGTTGATTTGGTTTGGGTGAGTCAAAAGATCGGTTGGCTCTGGGTCTAAAAAATATCAAACCGATAAATTCAGCAGTTCTAGAGTTTGCATTTTCTTGACCCGAATTGACTTAACCCGAGAACCGAACTAAGACCTGATCTATTTATGCACTATAAGTTTGTATATATTGCATATTTGTCTTTAAAGCATTATTATTTGCAGTTCATTATTGTTAATATATTTTTACATTGTGTTAATTATTTAAAAAATTAAGGATACAATATTATTCTTATTTGTTTTGTTTTAAATAGAGAAACTATTTAGAGGCACGAAAATGAACCGAATCGAACCAACTCGAATGCACTCGGGTTGGATCAGTTCCGTTCCATAAGAGGATCGGTTCGATTCTGGGTTCAAAATTTTAGCATCGATCACGATCGGGTCCATTTTAGGTTTAGCACGAACTTGATCCAACATGACCCATGCACACCTTTACTTATTGAATAGTACTAGAGTGGAGAAGCAAAAGAAGGAAATTTAGAGAATTTTGAATTTACCATCATCACCATAAATACTCAATAGAGAAGAATACCAGTGTCAATTATTCATAAGGGATGAGAATAGCATTTCCCAAATAATTATTATCATTGGAGTCAAGGAAATAAAAGAGTTCTATCAGTTCATTTTGGTATTTTGCTAGCCTTACAGCCTGTTTGAAAATTGGGTTTGGGTGGGGAGGGGAGGGGAGAATGAAGAGAAATTATTTTTCTCTCTATGTTTGGTATTATAAAGAAAACGAACGAAAAATGAAACAAAAGGAGAGAGAAAGACAAATGTAATTATCTTTTCCCCTGTTTTCCCCTCCTCTTGGCTCCCTTGCTCTCCTAAGGCGAATCAAACACGGAAATGAGAAAAAAATAATTTTTTTTTTACCTTCCTTTCCTTTCCCTCTCCCAAGTTCCAAAAAAGGCTATCACCTACTCAATTAGGAAGATTGGTTGGAAGCGGTTCCTATTAATGTAGTTAATGCATAATCAAACCCTACAATATATTGATTCCCACTCAAGAGACGATGTATATTAATCCAAGACGGACACCAACATAAGGAAATCCCGTTATTGTTTTAACCATCAGAACCATCACTATACACAAGACTTATTAATGTCAAATCAAGTACCAAATCAATAGGAAATATATAAAATACGGAAACCTAGGCTTTTAAGAGAATAGAAGCAAAATTTTTATGAAAAATTTATACAAAATATATTATTAAAATAATCTGGTTAGATAAGAGACATTCATTTTGAAATAAAATGCTTACGTTGATGGCTCCTAATTACAATAACATTATTGACACAGTATTTTGGTAGGTTTTCTGTATAAATATTTTTGAAAGAATAACATTTTCCTTCCACATAATTAAGGAATGTCGTCGTCCTCTTCCTACTTCTTCCATATTTCTCCTAGCATTCATCAGCAAAACGCCGCCTTGAAAGCCCGAGATAGATGCTTCTGCAGACTTCCGAAAAGAGCCACGGGATTGCATTGTACGCATTACCACATAGACAAAGTTGATAAGGAGAACAACCTTCAGCGTGAACTTCCTACTCCCAGCTTTTGTCTCACCAAAATTCAGATTTGGAGAAGACTTGATGGTGACCTTTGAAGCAGCAAAACGTTTGGTTTTTCCTGATTTGGCTTGATTGCTTGCAGCTTTCTGCAACAACATCTCTCCCATTTGTTGATCTTCTCCCTTCATCCTCTCTCTTTCGAGCCCACAAGTTGAGAATAGTTTGAAGGTAAAAACCAAATATTTTATTTCTTTTCCGATATGTATCTATATATATGCGTATGCAGAGAATAAGTATGATTACATCAAATGCAGGAAAAGAGTTTCATTTTATAGAAATCTCTTTTGATTTTTGAAACATTCAAAGAAATGGAATAAAACTAGTTATGGGTTGAAAGGTTGGGATGCACATTTGCCCCGCAAAAAGTGTTGGATCCTCCATTGAATGTGGTAATCATCTTAAATTAAGGAAATATTTTCTCCAAGATGACATTCTCGGTGATCATTAGGATTTAGTTTAGGGACTTATTATGCCACGTTCTCATAACACAAATCCAATGGATAACCTTATCCCATTTAAACCCATAATCTCCTTTTGGTAGTTTCATTTATTTAATGTTAAATGAAATAGTAGGTTTAAATGAAAAAATGGTATCTGTTAAATTTGATGACTAACATGTGGCGTACTAATTAGTCTAGTGAATAATGGTGGCTCTTAATGATAAAAATATCATTGTCGCACTATTGTAATAGTATTTTTTTGTGTACAATTTCTTTTAAAAAATAGTATGTTCCTTAATAATTTGTTACAAAACATCATAACTGTCCTGATTTCTGTGCATTACCTTTACATGATTTTTCTTTTAAAAAAATTTGATGGGTATTTCGTAATATTTATTTTGTTTTGTGTTATGTGTGTGTATACGTATTGCAATATATGATGTATTTCATGGTTTGGTTTTAGGAATTGTAGTTTCTGCTTTCAATCTGAGGTTCTAGTTTTATTTTCTCTTTCAACTCAAGATTTATGGCTATTAGGTTCAGCTTGAAATCTTCATCTTTGCTCTTATTGATTCCTATCCCGCAATTTTTTTGTTACAGTTTGTCACTCTCCATGACGGAAGTGTATGCTTCTGTTCCACTTTTAATGTTGATGTGGCAAGCTTTACTAGGAGAGTGGATTTTGGTGGAAGACATACCTATGGCTTTAGATGTTTCTACTTTTAAATTTTCTTTCCGGATATTTCTTGTTTTTGTCTATTTGTTAGTATTTTCAAAAAAAATAATAAATAAATAAATAAAGAAAAAAGAGAACCACTCCCCAAGAAAAGGCATTACCTCTTGGAAAATTCTGTTCGTGCAATAGTGGCAATTTTATAATTTAAAGAAATTATGATATATGTTTTATTTTTAAATGAATGACTCTTATTTAGACATATAATACTGATGAGACATTATGTATGAATTTTCTAGTTATATGGCAATATCCTTACCTATTCCACTCTACACCCAGAAACAAAAAGAAAAATGATATTCTTTTAGAAAATTTATATAGAAATTTTGAAAAATGATAGTGGTGTTTTTGTATTTTTAAGCCCCCATGGTTCGTTCTTTTTTTTTTTTCTTTTTTTCTTTCGAATAATATATTATGTATGAATTTTCTGATTGTGTAGCATTGCATTTGCTCCTACCCCTTTGCATGTATAACTCCAATCAATCAAAACTTTGCATTTCTTTCTTAAAATATTAATTGTAAAATAACTTCATGAGCTAACAAATGACCCCAAAAAAAATGTATTTTTTTGGGAAGGGCTTTTGACTTTCAAGTAACCTTGGAGAAACTGCAACACACCTTCAAATTTGAAGGCGGGTTAAAAAGTTTTAACGCCAACAACCACATTCATTTCTTTAAAAGTTTAAAAAAATGAAGGTGACCTTCATTTTGATCTTTCAAATTTAAAGGTTTTCAAATGTTTTTGAAGGCCACCTACATATCACTATTCAAGTGGGGCCAAACACTGTTTATGAGACCCTTATACTAATTATTATTTTAAGATTAAATAATTCACTATTAATACATATTAACTATTTAAAAATTATTTTAGTAAATATTTAATTTAATTTTTTAAATAATTCATACATTTTTTTAATTTATTTATTATTTGTTTAATTTGAGATTTTTTTATAAGTGGAATAAATAAATAAATCTTATTTTACTTGCTTTTATTTATCTTGAAATTATTTTTTATATGTGAAATCAATAAATTTTTTATTTTATTGATTATTTGTTTACTTTAAAATTATTTTTAATATATGGAATTACTAAATTATTTTTTTATTTTTTATCTTACTATACCACCTTTTTATTTTGAATTTTTTTTTCAAATTTAAGAATTATTCAATCTATCTCTACTGTATTTTAATGACAATTAAAGTTTTAACATTCATTAAAAACAAAAAGTAAAATTTCAACATGAATGATCATTCACTAATATTTGGAGAAGCGTCACATGAACCAAGAATGTATCTTTCTCATAAATGCTCAAAAAAGGACTCTTGATTCCCAAATTGGTGGATCATCAACTGGTTTTAGTCATGGTAATTTTAGTACCTCTAGACACTATGAAGGTGAGTATGAAGGAGGTGACTTGCCATCTTATTAGTGCTTGTAATTTTAATTTCTCAAGTCTCATTTAATATGATTTTATTAATTTCTTAATGTACTTTTATTTTTGTTAAATGTATTTCATTAGTCTTTTAATGATTTTTTAAAAAATTTTAATGTTATTCAATTTCCAATTTTCTAGGTAGGTCATTTAGCTTAAAAAATATTAAATAATTTAATTTTAATTAGATATATGGTAAGTAATTACAATTTAGATTAAAATACAGTAATAAATAATTAGATTTTGAATAAAATGGAAGCATAATATGTGGTTTTTTTTATTTTTTTAAAATAAAAAAGTAGTGATTTGAAGACTAAATAATGGAAATGAAGGTTGGAGTGGAGTAATAACGTGAAATAGTGGAACCTTTGAACTTCAAATTTAAATGTCAGATTAAAGATGAATTTGAAGATGCTTTTAAGGGAAGGATGGCCTTCACTCTTGCCTAAGCCTGGATATTTTTACTAGCTTTTTTCCAGTTGAAATTCAATTTTCTTCAAATTTTTTTGTAGGCTTTTTGTTTAGGACATGCTTGTTTTACAAACTATAGGGAGAAAAATAGTGAACTCCATGTAATGCAAAAAAATAAAGAAATTTTTTTTGAGAACATATATATATATATTTTTTGAGAATATCATATTTTGATACAAAATTTGTTTAGTAATTAAGACTCAAGAGAATGAAATTATTTGGGCATCATGTAAAGTTTTTGGCTAAAAAAACACAATTTCTAAAAAATATTTCCAATCTACCACTCTTTAAAAATTAATTCCCGTTGTAACACTTTTTTTTTTTGCCTTGTTAGCTCTTATTTTAGGAGAAGTGTTTGAATTATGAATTTTTCAAAGTTTTACCTAGTTGATCTAGAACTTTTTCATTTTTTCCAAATGGAAATAAGCTATGTAGAATTTGTATAAAGAGCTATGGTTGTTATCATTATCCACGCAGTAATACCAATCAGTTAGAAGGGTCAATCGAAACCAGTTCTTTTGCTAAGACTCATCTACTCATAAAGCATTAACTAGTTTGTTGCATTGTTGAAGCAGATTCGGATAGAGACCATAATAATCTTTACACCCTTGCAGACACAGAGAGATTGAAAGCTATTTCTTCTATTTTATTGAAGGCTTTATACATGAAAGCCATTTAACTAATAATTTATGCGAAATTTTGGATGATTTATGATTTTAAGTTTAAACATAGAGAATATAATTCTAACTTCTAGTTTATGCAGAACTTTGGATGATTTATGAACGGTATTTATTTTGGTTGATTGCTTCTTGTTTTCTTGAATTAGGATAAAATATTGTTGACATTGGAAAGACAAAGAACTTTTTAAATACAATTCTATGATTGGTTGGGAGAGAAGACAAACAGAAACAAAAGGAAGAAAAAACAATCTGGTTTCTAGGTTGTTTGGAAACAAAATTAAAAATGAAAATAAAGTCCATAATACAAGCCCTTTTCCTAAACATAAGAGTTGACGTGTTAAGAAAAGTATTAGAATGGGAATTAATTTGTCAAGTGTTATATTGAGAATATTTTTCAAAAATAATGTTAATTTGGCAAAACACTCGTCCAAATATTTGTAAAATAAGAGTCCAAAGCTCTCTTAATCTAAAAAATATAAATATAAATTATTTTTTTGAAGTCAAACAGAACCTTAAGCTTTTGACTCTAAGTACAAGTATATATATATATATAAAAATCAGTTTTTGACCAATATCACACTCTTCAAAATAATTTCCTTTCCTTATTCTTTCATCTCTCATGTTCGAAACAGATTATTACTGTTGCTGTCACTGTCATCAACTTAATTAAGAAGATTGGTTGGAATGGGTTCCTATCAATATTATTTACGCATAAACCAAACCCTATATTGCATTGATTCTCATTCAAGAGAAAACTATATTAATCCAAGAGATCAACCAAACACAAGTTCTTGTGTTGGATGCAGGACGTTAACATACGGAAATCCCAATATTGTTTTAACCATCAGAACCACCACTATCCAAAAGGCTTGTTAATGTCAAATCAAGCAGCAAATCAATACGAAATATATAAATTCAGAAAGCCATACTTTTAACATAATAGAGACGAAATTCAGACATTATAAATTTACTAAAAGAGAGAAGTTGACGACGATGACGATAATCGAGGTATGTCATTGTCTTCTTCTTCTTCCTTCTCCTCATTCTCCTCCTCCTTATTCCACATTTCCCCGTAGAAAAACCTGGCATTCAGCAGAGAAACGCCAGTTTGGAAGCCCCTCCTCCTTATTCCACATTTCCCTGTAGAAAAACCAGGCATTCAGCAGAGAAACCCCAGTTTGGAAACCCCACATGGCTGCTTCTGCAGTCTTCTGAAAGATCCGCCGTATTGTTGCATTATAAGCGTTATTCCATAGAGTGAATTGAGGAGGAGAAGAACCCTCACCGTGAACTTCCTATTCCCAACTTTCGTCTCACCAAAATTCAGATTTGGAGAAGACTCGGTTGTCACCTTTGTAGAAGCAAAAGCTTTGGTTTTTCCTGATTTGGCTGGATTGATTGCAGCTTTCTGCAACAACATCTCTCCCATTACCCTTCATCCCTCTCTCTCTCTCTCTCTCTCTCTCTCTCTCTCTCTCGCCCAGAAATTGAAAATAGTTTGAAGACAAAAACCAAAATTTTTTATTCTTTCCAGTTATATAATATATATACACACAAAGGATAAGTATGATCAAAAGATTTACATATTTAAACAAATCAAATCTCTTTTGAGTTGAGTTGAGAAACATAGAGAAATGGAATGAACCTAGTTATGGGTTTATGGTTTGGAGGTACATTCGCCGTGGAAAAAGTGTAGGACCTGAAATTGAGGAAATATTTTCTCCAACTAACTGACGACATTCATGGTGATCATTAGGATTTAGTTTTAGGGGCTTTATTATGTGAAGTGTTGATAAATTAAATGCAATGGATAACTTTGTCATCCCATTTAAATTTTGGCTTTGAATAAGATATCAGTATTATCTAATTTACTAACATGCGACGTATTGAGATAAGAAGTATAGATGATTCTAGATATTAGCTATAGTAGTTATTGTGTGTAGACAGTGAAAATCTCTGCTGCCTTGGAGGAGCTTCCTAGGAAGCTTGAGGAACAAGGGTCTGAATTCATCTTTACCAGAGAGATTTGAAGAAAGTGTGGTTGATAGAGAGGAAATGGAGCAGAGGAGAGGTGATGGAAAGAGGGGAGAGGCAGCCCCCATATCTATATGAATCTAGTTCCCAAATCGGTGAACCCATAAAGATCGAGTCTCCAAATCGGTGGACTCTAGAGAAGAAGAAGATAGCTGTCATGGAGGAACTCCATAGCTGAGCTTAATGAAGCAGTAATGGCCAAGAAACCCATATGAGGAGATAATACTATGAGAGAGAGAGAGAGAGAGAGTCTTTGCTAGAGAGAGAAAAATGTATGGATAAATCTCCAAAAGGCTTGGATAGGCTTCCAAAGGCTTCCTACATAGAGAGCAAACAATAGGGGTATATATAGTGGGGGTCACATGTGCGGCCTATATACATGTCAATGGTAATCAATAAAGAAGGGACATGTGTTTGAGAAGGTGAAGTGTGCCATAGTCTCTTTCTAATCCTCTCCTCAGGATAAGTCCCAACAAGCCAACAATTGATGCTCGCACATATTGCGCTATCGTGACGACAGGGTCCATATGGCATCATCTCGTAGCTAGCACTCTCTTATGACCCACCAAACCATAACCTCCATCGAATCCCCCGGTGAATCGGCTGCCACGTGGCAAGCCCAAATTTGACTATCTACATTTTTCCCCCTGCATGATAGAAGTGCCTAGGCCTTATGTTTCTGTCAGGTATAGACAAGGATAGCCATACATCAATTCATCGCGTCCTCTTTGAAGCATCTCGTCGAATTATACAACTACATTTAAGGAGCTCGAAGGCATCTATGGTGATGTACATGCAAAGAAAGTACGAATAACAAAAGTGATGAACAAGCCAAGAGGTAGATATCAACTTACTTGACATAGTGAGGAACTCATCTTATAGGCATGAACTCACCTTACAAGATGAATAGGAGCTTACCTGAAGGCAGCGAAGAACTCACCAAAGTGAAAATAAGCTTACCCAAGGGTAGCAAAGAATTTTTTTCTAGAGGCATGAACTCACCTAAACAAAGATGTGCCTAGAGGCAGCGAGGAAATCACCCACGAGTGGAAATAAGCTTACCTGAATGTAGCAAAGAATTTGTTTTAAAGGTAGGAACTCGCTTAGACAAAGATGAGCTTTCTCGGAAGAAGCGAAGAACTCACCTTAAGGTGGAAATAAGCTTACCCAAAGGAAACGAATAATCTGTGTAAAGGCTCTTACGAACTCACCTAGATAAAGATGAGCTTGCCAAGAGGCAGGGAGTAAATCACCTAAGGGTGAAAATAAGCTTACTCGAAGGTAGTGAATAATCTATGTAAAGGCTCCTAAGAACTCGCCTAAACAAAGATGAGCTTGCCAAGAGGTAGTAAGTAACTCACCCAAAGGTGGAAATAAGCTTACCTGAAGGTAGAGAAGAATTTTTTGACTAAACACATGAACTCTCCTAGACAAAGACGAGCTTGCCTGGAGGCAGTGAAGCACTCACCCGAAGGTGGACATAAGCTTGCTTGGAGGCAATGGAAAATTCGCCCAAAAGCATACATAAGCTTGCCTGGAAGTAGCAAGAAACTCATTTAAAAGCATCGAATCGCCTTTAAAATGGAGATAAGCTTGCCCAAAATCAGCGAAAAACTTGCCATAAGGCAGTGAGGAACTCACCTAAAGGCGAATATAAACTTGCCTGAAGGCATAGAGGAACTTGTCTAGAGGCAGGAACTCGCCTAAAGACGAACATGAGCTTGCTCATAGGCAGCAAATACTTTTTATGAACTCGCTTAAGGATGAACAGAAGCTTGCCCAAAGGAAGGGACAAATCACCTAGAGGTAGCGGAGGAACTCGCCTGAAGGCGGATATAAGCTTACCCAGAGGTAGTAAAAATCAGTTAAGGCATGGACTCGCCTAAAGAAGACATGAGCTTAGTATAAGGTAGTGAAGAACTTGCTCGAAGGCCAATATAATCTTGTCGAAGGCAGTAAGAAACTCATCATCGTTAAGTCATAAATTATAAGGTAGGTCCTTATTGAGGATGAAGTAATGTTGAGGGTCTTGCTCGAGTACTTCAAATGAGAGTTCTCTATATCGAGAAATTGATTACTTGTATACTTTGTGTAATTTGCATATCGCAAAATTAATACTCTAACTCTGACGTCACATGGATCATCTTGTTAGGAAATACCATCTTCGATCTAAGAGTGGGGTTGTGTAAGGTTGATATAATATGCTCATATAATACTGCTCTAGCAGAGAATTATGAGAATATCTAGAGTTCTAATGGAGGTACTGTTGCGCTTAGATTTTTCGCATTCGAGGAATACACACACAAGCGGGAAAAGTGTTGTACTCTCTTGTTAGAACTCATACTCCTAGAAGAATGAGTGCAACTATGTTTGAATTGAAAATAGATTTGAATAAAGGGCTTTTGGAAAAAGTTTAGAGTCACCACCTAACTTGATTAAGGTGAGTTAGGTCACCTAAAAACTAAGAATAATTCGAAGACTACACTTAGGGTTTTTGAAAAAGGTTTTTGAAAATATCACCTCAAGAGAGGGTTTTTAGGAAAACAGGTTGTTGGGCAACCTTTAGAAAACATTTAAGTCCTTTTTGAAAACAAACTCCATTTTGGTCTTTGAAAACAGTGATTTTAGGTTCGGAGGTTGGTTACGTGTAGGGAAGATGCACTAAGCCATCATCCTACCCCGCCCTTGCGGTACCTACATATCTATTTACCCTAGATTCACCTATGAGAGTCTTCAACTAACTAATGTTCAATCCTATCCACTTTGAAAAAAGAAATGTTTAAAAAGAAATTTAACATGATGCATGATATGCAAGTGCAAGAAAAGAGAATTGAAAAATAGATTTGGAAAGAAATTGATTTGATTTGAAAAGGAAGAGATAGAAGTTTGAATTTGGAAAGAAGGTTTTGAAAATTGAAAATAGAGATTTGAAAATAGAAATTTGGAATTGGAAGTTTGAAAATAGATTGGAGATTTGGAAAGATTTTGTGAAAATAGAAACTTGAAAAATATTGTGACTGCACCCATGAGGGTTGCCTACGTATTCTTTTGGAGGAATTAGGTCAGTCGTAGTTCGGATAAGAGTCCGATAGAAAATAGAAGATATGATTGGAAGAAAGAGATTGAATTGGAAATTGGATTGGAAGATTGAGAGATTGAACTTTGATTGGAAGATTTGAAAAGATTTGATTTCGAAAAGTTTGGTTTTTAGGAAACCCAGACTTAAGAAAGACTTGAGACTTAGGAAAAAAGGATTGGACTTGACTTGGAAAGATTTAGAGAAGATTTCACTCGAATGTTGGTTTTGGAAGGATTGGATTTAGGAAATGTTCGAATTAGGAAAGGTTCAAATTAGGAAAGTTTTCGAATTAGGAAAGTTTTCGAATTAGGAAAGTTTTGACTTAGGAAAGTTTTAAATTAAGAAAGTTTCATTTTAAGAAAGGTTTTGAAATAGGAAAGGTTTTGAAAATAAGGAAGTTTTGAAAATAAGAAAGTTTCGAGTTTGGAAAGTTTTAGATTTGGAAAGATTTTGAAGTTTTAGGAAAGTTTGGAATTTAGAAAGTTTGGAAGTTTAGAGAGATTTAACTTAAGAAAGTTTTGAATTTAGAAAACTTTGAATTTGGAACGATTTGAAATTTAAAAAGTTTAAGATTTAGAAAGTTTTAGAGTTTGAATTTTAGAAAATCTTGAGATTAGGAAAGGTTCAGTTTAGGAAAGACTTAAAAACTTAGATTTGGAAAGTTAAGATTTGGAAATGGATTGAATTAGGAAATGGTTGAATTAGGAAAGATGTGGAAGTTGAGTTTTAAAATTTAGGAAAGATTTTTATGTTCAAGTTTTGGAAACTTAAGATTTAGGAAGGAGTTGAATTAGGAAAGATTTGGATTTGGAAGGATTAAGATTCCTATTTCCTAAAACAAGGGATTAGATTTTGTTTCTAAAAGAGAAGGTTTGATTTTGTTTCCAAAAACGGAGGATTAGATCTAGTTTCTTAAACGGGAGATTGGATTTGGTGACCTAAAGGGAAGATTGAATTTGGTATGGATTTGGGAAGGGAAGTTTTAGAAACCCTAGATTTGGGAAGACTATAGTTTTGATGTAGAAAATAGGTTTTAGAAATATATAGTTTTGATATAGAAAATAAGAGGTTTTGGAAACCTAGGTTTTAAGGCAAATTCAAAAACAATGTTTTTGGAAAAAAAACTAGGGTTTCCTAATCGTGGATTCTAAGGCTTAACTTGGACTCTAAGAAAAGGGATTTTTGGAAAGTGAGTTTTTTGAAATGAGAGATTTTTGGAAAAGAAATCCTATAGAGGAGTTTCTAGAAAGTGAATTTTGAAAAGAGAGAGTTTTTGGAAGGGGATTTTTGGAAGGAGATTGTTGGAAAGAGTTTTTAGGAGAGAGATGTAGGGAGAGAGTTTTCTAAGAAGGAAACCTAGGGAGTGTTTTTAGGAAAGAAATTTTGAAGGGAGTGTTTTGGAAAGAAATTTTGAAGGGAGTGTTTTGGAAAGGACTTGAAAAGAGAGTTTTTGAAAAATAGACTTTTGGAGGGAGTTTTTAGAAAACAATTTTGGAAAGGAATTTAAACAGAGTTTATGGAAAGCATGTTGAAAAAGAGATTTTTAGAGGGAAAGATTTGAAAAGAAAGTTTTTAAAAAATATATATAAAAATATCTCACTTTTCTAAACCGATCCTAACCATAAGAGGGCTGGAACCACTTTAAGAAAGTGGTTTTGAAAGTAACAAGGAGTTGAAAATATGGACCATATTGGTCACTTTAAATGTAATACTTTCCTAAAGCAACCCTAGCTATGGAAAGGCTAGGATCACCCTAGGATTGTGATTTTGAAAACAAATTTTGGAAAAGAAGATTTTGATGCAATTTTGAAAACAACGTTAATGCAAGTTTTGAAAACGAGTTTGAAAACGATTTTTGGAAGCATGAAAGATAATGATATACACAATGCAAATTGGGGTCATGAACATACAAGGTTAAGGCTTCACCACATAATCAAGGGGGCCGAACCCACGTGGTCTTCGGTTGGACTAAAAGAAAGCCCCCGACACGGTGACCCTCCAATAGTCTAATATTACACATGGACTGGGGATCCCCTTGTTTCAAGCATGCAAAGAAGGGGAAAAGAAGATGGGGGTTGAAAATAGAGAAAACCCAAGTGGGTTAGGAGAGAGAAGAGAGAGGGGGAAAGTGCAGAAACTTAAAAAAGAAAGCCTACCTTGTCTTGTTTATTTCACTTTGCCTTGCACGCCTTGCTTTCTTGCTTTTTCTTCGGTCTTTGCTTCAGTCTTCGAGAGCTTTGTCTTGGTCTTCAAGGGTTTCGAGTTGCAGCAATTCAAGTCTTCAATGGAGGGTTGGAGGCTAGTGTATAAGTGTATAGGAATGTGTATGAGTGTATAAGAGGCCAGGGTTTGGTGTATGGTAGCTAGGGTTTGGAAAACCTAGATAAGCTAGGGTTTAGGGGGGCTACAAGCTCTGTATATTGAATATTAGGGTTTTTAGACTGAGTTTGCGGACCTCTTTCACGCTGGAGGAGACTCTGTATTTATAGATATGGAATAGACCTGGCGCCTGTTGCAGTGGTGCTAGGCCAAATTCCCTCTTGGCGACACTAGGAGTGGCGCTAGCCAGTTAGGAAACTTTGTAAGTCGGCAGGCAACGTATCTTAAGAAGATTTGGGCATCTGTACTAGTGACTACCATGCAATTTTTAGCCTGGCTTCACTAGGAGTGACTTTGAAAAGTTCAGGAAGGATTTCAGGGACCGAGATTGGCCCGAAAGGCTGAAAAAGGGCAGAAACACTTAAAACAATGTCCCGGAGGTATTTGACTTAAAAAATGAGGATAGGATGTGTCGGAGGGGTTGATCGGGCCATTAGGGACAAAACGGTCAATCGGGCCCAAAAAACTACCGAGATGGACTCGGACTGTCCCGGAAGAAGATTCGAGATTTAGAAACATTATTCAGAATGTTCCCAAAGGTTGCCGGTTTGATACCCAGAACTGATGTGGTCGGAAAAAGGTGACCGGCCCACCAGGGGCAAAACGGTCATTTTATACCAGGTTTGCCGAAACTAACTCGGAATGATCCGAAAAGATAAGGGAAGGTTGAGAATACTATAGGAAGCATTCTCAGGAGGTTACCGGTTTGATACCTAGGGTCGGTGTGGTTTTCGGGGCATTCGGATGCCTAGGGGCAAAATGGTCATCTTGACCGAAAAGTCTCGGAATTGACCCGAAACTGACTGGAGGGCACCTAATCATGCCAGATCATCTCTGGGATGATCTCGGAAGGGTGGACTTACCGTTCTGAGGACTTAGGTGTGCTCTCGAGAAACATGCCAGAAAATAGCCCTAGGGGCAGTTTGGTCATTTTTCACTGAAGTGGGCTAGCAGGCACTGGTGTTGATCTAGGTTTTGAGTATTTCCATCACTCTGACGGAAGTCCCGTGATACAGGGGTTTGTTGGCAATTCCCTATATCGACCTATTTACGAGTATTTCTGTTACTTTGACGGTTTGTGATGTTTGCGAGTATTTTCGCTACTCTGACGGTTTGCAATCATTCTCGAGACTGCCTGATCTCGGAAGGCTGCTAAAGGGAGTTAGCGTTTGAGAATTAACTTTCTCGAAAGGCATGCCTAAACAGACATTTTTGCATTGGCTGGCTAGCAGGCGCCAAAGGTGGACCGTTCTACCATCTAGGAGACTTGGAGTCTCATCCCGATCGACAGGTTTAAAGGGACTTACCATTTCGAAGAGATTATCTTCAAAAAACGTGCCATATTACCATCTCAAGGAATCAACTGTCTCGAGAGAGGGACTGTAATTAGAATTGGAAAGGGGACTTACCATCTTCAGAAAGACGTGCCTGATTTGGATTTGAACCAAACAATGTCCCCAGAGGCATTTTGGTCATTTTGCCTCTATTTGGGCCTGGTGGGCCCGCGAAGCTATGAATAGACGGGATTAGACTTAGAGAGTTGATTTCGATTAGAATATGTCCATATTGACTTGAGTACAAGTCTGGACGGATCGTAGACTGCCAAGTGGTAAAAAATGGGGTGCTTACAAGTACTGCCCCCATTGGCCTTTGATATTCTATCTAAGGAGAATATCTCTTGTCCTTGATATTGAAGCTGTTGTTATGGTTCGTCCCATTTACTCAGGAGTTCTTGATCTCTCCCATTTGCTTCATCTGCTCAGGAAATCTCGGCTTCTTTTATATACTTGGGAGTTCATCACATCAGACCTTCCCATCTATTCGGGAAATCTCAGCTTCTACCATATGCTCGGGAGTTCATCACATCAACCTCTCCCATCTACTCGGGAGATCCTGGCCTCTCCCATCTTCTTGGGAGTTTACCATGTCGACCTGTCCCATATACTTTGGAGATCCTAGCTTCTCCCATATTCTCAGGAGTTCATCATATCAACCTCTCTGATCTGCTCGGGATATCCTGGCCTCTCTCATCTTCTTGGGAGTTTACCATATCGACCTTTCCTATCTACTCTGGAGTCCTAGCCTCTCCTATATTCTCAGGAGGTCATGTTATTGGCTTTTCCCATTTGCTCGGGAGATCTTGCCATCAATTATGCCAATTTCTCGAGGAAGGCATTCTCTCGCCTCTTGAAGGCTGCATTTATAAGGAATAACTCTTTTATTTGAGTCATTCTCCTCGAGATCATTGTGATTCCATTTTGACCTTGTGTATGCCTAAATCTTGAAAATGGTATTATCTCACACATCCTAGGCATTATCAATAAGGGATAACTCATCTACTCGAGTCTTCCTCCCTTGAAGTCATGGTAAGTTTATTTCGACCTCATCTATGCCTATATCTTAAGGAAGACGTTCTCTTAACTTCTTGAACGCATAATTTGGGAGGAATAGTTCTTTCTTTCTGAAGTTAGTGTTCTTCAAAATTATGTTGTGAGGAATGACCCTTTCTCGTTTGAACTTAATGTTCATCGAAGTCATAAATATGGAGGAACTTCTTTGGTTCCTTATAATCACTTTGTTCAGAATGCCCCTTTGTTGGGCCCTCAAAAACCTTTATTTATAGTGAGCTAAGAGGTTCATTGTAGGTGTTCCTTTAGTTCATTCGAACTCACTCATGTAGGCTACTTTGGACTTAGTCAAATCCTATTATTTGATGCAGTTCCTTTGGGCAGAGAGACTACTTCAAGAATCCCAAGGTATAATGCTAGTCATAGATGCTAAGCATGGATGAGCTATGGTATTCTTCATAAATAGCTTAGAATAGTAGCAGCAACAATGTTTGCATGACTATTGCATCAAGGTTGAAGGAAGTGGGAACAACGTTTTATGCTTCACCCATGGTTGCATTGAATAAGTAGTCTTTCGTTCTGGTCGCGGTGATGACATTTTCTTCTTGGTCAAAGAAGTACATACATATTGTACAATTGTCTTCATAAAGTCTGGTGCTCTCAAGATAACTGAACTTTCAGGGAAGTGAGGAACCACTGTTACTTGAGTTTCATCAAATTTTTACCAAAGCCATGTAACATTCCCTGGCCTTCTTCATAGGTTTGAGAAAAACATAGAGTTTCCCCTTTTGAGGTATAGAGAGCTGTCTACATAGATTTGGGAAAAATATAGAGTTTCCCTTTTCGAAGTATAGAGAAGCATATAGTACACTGATGTACAAATCAAAATGAAGACATAATCTAAGAAAAGTTGAAGTATCTCAAACAACTTAGATAGCTGCTCATTAGCAAGTCAAAGTAGAGGTAGTGTTTGTTCCTCGACAAACATTAGAAGGGGCTTTAGAGGAGCTGGTCTTGTCCCAATAGCTTTGGGTGTAACAATTGGTCAGTGCATAGGACAAGATGAAGTGGGTTTCGTATGCAAGAGAAGGACCACTATATGTAATATCTCAGTAGCTAGCTTGTTGCCCCAAGTTTTTGTTGTGACGGAGTTGCAGTAAAAAGTACCACTATTTGCAGCAAAGAATTTCACCGAACTGGTGTTGTTTGCACTTCTGTAAAGGCTACAACCTCTAAAGAGTGAAGAGAAAATAGTAGAGAAACCATTGCCCTTAGTTGGCAACTCTTTCAAACAATAAGCAACAGTAGGGAGGGAAGGATAGAGTATCTCTGATAGTTCCTCCCATCAATGCAGGTGCATTACAGATGAGCTGAATCTGAATGGCAGCAAAGACATTGGTTGTATCTCGATGACAATGGCTGAAAATTTGACTATCTACATTGTGTATTAACTTTACTTTAATTTTTTTAAAAATAATTTGCAGCGTATTTTCTAAAGTTTTATTTTTTTTGTATTATGTGTGTGTATATATATATGTATTGTAATATGTGACGTTTACATGGTCTGGTCTTGGAAGTAAACTGTCAGGAGTTTCTGCTTTCCTCTTAGGTTCTAGTTTTATTTTTTGTCTTAAGTCAGGCTTCCTAGCCATTTGGTTCAGTTTGAATCCTTCATCTTTGCTCTTTATTGATTCTTATCTTGCAATTGTTCTGTTGCTGGTAGTCACTCTCCATGACAGAAGAATGTGCTTATGTTCCACTTCCAATTGTAGCAGCTTTATTAAAGCCTTTTTGGAACTTGGGAGAGGGAAGGGAAAGGAATAAAAAAAATTTATTTATTTTTTTCATTTCCCGGTTTGATTCTACCTATGAGAGAACGAGAAGGAAAATTAGTATTTTCTTTGCAAAACTAAATAGGGAAATGAATATATATATATATATATATATTTCTCCTTCCCTTCCCTTTCCTTCCCCAAGTTTCAAACAAGCTGGTACTAGGAGAGTGTATTTTGTTCAAGAAGAAGACATAAGGTATACCTATGGCTTTAAATGTTTTTATTTTCTTTTAGGATATTTCTTGTTTCTATCTGTTTGTTATTATTTAAAAAAAAGAACAATGAAAAAAAAGAGAACTAAGAGCCATTATGATAGGTGTTTTGATTTCAAATGAATGACTTTCATTTAACCACATCATATTGTTGATAAATTATGTTTAAAATTTCTGATTGTATAGCAATATTCTTACCTATTCCACTCCAAACAAAAAATGATAAGGAAAAAGCTATTCTTTCAAAAAAATTTATACATAAAATTTTATTAGAATAATGTTGTAGTGGTATTTTTGTAATTATAGCTATCGTCATTTGTTTTTTTTTTTAATGCATAGTTCTGATTCAATCAATTTATTTTGATGATATGTTATGTATGAATTTTCTGGTTTATGGTATAACATTACATTTTCTCGTACCCCTTTGCATGTATAACACCACTTAATCATGACTTTTCCTTTCTTTCTTAAATTATTAATTGTCAAACCAAAAAAGTCTTTTTCTTTTTTTGCTAAAGAAAATGACCAAAAAAAAGTCACTTTTGGAAGGACTTTCGAATTCCAAATAGCCTTAGGGAAGGATGGTATTCACTCTTGGCCACGCCTAGAATTTTTACTAGATTTTTTTTCCTTTGTTTTTTTTTTTTTTTTGTAGGGTGGAATACAACCAAACCCAGACAAACCCAAACTAAAAACAAACATTAAATCAAGTCATTGTCTAGATTGCTTTGTAGCTCCACAAAAAGGCAGTGCATAGGAGGATTGACATGATATAGAAATCTACGAGCATGGGCAGCTAACCAATGAGCAGCTGAATTAGCTTGCTGTTTACACCATGAAAAGGACCACTGGGTCGAAGGGCGCCATTGATGAATATCTTGGACTATAGTAGCTATCTCCCATGGGTATATTTTGCAATGCCGTCAACCATAATTTTGTGCTTCAAGGCATTCCAATTCCATAATGCATCACTCTGTGAACTAAGGCATTCAAATGCCTTTTTGAATGATGTCACTACAGTGAGATCACTTTTGCTGACGTGTCAAAATTATGGTGGAACCACCCCTCCCCTCAAAAAAAGCAAGCCATTTCAATACCGTGACGAAGGAATGCTTTCTTCATGACATAGTAATGCTGTGAAGAAGAAAATTGGCCTTTACAGCATTTGTATGCCGTGACAAAAATGTCTATAAATAGGAGGTCACCCCCCTCCCATTTCTTCACCATTCTCTCCCTCACTTTCTCTCTCTAAGGCTTCTCTCTCTCTCTCTTTCTCTCTCTAGAGGAGAAAGCTCTCCAATGGCCTCACATCGCCAGATCTGCTCCGGTCAACCTTAGCCTAGCTGGACTCCTATTCGATTGACCGGTTAGTAATCACCCAACCCTAGCCGAAGTTCTGCCCAATCAATGGGTCCGATAGTGCTCCTGTCTAGCCAGAACTCTGTCCAATTTCTAAGCCCGAGCATTCAAAAACTACTCTTGACTAGCCAGAACTCTGTCCAATTTTTGGGCCAGATAGTGCTTCTGACTAGGTGAAACTCTGCCCAACGGGAACGGTGAAATCGGCCTTTGGCTAGGCCAGAATGCTACTGGATTTTTGCAAGCAAGGTGTAATTCAAATTGGTTGATTTAGGTTCCAACTGAAACCATATCGATGCTACAGTGTCTATGACTTAGTGGGTATCTAAATTGTTACTTGGGGTGAATACCAGCACCTACCATCCCTCCCGCATAGCTGTCACTCTTTCAAATTCTAGCTCAAAACAGGCCTTTACTTAGCCGTTACTTTGCTCAAATTTTGGCTTGAAATAGTTCCCTGCCTAAGCCGTTAGTTTGCCTGGTTTTCAACAACCAAACTGCCCCCATGCTAAGCTACAATGCTGCCAAAATATTTTTAGGTACACACAATTGTATTTTTAAGCCCTGGAAGCCACAAATCTCTGATTCTACTTCATCTCAATTTCTGGCAGCCTACTTGGGCTTTTAGTTAGTATGCTGCTTTTGCATATTCATACATAGCTACATCATAATGCCATTTTTTAAAAATTAAAAAAATGCATACCAACTCATTTGAGTAATTGTAATGCTCATTTTCAAACCCAAACATGCATTTTTGGCTGGTTACAAGCCGGTATTATATTCAATTAAAAATTCAAAAATAGATTTTTCACGACAAATGTCCAGACTATCATTATGAGCCACTGTACGTATGCTCTACAATTGTCGTTCACACGGATCTTTCAATATTAGAAATACATGGCGTGTGAAAATGACGAAAATACCCTTTCTCAAAAAAAAAATTATTTTTCTCTAAAAAACCACATACCAACGTTATTGGCATAGCACGCAAGCTTTATGCTTGCCACTACGATAATCTACCATACCAAAAATATTGAAACTGCCAAAATGACAAAAATGTCCTTTTATCGAAAAACACTCATTTTCTAAAAAATGGCATCACGTTCAGTTTTGAGTTTGTGTACGTATGCTTTATGGTTGCCACCATGTCGGATCTTCTGTACCAAAAATACCAGACTCTTCTGTAGGCTAAGTCAGCCTTTTCAAAAGCGTTATAAACTGACCAAAATTGCATAAAATTGGGAAACTTCCCTTTTTAAAATCAAATTTCATAACATTCATTGTATTTAAAAGCATAATCTTCTTATAGCCTTTCTGTCAAAGCCAGGAAGCTCTGTGGCGCCAGTGTCTTCCTCTTCCAAGCAGTTTGAATTACGTTCGACCTAATTCCTGCTATGTCAGGATATGTAGGCAGTATGGGTTCTCTTCCCAGGCTCGGTCACCTTTTCCTTAGTAAGTAGAGTTTTGTCCATGAACCTCGGGCCACCCAAGCAGTTCGAACTACGCTTGGCTTGATCATTGCATATAAGGTACGTAGGCAGTCTAGGTTCTCTTCCTGGGCTCGGGCATACTTCCCCCAATAGACGGGGAACACCATTTTAAGCCAGAGCTTTGTTCATAAACTCCGGGCCATCTAAAAATCACACCGAACTATGTTTGGCTTGATTCATACACAGTTAGGTTACATATACAGTCTGGATTCTCTTTTTTGGCTTGGTTATACCACATCATAAGCATCAACATGTTTTTTTCCTTAATTAAAATTCATTTTAAAACCTCCTTCAGAGGAGAGGCAACTCATTCAAAGCTGGACCTTTTTTCAAAACAACCGCATTGCATTCATATTGCATACATAAGCAGCATAGCAGTCATGCTATCAACATTTGTGCATCCACCACACATGCACACCCGCACATAGCATACATACATAAGTAAAATCATTCTCAACTGTACATAATTGGTAGGATACATGTAAACCAACACGATGATATTGATGATGATGTTAAATTTGATAGACACTGGAAAAGAGATTTCTAGAGAGGAGGTGATGCCAATTTTCGGTGGGGTTGGGTCTTTATGTTTGTATCACATATGCTTCCCACCACGTGATAGAATCTCGAACCTAGACCTGACTAAGCAGACCAACATGGAGTCAAATTGTCAAGGGCCCTTCAAAACTGGCATACATGCCCTTTTAAACTAATTGGAACCTTTCAAAACTTGCATATCATGTTTTCTGCACTAAAACCACGTGTTTTTAGCCTCTAAACTCATGATTGCAAATACATTGTTTGGTGTCCTGGCGCACTTTAATTGTCTGGTGGCAACTCCAAAGCTTTTCCAAAACTAATGGCCAATTCCAAACTAAAATAAGCCATGCAATAGGAATAGCTTCAATCGCCTGGGCTTCTTTCTCACCGAAAAACTGTCTAAGAAGGTTTGAATTCCATACATTGGTCTTTGGAAACATCAACTCCCTTACAATTAATATAGAACAACCTATGGGCTTTTGAGATACAATTATGAAATTTTGTAGAGACGGGACCTAAAGGTCATATTCTTGATGCTACATTCCATCTGGTACCTTTCATAAGGAGATCCCTACCCAAGATAAGGCTTGACCAAACCCAAGATGCATTGCCTCCCTTTTTTGCCTGTAGGGCCCTAACCTTTGGGAAATAAATTTCTTTTAAGATCTTTGCCCATAGTTGATTTGGATTGCTTATCAGTCTCCTAATTTGTTGTGCCAAAAGAGCAATATTGAAACTTTTCATATCTCTGAAGCCCAATCCCCCCATGCCTTTAGGAGTCTTCAAAACATCCTTATTGCACTAGTGTGTCTTATTCCCATCATCATTCCCACTCCACCAGAAATTACTACACAAGGAGTCCATCCTTTTGTATAAAGAAGAAGGAATCTTAAAGTAAGTACATCATTGGGTATATGGGAATGGCTTGTACAATGGACTTCACAAGAATTTCCCTCCCGACCAGGGATAGGTATTTCTCTTTCCATCTTTGAAGCTTCCCTATAGTTTTATCTCGAATAAAGGCCATGGCTTCCATTTTTTACCTTCCCCATAGGGCTGGGAGGCCCAGGTATTTAATAGAACTGTTCATAGGCTTCATGTGGAAGACATTTAGGACTGTATCTCTATCAGCTGAAGGAGTATTTGTGGAAAAGAAAACATAGGATCTCTGGCAATTCACAGATTGACTTGAAGCATTATCGAACGTATGCTGGATTTTGAGAAGTTGATCACATTCTTGGGTATTAGACTTGATGAAAGCTAATGCATCATTAGCAAATAAAATATGCGATAAAACTGGACATCTTCTTCTTAACTTGATGCCCAAAATTAAGCCTTGGTACTGAGCTTTATATAACATTTGAGACAAAGAATCTGCCACTATAAGAAAGAGATAGGGAGAGAAAGGGTCTCCTTGTCTCAATCCCGAGTGGGAATCACATTACTAATACTCTCCCCATTTACCATGATCGAATACTTCACCATAATTACACATTGCATGACCCACTGGATCCATTGCTCACAAAATTTGAGTTTCTACATAATCGCCTCCAAGAAGTCCCAACAAACCCTATCATATGCTTTGTTGAGATCAAGCTTGATAGACATACTAGCATTGGCCCCCATTTTTCTTGTGCTTTAGATGATGGAACACTTCATGGGCAATGCTAATATTATCTCGAATCTATTCCCTTGGATGAAAGCTGATTGATTCTCAGATAAAATAGAACCTAGAAAAGGTTTCAGCCTATTTGCTAGGATTTTTTCAATAATTTTGTACCTAATGTTGCATAGGCTTATAGGACGAAATTGGGCAACCTCCTCTAGATGCTGCTTTTTCAAAATAAGAACTATGTTGTATGGTTAAGTTCTTTTAGCATAAACCCTCCTTAGAACAAACTTGAAACTGCCTTGCAGACAGAAACTTGAACCGCATCCCAGTACTTTTGCTAGAAAATGCCTAAAAAACCATCCGACACTGGAGCTTTAAGAAGACCTAATTGGAATGTAGCCATCTTAATTTGCTCATTAGAGATAGGGCACATAACTTCCCATTCATAGTACTAGAGACCTTACTTTCCACACACTCAATAACTTCTTGAAAATTCCTCTAACTTGGAGCACTGTATAGTGACTGAAAATAAGTAGATATAATTCCTTTCAAATCAAAGGGTCAGTTTGCCATTGGCCGGCCATGTCCTTGAGCTTAGTGATACAGTTTTGTTGGTGTTTTTAGATTGTAATCAAATGAAAAAATTGAGTATTGCAATCTCCGAATCTAAGCCAATTTAATCTCGACCTTTGGTGCCAGAACAAAGCTTCTTTTGCCCATAGTTTTTCAAGCTTGGATGTAAGAATCCTCTCTTCTCTATGATTTTCTTCAGTTATATGCCCTCCTTGGATATTAGCAATACTATTCTTTACTTTACCAATTTGGGCTTTTAAAGAAGAAAAGTGAGTATGATGCCATTTTTTTTTATCGTTCTTTGCAGTTCCTTAATTTCCTTGTGAGCTTAAACATGGCTGAACCTTCAATTTGACACTCCTAACAGGAGTTAATAACATTCTTATGTTCACTTCAGTAGTCCATATAGATTCGAAGCGAAATGGCCTTTTAAACTTCTTCATTGGATACTTTATGTTTAAAATAATGGGGCTATGATCAGAGCCTGTTGCCGCTTAATTTGATTACCAGAGCTTGAGGATAAGCCTCTCTCCATAAGGCATTAACACATACTAGCAATCCGTTCTTGGATAATACTATTGTTAGCTCTTCTGTTCAACTAAGTGAATTATTGCCCTTGAAACTTCAAGTCAGTCAGACATTATATTATGGAAAGATAGAATCCTATTATTTTTAAGAAGTTTCCCCCCATCCTTCTCACTAGCAGCAGCCACGTCATTAAAGTCTCCAATATAATCCCAAGGGAGTACCTTACTAGCAGCAATGAATCGCATAGCATTCTATACATTATTCTTGCCTTTTATTGCTGGGCTACCATACACAAAGGTGATGACCCAAGTTAACCCTAATGTGCAAGAGTGGACATGAGCATGAATTAAGTTTGAAGATGTACTTTCAATAGATAAAGAGACGTCCTTCTTCTACCAAATTGCAAGTCCTCCAAAGAGCCCAACCGGCTCCGCATAACTTCCATAATCAAACTTCGGTGATCTCAATAACTGATCAACCTTATTAGATTTATTTTTTGTTTCCATCAAGAACATGATGGAGGGGTGATGAGTACTCAAAGACTCTCACAATGCATGAATTGCCAAGGGTCGCCCCACGCCTAGACAGTTCCAAGATAAGATTAACACAGGACGTGTGGCTGTTTTGGGCCAGCTACCAATGCCACGTCATCTTCTTCCACATTGTAAGCACCCCATTTTTGTCCTCTTGTCAATCTCCTGTCAGACTGGACTCATATTCAAACCAACATGGACGCATTCAAGTCTAAGCTGGCTTTTCAGACTCATTCCAGTTAATCAACTGCTTTGTCGGCCTACCAGGCCCAATAGAGGTAAAATGACCAAAATACCCTTGGGATATTGGTCAGTTCAATTCCAATTGACACGTCTTCTTAAAGACGGTAAGTTTGTATTTTAACCTCAAATCTAGTTCCAATTCCAATCTAGACCAGTCAAACTCAATTCGACAGGCCTTTCAAGAAAGTTAATTCCTTAGACGGTAAGTTTATCCAGATGACACGTTTACTGAGAAAGCATAAAATCTCTGAGAATGATAATTTCCTTCGCACTCGTCGATCGGGACGAAAACCAAGTCCTCGAGATGGTAAAGTGGTTCACTTCTGGAGCCTGCTAGCCCGCCAACGCAGAATGTTCTCTATTCTGCACGTCTTTCGAGAAAGTTGATCCCTCAGACGATAAGACCATCTAGCAACTTCCCAAGATCAGAAAATCTCTAGAATGAATGTATAGTGTCAAGTTGACGAAAACACTTACAAACATCACAACCATCAGAGTGGCAGAAACACTCGCAAATATGTCAACATTGGAAATTGCCAATAAAACCCCTACGTCACGGGACTGAACATGCCTCTTGGCCGTGACATGTTTACCGAAGGGTGGGAACCTTTGGAAACCAACTCGTCACAAACCGTTAGAGTGACGAAAACACTCAAAACTCAGGTCAACACTAGTGCCTGATAGCCCATTCCGGTGAAAAATGACCAAACTACCCCTCCGGCCCTACCGGCACGCTTCTTGAGAAAGTACCTAAGACCTCAGAGCGGTAAGTCCACCCTTCCAAGATTGTTCCAAGGATAATCTAGCATGTTTTAGTGCATTTTAGTTGCTTTCGGATTGATTCTGAGAGTATCCGGTCAAAATAACCATTTTTCCCTTAGGCATTCGATCGCCTCCGGGAGCCACACCGGTTTTGGGCATCAAATCGGTTACCTTCCAAGGGTGCTTCTAAAAGTATTCCCAACCTTCTGGTGCCTTTCTAGACCATTCTGAGTCCATTTTGGTAAACTCGATGCGAAATGACTTTTTTGCCCCTAGTGGGACGGTCGCCTATTCTAACCACACAAGCTCTGGGTATCAAACCGGTAATTTCTTAGAACACTCTCAATAGTGTTTTCAACCATCAAATCTTCTCATTGATCACTTTAGGACAATCCTGGTGTTCCCTCAATTTAAATGACCGTTCTGCCCCTGTTGAGCTGGCCACCCTTTTTAACTAGTCCGACTCTGGTTATCAAGCTGTTTACTTTTGAGACACTCTTTCAGGGGTTCCCGTCTTTCTCTAGCTTTCTAGATCATTCCCGAATTTTTTGAAGTCACTCCTAGTGAAGCCAAACAAAAAATTGCATGGTAGTCACTAGGACAGGCACCCAAATCTTCTACCTTGCATCATAAGGGTCAAAAATCTGTTTCTTGCCACTTTAAAAGTTTCCCAAAGGGACTGTTGCCACTAGTAGTGGCACCGAGCCAAAAAATGGCCTGGCACCACTCCTAGTGTCGGTAAGCCTAAAAATAGCCTAATGCCACTGCAATAGGTGCCAGTTCCTGTTCTGCTTACATATAAATATAGACCACCCCTCTGAGTATTCTAGGTTGGCAAATCACTCCAAAAACTCTGCATCCCTAATAATAGAGCTCAAATTCTCTCAAAACCTAATTCTCTCAAGCCCCGTCAAATCCTAGCCTCCATACAATCTATACACTCAAATCTAAGCCTCCAAATATCCATTCAAGATCAAAGTGTTGCATATCCAAAGCTCTCAAGATTCAAGTAAATCAAAGCAAACAATGCAATCAAAGAAAAGAGAAGACAATATTTTCTAGTTAAGTTATGTAATCCCCTCTCTCTCTTTTCTCTTCTAGTCCACTTGGGTTTTCTTCTATTTTAATCCCTATCTTCTACTTCCTTCTTCTTGCTTGCTTGAAACAAGGGACCTCTTAGTTCATGCCTCGGAAGGTCTTGGAGAGAATCATCGTATCGGTGATTTTCTTTAAGTTCCCCCTAAGATGGTGTGGGTCCGGCTCCCTTGATTATGTGGTGAAGCCAAACCTTGTATGTTCACGTCCCTATTGCATTATAGTTATTATATTTATGCATTGCATTTAATATCATGTTCAAGGTTATTTTCAAACTTGCATTCCAAAAGAATTATTTTCAAGGTTGTTTTCAAAACCAACTCCTATGATGATTCTAGCCATTCCTTGGTTAGGGTTGTTCTAGGAAAGCGTTATATTCAAGATGACCATCAAGGTCCAAATTTGAGTTAAAGTCTTAAATTGCTTTTCAAGAAATCACAACTCTACGATGATTCCAGCCATGTCACGGTTAGGGTTATTTTAGGAAAGTGTTATATTCAACGAGGCCATTAAACTCCATATTAGGGTTTCAAATTCTAGTTGTAATCAAAATCACAACCCTAGAACGGTTCTAGTCTATTCATAATTAGAATTGTTTTAGGAAAGTGAGATATTCAAGAGATTTTCAAAAGTCTATATTCACACCTTTGTAATGTGAGTTTTGTGAATCAACTTCCTAAAATTCTTCTCAAAGGTTTACTTTCCAAAAATTCTTCGTCTTGTGTCGCGCCTAGATTTTTCGTACTCGAGGAATACACACACAAGCGAGAAAAATACTATATTCTCTCGTTAGAACTCATCCTCCTAAAAGAATGAGTGCGACTAGGTCTGAATTGAAAATTGATTTTGAATAAGGGCTTTTGGAAAACAATTTGGAGTCGCCACCTAACTTGATTAAGGTGAGTTAGGTCATCTAAAAACTAAGCACAATCCGAAGACTACACTTAAGGTTTTTGAAAATGATTTTGAAAATACTTTCTCAAGAGAGGGTTTTTAAGAAAATAGATTGTTTGGCAACCTTTAGAAAATATTTAAGCCATTTTTTAAAAATAACTCCATTTGGTCTTTGAAAACAGTGATTCTAGGATCGAAGGTTGGTTATGTGTAGGGAATACGCACTAAGCCATCACCCTATCCCGCCCTTGTGGTACCTACATGTTTATTCACCCTGGATTCATCCATCAAAGCCTTCAATTAATAAATATCCAATACTATCCACTTTAGAAAAAGAATGTTTAAAAGAATGATGGATGATATGCAAGTGTAATAGAAGAGAGTTTGAAAATAGATTTAGAAATAGATTAGAAAAGACTTGATTCGATTTTAGAAATAGATTTGATTTGAAATTGGATTGGATTTGAAAAGATAGAATTGATTTGAAAGAAAGTTTTGGAGATTGGAAATAGAGATTTGGAAGTAGAAATTTAAAATTGGAAGTTTGAAATAGATCATGAAATTGGAAGTTGAAAAAAAGTTATGACCGCACCCATGAGGGTTGCTTACGTATCCTTTTTGAGGAATCAGATCAGTCGTAGTTCGGACAAGAGTCCGATAGAAAATAGAAGATTTTGATTAGAAAAAGAAATTGAATTGGAATTTGGATTGGAAGATTAAGAGATTGAACTTTGATTGGATGATTTGAAAAGATTAGTTTTGGAAACCTTGGTTTTTGGAAGGAAATCTTAGAGAGGAGTTTTTAGAAAGTAAACTTGAAAAGAAAATTTTTCGAAAGGGATTTTGGAAAGTAAAACTTTGAGAGAGTTTTTGTGAAAGAGAGGTTTTGGAAGGAGATCTTAAAAAGGAGTTTTTGGAAAGCGAATTTTGAAAAGAGAGTTTTTGGAAAGGGATTTTTGGAAATAGTTTTTCTAGGAAGGAATTTTGGAAAGAATTTTTAGGAAAGAGATTTAGGAAATGTTTCTAGAAAGTGAATGTTAAAGAGAGCTTTTTTTTTTTGGAAAAGAGTTTTGGAAAATAGATTTTTTGCAGGGAGTTTTTAAAAATAATTTTGGAAAGGAGATGGGAGAGAGTTTTTAGAAAGTATGTTGGAAGAGAGATTTTTAGAAGGAGAGATTTGAAAAGAGAGTTTTTTGGAACATTCATAAAAATATCTCACTTTCCTAAAACGATTCTAACCATAAGAAGGCTAGAACCATTCTAAGATAGTGGTTTTGAAATCAATAATGATTTGAAAATATGGACCATGAAAGTCACTTTAAATGTAACACTTTCCTAAAATAACCCTAGCCAAAGAAAGGCTAAAATCACCATAGGATTGTCATTTTGAAAACAAGTTTTGGAGAAGAAGATTTTAACACAAACTTTGAAAATGATTTTAATGCAAGTTTTGAAAGCAAGTTGGAAAACGAATTTTGGAGGAATGCAAGATCATGATATGCACAATGTAAGTTGGGGTCGTGAACATATAAGGTTAAGGCTTCACCACATAATCAAGGGGGCTGAACCCACATGGTCTCCAGTTAGACTAAAAGAAAGCCCTCGACACGGTGACCTTCAATAGCCTAATCCTATACATAGACCAGGAAGTCCCTTGTTTCAAGCATCTAAGAAGAATTTTGGGGGGGGGGGGGGGGGGGGGGGGGGGGGGGGGGGGGGAAGAAGATGGGGGATTAAAATAGAAGAAAACTCAAGTAGGTTAGGAGGGAGAAGAGAAAGGGGGAGTTGCGTAAACGTAAATAGGAAACCTACCTCGTGTCTTCTTTATTTGCTTTGTTTTACTTGCTTGTTTTGCTTCGGTCCTCGCTTCACCTTGCGTCAATCTTCAAGGGCTTGTCTTTATCTTTGGGAGCTTCGGGTTGCAGCAGTTCAAGTCTTCAATGGAGGTTTTGGAGGCTAGTGCAGGAGCGTATAGGAGTATATGTGAGTTAGGGTTTGTGTATGGAGGCTATTTTGGAAAACCTAAAGAAGACTAGGGTTTAGGGAGACTACGAGCTTTATATATCAAAGAGGAGAGTTTTTAGACTGAGTTTGTGGACCTTTTTTACCCTAAAAGAGGCTCTGTATTTATAGAGAGAGGAATGACCTGGCGCCTGTTGCAGTGGCGCCAGGCAAAAGATCCTTCTGGCGCCCCTAGGAGAGGCGCTAGGACAAAATTTGGCTTGGCGCCACTACTAATGGCGCTAGCCACTTAGGAATGGCTTTACTAGGAATGGTTTTGGAAGGTCCGGGAAGGATTTAGAGGACTGGGCATGGCTCGGAAGGCTGAAAAGTAATAGGAACCCTTAAAATAGAGTCTTGAAGGTATTAGACTTGAAAAATGATGACATGATATGTTTGAAGGGTCGATCGGGCTATTAGGGGCAAAATGGTCAACTGGATCAAAAAACTACCAGGATGGACTCGGAATGTCCCAGAAGAAGACTCGAGATTTGGAAACATTACTTAGAATGTCCCAGGAGGTTACCAATTTGTTAACCAGAGCCGGTGTGGTTAGAAGAGGCGACCGGCCCACTAGGGGCAAAACGATCATTTTACACCGGGTTTGCCGGAACTGACTCTGAATGACTTGAAAGGGTAATGGAAGGTCGGGAATACTATAAAAGGCATTCTTAGGAGGTTAACGATTTGATACCCAGAGCCGGTGTGGTTCCCAGTGCGTTCGGATGCCTAGGGAAAAAATGGTCATCTTGACCGAAATGTCTCGAAATTGGCCCAAAACTGACTAAAAGGCACCTAATCATGCCGGATTGTCCTTAAGATAATCTTGGAAAGGTGGACTTACCATTCTGAGGACTTAGGTACTTTCTCAAGAAACGTATCAGAAATGGCTTTAGGGGCAGTTTGGTTATTTTTCACCGAAGTGGGCTAGCAGGCACAGATGTCGACCTGGGTTTTGAGTGTCGCCGTCACTTTGACGGTGGTCCCGTAATATAGAAGTTTGTTGGCACTTCCCTATATCGACTTGTTTGCGAGTGTTTCCGCCACTATAACGGTTGCGATGTTTACGAGTATTTCCGTTACTCTAGCGAGTCGCAATCATTCTAGAGACTGCCTAATCTCTGGAAGCTGCTAGGTGGACTTAGTGCCCGAGGAATTAATTTTCTCGGAAGGTGTGCCAAAACAGACATTTCTTCATTGGCGGACTAATAGGCACCAAAGGTGGACCGTTCTACCATCTAGGGGACTTGGGGTGTCGTCCTTGGTCGACGGGTTTAAAGGGACTTACCGTTCCAAAGAGTTCACTCGGAAACGTGCCGGATTGGATGGTCTTACCACCTCGAGGAATCAAATTTCTTAAAAGGTGTGCCGAATTTAATTGAAATTGGAATTGGAAAGGGGACTTACCGTCTTCGAAAAGACATGCCTATTAAAATTGGACCGAACAATGCCCCCAGGGGCATTTTTGTCATTTTGCCTCTATTTGGGCCCTAAGGGCCCACAAAGTGATTGAATGACGGGTTTAGACTTGAAAAATTGATTTAGATTGGAATACATCCATATTGACTCGAATACAAGTCTAGATGGACTGGAGACTGCCGAGCGGGCAAAAATGGGTGCTTACATCTTGGAATCCAAGTTAAAACCCTAGAGTCCATGTATAGGAAACCCTAGTTTTCTCACACAAAATCATGGTTTTCTATTTACATCAAATCATAGATCTCCAAAAGCCTTTTTCCACATAAAATCATAAATTTCCAAATTCAAAAGTCACATAAAGTGATAGATTTCTAAAACTAAAACTTTCTAATTTCAAGTCAAATTAAATAGTCTAGTTTTGGAAATAATATCCAATCTTTAACTTTAGGAAATAGAAATCAAATCTTTCCTAATTTCAAATCCGTTCTAATTTTAAATTTTCAAATCTTTTCAGATTCCAAATATTTTTTAAATTCAAAACTTTCCAAAGACAACACTTTTCTTTTATAAGTGAAATCCAATCTTTTCAATTCAAATGCATTGCATAAGCCCTAGGTTCTAGGATTGCTTAGATCTCAAGTTACCTCGAACCTAGGTTAAATATTTTCAAACTCAACTTTTCAAATTCAATGTTTCTTAAATCAAACCTTTCTTAATTCAAGCCTTTTTCCAAAATCAAGTGTTTCCAAAATCAATTCTTTCCTAAAATGGAAATTTTCCTAAAATAAAACTTTCCTAATTCTAAACTTTTCAAAAATCAAGCATTCTAAAATCAAACTTTTCAAGTCCAAAATCAAACTTTGGCATGTTTCAACCCTAGGCTGCATAAACCCAAGGAGGTCAAAACCTAAGTTCAACCCTAACCCTATGTTAGGAAGCTTCAACTCTTTCCTAAACCAAGATGGTTTTCGAACCCCAATTCAAGTCAAGATGTTTTCAAAGTTCAATTCAAACCTTCCAAACTAAGTCCAAGTTCTATTTCAAAGTTCAATTTCAAAGCAAAGTTCAATTTTCAATCTTCCAATCAAAGTTCAAACTAAACCCTTTTCAAGTCAAACTTTCCAAAGGCCCCTAAGCGTCTTTTCAAATCAAACAAGACATCAAAGTGTTTATATTCAACCGGACTCCGAATCTGAACTGTGATTGATCTGATTCCCAACAAAGGGATACATAGGCAACCCTCATAGGTATGGTCACAACCTTTTTCAAGTTTTCAATTTCCATAATCTTTTTCAAAATTTCAATTCTTTGTTTCAAAATCAATCTCTTTCTACATTCTTTTCATACACTTGCATATCATGCATCATATCATCCTTAAAATGATAGTTGAAACATCTTTCCAAAATTCTTTTCAAAGTGGATATAATTGGACATTGGGTAATTGAATATTCTAAATGAGTGAACCTAGGGTGATACGACATGTAGGTACCGCAAGGGCGAGAGAGGGTGATAGCCTAGTACATCTTCCCTATACGTAACCAACATTCGAACCTAGATTCACTATTTTTAAAGACCAAAATGGAGTTATTTTTTTTTAAAAAAAAGGCTTAAATCTTTCCAAAAGTTGCCAAATAACCTGTTTTCTCCACAAAAAAATAAAAAAAACCCTTTCTTAAGGAAGTTTTCCAAAACCTTTTCAAAAACCCTAAGTTTAATCTTTGGATTGCACTTAGTTTTAGGTGACCTAACTCACCTTAACAAAGTTAGGCGGCAACTCCAAACCTTTCTCCAAAGGCCTTTATTTAAATCAATTTCTAATTCAAACATAGTCACTTATTCTTCTAGGAGAATGAGTTCTAACGAGAGAGCACCTTGCATTTTTTCACTATTTTTGGGTGCAGAAAAATCGGGGCCCGACAGCTGGTAACTCCGCTAGAGATGCTTAGAGGATTAGGCCATTGTCATATCCCTTTTCCCGTCACTCATTTAAAATAGTTGATTAATTAATCCAATTCTGTCCACTTTAAATTTTTCAAAAATTAAACTTTTCAAAGTTGTTTTCATAAACATGCCATCACTTGCATTCAATTCATATTCAATCATTCTATCTTGCACTATATTTGTCATCAAGGTACTAACTTTGTGCATTTTCTTTTGTAGGTGGGCCCTTATTCATATTTTATTTTATGTTGTATTAACTGCCATGTATGCCATGAATGAGCAGGATGGAATGGATAGGATGAATGAGAGTTGTTGGGCCCTTTCTTCCATTTTGTAAAATTTCACACGCTCACTGCACGTGCACTCGCATTTGCATACTTGGATTATTACCTGGTTATTACACTTCTAGTTAGAAGGGGAAATACTATATTGGTTATGGGTGGATGTTGTGTTAGTTTCTTAGTCTACAACCTGTTGATAGTTCCTCTACTCGGATCGCCAACCAATAATGGCACCACCTTGGGGAGTGGGCCTAGGTTTGAATATCCAGGAACCGAGCCTTCTTAGGAAGCATTGGTAAACCCTCAACCTCATACTCATGTAGAAACTCGTGTATAGCTGAACCTCTTAGGGATTTAAGACACGCACGTCAATTTTAAAATCATAGAGGAAACCAACCAATAATAGCACAACCTCGAGGAGTGGGCCTAGGTTTGAATATTTGGGAACCGAGCCTTATTAGGAAGCATTAGTAAACCCTCAACCTCATACTCACGTAGAAACTTGTGCATAGCTAAACTTCTGATGGATTTGAGACACGCACATCAATTTTAAAACTATGGAGGAAAGGGTGACTGTTTTACTTCCCTTTGTTCCTGCTTATTCTTGTTGTTATAATGCTTGTATAAATGTTCATTCATGCATGCCTACTTTACTATTGCACTCTCTCTCCTTATACTCCTACATATATGTACATGCATTCAACACTACATTTTAAGACAAAAGTTCCAAATTAACTCAAGTTACTGCATTCTCATGCATGTGATCAACCCATAGAGAGTGACACCAAGATCACTCTCTTTTGCATAAAACCTATCAAAATTCTGAGGGTTCCCATGTAACCCTAAGGATTCTTGGCATGTATTTCAAGTCATTCCATGAAGAGGGGTCCCAATCCCTCTATGCTCACGGAGATAGGGATTCCAAAAGACAAAGGGTAACCCGCAAAGCAAAATCAGTACAATGATCTCTCAAACATCAACAAAAAGGCGAATCCAAGAACTCAAAAGTAATTTAGGAGGCTCCTTTGTAAAAGTAGATAGGTGGAAGTCCAAAGAAAATTTTTTCCCTTCCCCTCGATTAAAATATATTTTGATTTTTTTGTATCCAAACTTAAGGTTCAACGTACTCTCTTATTTTATACGAATGAATGAATGTTCTCAATCAATGGGAACGAATTTGCATATAGGGGCAAATCCCCTATCTCCAAAAGTGAGTTGAATGCATCATGTTTAGTCTTTCTCTCAAGAAGGGACATCCCTAAGACATGCATCACATAAAGCTTTCTAACTATCAAACACTAACTTGTGACCTGTGTCCCTGTTTTCCTTTTGCTTTCTTTTTCTTTTGTAGAGACTACACCATAATAAGACATCATTGCTCGTAAGAAAGATTCACAGCCACCTAGGGACTTGATCATTACCCGACAAAGAGCTTTGCGAATGGCAGCTAATCCTGACGAGTCCTCTTCAGTCTCTTGAGAGGAGGTCAATGAGATGACAACAAAAATTGAAGAGATGTTTAAGCTCATCCAAGCCATGGCTGTGAAAGATGCGACTATAGCCTCATAGTCATCCACAATTTTTCACTAGGACTCTAAACTTGGCAACTTGAGGATTGTGCTTCAATCCAACACTACGAGAAAAAACAAAAAGGATTTCAAAGGTGTTAACACCCCATTTTTGCTCGCTCGGCAATCTCCGGTCCGACTGGACTCACATTTAAACCGACATAGACACAGTTAGATCCAAACCCATTTTCCAAACTCAATCCAGTTAATCAATTAGTTCGCGAGCCCGTCGGGTCCAATAGAGGCAAAATAACCAAAATGCCCTTGGGGCATTGCTTGGCCCAATTCTAGATGGCACGTCTTCCTAGAGATGGTAAGTCCCTATTTCAACCTCAATTCTAATTTCAATTCTAGTCTAGACCAATCAAATTCAATCTCGATATGCCTTTCGAGAAAGTTGATCCTTTAGGCGGTAAGTTCATCCAGTCCAGCGCGTTCTTCGAGAAAACTCATCAGAACAGTAAGTCCATTCAAACCAATTGACGGGGACGGAACCGAAGTCCCCCAGATGGTAGAACAATTCACTTCTGGCACCTGATAGCCCGCCAATATAGAATTTTTGTTATCTGACACGTCTTTTGAGAAAGTTAATTCATCAGACGATAAGTCCATCTAACAACTTTCCAAGATCAAGCAATCTTTGGAATGAATGCACACCCCTAGAGTGACGAAAATAAGCGCAAACATCGCAACCGTCAAAGTGGTGGAAACGCTCGTAAACTGGTTGTCAATGGGAATTACCAACAAAACCTCTATGTCACAGGACTGAACTCGCCTCTTGGCCGTGGCATGTTTACCAAAGGACAGGATACTTTTGGAAAGCAACTCGTCACACACCGTCAGAGTGATGGAAACACTCAAAACCTGGGTCAACACTAGTGCCTGCTTACCCACTGGTGAAAAATGACCAAACTGCCCCTTAGGCCTTTTTTGGCACGATTCTTGAGAAAGTATCTAATTCCTCAGAACAGTAAGTCCACTCTTTCCAAATTACCCCAAAGACAATCCAGCATGTTCAAATGCCTTCCAGTCGGTTCTAGACCAATTTCGAGACCATTCAGTCGAAATGACCATTTTGGCCCTAGGCATCTGATTGCCTCCGAGAACCACACTAGTTTTGGGTAAAAAACCGGCTACCTCCTGTGGATGCTACTATAGTATTCCTAACCTTCAAACACTTTTTCGAATCATTCCGATGTCTATTCCGACAAATCCAATGTAAAATGACTATTTTACCCCTAGTGGGCTGGTCGTCTTTTCTAACCACAACGGCTCTGGGTATCAAACCGGTAACCTTCCAGAACACTTTGAATAGTGTTTCCAACCCTCCTACCTTCTCACGGGTCACTCTGAGTCCATTCCGACATTTTCCTATTTCAATTGACCGTTTTCCCCCTGGCGGGCCGGTCGACCTTTTTAAACACTACGACATTACTTCTCAAGCTAGTTATCAATGAGACACTCTCTTGAGGTTTCCCATCTATTCTCAGCATAGTTTTGGTTACTTGGAACCTTCCGAATCAATCCTGAAATTTTCGGAGTCATTCTTAGTAGAGCTAAGCCAAAAATTGCATGGTAATCACTAGTACAGGCGCCCAAATATTTTTCCTTACATCCTAAAGGTCAAAAGATACGTTTTTTGCCAACCTAAAAGCTTTCTTAACTGGCTGGCGCCATTAGTAGTTGCTTGGCATCACTGCAACAAGCGCCATGTCATTTAGTTGCCTATAAATATAGACTCTTCCCCTACGTGAAAAGGTCCATAAATTCAGTCCAAAAACTCTGTTTCTTGAAATCCAAAAATCGAAGTCTCTCCAGACCCTAGCCCTCTCTAGTCTCTTCAAACCCTAGCCTCCATAAACTTAAACCCTAACATCCATACACTCCATACACTCAAACACAAGCATCCAAAGCTTCCATGGAAGACTCAAGGTATTGCAACTTCAAGGTTCTCAAGGTCTAAGTAAAGCAAAGCAAGAAGAAGACAAGGAAGGCTTTCAATTTACTTTTGTGTAATTCCCCCCTCTTTCTTCTTACTCCTAACCCACTTGAGTTTTCTTCTATTTTAATCTCTCATTTTCTACCTCCCTTTCTTGCATGCTTGAAACAAGGGACTCCTCGGTTGATGCTTAGGAAGAATTGTTAAAAGTCATTGTGTCGGGGGCTTTCTTCAAATTCGACCCTTGAAGGTGTAGGTTCAGCCCCCTTGGTTATATGGTGAAGTCTAGCCTTGTATGTTCACGGCCCTATTGCATTGTGCATATCATATTCATACGTGTATTCAAATTTGTTTTTAAAGTTGTTTGCAAACTTACATCAAAACTTTCTTTCAAAACCTGTATTCAAAATCTTCTTTTTCAAACTAGTTTTCAAAATCACACTCTTAAAGTGATTCTAGCCATTCCATGGTTAGGGCTGTTTTAGGAAAGTTTTATATTTATTGTGACCATTAAAGTCTAAATTTTAGGTGTAAACCCTAAATTATTTTTCATCAAAACCACGATCTCAAGATGATTCTAGCCATTCCATGGTTAGGGTTGTTTTAGGAAAGTGTGATATTCAAAATGATCATTATGGTCTATATTTCAAATTCACGTTGTTTTCAAAACCTCCAACTTAAAATGGTTCTAATATTTTCGTGCTTAGAATCGTTTTAGGAAAGTGAGATATTCAAAAGATTTCAAAAGTCCATATTCAAGTCATTTTCCAAATTGCTTCTTTCCAAAAACTCTCTTCAAAAATACTTTCTAAAAACTCCATTCAAGAATCTCTTTCCTAAAAACTCTTTTCAAAGATCTCCTTTTCAAAAACTCTTTTTCTTGGAATCTAAGTCAAGCCCTAGAATTCATGTTTAGGAAATCCTAGTTCTCTTTCCTAAAATTATGACCACTTTTTCTACATCAAATCATAGGTTTTTAAAACCTAATTTCAACATCAAATCATAGGTTTCCAAATCCTAGACTTCCAACAATCAATCTTTTTAATTCTATGTCAAAATCTAATATTCTAATTTAGGAAACTAAATAAAATCTTTCAATTTAGAAAACTAGATCAAATCCTCCAATTTAGAAACTAATTCAAATCTTTCAATTTTGGGAACAAGATCAAATCATCTAATTTTTAAAAATAAAATCTAATCTTCTACTTTAAGAAATAGGAATAAAATCTTTCTTAATTCAAACCTTTCCTAATTTCGAACGTTTTGAAATTTCAATCCTTCCAAATTCTAAAACTTTCCTAATTTCAAATATTTCTAAATTCAAAACCTTCTAAATTCAAAAACCTTCCAAATTCAAATCTTTTCTAAAATGAAACTTTCCTAATTTGAAAACTTTCCTATTTTGAAATTTTCCTAATTCAAAGATTTCTAAAATCCAATCTTTCCTAAACTCTAACTTTCTAAAATTCCTTCAAGCCAAGTATACAAGTCAAACCATTCCAAGTCAAGTGTATCTAAATCAAATAAAATCAAATCACTTTTCAAATCTTTCTTAAATCTAACTTTCCTAATTCGAACCTTTCCTAAATTTAAACCTTTCCAAAATCTAACTTTCTAAAATCAAACCTCTCAAGTCTAAATCAAATCTTTCCAATTCGAATACATACTTAAATCCTAAGTTACCTAAACCCTAGGAAGCCAAACCCTAGTTTAACCCTAACCCTAAGTTAGGAAGCTTCAACTCTTTTCAAAAACTTTTCTAAAACTCCTTTCTAAACCAAAATGGTTTCGAAACTTCAATTCAAGTCAAGATGTTTTCAAAATCTCAAATATTTCCAAATCAAATCTAAGTTTTTCTTCCAAATTCAATATTTTCAAAACAAAATCAATTTCAAATCCTGAAATTCAATTTCAAATTAAAGTCAATTCCAAGTTCAATTTCAAATCTTCTATTCAAAGTTCAAATCAAACATTTTTCAAATCAAACTTTTTCAAATTAAACTTTTTAAAAACTTCAAAGTGCCTATTTTTTCAATTAGACTCTTGTCCGAACTACGACTGACCTAATTCCCAATGAAGGGATACGTAGGCAACCCTCATGGGTGCGGACACAATCTTTTTTAAGTTTTCAAATCCACAATCTTTTTCAAATCTCCAATTCCACAATCTATTTCAAGTTTCCAATTTCTAAAACCTTCTTTCAAACTTCAAATATTCTTTTCAAATTTATTTTCAAAATCAAATCTTTCTTTTCAAGTCAATTTTCAAAATCAAAATTTTTTCTTGCACTTGTATGTCATGCATCTTCTCAAATTTCTTTTCAAAATTCTTTTCAAAGTGGATATAGTTGGACATTGGACAATCGAAGATTCTAAATGAGTGAACCTAGGGTGAATAAACATGTAGGTACTACAAGCGCGGGGTAGGGTGATGATCTTAGGATATCTTCCTCACACGTAACCAACTTCCGAACTTAGAATCACTGTTTTTAAAGTTCAAAACGGAGTTATTTTCAAAAAGGGCTAACATCTTTCCAAAGGTTGCCAAACAAGCTATTTTCCTAAAAACCATCTCTTGAAGAAGTTTTCCAAACCTTTTTCAAAAAATCATAAGTTTAATCTTCAGATTGCATTTAGTTTTAGGTGACCTAACTCACCTTAATCAAGTTAGGTGGTGACTCTAAATCTTTTCCAAAAGCCCTTAATCAAATCATCTTCCAATTCAAACCTAATCACACTCGTCCTTTTAGGAGGATGAGTTCTAACGAGAGAGTACCATGTTTTTTCCACTTGTGCGTATTTTCTTCGAGTGCAAAAAATCGGGGCATGACAGTTGGTGTCTCCACTGGGGACGCTTAGAGGGTTAGGCCAATGTCATGTCTTTTCACCCTTCACTCATCTGGAGTCTTCGATTAATTTGTCCAATTCTATCCATTTTAAAATTTTCAAAATCAAACTTTTCAAAACTGTTTTCAAAAACATGTCATAGCATGCGTTCAATTACATTTAATCATTTTATCTTGCATTAAGTTTGTCATTCAAGTACTGACTTTTGGTATCTTTATTTTTATAGGTGGACCTTTGTTCACGCTTTTATTTTATATCGTGTTAATTGCCAAGTATGTTATGAATGAATAGAATGTAATGGACAGGATGGATGGGAGTTATTAGGCCCTTTCCTTTGCTTTTCAAAATCTCACACACACATTGCACTTGCACAAGCATTTACATACTTGCATTCTCTACCTGAATATGTCCCTTCTAGTTAGAAAGGGGAATGGTATATTATTTGTGGACAAGATGCTGTGTCAGTTTCTTAGCCTACGGCTTCCTAATGGTTCCTCGGCTCGAATCATCAACCGATAATGGCACCACCTCAGGGAGTGCGCCTAAGTTTGAAGATTTGGGAACCAAGTTTTCTTAGGAAGCATTAGTAAACCCTCAACCTCATGCACATGTAGAAACCATGAATAGTTGAACCGCTGCTGGATTTAAGACACGCATGTCAATTTAAAAACTATGGAGGAAATGACGACTTCTTTACTTTCCTTTATCCTTGTCTAAATTCCTGCTATTATAATGCTTGTTTAAATGTTCATGCATACATATTTACTTCACAATTGCATTCTCTCTCTCTCTCTCTCTCTCTCTCTCTCTCTCTCTCTACTCTTAACATACATGCTTATGCATTCAACATCCCGTGTCAAGACAAGAGTTCCAAGGTAACTCAAATCACTGCATCTTCATACATATGATCAACCCAAAGAGAGTGACACCAAGTTCACTTTTTCTTGCATTAAACCTATCTAAAACCCTAAAGGTTCCCACGTAACCCTAAGGATTCATTGCATGCATTTCAAGTCATTCCATAAGAGGGGTCGCAATACCTCTATGTTAATGGATATAAGGTTGCCAAGAAGATAAGGGGCAATCAAACAAAGAGGTCTCTCAAGTGACCCCCTTCACATTAAGTTCAAAGAAAGCGAATCCAAATACTCAAGAGTAGTTTAGGATCTCAAATGTAAAAGTAGATAGGTGGAAGTCCTAAGGAAATTGTTCCCTCTCCCCCTATTACAATGTATCTCAATTCTGTTGTATTCAAACTCTAAAATTCAATGTATTTTTTTATTTTTCATGAATGAATGAATGAATGTATGTTCCCACTCAAATGGTAAGGTATCTGCACACAGGGGTAAACCCCCTATCTCCAAAAAGTAAGCCAAATCCATCATGTTTAGTCTCCCTTTCAAGAACGGACACTCCTAGGACATACATTGCATAAAGCTCTCTGAGTACCAAAGACTAACTTGGGGCTTGTGTATTTTCTTTTCTTTCTTTTCTTTTATAGAAACTACATTGTAGAAAGCCATTATTGCTCTTAAGAAAGACCGACATCCACCTAGACACCCCATCATTATCCGACAAAGAGCTGCACTAATGGCTGCCAACCCTGACGAGTCATCCTCTGTCTCTTGAGAAAAAGTTAATGAAATGAGAACTAAGATCGATAAGATGTTCAAGCTCGTCTAATCCATGGCTATGAGAGATGCTACGTTGGCCCCGTCATCATCCACAATTCTTCCCAATGATTCTGGACCTGCTAACCCAAGGGTTGTACTATAATCCAATGTTATGGGAAAAAACAAATAGGATCCTAAGGGGGCCAATACTGAAGAAGATGAAACTATACTGCTCTAGCCTGCTATGAAAAAAACCTCCCTCGACTCTCTCAGTCTAAAAATCCAAGGGTTGGAAGACTCATTGCGAAACCTCCATGGCCATGACTCCTTTGGGCTTGCATCCTATGACGAGTTATGATTATTCCCAAACCATCAAAGACCTACCAAGTTTAAAATGCCTAACTTTCAGAAATATGACGGTACCGGTAATCCTATTGCCCACCTTCGCCTTTATGCTGGGGCATTGAGTGGTCATAGCAACGATCCAAAACTCCTCATGCGATTGTTCCCACATAGTCTCACTAGATCTGCCTTGTAATGGTTTGCCCGACTTGACTTAAGGAAGATCACAACCTGGATTGAGATGGTCAATGCATTCAAAGTCTAATACTGCCACAACATTGACCTCACCTTTAATCGGTGGTCCTTGATGACCATGAGTAAAGGAGAAAAAGAGAGTTTCAAAAGCTATGCCCTTAGGTGGAGAGAAGCAGCGGCACAAGTCAATCCCCCATTAAAAGAAAAGAAGTATGTCAACTATTTGTACACACTTTTCAAGGCATATACTATGAGAAGCTCTGCACTAGCGTAGGGAAGCTTCTCTGAGCTCATCATGCAAGGGGAAATGATCAAAAATGGTCTCAAGATAGGGAGGATTATTAACCCCTATGCAAAAACCGGAGAAAGCCCTGCCAATATAGCTAAGAAGGTGGCTACTACAAGGGGAGTAATCAAGAAAAAGAGTGAGGTAACTGTTATCTTGCCCATTCAACCACCCTAATACCGTCCACCACTTTAGTCTCACCCTATCCTACCCATGTCCACTCTAACCATGCCCATACAAACACTCAACTTTGGCCCTGTTGGGGGACGACCTAACTTCAATAGGTCGGCCCGACACAGCTATAACTTCAATACCTTAGCCTGCACCCAAATCGAAGCTTACCATAACCTGCTAAAAAACCACATCCATACCAGCCCATCCATTACCAAGCCCTCTATCACCAACCTTCAATGGCGGCCTTAATTATGGGTATCATTTGGGCGGTGCCAAGCATGACATCGAAAGTTGTTTCTCCCTTAAACATAAAATTCAAGACTTGATAAATAATAAGACCATTGATCTACAAGCGGTGAACCTTACTCCTACCCCCAATGTGACCACAAATCCTTTGATGGACCATACATTCAATGTGATATTAAAGGAAATAAAAGAGGAGGGTGAATTGGATGAGATCATGGTGGAAGAATATGAAGGAGATTGGGAAACTGATGAAGAGAGCGATTGGGAGGAAGAATTCCCACCATGCCTTATCTACCTCTATAACCCTAATGAAGTGCCCGATTTGTCAGATTGGCCTATTGAAGAGCCAACACTTATGGAGGAGGACCCCACTGAAAACATGGCTATTGATGCTTAGGGTGTTGAGTTTCTACACCGTAGGTATGTCGCGGCTGAGTGCCACCTATTGAAGAACCCCTGGCCTGTGACTGAGTTTAATTACAAAGACATGGGCTAGAAACTAGAAGAGCTAATAGCACTGGTAGAGCGATTTGAACTGGAGGGAGGCGAGCTAGCCAACCTCTTTGATGGAGAAACCGAGGAGATAATGAAGGAAAACAACAAGACCAATGAAGTTGATAATTGTACCATCACTGTCAATACACCAGGAGCCCTAGAAGAAGTCTTCGCCTGACTTGCCTTAGCTGGGGATCGCATTGATGGATGGAGTGTCGGAAATGTGGGCATCGTCCCAAATCCTTACTAAAAGGGATTCTCCTCAAAAGCGTATAAGAGAGGGGTGTTTTCACCTACTTTCTTTCTATCCCTTTTATTTTGTGTCTTTAAATTGATGTTTGCATTTCCATTCTGCTAAAGAACTCTATCCTTTTCATCAAAAGAATAAAACGATAGTTTTCATTCAATTGCTTTTGTCTTATATTTTTCTCATGAATGGTGAATGCTTCCTACACAAGGGGCATGGTCTATCTTATAGAGGACCTGACTTGAAAGGTATGATAGCATGAGTTAACCATTCGCTGAATGATCAACTTTCTGAAAAGAGAGATGATAGGGATGAGTGAGGAAACTACTCAAAAACAGCATTTGCAAGACACCGAAGCTAAGTGATGTGTGGCCAGACTATCAAAAGGAAGAGGAGCCATCTTTAATTTTCCCACAAAAAAAAGAAATGTTTATACTCGCTGTGATTAACCCACTAGCGCCTTGCGAAAAGCAAAAAGTATTCCTTATCAACCCTAATCCAACACCATTCCTTCACTTTGGGGCAGACAGGTAACCGAGGTCTCCACAAAGAATGCCACTCATCTTTCATCAAGTTGAAGCAACATGAAGGCTTTATGGATCAAGCAATCTGGTTCAAAATGAAGAGCAGTCCTCATTTTATTTCCCATACAGTCAAAGGCAACTATTGTTGAACCTATTGAGCCGGTTGCTTTCTTTTCAAGTAAACCCCAACCTAGGGATCACCGCACATAGTGGGTTAGAATGAATTACTAAGGAAAAGATCTAAGAGAAAGGAGTTGTAGAAGTGTTCGTCTCATAAAAAGGAAAAAAGAAAAGGAAGGAAAAAAAAGAAAGCAAAAAGAAAGAGTTATCAAAGGGCAGGCCCCCCCCCCCCCCCCCCCCCCCCCCCCCCCCCCCCCCCCCCCCCCCCCCCCCCCCCCCCCCCCCCCCCCCCCCCCCCCCCCCCCCCCCCCCCCCCCCCCCCCCCCCCCCCCCCCCCCCCACCCCCCCCCCCCCCCCCCCCCCCCCCCTAGAAGGAACCGCGCGAATAAAAAAAAAGGAAAATCTTGGAGAGCATATGGAAAAAGCGAGAAGGAGAATCTAAAGGTGGTCCTAGGCAACAAAGAACCCAGTAAAAGCAATAGTTTTGAGCCTTTATCCCTTCTTGCAAAAACCCGAAACTATGGCTTACATTACAACCTTATCAAAGTCCACTCTGATTGAAAATGCATTGCTTGATCTAAATAAGTCAGACGTGTTGCCGAAGTTGAAGAAGGATGCTAGGGCACCAATCCCTGCTGAAGGAACAACTGAGAATGGTGTGGATCTAAACCCTACAGAAAGCAACATCAAATTTGAGCTTGCATATCCCGTTATTTCAAAACCCCATAGCTTAGCCTACATTACGGTCCTAAAACAAAGCCTCCTTAGATTGAAAAACTGGGTGCTCATTGCTTTGCCAAAGGTTAGGTAAGTCACTGCCAAAGCCCCTAGGGTTGAGAGTTCAAGCCAAATGATCCCATACACTAACCTAAGGTAGAAAGCCGGAGTTGATCAAAACGATGAGAAAGGTACAAAATGCTATCATCTAGTCAAGGCAAGGTTGAACCAAAAGAGAGATCAAACCCCTAAAAAGGAAGAAATTGCCATTTCAAGGATGCAGAACTTGACAGCACCCCTTTCGTATTAACTGTTGCATCCCTCACACGTGTATGTATTTTTGTAAAATTTTGGCATGAGCTTCACATACATAGGACATAGCTTCTTGTAGAAACAGAAGTCACCAATACAGTTTAATATCATCTCATACAATGGACACACACCATCATCATTATCCGTGTACATGCATCGCTCCGTATATCTAGCCATGTAAATCATAAACATCCACCCCTGCTCATACACTAAGGCATACATCTGGCTATTGGAATCACAAATATCCATTCTGTTCAAAAATTACAAAATACACTATCTAAACAAAACAAATGTATATCCAGGACATGGTATAAAAGAAAAGTTGGGCCTACAACAAGGGACATCTCTCAGAGGTCAAAATCAACATCCAGGTTAAAGTCTCTGAAACCTGGCTCAGGTGGAGGCAGCCGACTACTCGAAGCACCAGCATTGTACAAAGAAGAAAGAACCGAAATTAGTAAGGCAAATGAATAACTAAGCAACGATAGAACAAAGAGAGGGAAATGACAACATACCCTGCTACCTCCCATATGAGCCAGCCATGCGGTTAGAGTAGCTACCTCGGCATGAAATTGGTCCCTCTTTGTCTGGAACTAGTCCCTCTTAGTTTGGTATCGGTCCTTCTGATCTCTCACAATAATGAACTTGGCTTGGGGCGTATATCCTCCTGCTTGATGCCACAAGTCAACGACCTCCTGACCAATGGCATAACCTCCGACCACCACCTCAAACTGAGTGAAGGCGCCTACAGAGTGAGCTCTAAAATGGGTGGCGTAATCAATCTCTGGAGAAAGCAAAAAACCAGCACCTGGCTGACGCTCGTGGTCTGGAATAGGAAACCTCTCGACTAAAGCTCCGAACATATACTCAGGTGGGTCCCCAGCTGATCGAAACTCATTATGGAACTGGCGCCAATGCCGGTCACCCAGATAAGACTCCCAAGACTCATCGCTCAAGAAGGAAATCGTTGACAAAGACATTGTGACTAGGTACCTGACCATCTCATAATGAGCTGATCCAATAAACGACTACCAGGTCACATCCCTCGCTTCTATCAGCTCCAGGTTCGCCTGCAGTATCACGAAGTCAGTGATCTCTGATCGGTGGGCCACCTAGTCATAAGCCCATCTTAAGACCTGGTTTAAGCACCCCATTTTTTACCGCTCGGTGGTCTACACTCTGTCCAGACTTGTGTTCAAGTCAATATGGACATATTCCGAATCAAATCAACTCTCTAAGTCTAAATCTTGTCTATTCATCGCTTTGCGAGCCCACTGGGGCCCAAAGAGAAGCAAAATGACCAAAATGCCCTTAGGGGCATTATCCTTTCCATATTCTAAACCAGGCACATCTTTTTGAAGACGATAAGACCCCTTTCAATTCCAAACCAGGCACGTCTTTCCAAAGGCGGTAAGTCCCCTTTCCAATTTCAATTCCAATTCCAATCCCTCTCTCGAGACAGTTGATTCCTCGAGACGGTAAATTTATCCAAACCAGGCACATCTTTCAGAAGATGGTAAGACCCCTTTCCAATTCCTGTTCCAATTCCAATTCCAAACCCTCTCTTTCGACAATTGATTCCTCGAGACGGTAAATCTATCCAATCAGGCGTGTCTTTCCGAAGACGATAAGACCCATTTTCAATTCTAATTCAGGCACGTCTTTTTGAAGGTGGTAAGTCCCCTTTCCAACTCCAATTTCAATTCCAATCCCTCTCTCAAGACAGTTGATTTCTCGAAACGGTTCGACACATTTTTCGAAGAAAATCTCTTCGAAACGGTAAGTCCCTTTAAACTTGTCGACCGGAATGAGACCCCAAGTCCCCTAGATGATAGAACGGTCCACCTTTGGCACCTGTTAGCCCACCAATGTAGAAATGTCCGCTTAGGCACGCCTTTCAAGAAAGTTGATTCTCAGGCGCTAAGTCCCTTTAGCAGCTTCCCGAGGTTAGGCAGTCTCGGGAATGATCGCGAACCGTCAGAGTAGCGGAAATACTCGCAAACATCGCAACCATCAGAGTAGCGGAAATACTCGCAAACAGGTCGATATAGGGAATTGCCAACAAACCCCTGTATCATGCGACCGCCGTCAGAGTGACGGAAACACTCAAAACCTAGGTCAACACCAGTGCCTGCTAGCCCACCGCGGTAAAAAATGACCAAACTACCCCTAGGGCTATTTTCGGCACGTTTCTCGAGAACACATTTGAATCCTCAAAACGGTAAGTCCAACCTTCCAAGATTGTCTTAAAGGCAATTCAGCATAATTAGGTGCCTTCTAGTCAGTTTCGGGCCAATTCCGAGACTTTCGATCAATATGACCATTTTGCCCCTAGGCATCCAAACACCCCGGGAACCACACTGGCTTTGGGTATCAAACTGGTAACTTCTCGAGAATGCTTCTCATAGTGTTCTCAACTTTTTTTTATCATTCCGGATCATTCCGAGTCAGTTTCGGTGAACCCGGTGCAAAATGACCGTTTTGTCTCTGGTGGGTCGGTTGCCTTTTTTTGACCACACCGGCTCTAGGTATTAAACCGGTAGCCTTTGGGAACATTCTGAATAATGTTTCCAAATTTCAAGTCTTTTTCCGAGACATTCCAAGTCTGTCCTGGCAGCTTTCCAACCCGATTGACCGTTTTGCCCCTAATAGCCCGATCAATCCTCCTGACACATCTTATCCCCATTTTTCAAATCAAATATCTCTAAGACACTATTCTAAGTGTTTCTGCCGTTTTCCGGCTCTCCGGGTCATTCCCGGTCTATTCAAATCATTCTCGAATTTTTTGGAGTCACTCCTAGTGAAGCCAGGCTAAAAATTACATGGTAGTCACTAGTACAGGCGCCCAAATCTTCCAAAGATACGTTGCTTGCTAACTTACAAACTTTCCTAACTGGCTGGTGGCGCCAAGAGGAAAATTGGCCTGGCGCCATTGCAACAGGCGCCAGGTCTATCCCATCTCTATAAATACAGAGCCTCTTCCAGCATGAAAAAGGTCCGCAAACTCAATCTAAAAATCCTAATTTTCGATGCACAGAGCTCGTACACTCTCAAAACCCTAGTTTCTCTAGGTTTTCCAAACCCTAGCCACTATACACTAAACCCTAGCCTCCTATACACTCCTATACACCCTTATACACATATACACTAGCCTCAAGCCTCCATTAAAGACTTAGACTGCTGCAACTCGAAGCTCTCGAAGATTGAAGAAGAGTTCTCGAAGATTAAGATGAAGATTGACGTGAAGCAAAGACCGAAGAAAAGCAAAGCGTGCAAAATAAACAAGGCATACGGTAGGCTTCCTATTTAAATTTTCGCACTTCCCCCCTCTCTCTTCTCTCTCTTAACCTACTTGGGTTTTCTCTATTTTAATCCCCCATCTCTTTCCCCCTCTTTCTTTGCATGCTTGAAACAAGGGGACTCCCGGTCCATGCGTAGGATTAGACTATTGGAGGGTCACCGTGTCGGGGGCTTTCCTTTAGGCTAATTGGAGATCACGTGGGTTCGGCCCCCTTGATTATGTGGTGAAGCCTTAACCTTGTATATTCACGACCCAAGTTTGCATTGTGCATATCATTATCTTCCATTCTTCCAAAAACCGTTTTCAAACTCGTTTTCAAAGCTTGCAATAAACTTGTTTTCAAAATTGCATTAAAATCTCCTTTTTCAAAACATGTTTTCAAAATCATAACCGTATGGTGATTCTAGCCTTTCCATGGCTAAGATTGCTTTAGAAGAGTGTTACATTTAAAGTGACCTTCATGGTCCATATTTTCAGACCTTTGTTATTTTCAAAACCACTTTCCTAAAATAGTTCTAGCCCTCTTATGGTTAGAATCGCTTTAGGAAAGTGAGACATTTTTATACCTTCTAAAAACTCTCTTTTCAAAAGTCTCTCCTCCCAAAAATCTATTTTTCGACATACTTTCCTAAAACTATATTTTCCTAAAACTCTCCTTTCCAAAGTTGTTTTCAAAAATCCCCTCCAAAAATCTATTTTCTAAAACTTTCCTTTTTCAACTCTTTTCCAAAATACTCTCCTCAAAATCCACTTTCTAAAAACTCTTCTTGAAAATCTTTCCAAAAACTCTCTCCAACAATCTTCTACCAAAAATCTTTCTAAAAACTCTCTTCCCAAAATCCTCTTTCCAAAAACTTCTCTCTAGGATTTCCTTTTAAAAATCTTCGTTCCCGAAAACACACTTTCCAAAATCTCTTTCCTTAGAGCCCAAGTTAAGCCCTAGAATTAACAGTTGGGAAACCCTAATTTTCTTTCCAAAAACATGGTTTTCAAACTTGCCTTGAAACCTAAGTTCCCAAAACCTCCTGTTTTCTACATTAAAACTATACATATTTCCAAAACCTATGTTCTACGTCGAAACTATACACTTCAAAATCTAGGGTTTCTAGAAACTTCATTTTCCTAATCCCTGTCAAATCAAATCTTCCCTTTAGGAAACCAAATCCAATCTCCCTATTTAGGAAACTAGATCCAATCCTCCATTTTTGGAAATAAAATCAAACCTTCCCTTTTTAGAAACCAAATCCAATCCCTTGTTTTAGGAAATAGGAATCTTAACCCTTCCTAATCCAAATCTTTCCTAATTCAACTCCTTCCTAGTCCTCCACTTTCCTAAATCTTAAGTTTCCAAAACTTGAACATAAAAATCTTTCCTAAATTTTAAAACTCAGCTTCCACATCTTTCCCAATTCAACCCTTTCCTAATTCTATCTCTTTCCAAATCTTAACTTTTCAAATCTAAGTTTTCAAATCTTTACTAAACTTAACCTTTTCTAATCTCAAGATTTTCTAAAACTAAAACTCTAAAACTTTCTAAATCTTAAACTTTCTAAATTTCAAAATTTTCTAAATCCAAAGCTTTCTAAACTCTAAAACTTTCTAAATTCGAAACTTTCAAACTCTAAAATTTCCTAAAGTTCTACAATTTTCCTAAACTTCAAATCTTTCAAAGCTAAACCTGTCCTCATTCCAACATTTCTTAGTTCCACATCCTTTCCAAACTTTAACTCCCAAATCTAGGTTTTCAAACCTTTCTAAAACTTAAACTTTGAATCTTCCAAAAATTCTAAAATCTTTCTAAATTCAAATATTTCCTAATTTAAAATCTTTCTAAAATTCTAAGCTTTTCAAATTCAAAACTTTCTTAAGTTGGAACTTTCCAAATTCTAAACCTTTCTTAAACTAAACTTTTCCTAATTCAAAACATTTCTAAATTCAACACTTTCCTATTTTCAAAATCTTTCTTAAAATAAAACTTTCTTAATTCAAAACTTTCCTAAGTTGAAACTTTCCTATTTCGAAAACTTTCCTAATTCGAAAACTTTCCTATTTTGAAACTTTCCTAAATCGAGACCTTCCCTAATTCGAACTTTTCTTAAATTCAATCCAATCTTTTTCCAATCTTCAAAGTCCTATATTCGAGTCCAATATTTCTTAATCTCAAGTCCTTTCTAAATTCTCTCTTTCCTAAGTCTAGGTTTCTTTAAACCAAGTTTTCCAAAGTCAAGTCTTTCCAAATCTTCCAATCAAAGTTCAATCTCTCAATCTTTCAATCCAATTTCCAATTCAATCTCTCTCCTCCAATCATCTCTTCTATTTTCAATCAGACTCTTGTCCGAACTACGACTGACCTGATTCCTCCAAAGGGATACGTAGGCAACCCTCATGGGTGTGGTCCCCAAATTTTTCAAATTTTAAATTCCACAACATTTTTCAAGTTTCTATTTTCACAAAATCTTTCCAAATCTCCAATCTATTTCCAACTTCCAATTCCCAAATTTTCTATTTTCAAATCTCTATTTTCAATTTTCAAAGCCTTCTTTCCAAATTCAAACTTTTATCTCTTTCTTTTCTTATCAAATCAATTTCTTTTTAAATCTATTTTTCAATTCTCTCTCTTGTATTTGCATATCATGCATCATGTCTTTTAAATGTTCATTTTTTTCTAAAGTGGATAAGATTAGATAGTTGTTAATTGAAGACTCTTATAGGTGAATCTAGGATAAATAGACATGTAGGTACCGCAAGGGCGGGGTAGGGTGATGGCTTAGTGCGTCTTCCCTACACGTAACCAACCTCCGAACCTTAGATCACTGTTTTCGAAAGACCAAAGGGAGTTATTTTTCTAAAAAAGGGCTTAATATTTTCTAAAGGTTGCTAAATAACCAGTTTTCTTAAAAACCCTCTCTTGAGGAGATATTTTCAAAATCGTTTTCCAAAACCCTAAGTGTAGTTTTCGGATTATGCTTAGTTTTTAGGTGACCTAACTCGTCTTAATCAAGTTAGGTGGCAACTCCAAACTTTTTCCAAAAGCCCTTTATTCAAATCTATTTTCAATTCAAACATAGTCGCACTCATTCTTCTAGGAAGGTGAGTTCTAACGAGAGAGTACAGTATTTTTTCCGCTTGTGTGTGTATTCCTCGAGTGCGAAAAATCTGGGCGCGACACCTGGGGATAAAGATTAGCCTCTACTACCTCCGGGCAGCTGACTGACAAGTACTCATAGTTCCACCAGACCAAAAAGGGCCAAAAAATAGTCACGCTACCCCAACAAAAGGTGGTCTGGACTCGCATGGATCTGAGGAAGCAATCGAAGGAGAAAGACCTCCAGTCCAGCTCTGATAATGCACCCAAATTAGCCACCACTCTGTCTAATCGGAAAGGGATGATCAACTTGTTGTTGTTGTAGAAAAGCTAAAAATTATGTACAGAACAAGTTGTCGCCTCAAGATATCTCGCTGCGTAGGGGTTGGTTCAACATCAAAGGTACTCTCGTCTTGACTGAGCTAAGAAATCGGAAAAGCGGAATGCTTAGGCGGTGGCAGGTCCAACAAAGCACAAGCATCGACTCTATTGACTGGTTGTAAGGTGATCTGTCGACCGACAAAAGAAAGTCCTGTAATGATGGCCCAATCCAATGGAGTAGGACCAATCTCAAAGCCCATAAAGTGGAAAGTACTCGTCTCGCCAAACCATCTCTCAATCAAAGCCAACACCAAATGTCGGTTCAGGCGGTTAGGCTGTAATCCCATAAATGCCCTGAATCCAATCTCCCCCAAGAAGGCCTGATAAGATGGCGCCGCCCACTGTATAATGCTGAAAGCTAGATGGACAACCCCTCTGAAGGACGTAGGTATCCGGGGAGGAGGCAAGTGCTATCAAGAATATATGCTAGGATGGTAGGTGAGGTCCCCCAATGGAGGAATGTCTAGTATCTCCAAATCTCTTAAATAAGCATCTGTTGGCCTGTGTCTTGAAGAAGCTTTCTCGTAACCAGTCATACAGTTACTAAGTATTGGTACCTCCTCCTCTGCATCCATGTCTCCCTCAATGGCTTACTCGACTGGAGGGAAGGGGTCGACTGGGGGCATACTCCCCCTCTTGCTCTAGCTAGATGATGCTTGGCCAGCTGATCTACGACTCCCCCTGGAGTGGCTGGAACTACTGGAGGGAACTATAAGGGCACCCTTTCTAGATCAGCGCCTCCTCTCCAAACCACCATCACCTGCATCAGCCATCCTGAAAGCCAAATCAAGGTAAGAATGTCGACATATAGTAAGTACAATTCAAAAAGGTAAGAGATATAAAAAAAGGGGGGGAAAGTGAAAAAGATTTCAAATTTCAAGTCAAAATGAATTTTCTACACATTTTGCCTTTCAAAAGTCAAATTTCTAGTCAAAGCAAAATTTCTACACGTTTTGTCCAAATTTCAAATCAAAATAATTCCAAAATCAAAATCTACAGTTCATTTTAAAAAATCAAATCTCAAAATTTCAATCAAAGTCCATCTCAAGCTTCTTATTCAAAAGATTTCTACTCCAATCAAGTTTTAAGGTTTTCTAAAATTTGTCTCTCCAAGAAGTCTTCTTCAAAATCAATTCTAAAAAATTCTCAAGTTTTCAATCCTCTAAAAAATTCCTCTAAATTTCCAAGTTTTCCAATTTCAAGGTCCGTTTTAAAAAATTCTTCCAAAAATATTTCCTTCAAAAGTTTCTATTCAAAATTTCATTTTAAAAAACTCTTCCTAAGTCTGTCTTTCAATAGTTTTAGGCCTGCCCGAGTTTTTCGGGGCCTTCTCTGCCAAAAAGACCCCACATTCAAAGGGTTTTTCTCTTTTCCTTCAAAAAGATTTCTTTTCAAAATTTATAACTTTTTCTTTCCTTCAAAAAATTTCCTCCTAAGTTTCTCGAGGGTTTCTCTGCTAAAAAGGCCCCACCCTAAAAGGTTTTATATCTTTTCCCTTCAAAAAGATTTCATTTCAAAATTTTTTTAACTCTCTTCTTAAATTTAAAAATTTTTAGCAGAGCCCCGTTTGTAAATAGTCCTTATAACGCCAAAAACTTTACAAAAACACCGTAAGCACGCCATTTTTGCCCGCTCGACAGTCTTCAGTCCGTCCAGACTAGTATTCAAGTCAAAATGGACATATTCTGAGTTAACTCAAAATTTCAAATCTAATCCCGTCAATCAATCGCTTTTCAGGCCCATTGGGCCAAAATAGAGGAAAAATGACCAAAATGCCCTTAGTGGCATTGCTCAGTCCAATTCCAGTGGACATGTCTTTTAGAAGATAGTAAGTCCCCATTTTCCAAGTCCAATTTCAATTCTAATTAAATTTGGCACGTCCCTTGAGAAAGTTGAGTCCTCGAGGCAGTAAGTCCATCCTGTTCGGCACGTTTTCGAGTGAACTTTTCAGAATGGTAAGTCCTTTCAAACCCATCGACCGAGACGAGACCCCAAGTCTCCGAGATGGTAGAACGGTCCACATTTGGTGCTTGCTAGCCTACCAATGCAGAAATGTTCGTTTTGGCACGCCTTTTGAGAAAGTTGATTCCTCAGGTGCTAAGTCCACCTAGCAGCTTCCAGATATTAGGCAATCTTTGGAATGATCGCGACCCATTAAAGTAACAGAAATACTCATAAACATCGCAACCGCTAGTGTGGCAAAAACACTCGCAAACAGGTCGATATAGAGAATTGCCAGTAAACTCCTATATCACGGGAGTGCCGTCAGAGTAACAGAAACACTCAAAGCCTAGGTTAACACCGGTGCCTGCTAGCCCACTTTAGTGAAAAATGACCAAACTGCCCTTAGGGTCATTTTGACACGTTTCTCGAGATAGTACTTAAGTCCTTAGAACGGTAAGTCCACCTTTCTAAGATTGTCTTAAAGACAATCCAGCATGATTAGGTGCCTTCTAGTCAGTTTTGGGCCAATTTTGAGACATTCCGATCAAGATGACCATTTTGCCCCTAGGCATCCGAACGTCCTGGGAACCACACTGGCTTTGGGTATCAAATCGATAACTTCCCGAGAATACTTCTCATAGTATTTCCGACCTTCCATTACCTGTTCGAGTCACTCTGAGTCAGTTCCGGCAAACCCGGTTCAAAATGACCGTTTTGCCCCTAGTGGACCGGTCGCCTTTTCTGACCACACCGGCTCTAGGTATCAAACCGATAACCTCCTGGGACATTCTAAGTAATGTTTCCAAGTCTTGAGTCTTCTTCTGGAATATTCTGAGTCCATCCTAATAGCTTGTCGGCTCGATTGACCGTTTAGCCCCTAATGGCCCAATTAACCCTTCCAACAAATCTTGTCATCATTTTTCAAGTCTACTACCCCCGAGACACTGTTCTAATGGTTCCTGTCCCTTTCCAGCCTTCTGGGCCATTCTTGAACTTTCCAGAGTCACTCCTAGTGAAGTTAGGCTAAAAATTACATGGTAGTTATTAGTACAAGCGCCCAAATCTTCTGAAGACACATTGCTTGTTGATCTTAAAACTTTACTAAGTGGCTGGCACCAATACTAGTGGCACCAAGCCAAGTTTGGCCTGGCGCCACTCTTAGTGGCTCTAATGTAAACTTTTGCCTAGCGCCACTGCAACAGGCGCTAGGTCAATCATCTCTCTATAAATACGAGCCTCCTCCAGCGTGAAAAGGGTTTGCAAACTCAGTCCAAAAACCCTATTCTTCGATACACAGAGCTCGTAGCCTCTCCAAACCCTATTCTTCTTTAGGTTCTCCAAACCCTATACTCCATACACAAACCCTAGTTCCTATACACTCCCATACACTCGCATACACTCATATACACTCATACACTAGCCTCTAAAGCCTCCATTGCAGATACTTTGTGCTGCAACCCGAAGCTCCCGAAGATCACGACGAGCCCTTGAAAACCGACGCAAAGCAAAGTGAAGATTGAAGCAAGAAGAACAAAGCACATAAAGCAAAGCAAATAAAAGAAGACGCAAGATAGGCTTCCTATTTACTTTCCCAAACCCCTTTCCAAAAACTCTATTTCAAAAATTTGTTTTCCAAAAACTCCTTTTTAAGATCTCCTCCAAAATCTCTCTTTTCAAAAACTCGGTTTTCAAAAATCTCATTTCTTAGAGTCCAAGTTAAACCCTAGAGCCAACAATTAGGAAACCTTAATTTCTTTTCTTAAAACATGATTTCCACTCTTGCCTCAACACATAGGTTTCCAAAATCTCCTTTTTTACGTCTAAATCCTAGGTTTCCAAAACCTATTTTCTACATCAAAACTACAGTCTTCCAAATCTAGGGTTGCTAAAACTTCCCTTTCCAAATTCATGCCAAATCCAATCTTCCTTTTAGGAAACCAAATCCAATCTCCCCATTTAGGAAACTAGATCCAATCCTCTATTTTTGAAAACAAAATTAAAACACCTCTTTTTAGAAACAAAATCCAACCTTTTGTTTTACAAAATAGGAATCTTAATCCTTCCAAATCCAAATCTTTCCTAAATCCACTTCTTCCTAATCTCATACTTTCTTAAAGCTTAAGTTTTCAAAACCTAAACTTTTAAATCTTCCCTTAAACTTTAAACTTCTTAATCTTCCTAATTCTAACCTTTCCTAAATTCTATACCTTTTCCAAATCTAACTTTTCAAAACTTTCCAATTTCAAACCTTTCCTATTTCAAAAACATTCCGTTTTCCTAAAATGAAATCTTTCTAGTTTTAAAACTTTTCTAAATCAAAACTTTTCCTAATTTGAAAATTTTTCTAAATTGAAACTTTCCTAAAATGGAACTTTCCTAATTCAAGCCATTCCTAAATTCAACTTTCCCTAATCCTCCAAGTCCAATATTCGAGTCAAATCTTTCTTAAACCTTAAATCTTCCTAAACCCTATCTTTCTTAAGTCTAGGTTTCCTAAATCTCAATCTTTCCAAAATAAGTCTAAATCCTTCTTCCAAGTTCTATCTTTCTAAATCAAAGTTTAATCTTCTCAATTCCAATTTTCAATTTCAAATATTCTATTCTAAGCACAAATCAAACCCTTTTTCAAATCAAAATTTCTTTTCTCCAGTCAAAATCTTCTACTTTCTATCGGACTCTTGTCCGAACTACGATTGACCTGATTCCTCAAAAGGAATACATAGGCAACCCTCATGGGTGCGGTCATAACTTTTTTCAAAACTCCAATTCCATAATCTATTTCAAATTTCTAATTCTGAAAATCTATTTTCAAATATCTATTTCTAATCTTTAAAACTTTCTTTCCAAAATCAAATCTATCTTTTCAAATCCGTTCCAATTTCAAATCAAATCTATTTCTAAAATCGAATCAAGTCTCTTTAAATCTATTTTTTTTAAATCAAATCTTGCTATTGCACTTGCATATCATGCATCATGTCAATTTTTTTTATAATTCTTTTCTAAAGTGGATAGTTTTGGACATGTATTAGTTGAAGACTCTAATAGGTGAATCTATTGTGAATAGACATGTAGGTACCGCAAGGGCGAGGTAGGGTGATGGCTTAGTGCGTCTTCCCTACACGTAACCAACCTCCAAACTTAGAATCACTGTATTCGAAAGACCAAAATGGAGTTATTTTCAAAAAAGGGTTTAAATATTTTTCAAAGGTTGTCAAACAATCTATTTTCTTAAGAACCCTCTCTTGAGGAAGTATTTTCAAAATCATTTTTAAAAATCCTAATTGTAGTATTCGGATTGTGCTTAGTTTTTAGGTGACCTAACTCACCTTAATCATGTTAGGTGGCGCCTCCAAATGTTTTTCAAAAGCCCTTTATTCAAATTAATTTTCAATTTAAACCTAGTCGCACTCATTTTTCTAGGAGGATGAGTTGTAATGAGAGAGTACAATATTTTTTTCGCTTGTGTGTGTATTCCTCAAGTGCGAAAAATCTGGGCACGAAAAACACACAAATCGTGCCCCCTACAACACAATCACATAACACCAACACGTATAAAACAATCTGTGCACATTCCTAAGATTTTTAAGTTTTCAAACACCCGTTCCATTTTTCAAAATTCAAGGATTTTCAAAATTGTCAAAAAAATCTTTCAACACTACATCAAATATTTTCTAAAATATTCTCACATTTTTCTAAGGGTTAAATTCAAACATTTTCATTAATTTCTTAATTTTTCTTTTTCAACTATTTTTCCATTTTTCATAAAATAAAAAATTCAAAAGTTTTCAAAAAATTATGAAATTTCACACGATTGTTGAACACATTTTTCTAAGACACACAGTGCAAAAATCAAACTAGAAAACCCGATACCCAAGGCTGTAGGAGCAAATCTCCAATTCTTACAAAAACTCCTTTTACATAAACGTGCAAAACTACCCAAACTCAATCAATTAAGCATCAAAATGTAGAGAAAACATCACCAAAGCATTCAAAACACATCAAAGCATAAATTTTGACTATTTGCATGACTGAAATGGAGTTCTACACATCAAAATCAATGAAAAACAAAAAACTCACCTCTTAGAGTTCTCTGGCAACTATTCTGACGACGGGGACCACTCCGGCAACTCTTTGGAGTCTCCTAAGTCTACTCCTTCAATGCACAAGGTTCACTTTTTGCAAAACACTCGAAATCTTCCTAAAACCCTCTAAAGATCTCACAAGGCCGTGAAGCTTTAAATCAAAAATTTCTGATTTTAATTCTAAGCCTGGTGGCGCTAAGGCAATTTAAAGCCTGGCACCACTTTTAGTGGTGCCATAGTCAAAATCTGGGCAATTTTGCCCTTTTCCTACTAGAACCTGATTTCAAATGCCCTCTTGGGACAAATAACTATTTTCAAGCTCTAGTCTTCAAAAGATTCTCAAACTCTATCCGTCCGATTGCCTTGTGGTCAACATGGGACTCTTACTTTATCGTTTTTTACCTTCGATAAGCAAAGACAGAAAAAAGGGGCAGCTACAAGCACCCCATTTTTGCTCGCTCAACAATTTCTGGTCCGACCAGATGCAGATTCAAACCAACGCGGATACATTCAAGTCCAAACCAGTTTTCTAGACTCAATCCAGTCACATGATTTGGTCATCACATGTTTACCAAAGGACAAGAAACCTTAGGAAACCAAATCATCACACAATGTCAGAGTGACGGAAACACTCAAAACCCGAGTCAACACCAGTTCTTGCTAGCTCACTCTAGTGAAAAATGACCAAACTACCCCTTGGGCCTTTTTTGACACGTTTCTCGAGAAAGTACCTAAGTCCTGAGAACGGTAAGTTCACCCCTTCCAAGATTGTCTCAAAGACAATCTGGCATGTGCAAGTGCCTTCCAGTCAGTTCTGGACCAATTTTGAGACCATTTGGTCAAAATGACCATTTTTCCCTTAAGCATCCGATTGCCTCCGAGAACCATACCAGCTCTGGGTATGAAATTGGTTACGTCCTGAGGATGCTTCTAAAAATATTCGTAACCTTCCAACACTTTTTTGGATCATTTTGATGTCTATTCCGGCAAACCCAGTGCAAAATGATCGTTTTATCCCTGGTGGGTTGGTCAACTTTTCTAACCACAGCGGCTCTGGGTATCAAATCGGTAATCTTCAGGAACACTTTTAATAGTGTTTCCAACTCTCAAGCCTTCTTACGGGTCGCTCTGAGACCATTCTAGTGCTTTCTCGTTTCAATTGATGTTTTGCCCTTGGTGGGCCGATCGACCTTTTCAATTACTCTAACATTACTTCTTAAGCTAGTTATCATTGAGACACTCTCTCGAGTTGTCCATTCCCGGCCAAGTTTGGTTACTCGGAACCTTCTGGATCAATCCCAAACTTTTCGGAGTCACTCTTAGTAGATCCAAACTAAAAATTGCATGGTAGTCGTTAGTACAGGCACTCAAATCTTTTGCCTTGCATCCCAAGGGTTGGAAGATACGTTTCATGCCGCCTTAAAAACTTTCCTAATTGGCTGCCGCCACTAGTAGTGGCAGCAAGCCAATAAATGGCTTGGCACCACTAGGAGTGGCGTTAATAGGAATTTTACCCTGACACCACTGCAACATGAGCCAGGTTATTTAGTCGCCTATAAATATATACCCTCCCCCTGCGTGAAAAGGGTTTGTAAACTCAGTCTAAAAACTCTATTTCTCAAAATCTAGAGCTCGAAGTCTCTTCAAACCCCAGCCTCCATACACTTAAACCCTAATATCCATAAACTCCATACACTCAAACACAAGCCTCCATTGAAGACTCAAGGTGCTGCAACTTTAAGGTTCTCAAGATCCAAGTAAAGCAAAGTAAACAAAGTAAGCAAAGCAAGAAGAAGACAATGTAGGCTTTTGATTTACTATTATGTAATTCTCCCCTCTCTCTTCTTCCTTCTAACCCATTTAGGTTTTTTTCTATTTTAATTCTCCATCTTCTACCTCCTTTTCTTGCTTGCTTGAAACAAGGGACTCCCCGCTTCAAGCATAGGAAAAATTATTGAAGGTCACCGTGTCGGGGGCTTTCTTCAAATTCGACCCTTGATGGTGCGGATTCGGCCCCCTTAATTATGTGGTGAAGCCTAGCCTTGTATGTTCACGACCCTATTGCATTGTACATATCATATTCATACATGTATTCAAATTTGTTTTCAAAGTTGTTTTCAAACTTGTATTAAAACTTTCTTTCAAAATCTGCATTCAAAATCTTCTTTTTCAAACTTGTTTTTCAAATCACACTCTTAGAGTGATTCTAGCCACTTCATGATTAGGGTTATTTTAGAAAAGTGTTATATTCATTGTGACCATCAAAGTCCAAATTTTGGGTGTAAATCCTAAATTGTTTTCATTAAAACCACAATCTTAAGATGATTCTAGACATTCCATGGTTAGGGTTCTTTTAGGAAAGTGTGATATTCAAAGTGATTATTATGGTTCATATTTCAAATCCATGTTGTTTTCAAAACTAAAAACTTAGAATGGTTCTAATCTTTTCACGGTTAGAATCATTTTAGGAAAGTGAGACATTTAAAATATTTCAAAAGTCTATAGTCAAATCATTTTCAAGTTGCTTCTCAAACTTCTTTCTAAAAACTCTCTTTAAAAATCTATTTTCTAAAAACTCTTTTTAAACTTCCTTCCAAAAACTCTCTTCAAAAATATACTTTTTGAAAACTCCATTCAAGAATCTCTTTCCCAGAAACTCTTTTCAAAGATCTTATTTCCAAAATCTCTTTTTCTTAGAGTCCAAGTCAAGCCCTAGAATTCATGTTTAGGAAATCCTAGTTCTCTTTTCTAAAATCATGACCTCTTTTTCTATATCAAATCATAGGTTTCTAAAACCACATTTTCAACATCAAATCATAGGTTTCTAAAGCCACATTTTCAACATCAAATCATAGGTTTCTAAAAACTATCTTCTACACTAAATCATAGATTTCCAAATCCTAGACTTTTGAAGATCAACCTTTCCAATTCCATGTAAACTCCAATTTTTCAATTTAGAAAACTAAATAAATCTTCTAATTTTGGAAACTAGATCAAATTCTCTAATTTTAAAAACCAATCCAAATCTTTCAATTTTGGAAACAAGATCAAATCATCTAATTTTTGAAAATAAAATCTAATCTTTCACTTTAGGAAATAGGAATCAAATCTTTCTTAATTCAAACATTTCCTAATTTCAAACCTTTCTAAATTTCAATCTTTCCAAATTCTAAAACTTTCCTAATTTCAAATATTTCTAAATTCAAAACCTTCCAAATTCATATCTTTTGTAAAATGAAATTTTCCTAATTTGAAAACTTTCCTATTTTAAAACTTTTCTAATTCAAAGATTTCTAAAATCCAATCTTTCCTTAGCTCTAAATTTCTAAAATTGCTTCAAGCCAAATATACAAGTCAAACCATTCCAAGTCAAGTGTTTCTAAATCAAATCAAATCTCTTTCAAAATCTTTCTTAAATCTAACTATTCTAATTCGAACCTTTCTTAAATTCAAATATTTCTTAAATCCAACTTTCTCAAATCAAACCTCTCACGTCTAAATTAAATCTTTTCAATTTGAGTACGTAGTTCAACCCTAGGTTACCTAAACCGTAAGAAGTCAAACCCTAATTTAACCCTAACCCTAACCCTAAGTTAGGAAGCTTCAAGTCTTTACGAAAACTTTTCTAAAACTCCTTTCTAAACCAAAATAGTTTCCAAACTTCAATTCAAGTCAAAATGTTTTAAAAATCTCAAGTCTTTCTAAATCAAATCCAAGTTATTCTTCCAAGTTCAATCGTTTCAAATCAAAATCAATTTCAAATTCTCAAGTTCAATTTCAAATTAAAGTCAATTCCAAGTTCAATTTCAAATCTTCTATTCAAAGTTCAAATTAAACCTTTTTTAAATCAAACTTTTTCAAGTTAAACTTTTCAAAAACTTGAAAGTGTTTATTTTGTCAATCGAACTCTTGTCCGTATTTTGACTAACCTGATTTCCAACAAACGGATACGTAGGCAACCTTCATGGGTGAGGTCACAACTTTTTTTAAGTTTTCAAATCTACAACCTTTTAAATCTCCAATTTCACAATCTATTTCAAGTTTTCAATTTTTAAAACCTTCTTTCAAACTTCAAATCTTCTTTTTAAATATATTTTCAAAATCAAATCTTTCTTTTCAAATCAATTTTCAAAATCAAATCTTTTTCTTGCACTTCTATGTCATGCGTCATGTCAAATTTCTTTCAAAATTATTTTCAAAGTAGATATAGTTGGACATTGGACACTCAAAGATTTTAAATTAGTGCTCCTAAGGTAAATAGACATGTAAGTACCGCAAGAGTGGGGTAAGGTGATGATCTTAGGATATTTTCCCTACCCGTAACCAACCTCTAAACTTAGAATTATTGTTTTCAAAGACTAAAACAGAGTTATTTTCAAAAAGGGCTAACATCTTTTCAAAGGTTGCCAAACAACTTATTTTCTTAAAAACCCTCTCTTGAGGAAGTTTTTCAAACATTTTTAAAAAACCCTAAGTTTAATCTTCAAATTACACTTAGTTTTTGGTAACCTAACTCACCTTAATCAAGTTAGGTGGCGACTCCAAATCTTTTCCAAAAGCCCTTAATCAAATCAATTTCCAATTCAAACTTAGTCGCACTTGTCATTCTAGGAGGATGAGTTCTAACGAGAGAGTATCGTGTTTTTTCCACTTATGCGTATTTTTCTCGAGTGTGAAAAATCAAGGTGCGACAAAGGGGGCCAACACTGAAGAAGGATAGATCATAATGCTCTCACCTGCTACAAGAAGAATCTTCCTAGACCCTCGTAGCCTAAAGATCCAAGGTTTGGAGGACTTACTACGAAGCCTCCATGGCCATGACCCTTTTGAGCTCACTTCTTATGATGAGCTCTGCTTTTTTTCGGATTATCCAAGGCCAACCAAGTTCAAAATGCCTGACTTTCAAAAGTACGATGGCACTGGCAATCTCATAGCCCACCTTCACCTTTATGTCGAGGCATTGAGTGGCCATGGGAATGATCCAAAACTTCCCATGCAACTCCTTCAACGCAGTTTAACTGGGTCTGCTCTGTAATAGTTTGCTTGACTTGATCTGTGGAAGATCACTACTTGGATTGAACTGGTTAAAGCATTCAAGACCCAATACTGCCACAACATAGATCTAACTTTTGACTGTTGGTCTTTAATAACAATGAGCAAGGGAGATAAAGAAAGCTTCAAAAGCTATGCCCTTAGGTAGAGAGAAGCAGCAGCATAAGTCAATCCCCCTTTGGAAGAGAAAAAGTATATGCAACTGTTCATGCATACTTTCCAAGGCATATACTATGAAAAGCTCTGCACAAGTGTAAGGAAAAGCTTCTCTAAGCTTATTATACAAGGGGAGATTATAGAAAACGGTCTCAAGATAGGAAGGATTACGGACCCCTATACAAAAATTTAAGAAAGCTCTGCCAACATAGCTAGAAAGGTGGCCATTATAAGGGGAGTAATTAAGAAGGAGAGTGAGGTGTCAGCCATTTTGCCTATTCAACCACCACAATACTGTCCACCACTCCAGTGATATCTTATACTAATTATACCCACTTTAACCATGCCACCACTCTAGTATATCCTATACTACCCATACCCACCTTAACCATGCCCACTTAAGCACCCAACTTTGGCCCTATTGGGGTATCGCCCAACTTCAGTAGGCCAGCCTAACGCATTTGCACTTTTGATACCTTAGCCTGCACCCAGACAAAAGCCTACCTTAACCTCTTAAAGAACAACATACTGAAGCCTATACAGGCCCATGCATTGCCAAGCCCTTTACCTTTAACCTTCAATGGTGACCTCACTTGCGAATACCATTCGGGTGACTAAAGGCATGACACGGAAAAGTTACTTCTCTTTTAAGCACAAAATTCAAGATTTGATAGACAACAAGACCATTAACATATAGCCAATGAATCCAACTCCTACTTTTAGCGTGACCCCAAACCCCTTTCCAGATCACAATGTCAACCTAGTACTAGATGAAATAAAAGAGGGGGATGAACTGGGGGAGATCCTGGTCAAGGATTATTCCGAGGAAGATTGGAAAACTAATGAAGAAAGTGACTGTAAGGAGGAAATCTTGCCATGCCTAGTCTATCTCTATAGTCTAAATGAAGTGCACGACCCCTCTGATTGGCCAGTTGAAGAATCCATACCCGTAGAGGAGGTCTTTTCCAGAGATATGACCGCTGATGGTTGGGATGATGAATTCCTGCACCCTAAGTATGCTGCAGTTGAATGCCACCTATCAGAGAACCCTTGGCCTGTAACTGAATTCGACTATGAAGACATGGGTTAGGGACTTGAAGAGTCGAAAGTTCTGGTAGAACCATTAGAGCTAGAAGGAGGCAAGCGAGCCAACCTACTTATCGAAGAAACTAAAGGAGAGGACAACAAAAGAGTCAATGAGGCTGATATTTGCACCATCACTATCAACTCACCCAAAGCCCTAGAAGAAGCACCTGCTCGCCTTGCCTAGTCCGGGGATTGCAATGATGAATGAAGCATCGAGGATGTGGGCATCATTCCAAAACCCTACTAGAAGGGCTCCCTTAAAAAGTGTACAAGAGAGGGGTGTTCACACTCGCTTTCTTTCTATCCCTTTTACTTTCTGTCTTTTAATTTATGTCTGCATTTTCATTCCAATAAAGACCTTGTACTTGTTAGTCCAAGTGGCAACCTAACAGGGGGTGAATTGGGTTTAAACAATAATTCAACAAATAATTTTAGATTTAAAAATTCTAACAAAATATTTAAACAAATATTAATCAACCAATAATATGTTGTAAATAAATGCAAGCAATTCAAACTATAAAGTAAAAGAGATAGCGAGAAGAGAATATGATACCAAGATTTATCACAGTTCGACTTCAATTCCAAAGTCTACGTCCACTTCCCAAGGCTCCTTCCTTGAAAGTTTTCTCCACTATATCCAAACCGTAGATTTTTCTCCCAAGGCTCCTTCCTTAACCTAGGTGTTAGTCCTCATTTACAACTAGTTTTTTTTCCAAATGTTAGTCACACCCCTCTAACTTGTTTTTACACAGGTGCTAGTTACACTCAACCAAGTGATCCCTTACTCCAATTAATTTTTATGTAGATGCTAGTCACACCCAACCCCTAGCTATTTTCCCTAGCCAGTCTCTCCTATATAATAAGAAAGAACAAGAGTACAACCACTCTTGCTTACAAATGAATTCTCTTCAAGAATAGATATGTCAACGAAGCTCTCAAAACATTACAAGATAAAAGACAATTAAGCTCTCAAAGACTTTGTAGGATGAATATCACTTTAATGCACAAATTCTTGTTGCTCTTGTTGTTCTTGATTGCTCCTCAAGTGTATCTTTATTTATAGATGAATATTGAAGGTTGATTTGTAGCTTCAAATGAGTTTCTAGCCATTGGAGAGCATTTAAAACAATTCTTCCCATTGAGCAAGTTGCTGCCAGTTTTGTTGTTAAATTTTTTATCAGATGGCTTCACTTCCACCTCGATTTTAGCCTTGATAACGTTCGAATTTGAAAATAGATATAACATAAAAGTTATAGACATGTAAGTTAGCTTTTCAAAATCTTAAGAATCAGGTCGATCTAATGGTTAGATCAAAAGGTATGATCAAATTACTCAAACTATCTCCCATTTGGCATATTTGAATTTCTGCATAGATGCCTTCACTTGAATATCGATTTTAGCCTTGATAATGTTCGGATTTGAAAAGGCTATAAGATAAAAGTTATAGACATGGAAGTCAGTGTTTCCAAACCTCAAGAATCAGGTCGATTGATCCAATGGTTAGATTAAAAGTTATGACCAACATACTCAAACTGTCTCCCAGTTGGCATATTTGAATTTCTATAGAGTTACCTTCAATTCTATCTTAATTTTATCCCTTATAACGTTTGAATTTGAAAATGTATATAGGAGAAAGTTGTAAACATGGAAGTCAAATTTTCCTAACTTTAAGAATCAAATCAATCCAACGGTTAGATCAAACGATATGGGCAGAATACCATGACTATATCGTAAGATATAGTTTCTTTGAGTTTTCAACTTTAGAAGAAAATTATGTCATTTAATTTTCTTCCTTGAACCAAGTTTTATTAAAACATGATTCTCAAAGATTTAGATATAACTTTCTAAGTCTCGATCACTCCTTCAAGTGCTTCAGATTCTTGCAAAATTTTAGTGAACCAACTAGACCAAGGATTAAAAGCATTGAATGTATTTAATTAAGAAAACATTTATAAATCAAAGTAAGTTATCATCAAAACTACATATAAAATTCAATATAAATAAACTTAGGGCTAACAGTGCTTTCTCTCGAAGTAATAAAAAAGATAAGTTTTCATTCAAATTTTGCTATCTCATATGAATGATGAATGCTTTCAAAAAAGGAGTGCGTTTTATCTAGTGGAAGATCTAACTTAAAGGGTGTGATAACATGAGTTATCCACTTGCCAAATGATCAACTTTTCAAAGAGAGAGAAGATAAGAGTGAGTGAGTAGACCATCCAAAAAGCAGCACTTACAAAACATCAAAGTTAAGCAATGAGTAGCCAGACTATCAAAAGGAAGAGGAGCCATCCTTCAATTTCCAAAAAAAAAAAACAAAGAAAAAAGAGAAAAGATTCCCTTTGCTCAACCTACTAGTGCCATGTGAAAAGCAAAAGACTTGGCCAAGAATGGCTCTTTTCCCCCCACTCAATGCATCAAGGCAAAGCAGTATAAAGGCTCTATAGATCAAGCAATTCGGTTCAAAAGAAAGAGAGGCTCTCATGTCATTTCCCATACAGTCACAAAGTACCCCTTGTTAAAACCCGTTGAGCCAGTTTACATTTCCGAAAAGATACCCCCCCCCCCCCCCCCCCCCCCCCCCCCCCCCCCCCCCCCCCCTAGGGATCCCCCCCCCCCCCCCCCCCCGCGCCTAGCGATCACAACAAAGGAAAACAAAGAAAAAAGAGGAGAAGCCATCAAGGGGTAAGCAAAAGTAAAACAAAGTGTTAAAAAAAAACCCTTGGAAACCCAGTAGCAGTAATAGTTTGAGCCTTCACCTTTTCTTGCTAAAAACCTAGAACCGCAACCTACATTACAACCCTACTAAAGTTCTCTCTGATGGAAAAGGGATTGCTTAATCTAGATGAGCCAGACGTGTTTCCAAGGCAAAAGAAAGGTACTACGAGACAGAGCCTCGCTAGAAGACCGAATAAGGATAGTGTGGATCTAAACCTTATTAAAACTAACATTGAATTTAAGCTTGCATATCCCTTTGATTCTTAAAATCCCGTAACTTAGCCTATATTACGATCCTAAAGCAATGTCTTCTCATATTGAAAGACTAGCTGCTTATCGCTCTACCAAAGTTCGTGTAAGCCATTGCTTAAGCCCCCGAGGGTTAAGAGTTCAAATCAAACAATCCTACACACTAACCTAAGTAGAATGTCAAAGTCGATCAGTAGGACGAGAAATGTACGAAATGTTATCATCGTCCAATCAAGGTAAGGTTAAGCCAAAGGAGAGGCCAAACCCCTGGAAAAGAAGAAGTTATCATTTTGAATATGTAGAGCTTGACAGCACCCCGAGGATGGTAGTTCACAAATCATCTATTCTGTTATGTGTGCAGTTTTATAAAAATTTTGGCGTGAGCTCCGCACACATAAGCCTTAGCTCCCTGTACGAACAAAAGTCACCAACGCAATTCAATATCGTATCCAAACATGTAATAGATATGCATCATAACCATCATGATAATCCTAAACATCTACCCCTACTCATACATCAATATATACATCTGGCTATCTAAATTATAAATATTCATTCTATTTGAAGATTACAAATAAATTGTCTAACAAAACTATAATGTATATCCAGGACATAAGGCGAATGAGCAGTTGGACCCAGGACAAAGGGCACTCATCAGAAGTCAAAATCAATGTCTGGATCGTAATCCCCAAAGCCAAGCTCAGGAGGAGGTGGCCGACTATGGTAAGCACCATCATCCTACAAAGAAGAAAAACTTGAATCAACTAAGTAGATAGACAACTAAACAAGGCCAGAATAAGAAAAGAATAATATCACATACCTCGCCACCTCCCTTCTGAGCCAACTGCGCAGTCAAAGTGGCTACCTCATCTTGGTATTGGTCCCTCTCCAAACATATACTCAGGTAGGTCCCCAGCCAACCAAAACTCCTCGTGGAACTGGCACTAATGCTAGTCTCCTAGATAGGACTCCCATGACTCATTATTAAGAAAGGAAATCCTCAACAGAGACATCGGGACTAGATACCTGACTGCCTTGTAATGAACTGATCCAATAAATGGCTGTCGTGTCATATCTCTCGCCTCTATCAACTCCAGGTTTGCCCGTATCATCACAAAGTCGGTAATCTTAGATTAGTGGGCCACCTGATCACGAGCCCGTCTCAAAGGTCGGGGATAAAGGTTAGCCTTCATTACCTCTAGAAGATGAACCAACAAATACTTGTAACTCTACCAGACCAAAAAGGGCTAAAACCCAGTCACACTGCCCCAGCAAGACGAAGTCCAGACCTGCATGGATATGGGGAAACAACCGAAAGAGAAAGACCCCCCAATCCAACTCTAACATGGCTCTCAAGTTGGCTACCACACTCACTAATCTGAAAAGGACAATCGACTTGTTGTTATTACAAAAATAGCTAAAAATAATATACAGTATAAGTCGTTGCCTTATAATGTCTTACTGCTCAGGTGGTGACTTAACAGAGAAGGTACCCTCATCCCGACTAAGCCAGGACATATGGAAAGTAGAGCGATTAGGAGGCAGCAAGTCCAATAGAGCGCAAGCCTTGGCTTCACTAACTGGCTGCACGGTAATCTAACGACCAACAAAAGAAAGTCACATGATAATGACCCAGTCTAACGGAGTTGGACCTATCTCGAAACCCACAAAGTGAAAAGTCCCCGTCTCACTAAACCATCTCTCAATTAGGGCTAACACCAACTGCGATTCAGGTAGTTCGCCTGTAATCCCATGAAAACCCCGAACCTAATCTTTGCCAGAAAGGCACGATAGGATGGAGCAGCCCACTATATGGTACTAAATACCTGGTGAATGGCCCCCTTAAATGATGTATGTACTCTAGGAGGGGGCAAGTGCTACTGAGAATAAACACTAGGATGATGAGCTAGGTCACCCAATGGAGGAATGTCTGGCACCTCTAAATCCCCCAAATCCACATATGTCTGCCTCTGCCTAGTAGAGGCCCTCCCGTAAATAGTCATATGATCTCATAGGCTTGGAGCTTCATCCATCTCTCCCTCAAAAACTGGCTCAACTAGAGGAAAAGGGTCGACTAGAGGCATACTTCCCCCTCCCACTATGACTAGAAGAAGTCTTGCCAACAAATCTACGACTGCTCCTAGAGTGACTAGAACTGTCAACAGAATTTGTGCAAGCTCCCTACCAGAACAACGTCTTTGCTCAGAACCATTATAGCTTGCGTCTGCCATCTTGAAAGTCAAATCAAGGTAAAAAGGTATCAATATACGGTATATACAATTCAAAAGGAAAAAGGTACAAAAAAAAAAAAAAAAGAGAGAACAGGGAAAGAATAACACAAGTCCCATTCCCATATCCCTAGCAGAGTTTATTCCACCATATTCCTCGACTATTGAGGTTTCTTAAAATTTTCCCTTCAAAGGTTTATTTTCAAAATCAAATTTTTAGATTTCCTAAATTTTTTTCCCTTCAAAAGTTTATTTCAAAATCAATTCCAAAGGTTCCTTAACTTTTCCCTCTAAAAGTTTTTTCTCAAAATCAAATCACAAAAGTTCCGTCCAAAATCCATTTCAAAACTTTTATAAGCTTCCCATTCAAAAGATTTCTTTTCCAATCAAGTTCCAATATCTTTCAAGTTTTTAGCACTTTCAAAGTTTTTTTTTTAAATTCTTATTCAAGGTCGATCCTTAAAGATTTTCAATCTTCGAAACTCTTCTTTCCAAGTTTTTATCAATTTCAAAGGTTTTCTAAACTTTTTCCTTTAAAAAGTTTTATTCAAAATCAAATTTTCAGATTTCCTAAACATTTTCCCTTCAAAAGTTTAATCAAAATCAATTTTCAACGTTCTCTAGGCTTTTTCCTTCAAAAGGTCTTATTTGAGTTCTAAAGTTCCCTAAACTTTGTCTTCATGAAGTTTTATTCAAAATCGAATTTCAAGTTCTTCAAACTTTTTCTTCAAAAAGTTTCAATCAATTTCAAAGGTTTTTTTAAAACTTTTCCTTCAAAAGTTTTATTCAAGATCCATTTTCAAATGTTTGTTTTAAGTTTTTCCTTCAAAAAGTTTAATTCTAATACCCCCCGAGTTTCTCAGGGTCTTCTCTGTCAAAAAAGGCCCCATCCACAAATGTTTATCTCTTTTTTCTTAAAAAATATCTCATTTCAACAAATTTGTAACTCTTTTCCATTTGTAAAAACTTTCGGCTGAGTCTCGTTTATAAATATGTCCCTACAATGCTCAAAACTCCGCAATGGAGCACCAACCGTGCACCCCACTGTATTACAAGCATATGTCATGGACAAACACAAACAATCTCGGCACATTCTCGAGGTTTTTAAATTTTTCAACAAAAGTTCTATTTTTCAAAAATTCAAAGGTTTTCAAAATGTTTGCAAACTTGTTCAATAATACTTCAAATATTTTTTAAAATATTCCCATATTTTTTTAAATATCGAATGCGAACAATTCAATCAATTTCGTAATTTTCTCTATTTTTTAAGTATTTTTTAATTTTTTAAAAAATTAAAAATTCAAAAAATTTTTAAAAAATCATGAAACTTTCCACGGTTGTTCAGCACATTTTCTAAGACACACAATACAAAAATTTGGCAAGAAAATCCAATACCCAAAGTTGTAGGAGCAAATCTCCAATTTTTGCAAGAACTCTTTTTAAATAAACATGCAAACTACTGAAACTCAATTAAATGAGCATCAAAACGTAAAAACGACATCACCAGGGCATGAAAAACATCAAAACATCAATTTCAACTACTCATACAACTCAAACGGAGTTCTACACGTAAAGATTAACAAAAAATAAAAAACTCATCTCTTGAAGTTCTCTGGAGAAATTTTCTTCTTTGGCGATTATTCTGGTGACGATAACTACTTCTGGTGACTCTCTAGGATCTGTTAAACTCAATTCTTCAACACCTAATACTCTTTCCTTGCAAAAAGCTCAAAAAAGCTCTCAAACTCTTAATGTCTCCATAAAACCGCAAGCCTCGAATAAGAGGCTGCACTACGGTTAAAATCCTAGGTCTGGCGCTGTAAGGCAATTTTATGCCTGAGTGGTGCCACTGTCTAATTCTAGGCAATTTTGCCCTTTTCTCTGTCAAAATCTGATTTCAAATGCCACCTTAGACCAATCTGTTATTTTCTAGCTCCAATCTTAAAAAAAACTTCGAATTCTAATCCATCTGATTGTTTCGCGGTTAATATGGGACCCTTAATTTATCATTTCCTACCTTCGAAAAGCAAAGACAGAAAAAGAGGGGTAGCTATAATCACCCCATTTTTGCTCGCTTGGCGGTCTCTAGTCTGACCGGACTCACACTCAAACCAACACAGACACATTCAAGCCCAAGCCGGCTTTCTAGACTCAATCTAGTTAATCAACCGCTTCGTGGGCCCGCCAAGCGTAATAGAGGCAAAATGACCAAAATGCTCTTAGGGCATTGCTCAGTCCAATTCCAATTGGCACGTCTTCTTAAAGATGGTCAGTCTGTATTTCAACCTCAAATCTAGTTCCAATTCCAATCCAAACAAGTTAAACTCAATTTGGCACATCTGTCGAGAAAGTTGATCCCTCAGATGATAAGTCCATCCAGTACGATACATTTATCAAGAAAGCACAAAATCTCTCGGAATGATAAGTCCCTTCACACTCATTGACCGGGACAGAACCCAAGTCCCCGATGTCGTGCCCAGATTTTTCGCACTCGAGAAATACACACACAAGTAGGAAAAACTCTGTACTCTCTTGTTAGAACTCATCCTCCTAGAAGAATGAATGCGACTTGGTTTAAATTGAAAATTGATTGGAATAAAGGGCTTTTAGAAAAGATTTGGAGTCGCCACCTAACTTGATTAAGATGAATTAAGTCACTTAAAAACTAAGAATAATCCGAAGATCACACTTAGAGTCTTTGAAAACGATTTTGAAAATACTACCTCAAGAGAGGGTTTTTAAGAAAAAAAAGGTTGTTTGGCAACCTTTAGAAAACATTTAAGCCCTTTTTTGAAAATAACTCCGTTTTGGTCTTTCGAAAACAGTGATCCTAGATTTGGAGGTTGGTTACGTGTAGGGAAGACGCACTAAGCCATCACCCTACCCCGCCCTTTCGGTACCTACATGTCAATCTACCCTAGATTCACTTATGAGAGTCTTCAACTAACTATTGTTCATTCCTATCCACTTTGAAAAATAATTTTTGGAAAGAAACTAACATGATGCATGATATGCAAGTGCAAGAAAGGAGACTTGATTTGAAAATAAATTTAAAAAGAAGAATTTGATTTAATTTTAGAAGAGAGATTTGAAAGAATAGATTTGAAATTGAAAAGTTTTAGAAATTGAAAATAGAGATTTGAAAATAGATTTTTGGAATTGAAAACTTGAAATAGATATGGAATTGGAGATTTGAAAAAGATTGTGGAAATAGAAATTTGAAAAATATTGTGGAATTTGAGATTTGAAAAATATTGTGACCGCACCCATGAGGGTTGCGTACGTATCCTTTTGGAGGAATTAAGTCAGTCGTAGTTCGGACAAGAGTCCGATAGAAAATAGAAGGTTGGATTCGAAAAAGGATTTGATTTGAATTTAGAATAGGAGATTGAAAATTGAAAATTGGAATTTAGAATTTTTGAATTTAAAAAGATTGGACTTTGATTTGGAAAGATAGAACTTGGAAGGATGAAGATTTAGGAAACCTAGACTTAGGAAAGATTTGACTTAGAAGAGTTTTAAGAAAAGATTTGACTTGAATATTGGACTTCGAAGATTAGGAAAATTAGAATTAGGGAAGATGTTGATTTAAGAAAAATTTCAACTTAAGAAAATTTTAGGTTTAGGAAAGTTTTCACATTAGGAAAGTTTGAACTTAGGAAAGTTTTGGAATTCAACTTAGGAAAGATTTCAATTTAGGAAAAGATGTCAATTTAGGAAAGTTTTGAATTAAGAAAGTTTTGAAGTTGGAAAGTTTTGAATTTAGAAATGTTTTGAATTAGAAAAAGTTTAAATTAAGAAAGCTTCAACTTAAGAAAGTTTTGAATTTAGAAAAGTTTTAACTTAGGAAAGTTTCAAATTTAGAAAGTTTTGAATTTAGAATGTTCTGAAATAGGAAAGTTTTGAAAATAAGAAAGTTTTAAGTTTAGAAAGTTTTAGATTTGGAACAATTTGAAGTTTAGGAAATTTTTAGAATTTAGAAAGTTTGGAAGTTTAGAAAGATTTCACTTAAGAAAGTTTTGAATTTAGAAAGCTTTGAATTTGGAAAGATTTGAAATTTAGAAAGTTTAGGGTTTAGAAAGTTTTAGAGTTTTAGAAGATCTTGAGATTAGGAAAGGTTTAAGTTTAGGAAAGATTTGAAAACTTAGATTTGGAAAATTAAGATTTGAAAAGGGGTAGAATTAGGAAAGATTTGAAAGTTAAGTTTTCTAAAGGGAAGATTTGATTTGATAAGGATTTGGAAGGGGAAGTTTAGAAACCCTAGATTTGGAAGTGTATAGTTTTGGCGTAGAAAAATAGGTTTTGGAAATATGTATAGTTTTGATGTAGAAAACAAGAGGTTTTGAAAACCTAGGTTTTAAAGCAAGTTTGAAAACCATGTTTTCGGAAAAAAAATTAGGGTTTCCTAATTGTTAGCTCTATGGCTTGACTTTGGCTCTAAGGAAAGTGTTTTTTGGAAAGTGCATTTTTGGAAAGAAAAATTTTTAGAAGGGAATCCTAGGGAAGAGATTCTAGAAGGAAGATTTTAGAAAGAGAGTTTTTAGAAAGATTTTTGGAAAAAGATTGTTGGAGAGAGTTTTTAAAAAACAATTTTAGGAGGCATTTTTAGAAAGTGAATTTTAAGAAGAGTGTTTTGCGAAAGAGTTGAAAAGAGAGTTTTTGAAAAAGAGATTTTTGGAAGGAGTTTTTGAAAACAACCTTGGAAAGAAGAACTTTTAGAAAGCATGTTGAAAAAAGAGGGTTTTAGAAAGAGAGACTTTTGAAAAGAGAGTTTTTAGAAAGTATAAAAATGTCTCACTTTCCTAAAGTGATTCTAACCATAAGAAGGTTAGAACCACTTTAGGATAGTAGTTTTGAAAACAACAATGATTTGAAAATATGGATCATATTGGTCACTTTAAATGTAACACTTTCGTAAAACAACCCTACCCATAGAAAGGCTAGAATCACCCTAGGATTGTGATTTTGAAAATAAGTTTTGAAAAAGGAGATTTTGATGCAATTTTGAAAACAAGTTTAATGCAAGCTTTGAAAACAAGTTTGAAAATGATTTTTGGGAGAATGCAAGATAATGATATGCACAATGCAAATTGGGGTCGTGAATATACAAGGTTAAGGCTTCACCACATAATCAAGGGGGCCGAACCCACGTGGTCTCCGGTTAGACTAAAAGAAAGCCTCCGACACGGTGACCCTCCAATAGTCTAATCTTACACATGGACCGGGAATCCCCTTGTTTCAAGCATGCAAAGAAAGGGGGGAAAGAGATAGTGGATTAAAATAGAGAAAACCCAAGTGGGTTAGGAGAGAGAAGAGAGGGGGGAAGTGCAAAAACTTAAGAGAAAACCTACCGTATGTCTTATTTATTTTGCTTGACTTTGCACGCCTTGCTTTTCTTCGGTCTTCACTTCACTTCAGTCTTCGAAGGCTTTGTCTTGGTCTTTGAGAGCTTCGAGTTACAGCAATCCAAGTCTTCAATGGAGGGTTGGAGGCTTGTATATAAGTGTATAAGGGTGTGTATGAGTGTATAGAAGGCCAGGGTTTGGTGTATGGTGGCTAGGGTTTGGAAAACCTAGGGAAGCTAGGGTTTTAGGAGTGTACAAGCTCTGTATATCGAATATTAAGGTTTTTAGATTGAGTTTGTGGACATCTTTTGTAAGCACCCCATTTTTGACCGCTTGGCAGTTTACACTCATCTTGTGTAAGCACCTCATTTTTGACCGCTTGGCAGTCTACGCTCCGTCCAAACTTGTACTCAAGTCAATATGAACGTATTCTAATCGAAACCAATTCTCTAAGTCCAAATCCCATTTGTCCATCACTTTGCGGGCCCACCAGGCCCAAATAGAGACAAAATGACCAAAATGACCAAAATGCCCTTAGGGGCATTATCCATTCTAACCCCTCTCTCGAGACAGTTTATTCCTCAAGACGGTTCCAAATTAGGCACGTCTTTTCGAAGATGATAAGACCCCTTTCCAATCCCTCTCTCGAGACAGTTAATTCCTCGAAACGGTTCCAAATCAGGCACGTCTTTCCGAAGACGGTAAGTCCCCTTTCCAATTCCAACCCCTCTCTCGAGATAGTTTATTCCTCGAGAGGATTCCAAATCAGGCATGTCTTTCCGAAGACGGTAAGTCCCCTTTCCAATTCTAACCCCTCTCTCGAGATAGTTGATTTCTCGAGACGGCTCCAAATCAGGCACGTTTTTTCGAAGACGATAATAGCCCTTTCCAATCCCTCTCTTGAGACAGTTGATTCCTCGATACGGTTCTAAATCAGGCACGTCTTTCTAAAGACAATAAGACCCCTTTCCAATCCCTCTCTCGAGACAGTTTATTCCTCGAGACGGTTCGACACGTTTTTCAAAGAAAATCTCTTCGAAACGGCAAGTCCCTTTAAACCGGTCGACCAGGACGAGACCCTAAGTCCTCTAGATGGTAGAATTGTCCACCTTTGGCGCCTATTAGCCCGCCAATGCAGAAATGTCTATTTAGGCACGCCTTCCGAGAAAATTAACTTCTCAGGCGCTAAGTCCCTTTAGCAGCTTCCTAAGATCAGGCAATCTCAGGAATGATTGCAAACTGTCAGAGTAGTGGAAATACTCGCAAACATCACAATCGTTAGATTAGCGAAAATACTCGCAAACAGGTCGACATAGGGAATTGCCAACAAACCCTTGTGTCACGACGACCGCCGTCAGAGTGGCAGAAACACTCAAAACCAAGGTCAATACCAATGCCTACTAGCCCACTTCGGTGAAAAATGACCAAACTGCCCCTTGGGCCTTTTCTGAGACATTCCGATCAAGATGACCATTTCGCCCCTAGGTATCCGAACACCCCAGGAACCACACCGGCTCTGGGTATCAAACCGGTAATCTCTTGAGATTGCTTCTTATAGTATTCTCAACCTTCCTTTACCTTTTCGGATCATACCGAGTCAGTTCCGGCAAACCCGGTACAAAATGACCGTTTTGCCCCTGGTGGGCCGGTCTCCTTTTCCGACCACACCGGCTTTGGGTATCAAACCGGAAACCTTTGGAAACATTTTGAATAATGTTTCCAAATCTCGAGTCTTCTTTCGGGACAATTCGAGTCCGTCCCGACGGCTTCCCCATTCGATTGACCGTTTTGTCTCTAAAGGCCCGGTCAACCCTTCTGACACATCATATCCTCATTTTTCAAGTCAAATACCTTCGGGACACTATTCTAAGTGTTCCTGCTCTTTTCCAACCTTCCAGGTCATTCCCGGTCTCCCAAACTCCTTCCCGGACTTTTCGAAGTCACTCCTAGTGAAGTTAGGCTGAAAATTGCATGGTAGTCACTAGTACAGGCACCCAAATTTAGTTAAAGATACGTTGCTTGCCGATCTTAAACATTTTCTAAATGGCTGGCGCCACTACTAGTGACGCCAAGCCAAAAAATGGCCTGGCGCCACTGCAACAGGCGCCACTGCATTCCTCTTTCTATAAATACAGAGTCTCTTCTAGCGTGAAAGAGGTTCGCAAACTCAGTCTAAAAACCCTAATTTTTGATACACAAAGCTCGTACACTCCCAAAACCCTAGCTTCCCTAGGTTTTCCAAATCCTAGCCACCATACACAAACCCGAAGCCTTATTTACACTCATACACACCCCTATACACTTATATACTAGCCTCAAGCCTTCATTGAAGACTTAGATTGCTACAACTTGAAACTCTCGAAGATCAAAGAAGAGTCCCTGAAGATCAAGACGAAGACTGAAGTGAAGCAAAGACCGAAGAAAAGCAAGGCGTGCAGAATAAACAAGACACAAGGTAGGCTTTCGTTTTACCTTTCTGCACTTCCCCCTCTCTCTTCTCTCTCCTAACCCACTTGGGTTTTCTTTATTTTAATCCACTATCTCTTTCCCCCCCTTTCTTTGCATGCTTGAAACAAGGGGACTCCCGATCCATGTGTAAGATTAGACTATTGGAGGGTTATCGTGTCGGGGGCTTTCCTTTAGGCTAACCGGAGACCACGTGGGTTCGACCCCCTTGATTATGTGGTGAAACCTTAACCTTGTATCTTCACGACCCCAAATTTGCATTGTGCATATCATTATCTTGCATATCTCCAAAATCGTTTTCAAACTCGTTTTCAAAATTTGCATTAAACTTGTTTTCAAAATTACATCAAAATCTTCTTTTCAAAAACTTGTTTTTAAAATCACAATCCTATGGTGATTCTAGCCTTTCCATGGCAAGGGTTGCTTTAGAAAAGTGTTACATATAAAGTGACTTTTATGGTCCATATTTTCAAACCTTTGTTATTTTCAAAACCACTTTCCTAAAGTGGTTCTAGCTTTCTTATGGTTAGAATTGCTTTAGGAAACATAGGTTTCCTAAAAAACATAGCCTTCGCAAAAAACATATGTTTTGTCCTCAAAACATAGGTTTCCAAAACTATATCAAAACTATACATATTTTCAAAAACCTATTTTCTCCGTCAAAACTATAGCCTTTCAAATCTAGGGTTTCTAAAACTTCCCCTTTCCAAATCCTTATCAAATCAAATCTTCCCTTTAGGAAACTAAATCAAATCTTCCCGTTTAGGAAACTAGATCCTATCCTCCGCTTTTGTAAACAAAATCAAACCTTCTCTTTTAGAAACAAAATCAAATCCCTTCCTAATCCAAATCTTTCCTAGTTCAAATCCTTTTTAGTCCTCTACTTTCCTAAATCTTAAGTTTTCAAAACTTGAACATAAAAATCTTTCTTAAATTTTAAAACTTAACTTTCACATCTTTCCTAATTCTACCTTTTCCCAATTCTACCCATTTTCAAATCTTAACTTTCTAAGTCTAGTTTTTCCAATCTTTCCTAAATTCAAACCTTTCCTAATATCAAGATTTTCTAAATCCTTAACTTTCTAAATTTCAAATCTTTCCAAATTCAAACTTTCCAAATTCAAAATTTTCTTAAGTTAAATCTTTTTAAACTTCCTAAATCTTTTTAAAACTCTAAACTTTCCTAAAACTTCAAATCTTTTCAAATCTAAAACTTTCTTATTCTCAAAACTTTCTTATTTTCAAAACCTTTCTTAATTCAAAACTTTCTTAAGTTGAAAATTTCTTAATTCAAACATTTTCTAAATCTTTCCTAATTTAAAATCTTTCTAAAATTCTAAGTTTTTCAAATTCAAAAATTTCTTAACTTGAAACTTTCCAAATTCTAGACCTTTCTTAAACTAAACTTTTCCTAATTCAAAACATTTCTAAATTTGACATTTTCTATTTCAAAACCTTTCTTACAACAAAACTTTTCAATTTCAAAACTTTCCTAAACCTAAAACTTTCCTAAGTTGAGATTTTCCCAAATTGACAACTTTCTTAGTTCAAAACTTTCCCAAGTTAAAACATTCCTAATTCCAAAACTTTCCTAAAATGACACTTTCCTAATCCAAATCTTTTCTAAATTTCAAGCTTTCCTAATCTTTCAAGTCCAATATTCAAGTCAATTCTTTTCCAAAATCTTTCCAAGTCAAATCCAACCCTTCTTTTCTAAGTCCTTAAGTCTAGGTTTCTTAAAACCAAAGTCAAGTCTTTTCAAATCTTCCAATCAAAGTTCAATCTCTAAATCTTCCAACCCAATTTCCAATTCAATCTCCTTCTTCTAAATCAACTCTTCTATTTTCAATTGGACTCTGTCTGAACTACGATTGACCTAATTCCTCCAAAAGGATACATAGGCAACCCTCATGGGTGCAATCAAAACATTTTTCAAATTTTTATCACAACATTTTTCAAATTTTTATTTCCACAATCTTTTTCAAATCTCCAATTCTACAATCTTCTTCAAGTTTTCAATTCCATAATCTATTTTTCTAATTCCAAAAATCTATTTCTAAATCTCTATTTTCAACTTCTAAAGCTTTCCAATTTCAAATCTATCTTTTCAAATCTTTTTCCAAATCTATTTTCTTACTCTCTCTCTCTTGCACTTGCATACCATGCAGCATGTCTTTTAAACATTTTTTTTTCTAAAGTGGATAGGATTGAACATTAGTTAGTTAAAAACTCTCATAGATGAATCTAGGGTAGATTGACATGTAGGTACCGAAAGAGCGGGGTAGGGTGATGGCTTAGTGTGTCTTCCCTACACGTAACCAACCTCCGAACTTAGATCACTGTTTTCGAAAGAACAAACGGAGTTATTTTCAAAAAAGGGCTAAATGTTTTTCAAAGGTTGCAAAACAACTTGTTTTTCTTAAAAACCCTCTCTTGAGGTGATATTTTTAAAATCGTTTTTCAAAACCCTAAGTGTAGTCTTCGGATTATTCTTAGTTTTTAGGTGACCTAACTCACCTTAATCAAGTTAGGTGGTGACTCCAAATCTTTTCTAAAAGCCCTTTATTCAAAATCAATTTTTAATTCAAACCTAGTTGTACTCATTCTTCCAGGAGGGTGAGTTCTAACAAGAGAATACAATATTTTTCCTCCTTGTGTGTGTATTCCTCGAGTGCGAAAAATCTGGGCGCGACAGCTAGCGACTCCACTAGAGATACTTAGAGGGTTAGGCCATAGTCATGTCTCTTTACCCTTTACCCATGTAGAGTCTTCAATTAACTTGGTTAAATCCTATTCACTTTAAATTTTCAAAACCAAATTTTCAAAAAAACATGCATTTATTCATATTATCTTGTATTATGTTTGTCATCTAGATACTAACACTTGCATCTTTGTTTTGTAGGTGCGCTTTTTGCTTAAGTTTTATTAACTGCTATGCATGAATGTGATGAACAGGATAAATGGAAGTTGTTGGGCTCTTTCCTCCACTTTTAAAAATCACACACACATTGCATGTGCACTTGCATTCTGCATACTTGTATTATTACCCTGATATGTCCTTTCTAGTTAGAAAGGGGGAACGGTATATTAGTTGTGGGCATGATGCTGTGTCAATTTCTTTGCCTACGGCCTCTTGATGGTTCCCCCGCTCGGATCACCAACCAATCATGGCACCACCTCGGGGAGTGGGCCTAGGTTTGAAGATCCTGGGACCGAGCCTTTTTAGGACACATTAGTCAACCCTCAACCTCTTACTTATATAGACACCATGCATAGCCAAACCTCTGCTGGATTTAAGACACGAGCACCGTTTTCAAAACCACGGAGGAAAGGGCGACTGTTCTTACTTTCATTTATACTTGTCTATTCCTGCTGTTATATTAACTGTATTCATATTGTTATAATGCCTGTCTAACTGCTCATGCATGCACGTTTATCTTGCTACTACATTCTCTCTCCTTATACTCTTTGCATACCCATGTTCATGCATTCAATATTCCATGTCAAGACAAGAGTTCCGAGCAACTCAAGTCACTGCATTCTCATGCATATGATCAACCCACTAAGAGTGACACCAAAGTCACTCTCCATTGCATTAGACCTACCCAAACCCTAAGGGTTCTCACGTTAACCCTAAGGAATCATTGCATGCATCTCAATTCATTTCATAAGAGGGGCCCCAATCCCTCTATGCTCATGGAGATAGGATTGCCAAGAAGACAAGGGGCAACCAATCAGCAAGGTCTCTCAGCGACCTCCTCGACATTAAATCCAAGGAAGACGAATCCGAAGACTCAAGAGTAGTTTAGGGTTTTCCTTTGTAAAAGTAGATAGGTGGAAGTCCAAAGGAAAATGTTCCCCCTCCCCCTATTAAAATGTATCTCAACTCTTTTGTATCTTAAACCCAAAATTTAATGTACTTCTTTACTTTTATGAATGAATGCATGGATGGCTAAAGGTTCCTACTTGACGGTAAGGTGTCTGCATACAGGGGCAAATCCCCTATCTCCAAAAAGTGGGCCAATACATCATGATTAGTTTTCCTCCTAAGTAGGGGCACCCCTAGGACATGCATTGCATAGAAATATTCAAATCAAGATACTAACTTCTCTTTTGTCTTCCCCTCCTCATCTCCAAATACCAAAAGAATTGAAGCCAAAAGCAAGATAAGAAGGGAGTTTTTCTAAATCACCCACTTGTTATCATCATACTGCTTGCACGTTCACTTCTTTTATGCTCATGCACCTATATCCATTGCAAGATAAGAGTTCCAAGAAATTCGAGTCATTTCATTCTCATGCATCTAATCAACCGTAGAGAGAAAGAAGCAATCCGATCTCATGGTAATCGAACCTACCAAAATTCCTATGAGTTCTTAAACCCTAGGGATTCATGGCATGCATAGAACCATATCTTGAGAGAGGCCCAAATCTCTCCCAGTCCACGGAGGTGGGATTGCCCAAATAAAGAAACATCAACCAACCCACGTCGAAGAGGTATTGTATTGCATAATATGGGGCAAAACCCCACCTCCCAAATGGACTTGTCATCATGCCTAAATTCCCTCAAAGAAGTGACCTCCATAGGACATGCATCGCATAGAACCTCCAACTTCACATATTGACTGCATTCTGTTTTTCTTTTTCTTTTTGTAGGTCAGAGAGTACGACTGAATTCATGGAATCCCTCTAGCACCTCACCAGATTCAAACTCATGGAAGGATAAACCTAGTTGTTAGAAAAGGCCAAACCTACATCAAAGAGCAAGAAGAACTGACCGTCCACCTACAAGACATTACCTTCACGACATGTCGCAACAATCACCATCCAAGTAGTGGAGGACTTCAAGCAGAAGAGGACTTCACTAGATGCGAAGTCTTGTCAGACACGTGCATTATAACAACACATCCTCTAACTTCCAAATGCATGACAAATATCGTGAACTCGCCCTTCATTGATACACCTGATGAATGAAGCACCAAGAGGTTGATGTAGTCCCAAAACCCTGTTAAGGATTCTCACCAAAAGGCCCACAAGAAAAGGGAGATTTTCATAAAATTCATCTGTTTTCTTTTTGTCTATCTATTTTCTTGCATATCTTATTTAAATAAACACATGTCGTGCATTCATGATTTGAAATGAAAAAGATGAAGTTTCCGGTTTATCCCTTTTGTCTCATACTCTTGTGGAGGATTGTTGCGTTTAAGGATTCTTTCCCATTTAGTGATCACTCGACTTGAAGGATAGGATAGCATAGGCCACCTATTTGAAAGGGGTTAAAACCTCCGAGAGACGAAGAGAGAATGAGAGATAGGAGGAAGATAGTCTCAAAAGAGAAGTGCAGAGTTTATTGAAAAGGCGACACTTGCATGATATCCTGGCTAAGTGATGGGCAGTCGAGTCCCTAAAATGATGAGAAGCCATTATTCTACTTATCCCAAATAAACACTACCCTTTGCTCAGCCCACTAGAGCCGTACATAATTTCTTTCTAGATATCCCCAAGCCTATAACCATCCCCCACATTGGGGTGAGCACAGAATAGTTGAATTGATAGAACATGTAGGGTTTCACTAACAGACACACATCATCCCTAGGAGTAATGTCTAAATTTTGTACAAAGGCTTTATGGACTAAGCAATTCAATTTGAAATGATTAGAGGCCCTTAATTCTACTACCGTACACAAAAATAATCCTTTTACTTAACCCATTAGTGCCTCGCAGAAAGCAGAAGATTCTTCTTGTCAACCCCGATCCGAAACCATTCCCCCACCTTGGGGCAGACAGGCAGCAGAAGATCTGGTGGAGAATGTTATCAACCATCAAGCTGAAGTAACGTGAAGGCTCTATGGATCAAGCAATCTTATTCAAAATGAAGAGAGACCCTCATTTCATTTCGCATACAGTTAAAAGCAACCCTTATCAAACCTATTGAGCCAATTACCTTTTCTCTAGACCTAGGGATCACTGCCCATAATGAGTTAGATTGAGTTGTTAAGAAGAAGGTCAAAGGACAAAAAATGTTGCAGAATTGTGCGCTTCATAAAAAGAAAGAAAAAAGATAAAAAAAAAAAAAACAGGAAAAGGGTTGCCAAGGGGCAGGAGGCCGAAAACAAAAAAAATATTTGTGTTAGCTTGAAGAACATATAGAAAGGCCAGAAGTCAGGGAAAAAATGTCAGAAAACTCCATTACATGGTCAAGGATTAGACTACAAGAAAGGTGAACTCTTTAAAGAATATATGCTCAAAGGTGATCCTAGGTAATAAGGAAGCCCAGTAGAAGTAATAGGTTTGAGCCTTTACCCGTTCTTGTTAAACCCCAAACCATGGCCTACATTACAACCTTGCGAAAGTCCTCTTTGATTGAGAAAGATTGCTTGATCTAAATGAGTCAGACATGTTGCTGAAACTAGAGGAGAATATCAGGGGATGAAACCCCACTGGAAGACTGACTAAGGATGGTGTGGATCGAAACCCTACTAGAAACAACATCACATTTGAGCCTGTGCATCCTTTTCATTCATAAACTCCTTAACCTAGCCTACGTTACGATCCAAATTAAAGTCCTCCCTGATCAAAGAAAATTGCTTAGTCCAAATAAGCCTGAACAATACCAAGACAACTAGGCTGAGAAAGGAGAACTGGAAGGGAATGCAAGGGGCAATCTCATGCTTCAAGGTGTGCTAAGATGGTTTTGGTTTAAATAACCCACTAAAAGAAGATCTTTGAGCCTAAATATCCTTTTGTTTCTTATAACCTCTAAACCCAGCCTACATTACGTTCCTAAAAGAAGTCTTCTCAGATTGAGGGCTTAGCTATTTATTGCTCTGCAAAGGGCATGCGAGTTGTCGTTCGCACCGTGGTGGCATTTTGGAGATCTAAGAAAGAAGACCAAGTGAGATCAGAAAATCCCAAACAGCAACCCTATAGAAAGTAGGGATAGGATAGCAAACCAAAAGGTCAAGATCCCTAGAGAATGGTGCAAATGCTATCACACCTCGATATGAATGGGAGAAAATTGAATGGGGCAGAATCTTGAGAGTATGGGCCCTGGGGCAATCCTGGGACATTATCTATAAATAGCTTATATACATGTAGTACTGATGCATCCATGACATGTATAACCTGTAAATCCATTTAGACTCCTGCAAAGTTTGTATCTATTCATGCATTCAACTGGATTCCTACATGAACCTGTTCATTTGTAAGGAAGTAGGTCATGCATTTAACTCAATTCTTATATAAATCTGTGCATTCATCACAAAAAATAGGGGACATTGCATTTAATTCTATTCCTATATGTGCATTCATAAAATAAAATAAAAAAAGTAGTTTATGCATTCGATTCAATTCTTATATAAACATGTGCATTTATAAAAAATAGATCATGTATTTAATCCCATGTGCAATCATCATAAAAAATGATGACACCCTTTACCGGGGCATTTTTAAACTATTTTTGTACAAAACTCACTCTTTGTCTTTCTATCTCTTTCAAATAGGAAACAATGAACAAGGTAAAACATAAAAAGGAGCTAAAGCCACCCCTCAGATATCTCCAGTACCGGCTCACACCTCAGAAAGCTCAGATTTCCATGACCAACAAGAAACAGGGAATGGGGCAATGACCCACCCTCGACCTCCCCAATCAAACGACTTCGAAAGAGTGGTAGTGAATAAGTGGCCGATCACCCAAAGCTGGAGTAATGAAGCATATCCCCAACAATGAGCATCGCCCCCCTGCCAAAGTCTAGTAAGGCTCATGAAGGTCTGTCCCACAACCATAAGGGCATATGAGTGTCCTTCACGAATCCTGGCGAGCAACGCACACAATCAACGGCCGACCGAGTCACCCCCTCGTGGAGACATCAACAAGTTCAAGAGAAACAGAGCTAGGGCTATCATGGAGAAATGGACCAATCTTGAGAAGTATGTTAATCCCCTAAATGAGCTCTCCTATGCGTTGCAAACTCAGAATGTGAGAACAAGAGCTTCATTGGGACATAAGAAAACTGGGGGCAGGAGATCAGAAGAAAAGGCCACACAACGGAGCCCAAGCTGAGAAGAGACAATCGCGACGTAGCTATTAGGAAAAGTAGGTCCCATAATGTTAGCTGAACCATCTCGAAAACCTAGGAGGAAGCCACTGTTATGGGGAGTAGGGGCAGGCTCACATTTCCAAGAAAGATGGGTCAGGTGGCCAAAAGGGAACCACTGCCAGAAAATAAGTTGCGCCGATAGAAGTGAAGCCACCCAACCAAAGGACTGGTGAAAGATATCCTGCTCATCTGGAGGGTAACTACTATGCTAAGCTCTTAGTCGGCTCAAAACTGTATCTGCCATCCTGAAAAGGTAAGGCAAGGTAAGAGGTGTGAATGTACCATATATGCAATAAATAATAACATAATAAAGCAAAATAGAATAAACAACTAACACAAACAAAATAAATAGACAAATTTCAAATGATAAGTTAAAAATGAAATTTTCACTCATTTTGATTTTCTAATTTCAAATCCAATCTCAAGGGTTTTATGTCTTTTTCTTTCAAAAATATTTTATTTCTAAAACCTTTTTCAACTCTTCCCCAAATTTTTAAAAATTTCGGCAGAGTCCAGTTTAAAAATGGCCCCTACAACACCTATGACATCAACATAAAACACAAAACATGCACTTCACACTGTCACAATCATATAACATCCGTACTCGCGCACATTTTTTAATTTTTTGAAATTTTCAAAACACATGTTTTATTTTTCCAATAAATCAATGGTTTTAAAAAATGCCTTAAATTTCTTCAAAATCATTTCAAATATTTTTCAAAAATATTCCTACATTTTCCAAATTTTAAACTTTAAAAATTTAATCAATTTCTTGAGTTTTCTTAGTTTACCTAATTTTCTAAGTATTTTTCTATTTTTTAAAAAAATAAAAAATTCACCAAGTTTTCAAAAAAAATCACAAAATTTCACACGGTTGTTAAACACATTTTTCTAAGGCCCATTGCACAAAAATCTAGCCAGAAAACCCAATGCCCAAGTCTGTAGGAACAAATCCTCTATTCCTGTAGAAAACCCTCTTCACATATTCATGTATAATCACTCAAATTCAATCAAACAAGCACCAAAATGCAAAAATAATATCACCATCATGTTCAAAACACATCAAAACATCAATTTCCACTATTCACATGATTCAAACGAAGTTCTACACATCAAAATCAACAAAATTTGAAAACTCACTTTTTGGAAGTTCTCCAGCGAAACCTTCTCTTCCGGTGACTTTTCTGGCGACGTGGTCTCCTTCCGGCAATCACCTGTGGTCTCCAAGAAGTGCCCCATCAAGGTTCAAGTCGATTTTCACATGAAGTCTCTCGGATTTGTAAAATTTCTCCAAAATGCTGCAAGGGTTCGAACCATAAAATTTTCTGATTTTGTCCTTAAGCCTGGTACTACTAGTAGAGGCGCCAAGCCTTTCCTGCTGAAGGCGCCACTCCTAGTGGTGCCAGTGTCCAATTCTGGGCAGTTTTGCCCTCTTTCCCGCCAAATCTCATTTTTGAAGGCCTTTTTGGCCCCCTATCCGTTTTCGACCCCCGTTGTCAAAAGATTCCCAATGTCTGTCCCTCCGACTACCGCGCGGTCAACATGGGACTTTTACTTTTATCGTTTTCTGTCTTTGACAAGCAAAGACAGAAAAAGAAGGGCAGCTGTAAGCACCTCATTTTTTACCACTCGGCAGTCTACACTCCGTCCAGACTTATACTCAAGTCAATATGGACATATTCTAATCGAAACCAACTCTCTAAGTCCAAATCCCGTCTGTCCATCGCCTCGCAGGCCCACCAGGCCCAAACAGAGACAAAATGACCAAAATGCCCTTAAGGGCATTATCTTTTCCAATTCCAACCCCTCTCTCGAGACAGTTTATTCCTCGAGACAGTTCCAATTCAGGCACGTCTTTCTGAAGACGATAAGACCCTTTTCCAACCCTTCTCTCGAGACAGTTTATTCCTCGAGACGGTTCTAAATTAGGCACGTCTTTCCGAAGATTGTAAGTCCCCTTTCCAATTCCAACCCCTCTCTTGAGACAGTTGATTCCTCGAGATGGTTCCAAATCAGGCACGTCTTTCCGAAGATGATAAGACCCCTTTCCAATCCCTCTCTCGAGACGGTTCCAAATCAGGCATGTCTTTCCGAAGACGATAAGAACCCTTTCCAATCCCTCTCTCGAGACAGTTGATTCCTCGAGACGGTTCTAAATCAGGCACGTCTTTCCGAATACGATAAGACCCCTTTCCAATCCCTCTCTCGAGACAGTTTATTCCTCGAGACAGTTCGACATGTTTTTCGAATAAAATCTCTTCAAAATGGTAAGTCCCTTTAAACCTGTCGATCGGGACGAGACCCCAAGTCCCCTAGATGGTAGAACGGTCCACCTTTGGCGCCTACTAGCCCACCAATGCAGAAATGTTCGTTTAAGCACGTCTTCCGAGAAAGTTGATTTCTCAGGTGCTAAGTCCCTTTAACAGCTTCCCGAGATCAAGCAATATCGAAAATGATTGCAAACCATCAGAGTAGCGGAAATACTCGCAAACATCGCAATCGTCAGAGTAGCGAAAATACTCGCAAACAGGTCGACATAGGGAATTGCCAACAAACCCCTGTGTCACGACGACCGTCGTCAGAGTGGCGGAAACACTCAAAACCCAGGTCAACACCAGTGCCTGCTAGCCCACTTCAGTGAAAAATGACCAAACTGCCCCTTAGGCCTTTTCCGAGACTTTTCGGTCAAGATGATCATTTCGCCCCTAGGCATCCGAACACCCCGAGAACCACACCGGCTCTAGGTATCAAATCGGTAATCTCCTGAGATCACTTCTTATAGTATTCTCAACTTTCCTTCACCTTTTCGGATCATTCCGAGTCAGTTCCAGCAAACCCGATACAGAATGACCGTTTTGCCCCTGGTGGGCCGGTCTCCTTTTCCGACCACACCGGCTTTGGGTATCAAATCGGTAACTTCCTGAGAATGCTTTTTATAGTATTCTCAACCTTTCTTTGTCCTTTCTAGATCATTCCAAGTCAGTTCCAGCAAACCCGGTATGAAATGACCGTTTTGCCCCTGGTGGGCCGGTCACCCTTTTCCGACCACACCGGCTCTGGGAATCAAACCAGCAACTTTTAGAAACATTCTAAATAATGTTTTCAAATCTCGAGTCTTCTTTCGGGACAATCCGAGTCCATCCTAGCCGCTTCCCGATCTGATTGACCGTTTTGCCCCTAAAGGCCCAGTCACCCCTAAAGGCCCGGCTAGTGTATAAGTGTTGTGAAGAGAAAATCTAGTTATAATACCTTTGGTTAACTCACCAATAATTTGTTCTTTAGGATGAATGCGTGAGTATCTCCAGTCTTTAGGTAGTTTAGATTGATCTTCACTTGTTTTTCATTTGCTTCTTGCTCATTGTTTGAGCTTTCTCCATGTGCAGTTTAAGTAAGCTCATTTGTAGAGCCATCTTTGTTTTGAGCATTCTCAACCAAGTTTTCTCTCTGATCATCATTCATAATATTCTTGGAGAATACATTGTTAGATTCATTAAAAGCCACATGCACAAAGTCTTCTATGACACGTGTTCATTTATTATATACTCTATATGCCTTACTTGAAGTAGAGTAACCAAGAAATATAGCCTTACTAGATTTAGCATCAAACTTTTCAAGATTATCCTTTTTGTTATTCAAGACAAAACATTTACATCCAAATGCATGAAAATAGCCAATGTTGGGTTTTCTTCCTTTCCAAATTTTGTATGGAGTTTAGCATGAGTCTTATTAAAGTATGATTCATAACATAACATGCAATATTAACAGCTTCAGCCTAAAATATCTAAGCAAGTTACTATCACATAACAATGTTTTAACAACTTCTTCAAGAGTTCTATTTTTCCTTTCAACTATCCCATTTTGTTGAGGAGTTCTAGGAGCAGAAAAATTATGATCAATACCATGCTCATCGCAATATTTATCAAATCTCAAATTATCAAATTCTCTACCATGATCACTTCTGATACTAGTAATAATAGTACCTTTCTCATTTTGGACTTTTCTACAAAATTTTGTAGAAGCAGGTAAAGTCTCATCTTTACTAACAAGAAATAATATTCATGTATATCTAGAATTATCATCAACAATAACACATGCATATAATTTTCCACCTAGACTGATAGTTCTAATGGGTCCAAACAAATCCCTATGCAAAAGTTATAGAGTTCTAGATGTGGAAACAACATTCTTTGATTTAAAAGATATTCTAGCTTATTTCCCTTTTTGACATGCATCACAAAGTTTATCTTTCTCAATTTTTAATTTGGGAAGACCAATAACAAGATCTTTTGTAGATAATTTAGAAATAAGATTCATACTAGCATGTGCAAGTCTCCTATGTCATAACCAAGCATTATTATTTATAGTAGAGAAGCATTTAACATCACTACCATACAAATTATTCATATCTATAGTATAAACTTTACCATGCTGATGTCCTATAAATAGGATTTTACCATCTTTCATGCTTTCTATAATGCAATGTGTATGCTCAAAAGTTACTCTATTTCCTTTATCACATAGCTGGCTTATACTAAATAGATTATGCTTCAATCCTTTAACTAATAGAACATTCTCAATGAAGGGTGAAGTACTTTTATCGACATTGCCAATTCTAATTATTTTTCCTTTACTATTATCTCCGAAGATGACAGATCCTCTATCGTTTTGTGATAGATTTGTAAACATTGAGTCATCTTCCATCATGTGCCTTGAGCATCCACTATCTAGGAACCACTTATGTTTCTGTCCTTTTGAGCCCAAGCACACCTACAGAAAGACTCAAGTTATGATTTTTGGTACTTAAATCTTTTTGGTGTTGGATTGTATGAGCCCTTAAAGCCATATTTATGAAATTTGATTAATATTATATTTGATTCTCTCTCTTTGTTTACATTCATTTATACTGTGTTGGTAATTATATGTATGCATGAGATGTATAAGGTCCAGGAATTACACTTAAGGTGGATCATGTGTGTGGATGTGATTCATATATAAAGAAATATGATTGCACCAGCTACTTGTAATTCCAAACTTAGTTCATAGTTAGAGTGAGCTTGGACAACTCACTCAGTTGGCCATAACACATGTAACCTTTATTTTATAGAATGGTTGGTCTTGACTGTTAGAGTAGTTGACTCCAAGTTAATGTGTTAGTGTACTTAGAGTACATTGAATTGAATCAAGGTAAAAATACATTCCCACTAATGTCAGTGGTAGTGTCACTTCTTACAACTCTATTAATTGCAAAACGAGTCTTAAACCTAAAGGATTAAAGGACTCAAGTACTTGATGGTGTGCACTTTGATTTATCAGTGAGTGAGACGTTCGTGCGATCAATATCTCGATAGGTTGGGTGTACATTATTGGGTTTTGGAAACTTCTAATCTCAATAAAGTTACCACACTCTTATGAGATAGGTTTTCCCTTGACTCAGTCTTTTGTTTGATCACTGCTGGTGATTACACCATAAAAGTATAATTATAGACCTTTAATTCGCACGTTGTTAGACTTAGATTAGTGTTAATTACTTTATTTTAGTTAGATATATGTTTTATTATGTTTTATGTATGCTTTTTAGGTTATAGGAGCTAATAAAGGTAAATAGAAGCAAAAAATTATCAAAGAGGAATCAAAACGAATAAATCGGTGATGAGAAGTCCAAGCAGTCTAGGTATTTTGGCCATAACCTTTTACTCTGATGTCCTATTAAGCTGATTTTTGCTTCATTGGAAAGAAAACTGCAAGGGCTACAACTTTTTCTGTAATGTGCATTGGCTGAATCGATCTCTAAAGTGATCAAAATCAAGCTACAAAGTTGCTTGCCTGAATAGTGAATAGTGACCGTTTAAATGGTGCATCCACAATGCGTCTAAACGGTGAATAGTACCCGTCCGGATGGTGAACAGTGACCGTCTGAACATCAACAGTCCATTCGGACGGCAAACAGTACTATCCAAACGTGAACAGTATTGTCCGAAAAGTAAACAGTGACTATTCAGACGTACTTCAAACTATTGTCAGATGCATCATTCGAACGGTGAACAGTGACCGTCCAGATGTTATTTTTGACTTTTAGATTACATTTTTTGCATAAGAAGCAAAGTTTCGGGGGAGTTTTGGAAGATTTTGAGTTGTTAGGGTTAGTTTTAGGTAGGGGGTGGCGGGAGCAGCTCCTCTAAGGTTTGTTTTCCATTTTTTTTCACTTTTAGCTTAGATTTAGTTTTGTAGGAGTAGTATAGACTGATGTTTTGTAATTTTCCTTTATTTCCTTGTATTTTTCTTCACTTTCTTGCACTTTCCTTTATTTTTCTTATAACCAAACACTTCTATTGTTCAAGTAAAATTTAGATTTAAATCTCTACATGCTTTCTTTACATTTTTACATGCTTTTATGATGGATTCAAGTAGTTAGCTTCTTAAATTGGATTCAAATGTGAAGGTCACTCAAGAAATCCAAGGGTTTCAATAGAGGTATCTCATGAGTTTATTGCTTTATTTTTTTAGATTTCTAATTCTTAGTGATTGCATGTGGATGTCTTAGAATACTTAGATTATTGACTAAGTTTGAAAATTTTAATCACCCAAATCGATGGTATTAATCTATGGCTCTTTACTAGATAATTAATCCATGATTGCTTAGAATTTATTCACATCAATTGATTGCTATATACCTTAGAACGCCTAGGTTATTGACTATGTTTGACTAATTCAATGCATAATCTCTCAAATTAGTATTGATTTTAGTCAAATTGATGGTATTGACTTTTGATTCTCTCATTGACCATGAATCTAATTCAATTACTTGGGAATTATTGATTTTCAAAGTTAAATCCTCCGAATCAAACACTCTTGATTGTTGTGTTTGATTTGAGTTATAAAGCTCATTGAAAGTCTTGGATGAATTGGGTGACTGGATCAATTGAGTCAAATTCTCTTTTAATTGTTTTAAGTCTAATTTCAATTTGTTCTAATTTAATTGCCTAGTTGTTAATTACTTTTATTTTCATTGCAATATTTTAATAATTCAAAACTCTCATCAAAACTCAAAAGATTTTCGGTCTTTTTTATTTTTTATTTTAGTTTAAATTTAATTCACATATTTTCTATTTAATCCAAGTTAGTTTAGTTGGAGTTTAGTGTCAATAGCCTATATTGGGCTTAATCCTTGAGGAAATACGATTCCAGATGTCCAAGATAAAACTACAACCGTTAACCGTGCACTTGCGGATAAATAGAGCAGCTTTGAGGGTGAACCAACTGGCATGCCGGGTTTTTATTCATATACTATGTCATGGTAGAAATTTATTATTTGTTTTTAAAAAATAATTTTTGAAAAATAAATAATTTGCAGTAATCAATTGTTGTTAGACTGGATAATCTTGAATAAGAAGTAAATGGGTCAAGCTGAAAGTTCTTTAGCTTGGTGCCAATTTACAAATACCAGTAGTAAGGATTCATCTTTGTGGTAATTAATAGGATAGGGGCCTTGATGTAATTTTCTATTCTGGGAGGTCAACTACCATCATTTCGTGGAGTTGAGGGTAGTTTCACTAATTGCTATATTCATCAAGGGTTGATGTGCAATTATAGAAACTTGGTGTAAGCCTAGAACAAGGAAACCTTAGAGATTCCCCCCCCCCCCTCCCCCTCTCTTGCACTTAGAGATGTATTGTATATATACATACATGGGGATGGCCGACCAAACCTATTGCATTCTAAAGAGAGAATTTTCGACCCAAGATACATTTGTGTGTGTGTGTGTGTGCTTGTGAGATCCCACCATCTCTTGCCATCCCTTGTGCCTTGGTGATGAAGGAGGAAGAACCCTAGGTTAAGGAGGCTTAAGCCATCAAAGGAAGAATCCTAATCCAAGGAGGCTCAAGGATTTAAGGAAGAACCCTAGAAGAAGGAAGCTCAAGTTTTTCAAGTGTTCTCATTGTTTAGGGTGTGCTACCAAACCCTACAAGGTATGAACTTTAATTCATCTTGTTGTTCATGCATAGATCAATGGAGACACATAAGTATGTTATGAAAGTATTTTTTAAAATCGCTTTCGCAAAGGTTTTCTCAAAAACCATCAATTACTATCAAAGCCAACTCATGTTTCTTCATTAATTTTGTGTTCTACGTAAAAATGATTATGTGTTAGTGTAGAACATATAGAATTATTATGCTATCCATATATTGCTTGATGCATAATTTTTTCACACCAAAGAACCCTAATAGGTTTGGCCCAAAGTGGAGTTCATCCCCTAGGGTTTTGGCCACTATAGCTTGCCTCTAGGTATGGTTTTCGCAGACGCATACCTCGCTGAATTTTCTATTTCAGAGGGTTGATCATTGTTTATTCATCATTAATATCATGTTAGAGCAAGCCTAGGATGGTTCTATGTTGTTTAGAATTGATTGTTATATGTTTAAATTCATGTTTAATGGATGTATGTAAATGTGAATAGTGCCAAAATTTTCTGGACAACATGTATGTATGTTTTTCACACCCCTATCTCATGGAATTAGGTTTGATTCATGTATTATTTTCATGGGTTGTAACCCTTAATTCATTGGGTTCATTGTAAAGGGCATTATAATCTAAATTTTTCTGTGAATGGGCAAATTATAGTGGTTTCCCCAAGACCAGTTAATTTTATTTGCAAGCTGTCGCGCCCTGGTTTTTCGTACTCGAGATAATATATAGGAAATATACGGTACTCTCTCGTTAGGACTTATCCTCCTAAAAGGATGAGTGCGATTAGGTTTGAATTGGAAATTAGTTTGAATAAAGGCTTTTAGAAAAGATTTGGAGTTGCCACCTAACTTTATTAAGGTGAGTTAGGTCACCTAAAACTAAGTAAAGTCTGAAGACATAAACTCAAGGTTTTTGAAAAGGTTGTGGAAAAACTTCCTCTTGAGAGGGTTTTTAAAGAAAACAGGTTGTTTGCCAACCTTCGAAAAGATTTAAGTCATTTTTTAAAATAACTCCATTTTTTGTCCTTCAAAAATAGTGATTCTAGGGTTAAAAGTTGGTTACGTATAGGTAAGATGCACTAGGTGTAAGCACCCCATTTTTGCTCACTTGGCAATCTCCGGTCCACATTAGTCTTCCAGTAAAACATCACAACACCATCAAGCCCAAACCTGCTTTTCAAATTTTAGTCAAGTCAATTGATCTTTTCTTGGGCCCGTAAGGCCCAATTGAAGCCAAAAGACCATATTGCCCCTAGACATTCTAGGCAGCTTTTTGAGACTAGGCGGTCTCAAAAACCAACGTCATCCAAGTAGCTCCCCGCGATCGCTCGATCACGAGGACCAACACCTTATCAAATTCCATATGGTTTACTTATGGCGCCTGCTAGCCCGCCAATGTAGAATGTCCGTTATTTGGTAGTTTTCTGAGACTAGGCGTTCTCGGGGAGCAACACCACCTAATAGGTAGCTTTTTGAGATCAGGCATTCTTTGAAACCAACACCACCCTCAAGGTAGCTCTCTAAGACCGGGCGGTCTCAGGGACCAAGACCACACAGGTAACTTTTCTAGATCGGCAGTCTAGGGAACCAACACCTAGGTCAACATCGATGCCTGTTAGCCCGACTCAGTGAAAAATGACCAAACCTGCCCCTTGGGCCACCAGATACGTTTTGAGAAAGTTCAAAATCCTTCAAGAAGATAAGTTCACCCTTGCAAAGTGTTCCTGGACAGTTAGGCATACTCAACACACCATCCTGTCCAATTCTAGTCCTATTTCGATCAACTCTGGTCAAAATGACTGTTTTACCCCTGGATGCCCCAACACAGTACAAATCCCACCAAACAGTCTGGCACGCTTCAGGTACCATTCTAATCCATCTTGACCCCTTTTTCGACCAATTTCGATCAAAATGACCGTTTTACTCCTGGCGGCCCGAACGCGCCCGAAACTACACTGATTCCTAGTATCGAATGACAAATCTCATCATATATTCCTGTTTAACCCAAGGTGAGCCCCACGACGTTTAACACTTCCAACTCAACAAAAGTCCCCTGGAGCGTCTCGTAGACGCTCTGCTAGGGTTGTCTTTTCTCTCAATTCCCTAGTTATAACGCATCATCAAATGACCTGAGAAATGTGTAAACTAGAGAATTCCCGAAAGCTAGTCCATAGGTCTTTCCATTAATACAACTCGATTGGATTAATCGCTTCCTAAAGCCCCTCATTGCATGGCTAAAAAGCTGCTGCTTTAAGTAACCCCTGGAACATCTCACAAACGTTCCGCCAAGGTTAACTTTTTCTCCAATTCCCTAATTATAATGCACTGTCAAACGACTTGAGAAATGCGTAAATTAGAAAATTCCCGAAAGTATTTCTAGAGCACTTTCCATCAGTACAATCCAATCAGAGAGATTGCTTCCCAAAGGTCTCGATCACATGGCCTATAGACAACTACTTTTGGACACCTGCGGGGCGTATCGCAAATGCTTGGCAAAAACGTGTTTTTGGGCACACTTTCTAAGATGATATTTCACTCTTCCGAACACCTTTTAAGGTTCTCAAAAATTCAAAGTTCATGAGAAACACTAGGAGAACATCGTAAACGTAATTGATTTTCCAAATCCTTCCTAGTTTACACAATTATCGAGGCAAAGTTTAGACGAACATTCTCAGCGGCGAAGCATATGCTACATAACCCAAATTTTGATTAGATTGATCAAATTTCACTTAGCCCTTAAGATTTAGCCAATAAAATACGTGTCCGTGGCATTCTACCAGTGGAACAGTACTGGCACAAGTAGCACATGTGGTAGGGCAAAATTTTCCCAGGCGCATGTACTACATGTGCTAGTCCTCTCCAACTTTTCCTATAAATACAGGTCTCCCCGTTTTCATATTCTAGAATTAAAATTGATAGCGAAGCTCTGCTAAGCTAAAATTGCTCAAAAACCTCAAATTCCTATGTACATCCCACACTTCAAGCACTTAGACTAGATTTCATCTCCCCTTAACCAATACACTATACCTATATAGCCAACAATGCCATAGCAGACCTTATTCCAGCCCTTTCAAGCCTCTTCAAGGCTATTCAAGCTCAAGTCAAGGCATCCATGGAGGTTTGAAAGTGTTTGAGGGCAAAAGGTAGTATTCTTTTTACATTTTTGCAATCCTCACTCCTCTCTTCTCCCTTCTAGCCTACTTAGGCTATTCTCTATTTTAATCTCTATCTCTTACCCCCTCTTTCTTGCGTGCTTGAAATAAGGAAGCTCTTAGTTCATGCCTAGAGGAAAGTTTGTGAGAGCCACTGTGTAAGAAACTTTTCACAAACCTACTTTAAGATGGTATGGCCTTAGTGCACCTTGCTATGTGGTGAAACCTTTAACCTTGTATAATTTCATGACCCCTTTGCATATAGCTATCTTGTTTATGTTTTGCATGCTTGATTTTCTTTTCATGTTCACAATATTTTTCCAAACCCCGCACTATCTCTTTTTTATATCATTCACAAAGCTCCATATTCAAATGATTCCCTAAAAACGGTTTTAGAGTTGGTTCCTTGAAGCTTAGATCAAACCCTCAATTCCTACACCTTAGAAAACCCTCTTTAAGTCCATTGACTTTGTTTTGCAACCCTACATCTCATTACTTTTCAAAATTGCACTAAAATGGCTTTCAAACCCTCTTCTTTTATATTGATTTTTAAGGGTTTTGCTCTCTTGAACTTTGTGGTTGAAATGGTCCTTTAGAACCCTCTTTTGAGTGGTTTCCTTATTATCTTGACCATATGAACCCTAATTCATTACAGTTGGCTATGTTCTCTTCAAAAATGGCTTTCAAAACATTTCCCTTCAAAAAAGGGTTCTCAAGTGGCACTCTCTTTAATTTACATAAAAATGACTTCCCTAAAACATTATTTTCACCTTAATTTTTAGAAGTTTTGCTTTTTTGAATATTGTGGTTGGAACGATCCCATGGAGTCCTATTTGGAGTGATTTCCTTCAAATCAACCAAATGAACTCTTATTCTTTAGAGTGATCTTTAACCTCTTAAAAGCGATTTTTCAAAACCTCCTTTCCAAAACCAATTTACAAAGGATCACTCTCTTTAATTTTCAAGTCTCCAAAACTATCTATTCAATGCTGATTTTCACAAGTTTTGCTCTTTTGAGTTTGTGGGTGAAATGGTTCCAAGGTAACCCTCTCTTAAGTGGATTCCAAATATCAACTATAGAACCCCAATACTCACTTGAGTAGTTTTCACAAAATGGTTTTCAAAACCCACTTTCAAATTTCATGCATAAAATCACCTTTCCTAAACCACTAGGTCAAAACCCTAGTTCAAAACCACATTTAACCCTAGGTTAACCTAACCTAAGTTAGTTAACCTTAGGTCACCTTAACCCTAAGTCAATCCAACCCTAGTCTAACCTAACCCTAGTTGTCCAACCCTAGGTTAAGCTAACCCAAGTTAGTCAACCCTAGGTTAATCCAACCCTAGTCTAACCTAACCCAAGTTAGTTCAACCTCGGTAGACCGAACCCTAGGTAAACCCAACCTAGGTTAGTAAGCTTCAAGGTTCCAATTCAAGGACCCCCTTTCAAATAATCTTTCAACTCAAAAACTATCTTTATAACATACTTTCCAAAAGCATCCTACACTCTTGAGATTTCAAAAATTAAACCCAAAATCTTTTCAAATATTCCCACACTCTATCTTAAAAAATGTCTCAAAGAAGTTCTCTTAAGCTTGTCCCAATGGCTAGACACTCAACATTTTTTAAAACCTATCTTCAAAATGTTTTCAAGAACTCAACACTCGGAAGTGTTCTTAACCCTTTATGGTTAGGGATTCCAAAGAAAAGTGATACATTAAATACAACCTCCAAGGTTGTCCATATTAGGGTTCTAAAACCCTAAGTGCTTTTGAAGAGTCCTTTTCAAAAATGATTTTGAAACATTACATTCTTGAAGCAACCTTAATTCTTCCATGGTTAGGATTGGTCAAGTGTAAATGAGATATTCAAAAAGGGTTTTATAACCTTAAAGTTTTAAAGAACCAAAGAGAAATCTCTAGCTCCCCTTTTTCAAACATGTCTTTAAAACTCATTACCTTAAAGAAGATTAGTTCTTCAATGACTAACCTCTCAAAGGTAAATGAAATATCAAACATGTCTTTCAATAAAGTATTCAAAAACTACTTTCAAAAGCTTTCGAAGACAAGTTTATAAAGCACTTCCAATCTTAACCCTACCTCCAAGGTTTTCAAAACAAGACTTCAAAATATTTTCAATACTCTCTTGAATCATTACAAAGCTTTTCCAAAGCTCCCTTGAGTTGTTTTAAAAACACTTTAAAACTCTCTTGAGTCAATTTCAAAAACATTCAAATTCGTCTTCAAATCAAATTTCAAAAACACTCCAAACATCCCAAGTCCTATTTAAGGGGCATTTTTCTAGATTCTCAAGTTCTCTTTTTTGCCAAAGACCTCAAAACATCTTCAAAACTTTCCAAAGACCTCAAAGTGTCTTTAAAACTTTTCAATGGCCTCAATACGTTTCTTTTTTATCAAGCCCTTGCCCGAACTACAAATGACCTGATTCTCGCCAAATGAGATACGTAGGCAACCTTAAATGGTGCGGTCATAACCTTTATTTCAACCCAAGTGCCCTTTTCAAAAGCTTCTATCAATTCAAAATTCCTATCTTAAATCCCTTCAAAACTTTCTATTTTCAAATGTCTTTTCAATAACATGCATCATGTATCATTCATCCAAAAAGTGATGACCAAACCCTATTTTTAAAATTCTAAAGTGGATATTAAGTGGATAATAGTAACTGGTTATTCAAATGAGTGAATTAAGGGTGATTACACACGTAGGTACCGAAAGGGCGGTGTAGGGTGATGATCTTAGGATATTTTCCCTACACGTAACCAACCCTTGGGCCATAAGTTTCTGTTTTCGAAAGACCAAAATGGAGTTATTTTCAAAAAGGACTTCAAACTTTTCAAAGGTTGCCAAACATCCTATTTTTTTAAAAACCTTCTCTTGAGAAAATTTCCAAAACTTTTTTCTAAAAACCCTAAGTTTAATCTCTGGATTATACTTAGTTTTAGGTTACCTAACTCACCTTCATCAAGTTAGATGGTTACTTTTATTTTTCTAAACAAGCCCTTAATCAAATAAATTTCAAGTTTAAACCTAGTCGCACTCGTCCTTCTAGGAGGATGAGTTCTAACAAGAGAGCACCATGCTTTTTCCTAAGTTGACACTAGTCTAAAAAATGGGGCTCGACACAAGGCTATTATCATATCCCACCCTTGCAATACCTACATGTCTTTTCACTGTAAGTTCAATCATTTAAAATCTCCGGTTATCTAATGTCTAATGATATCCACTTTAAGAATTTTAGAAAGAGGTTTGAGTCATCACTTTAGGGATGATATGATGCATGATATGTAAGTGCATGAAAAGAATTTGAAAAGAGATTTTGAAAACGGGAATTGAAATTTTGAAAAAGGTTATGACAACACCCACGAGGGTTGCCTACATATCATTTTGTTGGGAATCAGGTCATTCGTAGTTCGGACTCGGGGTCTGATTGAAAATAGACACATTGGGGTCTTGTTTGATTTGGAAAAACACTTTGGGCCTTTTAGACAATTTGACTTGAAAAAGGTTGAATTTGAACTTTGATTAGAAGATTTGAGATTGAACTTTGATTTGAAATTGGCTTTGATTTGAAGTGGAACTTGGACTTATTCTAGAAAGATTGAATTGAGCTTTGAATTCATCTTGACTTGAATTGGGGCTTGAAAACCATCTTGGTTTAGAAAAAAGTTGAAGTTTTCTAACTTAGGGTTAGGTTTAAACTAGGGTTTTGGCCTCCTAGGGTTTAAATGCGCACTTAAAAAGTTAGATTTTAGAAAAACTTGATTTTAGAAAGTTTTAAATTAGGTAAGTTCTGAATTAGGAAAGTTCCAAATTAGAAAAGTTTTAAATTAGAAAATTTCTAAATTAAGAAAGTTTCAAATTAGGAAAGTTCTATTTTAGAAAAGTTTCCATTTTAGGAAAGATTCGATTTTGAAAAAATTTGGTTTGGAAAGAGGTGATTTAAGAAAGGTTTGAATTTAAAATTTGCAAAGTCGGGATTAAGAAAGATTTGATTTAAGAAAAATTGAATTCGAAAAGTTGAGTTTGAAAAGATTTGATTTAAGAAGAATTGAATTTAAAAAGTTGAGTTTTAAAAGATTTGACCTAAGTTTGAGGTAACTTGGGATTTAAGCAACCCTAGGACCTAGAGTTTATGCAATGCATTTGAATTGAAAAGATTGGATTTCAATTGAAAAAGGAAAGTTTTGTTTTTGGAAAGTTTTGAAATTAGGAAAGATTTGATTTATATTTTCTAAAGTTGAAGATTAGATTTCATTTCCAAAAATTGATGATTTGATTTGATTTCCTATTCGAAAAAGGTTTGATTTGACTTGAAAGTGGAAAGCTTTAGTTTCGAAAATCTAACATATAATGTGACTTTTGAATTAGGAGATCTATGATTTTATGCAGAAATTGGTTTTGGAAACCCATGATTTTATGTAGAAAATAGTTTTGGAAACCTATGATTTAATATAGATAGAAAACTATGATTTTGTGTAAGAAAACTAAGGGTTTCCTAAACATGGACTTTAGAGTTTTGACTTGGGCTTCTAGGCAAAGAGTTTTTGAAAAATAAATCTTTGATAAGAGTTTTTTAGGAAGTAGATTTGCAAAACTTATTTTAGAAAGGTTTGAATATAGACTTTTGAAAGTCTCTTAAATATCTCACTTTTCTAAAATGAATCTAATCATAGGAAGATTAGAACCATTCTAGGGTTGTGATTTTGACAATAACTAGGGTTTGAAACCCTAATATGGACTTTAATGATCTCTTTGAATGTAACACTTTTCTAAAACAATCCTAGAAGTGGAATGGCTAGAATCCTTTTAGAGTTGTGATTTTGAAAACAACTTAGGGTTTGAACCCAAATTTAGACCTTGATGGTCATATTAAATATAACACTTTTCTAAAACAACCCTAATCATGGGATGGTTAGAATCATCCTAGAAATGTGGTTTTGAAAACAATTCCCTTGAATGCAAGTTTGACAACAATCTTTATTGCAAGTTTGAAAAACATATTTGAATGCATGATTATGATAGCAACAATGCAATAGGGACATGAACATATAAGTTTAGGCTACACCACATAACCAAGGGTGCCAGGTCCACACCGTCTTAGGTGAAACTCAAAGAAAATCCTTAACATGGTGATTCTCTCCAAGACCTTCCTAAATATGATCCTGGAGATCCCTTATTTCAAGTATGCAAGAAGAGGAGATAGAAGATTCGGATTAAAATTGAAGAAAACACAATTGGATAAGGAGAGAAAAGAGAGAGAGAGAAGAGAGAGAGAGAGAAGGAGCGAGGGATTACATAATTTAACTAGAAACCCTACCTTGTATTTTCTTTGCTTTGATGCTTTGACTGTGGACTTTGCTTGGACTTTGAGTTAATCTTTAAGAGCTTCCAAGTGTTGGACTTAACCTTTAATGGAAGTTTGGATGCAAGGATTTAAGTGTATAGATTGTATGGAGGCTAGGGTTTGAGTGTATAGAAGCTATGGTTTGAGAGGACTTGAGAGAATTAGGGTTTTGAAGGAATTTAAGCTCTGTTTTTAGAGAGGTAGAGTTTCTGGAGTGATTTTGCAAATCCAAAATACGCAGGGGGTGGCCTATATTTATAAGCAGGCAAAACAAAGATTAGCACCAGTTGTAGTGGTGCCAATGGCTTTTGAAAATTTTTAAGGTGGCAAGAAACAGATCTTTGACCCTTGTGACATAAGGTAGAAGAAGATTTTGGTGCTTGTCCTAATGACTACCATGCAATTTTCGACATAGCTTCACTAAGAATGACTCCAAAAGTCTGAGAATGATTCAAAAACTCCCGAGTAACCAGACTTGGCAAGAATTGACGAGAACCCCTAAAAGAGTGTCCTGGAGGTAAATGACTTCATAACTAGAGCCAAAATAACTGAAAAGGGTGACTAGCCCACTTGGGGCAAAAAGGTTATTTGAACCAAGAAAACACTAGAATCGACCTGGAGTAATCCATGAGAAAACTTGAAGATTGGAAACACTCTTAAGAATATTCTAAGGGATTGCCGGTCTGATACCTAGAGCCGGTGTGGTTGAAAAAGGCGACTGGCCCATTAGGGGCAAAATGGTCATTCCATATTAGGTTTATTGGAATGGACTCGGAATGATTCGGAAAGATACCGGAAGGTTGAGAATACTATTAAAAGAATCCTCGAAAGGAAAATGGTTTGATACCCAAAACCGGTGTGGTTCCCGAAGGCAATCGGATGCCTATGGGCAAAATGGTCATTTTAACCAGATGCTCTTAAAATTGATCCAGAAGTGACTGGAAGGCACTAGAACGTGCTAGATTATCTTTGGGACAATATTGGAAGGATGAATTTATCACTCTGAGGTCTTAGGTACTTTCTTGAAAAGGGTGTCAGTGGGGCCTAAGGGGCAGTTTGGTCATTTTTCACTAGAATGGGTTAGCAGGCACTAGTATTGACCTGAGTTTTGAGTGTTTCTGTCACTTTGGCGGTATGTGACGAGTTAGTTTCCAAAGGTATTTTGTCTTTCGAAAAACGTGTCACGGCCAAGAGGCGTGTTCAATCCCGTGACAAAGGGGGTTTGTTGGCATTTCCCGATGTCGACCTATTTACGAGTGGTTCCATTACTCTAACGATTGTGAACTGATCTTGGGAAGCTGCTAGATGGTCTTACCACCACGGGGCCTTAGGTACTTTCTCAATTGACATGCTGAATAGTGGATATTCTACGTTGGCTAGCTCGTATGCACCAGAAGTGAACTGTTGTACCATCTCAGCGACTTGGGTTCCGTCCCGGTCAACGGGTGTGAAGGGACTTATAGTTTCGAGGGGTTTTATGCTTTCTCGATAAACGTGTCATGCATAATGGACTTACCATTTGAGGGATTAATTTTCTTAAAAGACGTGTCAGATTGAGTTTGACTGGTCTGGACTGAAATTGAGGTTGAAATACTGACTTATCATTTTAGGAAGATGTGCCAACTGGAATTAGACCAAACAATACCCCAAGGGCGTTTTAGTCATTTTGCCTCTATTGGACCTAGCGAGCCCGCGTAGCGATTGGTTGACTGGATTGATTCTATATAGTCAACTTTGATTTGAATGTGTCCGTGTTGGTTTGAATGTGAGTCTGATCAAGTTAGAGGTTGCTAAGCGGGCAAAAATGGGGTACTAACAGCTGCTTCTCTTTTTTTGTCTTTGGGGACAAAAGACGGTTCCCATGTTAACCGCGAGGTGATCGAAGGGATTAGAATTTGGAAGTTTTTTAGTACTGGAGCTTAAAAATGGCAGATTTGCCCAAAGGGACATTTAAAATCGAATTTTAGCAGGCAGAAGGAGAAACTTACTCAGGAATTGGATTATGTTGCCACTAGGAATGGCGCCTGGCTTAAAATTGCCTTGACACCACTAGCAGTGGTGTTAGACTTAAAATTGCCTCGGCACCACTAGCAGTGGCGCCAAGCTTGGGGATTTAAGAAACTCGACAGTCCCTCATTTGGAGCTTATAGGTTTAACTAATTTTTTGGATTTTGAGAACTTTTCTTTAGATTTTTGCAAGGAGGGACTCTTAGACATTGAAGGGGTGAGTTCGGAGGATGCCAGAGAGTGATTACGGTCGTCGGAATTATCACCGAAAAACTCCAAGAGGTGAGTTCTTTGTGTACGATTTCGCTTAAGGTGTGTGAATAGTCAAAATCTATGTTTTGATATGTTTTAAATGCTCTGGTGATGTTTTTTTTTTTTTGTGTTTTGATGCCCTTTTGATTGAGTTTTGATAGTTTTGCATGTTTATGTAAAAGGGGTTTTTGCAAGAATTGGGAATTTACTCCTATAGCTTTGGGTACGGCGTCTTTGGGCCAAATGTTTGCACCATGTGCCTTAGGAAAATGTGTCAAATAACCGTATGCAGTTTTGTAATTTTTTGAAAAATTTTTGAATTTTTGAATTTTTGAGAAATAGAAAAACACTTGAAAAATAGAAAAAATTGAGAAATTGATTGAATTGGTCAAGTTAAGTGTTTAGAAAAATAAGAAAATATTTTAGAAAATATTTGAAGTAGTTTTGAAAGTTTTTGTAATAATTTTGAAAACCCTTGAATTTTTTAAAAATAGAACGTTTGTTTGAAAATTAAAAAATCATAAGAATTTGTGTAGATTGTCTTATGAGTTTTAGTGTAATGTGAATATGATGCCATCGGGTGCATGGTTTGTGTTCTATTGTAGTGTTTTGGGCATTGTAAGGACCATTCATAAATGGGACTCTGCCAAAAAAATTTAAAATGAGATAAAAGTTAGAAATTTTTGAATTAAAATCTTTTTGAAAGAAAAAGAGATAAACCCCTTGAGAATGGGGCCTTTTTGGCAGAGAAGACCCCAAGAAACTCGCCCCGGGAGGAGGGGGGGTCTTAGAATAAAATGTTTTTGAATGAAAATCTTAGAAAACCTTTGAAAATGGACTTGGAATAAAACTTTTGATAGAAAAGTTTAGAAAACCTTTGAAAGGGATTTGGAAATGAATCCTTGAGATTTAATTTTGGAATTGATTGTAGACTTTTGGAAACAGCTCAAAAACCTTGGGAATTAATTTTTGAAATAGACTTGTAAAGAAAACTTGAAATTTGAGGATTATGATAGAGTAAACTCTGCCAAGGGCAGGGGGATGGGATTTGCATTGTTCTTTTATTTCCTCTCTTTTTCTTTTTCTATACCACTTTTCTTTTGAACTGCGTATATCGTATATTGATGTCTCTACCTTGATTTGATTTTCAGGAGAGCTAATGCTAGTGATGATGGTTCTAAGCGGAGACATCGATCCGAGAAGGGGGTTCGCACGGATTCTGTTGGCAGTTCTAGTCATTCCAGGGGTAGCCGCAGATTGACTAGCATGGCTTCTTCTGGCTAGAGTGGGAGCAGGAATATGCCTCTGATTGATTATTTTCCCCCAGTAGAGCCTGTTTTCAATGGGGAGATGGATGCCAAGGATGAGGCACCGAGCTTAGGAGATCATGCAATTGGTTATGGGAGGGCTTCTACCTAGAGGAGGCAAACTGATGCAACTTTGGGGGATTTAAAGGTGCTAGACATTCCTCCGTTGGGGGACCTAGCTCATCATCCTAGTGTTTATTCCCAGTAACATTTGCCCCCTCCCAAGGTACATACATCTTTTAGAGGGGTCGTTTACTAGGTATTTAGTACCATGCAGTGGGCTGTTCCATCCTACAATGCCTTTTTGGTAGAGATTGGTTTTGGGGCTTTTATGGGATTACAGGCAAACAGCCTAAATTGCTAGTTGGTGTTGGCCTTGATTGAGATGGTTTGGTGAGACAGGGACCTTTCACTTTGTCGATTTCAAGTTAGGTCCGACTCCATTGGACTAGGCCATCATTACTGGGCTTTCTTTTGTCGGCCACTAGATCATTTTGTAGCCAGTTAGTAGAGCTGAGGCTTGTGCTTTGTTGGACCTACCTCCTCCCAATCGTTTTCCTTTCCCCATGTCTTGGCTTAGTCAGAATGAGCACAACTTTTCTGCAGAGCCGCCGCCTGATCGGCGAGATATTATGAGACGACGACTAGTATTGTATATTGTGTTTAGTTGTTTTTGTAACAATAATAAGTCGATCGTTCCATTCAGACTAGTGAGCTTGGTAGCTGATTTGGGAGTTTTGACAAAGCTAGACTGGAGGGCTTTTTCTTTCGGTTGCTTCGTTCAATCTATGCGGGTCTGGACTTCCTGTCACTGGGGCAGCGTGACCAGTTTTTGACCCTTTCTAGTCTAGTAGAGTTACGAATATTTGTCGGTTTATCGTCCAAAGGTAGTGGCAGCTGACCTTTATCCCCGGGCTTTGAGATAGGCTCGTGATCAGGTGGCTCACCAGTCTGAGATTACTAATTTTATGACGATACGAGCGAACCTAGAGTTAATAGAGGTGAGCTATGTGACTTGGCGGCCCTTTGTTGGATTGGTCCATTACAAGGCAGTCAGGTATCTGGTTCCAATGTCTTTGTCTGGGATTTCCTTTTTTAGTGATGAGTCCTGGGAGTTCTATCTGGGAGACCAACATTGGGGCCAGTTCCACGAGGAGTTCTAGTCGGCTAGGAATCCTCCCGAGTATATGTTTGGAGCTTTAGTTGAGGGGGTCCCCATTCCGTATGGGGAGCGTCAGCTAGGTGCTGGTTTTTTGCATCCTCTAGAGACTGATTACACCACCCACTTCGGAGCTCGATCCATAGGTAACTTCACCTAGTTCTAGGTGGTGGTTGGAAGTTATGCTGTGGGCCAGGAGGTATAAGCTTGTGGTTTCGAGTTGAGGGAATTGTGCACTAGGCCGAGTTTGCTGCCATGAGGGTGTAAGCACCCCATGTTTTGTCCGCTCGACAATCTCCGGCCTGACCGGACTCACATTCAAACTGACACTGACACATTCAAGCCTAAATCGGTTTTCCAGACTCAATCAAGCTAATTAATTGCTTTGTGGGCTCATCAAGCCTAATAAAGGCAAAATGACCAAAATGACCTTGGCGCAATACTCGGTCTAATTCCAGTTGGCATGTCTTCCTATCGCCCCCCAGTTTTTGGGTCCAAGGTCCTTTCGGCTCGGAGACCAAAAGCACGGAACTCTATCACTAGAACTCATACTCCTAGAAGGACAAGTGCGACTTGGTTTGAATTGAAGTTGGTTTGATTAACGGCTTTTTTAGAAAAATAGAAGTTACCACCTAACTTGATTAAGGTGAGTTAGGGCACCTGAAACTAAGTGTTAAGCCGAAGATTAAACTTAGAATTTTTTGAAAATATGTTCTCTCAAGGGAGGGTTTTTAAGAAAATGGGTTGTTTGGCAACCTTTGGAAAGATTTAAGCCCTTTTAGAAAATAACTCCATTTTGGTCATTCGAAAACAGAAATATATGATTTGGAGGTTGGTTACGTGTAGGGAAGATATCCTAAGATCATCACCCTACCTTGCCCTTTCGGTACCTACATGTCTAATAATCCTTTGTTCGCTCACTAGAATAACCGGTTACCATTGTCCACTTAATATCTACTTTAGAATTTTGAAAACGAGGTTCAGTCATCACTTTTTGGATAAATGATGCATGATGCAAGTTTTGGAAGAAATTTGAAAACATGGGAGTTTGAAGAGGTTTGAGATAAAAGTTTTGAATTAATAGAAATTTTTGAAAAGGGGATTGGGGTAGAATAGAAGTTATGACCACACCATTTTAGGTTGCCTACGTATATCATTTAGCGAGAATCAGGTCAATTATAGTTCGGGCAAGAGCCCGATGGAAAATAGGCGCAATAGGGCCTTTGGAATGTTTTGAAGACACATTGAGGTCTTTGAAAAGTTTTTGAAGATGCTTTGAGGTCTTTGAAAAAAGAGAACTTGAGAGTTTTGATTTGGAATTGGATGTTGGAGTGTTTTTGAAATAGACTTTGAAGGTTTTTGAAAATGCTCTTAAAATGGGATCTTGAAGTGTTTTGAAGTGTTTTTGGAACAATTCAAGGGAGTTTTGAGAATGTTTTGAAACAACTCAAGAAAGTTTTGAAATTGTTTTGAGGTCTTGTTTGGAAACTTTGGAGGTAAGATTTCGGAATGTTAAAAAGTTTTTGAAAATGGTCTTTGAATGTGGCTAGGACTTTGGAATTCTAATATGGACAAACTTGGAGGTTGTTATTAATATATCACCTTCCCTTGGAATTCCTAACCATGAGAAGGATAGGGACACCTTAGGGTTGTGAATCTTTGAGAACATTTTTAAAGATAGAGTGTAGGAGTATTTGGAAAGGTTGTGGAGTTGGTTTTTGAAATCTCAAAGGAGTAGGAGGATTTGGAAAATGAGTTATGAGAATAGTTTTAAATAGGAGAACCTTTAAAAGGAGTCCATGAGTTGGAACCTTGAAGTATACTAACCTTGGTTGGGTTGACCTATGGTTAAGGGTGATCTAAGGTTAACTAACTTGGGTTAGATTAACCTAAGATTAAAGTGACTTTGGGTTAACTAACTTGGGTTTGGTTAATCTAGGGTTGGACAACTAGGGTCAAGTTAACCTAGGGTTGGATAATTGGAGTCAAGTTAACCTAAGGTTGGACAACTAGGGTCAAGTTAACTTAGGGTTGGATAACTAGGGTCAAGTTAACCTAGGGTTGAGATAACTACAGTCAAGTTAACCTAAGGTTGAACAACTAGGGTCAAGTTAACTCAGGGTTGGATAACTATGGTCAAGTTAACCTAGGGTTGGATAACTAGGGTCAAGTTAACTAGGGTTGAATTGGAAGATGGTTTTGAAATGTGGTTTAATGCATTTGGAAAAAGGTTTTAGAAAACAATTCATGTTATGTAAAGGACTTTGTTAGACAACCTTTTTGAAGATCATTTCCATGAAATTTGACTCTAACCAAGAGTATGGTTTATATGGTTGATGTTTGGAGACCATTCTAAAGAAGATTTCCTTCTGACCATTATAACCATTATCTTGACAAGAGTATGGATTTTAAGAATTAACACAATGGTGACAACTTTTAGAAAACCACTTTTAATGCAAAGATGGAGAGAATGAACTCGTGAAAACCTTTTTTAAGAAGGAGACTTTGAAAATCATTTTTAAAGGAAACTCTTCTAGCAAGTTTAGGTTCATATGTCCTACGTAAGGGATACCTCTCAAGTGAGGGTTCTATAGGGCCAGTCCAACCACTAAACTTGAGAGAATAGAAATCTTAGAAATCAAAGAGTTTGAATATCATTCTTAGGCAAGCCTAAAGAGAGAAGGGAACCATTCTAATAATTTAGGGCTCCTATGGCCAATGTCAAGGGAGACCACTCAAGAGAGGGTTCCATAGGGCCATTCCAATCACTAAATTTGAGAGAATGAAAACCTTGGAAATTAGAGAGTTTGAAAACAACTTTTATGCAAGTTGAAATGCAATGATGCAAAAGCGTAAATTAGGGGGTAGTGGGGGATTTTCTAAGGCATAACTTCTAAGGTCTCATCCTAAACTCTAAGAAGCCAAATCTTGGAATCATTTTGAGAGGGGTATGGAACTTGAAAGTGGCATAGAAATAAGAATAACGCAAATTTTGTAGGACATGATTATAAACAGAAAAATAAAGCCAAGCCCATAAGACATGATCAAGATAACAAAATGCAAGGGGGTCATGAATACATATAAGGCTTTAAACTACACCACATAAACAAAGGGCTCCTAGGCCATACCATCTTAAAAGTAGGCTAGTGAGAGATCTCCCTACACAGTGCCTCCCACTAGCTTTCCTCTAGGCATGAACTAAGAGCGCTCTTGGCTCAAGCATGCAAGAAAGGGGGGTTGAAGATGGGGATTAAAATAGAGAACAGCCTAAGTAGGCTAAGAGGGAGAAAAGAAGAGTGGGGGAAGACAAAAATGTAAAAGAAATACCACTTTAGCCTTCAACACACTTGTAATCTTCTATGGATGTCTTGACTTGAACTTGGATGGCTTCAAGTAGGCTTGAAGGGCTAGAAGGAAGGGTTTAATGGTGTATAAGGCTATTTAGGTGAAGTGTATGGGCTAGAAGGAGGTAGAATCTAGCCTAAGTGTTGGAGGAGTGGAATGTATGTAGAGATTCGAGGTTCTAGAGTAGTTTCAGCAGAGTTTCGCATCAAATTTTGGTTCTAGAATATGCAAAGGGGGAGGCCTGTATTTATAGGCAAAACTTTGGACACTGGCGCATGTAGGACATGTGCCTGTGTAAAATTTACACAGGCGCATGTGCTACATGTGCTGGTACTATTCCATTAGCAGAATGCCACGTGGCACCCTTTATACTGGCTAAATCCTGACGGTTGATCAAACTTTGGTCAATTTGATCAAAATCTGAGCTCATGTAGCATACGTTCCTTCACTGGGAGTGTTCGTTTAAACTTTGCCTCGATAATTAAGCCAATCGAGAAGGTTTCAGAGGAATCGGTTGCATCCACGATGTTCTCTTAGGGTTTCTCATGAACTTTCGTGTTTTTAAAAAGTTTAAACGATGTTTAGAAGTGTGAGATATCATCTCGGGAAATGTGCATAAAATGGCATCTTTGCGGAGCGTCTGTGATATGCTCTACGGGGGTTCGAAAGTAGTTATTTTTGTGTCACATGATCGGGGCCTTTGGGAAGCGATCTCTTCTATCAAACCGTACCGATAGAAAGTACTTTGGAAATAAATTCGGGAATTCCCTAATTTACACATTTCTCAAGTTATTTGATGGTGCATTTTAATCAGGGAATTGGAAAAAAAGTCAATCTTGGCGGAGCGTCTACGAGACGCTCCAGGGGTAGTTGAAAGTAGCAATTTTCAAGCCACGCAATGAGAGACTTCGGGGAGTGATCTATCCGATCGAGCTTTATCGATGGAAAGACCAATGAATGAGCTTTCAGGAATTCCCCGATTTACACATTTTTCAAGTCATTTGACGGTTTGTTATAGCCAGGGAATCGGGAGAAAAGACAATTTTGGCGGAGCGTCCGCGAGATGCTCTGGGGAACTTTTGTTGAGCCATGGGTTTTTAGTGTCGTAAGGTCCTTTTTAGGTTAAACGGGGGTGTATGACAAGACTCGTCATTCAAAATTCTAGGACTGGTGTTGTTTTGGAGCGTATTAGGGTTGTTAGGGGCAAAATGGTCATTATGGCCGAGTTTGGCTGAAAATGGTCAGGAGTGGATTGGAGTATTATGTTAAGTGTGCCGGGTGATTCAAGGATGATCCCGAGAGAGTTTTTCACTGTTCGGTGGGAATTGTGCGGTGCTTGGGCGTTCATAGGCTAAATGGTCATTTTAACCAGAGTTAGCCGAAATGGAACCGAAATTGGACAAAATGGCGTGCAGACTATGCCTACTTGCTTAGTAACACTTTGGAAAGGTGGACTTACCATTTTGAGGGATTTTGAACTTTGTTAAAATGTGCCTCGAGGCCCAAGGGGCAAGCTTGGTTATTAGGCCTCATTAGACCTAGTAGGCCCGAGAAGCGGATGATTGATTGGATAGGGGCTTGAAAGTTGATTTGGGCTTGAATGTGCTTACGGAGTTTTGAAGGGGAGTTCGGTCAGACTGAAGATTGCTGAGTGGGCAAAAATGGGGTGCTTACACTTCCTAAAGACAATAAGTCCATATTTCAACCTCAATTTCAATTCTAATTCTAGTACAAACTAGTCAAACTCAATCTGACACGTCTTTCGAGAAAGTTGATCCCTTAGATGGTAAGTCCATCCAGCACAACACGTTTATTGAGAAAGCACAAAATTCCTCGGAACGATAAGTCCCTTTATACCCATCGACCAAGACATGACCTCAATCCCTAAAATAGTAGAGCGGTTCACTTCTAGCGCCTACTAGCCCGCCAACATAAAATGTTTGCTACCCAGCATGTCTTTCGGAAAAGTTGATCCCTCAGATGATAAGACCATCCAACAACTTTCTAAGATTAGGCACTCTCTAGAATGAATGTAAACCGTCAGAGTGACAGAAATACTCACAAATGTCACAACTGTCAGAATGACATAAACACTCACAAACGTCACAATCATCAGAGTGATGGAAACACTCATAAACGTCACAATCATTAGAGTGACGGAAACACTCACAAACGTAACAATCATCAGAGTGACGGAAACACTCACAAACGTAACAATCATCAGAGTGACGGAAACACTCACAAACGTAACAATCATCAGAGTGACGGAAACACTCACAAACAGGTTGACATTGGGAATGCTAACAAAGCCCCTATGTCATAAGAAAGAACATGCCTCTTGGCCGTGATATGTCTACCGAAGGATGGGATACCTCTGGAAACTAACTCATCACACACCGTTAGAGTGATAAAAATACTTAAAACTTGATTCAACACTAGTGCCTGCTAGCCCATTCTAGTGAAAAACGACCAAACTACCCCTTGGGTCCCGCCAGCATGCTTCTCAAGAAAGTATCTAAGACCTTAGAGTGGTAAGTTCACCCCTTCAAGATTGTTCCAAAGATAATCTAGCGCATTCTAGTGCCTACCAGTCACTCCCAACTCAATTTCGAGAGTATCCGATCAAAACAACCATTTTGCCCATAGGCATCCGATCGCCTTCGGGAACCACACTGGCTTTGGGTATCAAATCGGTTATCCTCCCAAGATGCTTCTAATAGTATTTCCAACCTTCCAATATCTTTTCGGACCATTCCGAGTCCATTCTAGTAAACCTAGTGCGAAATGACTATTTTACCCTTATTAGGCCGGTTGCCTTTTCCAACCACACCGGCTTTGGATATCAAACTGGCAATCCCTCAAAACACTCTCAATAGCGTTTTTAACCTTCAAGTCTTCTCTCGGATCACTCTGGGTTGATCTCGGTATTCTCCTGATTTAAATGACTGTTTTGCCCTTGATGGGCCAGTCACTGTTTTTAACTACTTCGGCTCTGATCATCAAGTCACTTACCTCTGGGACACCTTTTCAGGAGTTCCCACCCATTCCCGACTGAGTGTGGTTACTCAGAACCTTCTAGATCATTCTTGGACTTTTCAAAGTCATTCCTAGTGAAGTCAGGCAAAAAATTGCATGATAATCATTAAAATAGGCGCCCAAATCTTTTGTTTTGCGTCACAAGAGTCAAAGATGTGTTTCTTACGACCTCAAAAGTTTCCTAAAGAGATTGGCACCACTGCAACAAGCGCCAACCCTTATTCTAGCTGCCTATAAATACAGGCCACCCCTTTGCATATTCTGAGTCTGCAAAATCACTTCAAAACTCTGCCTCACTAAAAATAGAGCTTGAATTCCCTCAAAACCCTAATTCTCTCAAGCCCTCTCAAACCCTAGCCTCCATACAATCTATACACTCAAATCCTTGTCTCCAAACATTCATTGAAGGTCAAGTCTAGCCCTTGGAAGCTCTTGAAGATCAACTCAAAGTCCAAACAAAGTTCACCACAAAAGCATCAAAGTAAAGAAAAAGATAAGGTAGGTTTCTAGTTACTTTTATGTAATCCCCTTCTCTCTCTTCTCTCTCTCTTAACCCACTTGGATTTTTCTCTATTTTAATCCCCATCTTCTACCGCCTTTACTTACATGCTTGAAACAAGAGACCTCCCGGTTCAAGCATAAGATGGTCTTGAAAAGAATCACCGTGTCGGGGATTTTCTTTGAGTTCTCCCTAAGATGGTGTGGGTCCGACCCCCTTAGTTATTTGGTGAAGCTTAACCTTGTATGTTAACATTCTTATTGCATTGTGATTATTATGTTCATACATTGCATTAAATATCATATTCAAAGGTGTTTTTAAACTTGAATTAAAGATTGTTTTCAAAACTTGCATCCGAAATAGTTGCTTTCAAAGTTATTTTCAAAATCACACTCGTAGGATAATTCAAGCCACTTCATGGTTAGGGTTGTTTTAGGAAAGTGTTATATTCAATATGACCATCAAGGTCAAAATTTGGGTTCAAACCCTAAGTTGTTTCAAAAACCACAACCCTAAAATGATTCTAGTCATTCTATGGTTAGAGTTGTTTTAAGAAAGTGCCATATTCAATGAGACTATCAAATTTCATATTAGGGTTTCAAACCCTAGTTGTTTTCAAAATCACAACTCTAAAATGGTTCTGATCTTCTCATGGTTAGAATTGTTTTAGGGAAATGAGATATTTAAGAGACTTTCAAAAATCTATATTCAAACTCCCTTTCTAAATAATTTTACAAATCTACTTCCTAAAAGGTCTTTCTAAAGATTCACTTTTCAAGAACTCTTTGTCTTGAAGTCGAAGTCAAAACCCTAGAGTCCATATTTAGGAAACCCTATTTTCTACATCAAATCATAGGTTTCCAAAACTACTTTTTTTTACATAAAATCATAGATTTTCAAAACTATTTTCTATATGAAATTCTAGATTTCCTAATTCAAAAGTCATATAAAGTGATAGATTTTCAAACTAGAGCTTTCCAATTTCAAGTCAAATAAAATCTTTTCTAAATATGAAACCAAATCAAATCATCTATTTTTTAAAATAAAATCCAATCTTCAACTTTAGGAAATAGAAATCAAATCTTTTCTAATTTCAAACTTTCAAATCTTTTCTCATTCCAAATATTTCTTAATTTCCAAACCTTCCAAAAACAAAACATTCATTTTTCAAATTGAAATCAAATCTTTCCAATTCAAATGTATTGCATAAAATTTAGGTCCTAGGATTACTTAAATCCCTAGTTACCTCAAACCTAGGTCAAATCTTTTTCAAACTCAACTTTCCAAATTCAATATTTCTTAATTCAAACATTTCATAATTCAGGCCTTTCTTAAATCAAGTATTTCTTAAAATGAAAGCTTTCCTAAAATAGAACTTTCCTAATTCGAAACTTTCTTAATTTGGAATTTTTCTAATTCAAAACTTTCTAAAATCAAACTTTTCAAGTGCGTGTTTAAACCCTAGGAGGTCAAAACCCTAGTTCAACCCCTAACCCCAAGTTGGGAACCTTCAACTCTTTTATAAACCAAGATGATTTTCAAACTCCAATTCAAGTCAAAATGATTCCAAAGCTCAAATCAAAATTTCCAAAATCAGTCCAAGTTTCATATCAAAGTTCAATTTCAAATCCAAGTCAACCTCAAATTAAAGTTCAATTTCAAATTTTCTAATCAAAGTTCAAATTAAACCCTTTTCAAGTAGATAACCCTCAAGTAGATACGTAGGTAACTCTCATGGGTGCGGTCACAGTCTTTTCAAAATTACAATTACCCTTTTCAAAATCTCTTTCTAAATTCTTTTCATGCACTTGCTTATCATGCATCATTTCATCCCTAAAGTGATGGCTCAAATCTCTCTTCTAATATTCTTTTCAAAGTGGATATAATTAGACATTGAATAATCAATATTCTAAATGAGAAAATCTAGGGTAAAAAGACATGGAGGTACCGCAAGGGTGGGATAGGATGATAACCTAGTGCATCTTCCCTATGCGTAACCAACCTCCGAACCTACAATCACTATTTTCGAAAGACCAAAATAAAGTTATTTTCAAAAAGGGGCGTAAATCTTTCCAAAGGTTGCTAAATAATCTGTTTTCTCTACAAACTCTCTTTTGAGGAAGTTTTTCAAAACCTTTTCAAAAACCTGAAGTTTATGTCTTCATACTTTACTTAGTTTTAGGTGACCTAATTCACCTTAACAAAGTTAGGTGGTGACTCCAAATCTTTTCTAAAAACCCTTATTCAAATCAATTTTCAATTCAAATCTACTTGCACTCGTCCTTCTAGAAGGATGAGTTCTTACGAGAGAGTACCTTGTGTTTCCCACATATCATCTCGAAGGTAGCCACTTGGACAGTGCGGTTGGCTCAGATGGGAGGTGGTAGGGTATATTATCTTCTTCTTTTTTATTCTAGCTTTGTTTAATTGTCTATCTATTTTGCTAATTCAAGTTCTTCTTTGTAGGATGCCGGTGTTTCCAATAGTCGTTTGCCTCCTTTTGTGCTGGGTTTTGGTGACTACGATCCAAACATTGACTTTGACTCCTGATGGGTGGCCTTTGTCGTGGGCCTAGCTTCTTTTTTGCCTTATGTCCTAGATATACATTATAATTTTGTCTGACAATTTATTTGTAATCTTCTAATAGAATGAATATTTATGATTCAGCCAACCTGATGTATGTATTGATGTATAAGTAGGGGTAGCTGTTTAGGATTATCATGATGGTGATGATGCATGTCTATTACAAGTTTGAATATGATATTGAATTACATTGGTGACTTCTGTTTCCACAGGGAGCTAGGCCTTATATATGCGAAGCTCATGCCAAAATTTTTTTAAAAATGCATGCGTAATAGAATGGATGATTTGTGAACAACCACCCTCGGGGTGCTGTAAAGCTCTACATTCTCGTAATGATAACTCCTTTTTTAGGGGTTTGGCCTCTCCTTTGGCTCAACCTTATTTTAATTGGACGGTGATAGCATTTTGTACCTTTCTCATCCTTCTTCCGACTTTCTACTTAGGTTAGTGTCTGGGATTATTTAGCTTGAACTCTCAACCTTTGGGGGCTTAGGCAACAACTTACATGAACTTTGGTAGAGTGATAAATAGCTAGTCTTTCAATCTGAGGAGGCTTTGTTTTAGGACCGCAATGTATGTTAAGTTATGTGGTTTTGAGAATCAAGTGGGATATACAAGCTCAAATATAATGCTGTGGTTTTAGATCCACACCATCCTTAATCAGTCTCCTAATGGGGTTTTGTACCCTAGTAACTTTCTTTTGCCTTGGCAACACATCCAGCTCATCTAAATTAAGCAATCCCTTTTCAATCAGTGAGGACTTTAATAGGGTTGAAATGTAGGTTGTGGTTTTAGGTTTTAGCAAGAAAAAGGTAAAGGCTCGAACCTATTACTTCTACTGGGTCTCTATTACTTAAGATCACCTTTGAATCTCTTTTATGTCTCTTAAACATTGCATGTTCTACAAGATGGCATGAGGTGAACCATCCCTTTCGGGGTTGCTTGTTTGCCTACTGACGAAGGTTTTTTTTTTCTTTTTTTAACACTTTGTTTTACTTTTTCTTGCCCCCTCAATGACTCTTCATTTTTTTTCATTTGTTTTCCTTTGTTATTATCGCGCCCAGATTTTTTGCACTCGAGGAATACTCACACAAGCGGAAAAAATGTTGTACTCTCTCGTTAGAACTCACCCTCCTAGAAGAATAAGTGCGACTATGTTTGAATTGAAAATTGGTTTGAATAAAGGGCTTTTAGAAAAAGATTTGGAGTCGCCACCTAACTTGATTAAGGTGAGTTAGGTCACCTAAAAACTAAGCATAATCCGAAAACTACACTTAGGGTTTTTGGAAAAACGATTTTGAAAACATCTCCTCAAGAGAGGGTTTTTAGGAAAACAAGTTGTTTGGCAACCTTTGGAAAACATTTAGCCCTTTTTAGAAAAACAACTCCTTTTGGTCTTTGAAAACAGTGATCTAGGTTCGAAGGTTGGTTACGTGTAGGGAAGACGCACTAAGCCATCACCCTACCCCGCCCTTTCGGTACCTACATGTCAATCTACCCTAGATTCACCTACGAGAGTCTTTAACTAACTAATGTTCAGCCCTATTCACTTTGAAAAACCAATGTTTAAAAAGAAACTAACATGATGCATGATATGCACGTGTAAGAAAAGAGAATTAAAAAATAGATTTGGAAAGAGATTGATTTGAAATTGATTTGATTTGAAAATAAATTTGAAATTGGAAAGTTTGAGAAATTAGAAATAGAAATTTGGAAATAGAAATTTGAAATTGGAATTTTGAAAATAGATTGGAATTTGAGATTTGAAAAAAGTTGTGACCGCATCCATGGGGTTGCCTACGTATTCTTTTGGAGGAATCAGGTTAGTCGTAGTTCGGATAAGAGTCCGATTGAAAATAGAATGTTTGATTTGAATTGGAAATTAAATTGGAAGATTGAGAAATTGAACTTTTATCGGAAGATTTGAAAAGATTTGATTTTGAAAGACTTGGTTTTAGGAAACCTAGACTTAGGAAAGAGAGGACTTAGAAAGGAAAGATGGGATTGGACATGGAAAGATTTTGAAAAAGATTTGACTTGAATATTAGACTTGGAAGATTTAGGAAAGGTTCGAATTAGGAAAGATCCGATTTAGGAAAGTTTCGAATTTAGAAAGTTTTATTTTTGGAAAGTTTTCAAATTGGAAAAGTTTTCAAGTTAAGAAAGTTCCAAAATTAGGAAAGTTTTGAATTAGGAAAAGTTGGAAAGTTTAGAATTTGGAAAGTTTTGAAATAGGAAAGTTTTGAAAATTGAAAAGTTTTGAGTTTAGAAAGTTTTGGAAATTTGGAAAGGTTTGAAATTTAGAAAGTTTAAGAGTTAAAAAGTTTTAGAGTTTGAGTTTTTAAAATTTAAGAAAGATTTTTATGTTCAAGTTTTGGAAACTTAAGATTTAGGAAAGTGGAGGATTAGGAAGGATTTGAATTAGGAAAGATTTGGATTTTGTTTCTAAAAAAAAGTGTTTGATTTCGTTTTCAAAAACGGAGGATTAGATCTAGTTTCCTAAACGAAGGAATGGATTTGGTTTCCTGAAGGAAAGATGAGATTTGGCAAGGATTTGGAAAGGGAGGTTTTAGAAACCCTAGATTTGGAAGGCTATAGTTTTGACGTAAAAAATAGGTTTTGGAAACGTGTATAGTTGGGATATAGAAAACAAAAAGGTTTTGGGAACCTTGGTTTGGGGCAAAGTTTGAAAACCATGTTTTTGGAAAGAAAATTAGGGTTTCCTAATTGTGAGTTCTAGGGCTTGACTTGGAATCTAAGGCAAGAGTTTTCGGAAAACGCGTTTTTGGAAACGAAGGTTTTTAGAAGGGAATCCTAGAGAAGACTTCTTGGAAAGTAAATTTGAAGAGAGAGCTTTTGGAAAGAGGTTTTAAAGAGAAGGATTTTTTAGAAAGCGTGTTTTTGGAAACAAGTTTTTTGGAAGGAAATCCTAGAGGGAAGTTTCTAGAAGGAAAATTTTGGAAAGAGAGTTTTTGGAAAGATTTTTGGGGAGAATTTTTCTAGGAAAGAGACCTAAGGAACGTTTTTGGAAAGTGAATTTTGAAGAGAGCGTTTTGGAAAGGAGTTGAAAAAAGGAGTTTTGAAAAATAGGTTTTTGGAGAGAGTTTTTTGAAAACAACTTTGGAAAGGAAAATTTTTGGAAATTACGCTAATAAAGAGATTTTTAGGAGGAGGGATTTGGAAAGAGAGTTTTTAGAAGGTATAAAAATATCTCACTTTCCTAAAGCGATTCTAATCATAAGAAGGTTAAAACCACTTTAAGAAAGTGGTTTTGAAAACAATAAGATCTGAAAATATGGACCATAAAAGTCACTTTTAATGTAACACTTTCCTAAAGCAACCCTAGCCATGGAAAGGCTAGAATCACCCTATGATTGTGATTTTGAAAATAAGTTTTGAAAAAGAGGATTTTGATGCAATTTTGGAAACAAGTTTGAAAACAATTTTGAAAACGAGTTTGAAAACGATTTTTGGAAGATGCATGATCATGATATGCATAATGCAATTTTGGGGTCGTGAACATACAAGGCTAAGGCTTCACCACATAATCAAGGAGGCCGAACCCACATGGTCTCTGGTTAGACTAGAAGAAAGCCCTCGGCACGGTGACTCTCCAATAGCCCAATCCTACAAATGGACCTGGAATCCCCTTGTTTCAAGCATGCAAAGAAAGGGGGGGAAAGAGATAGAAAACCCAAGTGGGTTAGGATAGAGAAGAGAGAGGGGGAAGTGCGGAAATTTAAATGGAGAACCTACCTTGTATCTTGTTTATTTTGCGCGCCTTGCTTTCTTCGGTCTTCGTCTTGATCTTCGTCTTCAATCTTCAAGAGCCGCCTTCAATCTTCAAACTTCAGATTGTAACTCTTCAAGTCTTCGAAGGAGGGTTGAAGGTTAGTGTATAAGTGTATGGGGGTGTATAGGAATGTATATGAGGCTAGGATTTGTGTAGGGTGGCTAGGGTTTGGAAAACCTAAGGAAGCTAGGGTTTAAGAGGTGCTCGAGCTCTGTATATCGAAATATAGGATTTTTAGACTGAGTTTATGCATCATTTTCACGTTGGAAGAGGCTCTGTATTTATAGAGGTTGGACAACACTGGCGACTGTTGCAGTGGCCCCAGGCAAAACTTTACACTGGCGCCACTAGGAGTGGCGCTAGGCCATTTTTTGGCTTGGCGCCACTACTAGTGGCACCATCCATTTAGGAAATGTTTAAGGTCAGCAAGCAACGTATTTTTTACTAGATTTGGGTGCCTGTACTAGTGACTACCATGCAATTTTTAGCCTGACTTCACTAAAAGTGACTTCGAAAAGTCCGGGAATGATTTGAAGAGGCCAGGAATGACCCGGAAGGCCAGAAAAGAGCAGGAACACTTAGAATAGTGTCCCGGAGGTATTTGAATTGAAAAGTGATGATAGAATGTGTCGGAAGGGTTGACCAGGCCGTTAGGGGCAAAATAGTCAATCGGGTTGGAAAACTGCCGGGACAGACTCGGACTATCCCGGAAGAAGACTTGGGATTTGGAAACATTATTTAGAATGTTCCCAAAGGTTGCCGGTTTGATACCTGGAGCCAGTGTGGTCGGAAAAGGTGACTGGCCCGCTAGGGGCAAAACGGTCATTTTGTACCGGGTTTGCCGAAACTGACTCAGAATGATCCGGAAAGGTAAAAGGAGGTTGAGAACACTATAAAAAGTAGTCTCATGAGGTTACCGTTTTGATACCTAGAGCCGGTGTGGTCGAAAAAGGAAACCGGCCCACTAGGGGCAAAACGGTCATTTTGCGCAGGGTATGCCAGAACTGACTCGGAATGATCCAGAAAGATAAGGAAAGGTTGAAAATACTATAAGAAGCATTCTCGAGAGGTTACCAATTTGATACCCAAAGCCGGTGTGGTCAAAAAAAGAGACCGGCCCACTAGGGGCAAAACGGTCATTTTGCATCGGGTTTGCCGGAACTGACTCGGAATGATCTGGAAAGACAAAAGGAGGTTGAGAACACTATAAATAGCATTCTTTAGAAGTTACCGAAGGGACGTTGATTGGAACCATCTAGAGGAATAAACTATCTCGACAGAGGGATTGGAAAGGGGACTTACCGTCTTCGAAAAGACGTGCCTGAATTGGAACTGTCTCGAGGAATAAACTGTATCGAGAGAGGGATTGGAAAGAGGACTTACCGTCTTCAAAAAGACACACCTGAATTGGAATCGTCTCGACGAATAAACTGTCCCGAGAGAGGGATTGGAAAGGGGACTTATCGTCTTTGAAAAGACGTGCCTGATTGGAACCATCTCGAGGAATAAACTGTCTCAAGAGAGGGATTGGAAAGGGGACTTACCGTCTTCGAAAAGACGTGCCTGGATTGAAACCATCTCGAGGAATAAACTGTCTCGAGAGAAGGGTTGGAAAGGGGACTTACCATCTTCAAAAAGACGTGCCTGGATTGGAACCGTCTCAAGGAATAAACTGTCCCGAGAGAGGGATTGGAAAGGGGACTTATTATCTTTGAAAAGACGTGCTTGATTGAAACCGTCTCAAGGAATAAATTGTCTCGAGAGTGGGATTGGAAAGGGGACTTACCGTCTTCGAAAAGACGTGCCTGGATTGGAACCGTCTCGAGGAATAAACTGTCTCGAGAGACGGGTTGGAAAGGGGACTTACTGTCTTTGAAAAGACGTGCCTGGATTGGAACCGTCTCAAGGAATAAACTGTCTCGAGAGAAGGGTTGGAAAGGGGACTTACTGTCTTCAAAAAGATGTGTCTGGATTGGAACCGTCTCGAGGAATAAACTGTCTCGAGAGAAGGATTAGAGTCGGAAAGGAAAGGACAATGCCCCTATGGGCATTTTGGTCATTTTGCCTCTATTTGGGCCTGGTGGACCCGCAAAGCGATGGACAAAGAGGATTTGGACTTAGAAAGTTGGTTTTGATTAGAATACGTCCACAATGACTTAAAAACAAGTCTGGACAGAGTGTAGACTATCGAGCGGTTAAAAATGAGGTGCTTACAGTTATGATCGCTAAGATGGGAGGTCATCTCTTCCTTTTGAACTGAATTGCTTGATTTATAGAGCCTTTATGCTACTTCGGCTTGATACTTTGAGTGGGGCAAAAAGGACCATTCCTGGCTGAGTCTTTTGCTATCTATTTGCCCTAATGTGGGGGGGAGGGGGGGGCGGGTGATTATGGTTCAGGGTTGAGAAGAAATCTTTTGCTTTTCGTATGGCACTAGTGGGTTGAGTAAAGGGAATCTTTTCCTTTTGTTTTGGGAAATTGAAAGATGGCTCCTCTTCCTTTTGATAGTCTGGCCACTCATCACTTAGCTTCGGTGTCTTGTAAGAGCTTCTTTTTTGGGTGGTCTCCTCACTCACTCTCATCTTCTTTCCTTTTGAAAAGTTGATCATTCAGCGAGTGGTTAACTCATGCAATCACACCCTTTAAGTTAGATCTTTCACAAGACAGAATGCACTCCCTTTTTTGGAAGCATTCACTATTTATAAGAATATGAGATAACAATATTTGAATGAAAAACTATTTCTTTATTACTTCAACAAAAAGCGTAGGGTTCGTATAGAAATAAAAACACAGATATAAATTCAAAGGCAGAAAGTAAAAGGGATAGAAAGAAAGTGGGTGAGAACGCCCCTCTCTTGTACTCTTTAAATGGAACCCTCTTAGTTGGGTTTTGGAATGATGCCCACATCTGCGATGCTCCATCCATCATTTAAATCCTCGGACTAGGTGAGGCAGGCAGGTGCTCCTTTCAGGCTTCTGGATGAATTGATAGTGATGGTGCAGTTATCAGCTTCATTGATTCCTTTATTTTCCTTCGTTACCTCTATTATTTCTTCGAGAAACAGGTTGGCCAGCTTATCTCCTTCTAGCTCGAATGGCTTTGTCAATGCTTTCGGCTCCTTAAGGCACCAACTCATGTCTTCATAATCAAATTCAGTTGTGTGCCAGAGGTTCTTTGATTGGTCGAGTTTAGCCATGGCATACTTGGAGTGCAAGAATTCATCTCCCCAACCGTCGGTGATCACGCTTTTGGCGGGGATCTCCTCTATGGGTAGGGACTCTTCAATTGGCCAGTCAAAGGGGTCGTGTACTTCATTTGGATTGTAGAGATAGAATGGGTATGGTGAAATTTCCTCCTGCCAATCACTTTCTTCCTCAATTTCCCAATCTTCCTCAGAATAATCCTTAACCAGGATCTCCTCCAATTCATCCCCCTCTTCTATTTCCTCTTGTACCAGGTTGACACTGTGATCTGGCAAGGGGTTTGTGGTCACATTTGGAGTAGGAGTTGGGTTCACCGATTTTATATTGATGGTCTTATTATCTATCAGGTCTTGAATTTTGTGTTTGAGAGAGAAGTAACTTTTCATGTCATGTCCTTGGCCACCCGAATGGTATTCGCAAGTGAGGTTGCCATTGAAGGTTGGAGGTAGAGGGCTTAGCAATGGACGGGTTGGTATGGGATTCAGTATGTTATTCTTTAAGAGGTTATGGTAAGCTTCTGTCTGGGTGCAAGCTAAGGTATCAAAGGTATGGATGCGTTGGGTCAACCTATTGAAATTGGGTCATGCCCCAACAGAGACAAAGTTGGGCGTTTGAGCAGCCATGGTTAAGGTGGGTATAGGTGATTGGAGTAGTGGATGGTATTGCGGCGGTTAAATAGGTAAGATGGTAGACACGTCACTCTTCTTCTTGATTACCCCACTTTGTTAGCTCAAAAATCAACCCAAGAGGGGGGTGAATTGGGTTTATAAAACAATTAAAATGAAATAATATACCGATACATAATTTCAAAGAGATGAGACAGTGATTCAAGATCAAGTAACAAAATTAGTTGATATTTAATATAAGAAGGACCTTTCTAAAACAATCTGGTTCTTTATAGGCAAAATGTGGGTAATAAGAAATATTCTAAATGAATGGAAATTCCAAGGATGATAAGCAATTAACGGATTCAATCAAGTAGAATGGAAACCAATGCTTGAGGTTAAAGGTGCAAAATGGCAGTTTAACAAGAACAACATAAACAGCAATGAAGGCACTAGAAATTTTATAGAGGTTCAGCCAAACCCTAGCCTACATGCTCTCTTCCTCGATCCTCTTCGAAGGTTGTCCACTGTATAAAAATCCCTTACAGAACTACTAGTTTCATCAAGTGCCCAGCTCACTTTTATAACCAAGAGTTTACACCAAACTCCCAGCAACTGAGAAGCTCGAAGCCAGCTATCTCAATCTTACCAGTGTGCCATATAGCTACACTTTCCTCTCAAAGGTGTAAATAACCTTTTACAAACATAAATGGGGAAGGTATACAAGGTTGTCACTCTCGGAAGTGAGTAAATGAAAGTTAAAGCTCAGACTCTTCCTTTTGGACAGTAGCAGAAAATAGAGAAATGAAGAATGTTTTGATCTTTTGGCTTCTTGTTCTTTAAGGTCTTTGTTTTCTTTTCCTTCAATGTCTTTGAGAACCTCTATACATATTCTTCCCTTCAATTCAGCCATTAGAGATGGTGGGAGTGTATTTAACGCGCGGGTGGCTCTGTTAGAACGTTTAAAAAAATGATCGTTGGAGCCCAGATTGTCAGCAATGAACCTTCAAGGTGTCGACCATCTCGGTCTACTTAATCTTTGTATGCTTACTAAGTGTGTTAACAATCTTAGATTATTGTCGACCATGTCTGAGTCATTTTTTCTTCTAAAACTGAGGTCATTGATAGTGTCAGCATGATGCGATAATTGTCGATCATCTCAGAGTACTTCCATAAATCAGTCTTCGATAGTGTCAATAAGTTCAGCACGATATCAACCATCATCTGGGATTATTGACTTTGATAGCTCATTGACTTCAGATTGTCGATCATAACTTAAAGGTGTTGACAATCTGATCAACGGATAGCAACTATGCATTTCTTCAACATTGTCGACCATCACTTCAAGGTGTTGGCAATCTGATTGAGTTTCCAAATTTGACTTATGAAGGTTTGACCATCTTAGAATGTGTTGACCATAACTTTAGACATTTTCTTGAACTTCAATCTCTATTAAGGTATCAGCCAACAAGTAGCAAATCTTTTATTGAGACTTAGCAACTTTCAGCGGATTATTAGTACATGAGGATTGAGGGTCTTCTATGGAATAAACAAACTTGACATGATACTGCAAAATATTTGTCAATTTCTTCTTTGAGCCTTCAACCATGTGTCAGCAATGTACTAGAGGTGCTGACAATGCCCTTGTTGTTTTCAAGCTATTCTCTTCATATGAGCTATAGAATGTCAGCAATGTAACCTTATTGCTGACAAAGTGACAATGCAAGAGTTTCAATATCTTTGAGAAAAATTATTTCATCTTGTTTTAATAAAGTTGCAAACTCACCGTAAGGCATTAAATATTAATGATATGGTTTTGTGATCAGCAAAATATGTAAAGATCAACCATTTGGTCAACAATCTCCCCCTTTTTGATATTGACAAACCAAAAAAAAGGACAAAAAGGGACAGAGGGCTCCCGCAAAATAAGCTCCACGTTAAAATATGATTTCTTCCCCTTTTTGTCAGTAATCAAAAAGAAATTAAAATACAAACAAACAGGTACAATAGCAAAAAAAGATTAACAAATGAAATAAAGTATGATATGGAAACAAGATTAGCAGTATATATAAAAAAAAAAAAAAAAAAAAAACTTCCATTCATGCTGAAAACATCCTTACAAGCATCAAAACAAAACAAAAATCTAAGCTAATTAAACAGTAGCAGTCAAGATGCAAAAGGCATAGGGAATATGGTTAGAGTTCAATCGGTGTGTTAGCAGTGTTAGAACCTCCTTTCCCATACCTTAGTCTAAGACTATAGGTCTTGGTAGGAGTCGAATGAGGGACTTTGCTTTTGGCTGGAGTTTTGAGTCTGGGTTTTGGAGTAGAAGAGGTGGGTTGCTCAGGTTGATCAATAGCAGGAGTAGAGTCTTTGTCTACATCTGTACCTTGCTCTTTCTCTGCAGCTCCTTCATCCTCATCTTGTTCCTCTACTATGTCTTCAGCCATTCCCTTGTTAGTGTTCTTTTCTTTAGCAATCTTAATCTCCACTTTGAATTCTGTTTCTCTTTCTCCTCCAGAAGTTTCTTCCTTCTTAGAACTAGATGTATTGTCATCTTCTCCAAGGTTAGAGGAACTACTTGTGGAAAGAATCCTTTCTTTAGGATACTCAGAATTGAAGGCTTGTTGAATTTCTTCTCTGACATTCATTTTCATATTCTTCACATCTTTGTTGAGTTGCCCAATCTTTTTGTGCATCCTCACCATCATAGTCATGCAATTAGTGAGCTTGGTGTTCAGCTTATCCATCATAAATTCTTGTCTGTGCTCCATTTGCTTCATGCATTTGAAAACCAAACTGAAGTGATTTGAGACACTTGGCCCAAATTCAATGTCAAGTCTGATAATTTTTGGTAGAGGCATGAAAGTGGATGTAACCGCAGGAGTCCCATCCTTCTTTTTGATCCATTTCTGAGTTGCAGGATCAAACATATACTATATGCTCTTCAAAGTAGATTCATTATAATCATCATGTTTCATATCAATTTTCATTACTTTTTCACCAGATAGATCAACCCCAAAATGCTTGAATATTCTGGTAAGGATCATCCCATAGGGTATTATGCAGGTTTTGTGAGTGGAGGATTCTATCATCTTCTTTATCACAAAATTTGTCATTTTAGGTTTCTCAAACTCAACCTTATAACACCATAGCAGAAACAACTCAGCATCAAAAACATACTCAAATCGTCCACTCTGTGGGACAACTAAGTGGTTAAGAATGTGATGGACCACTAGTAGTTCCAATGGTAGGTCATCAGCCGTGAATGTGATTTTGTCATCAGATATGGGTCGATTAAGAACCAATGTCAAGGCTTTTGAGGCATAATCGCCTACAGTGTGTCATGCCCCGTTTTCGGATCGGGCCCTCTTGGCTCAAGGAAAAGTACAGTGCTCTCTCATTAGAACTCATCCTCCTAGAAAGACAAATATGACTAGGTTTGAATTTTTGAAATGAAATTAATTAGGGCTTTTTTGAAAAGGTCTTTAAGAGTCGCCACCTAAGATATTTAAAGATGTGCTAGGTTATCTACACCAAGTAAAACATGAAGGTTAAACTTAGGTTTTGGAAAGTATTTTTGAAAGACCTCCTTATGAGAGGGTTTGAGAAAGTAGGGTAGTCCGACAACCCTAAAATTGTTGGAAAGCCCTTTTGAAAATTGACTCTAGTTTTGGTCTTTGAAACAGAATTCTTAAGTATGGGGGTTGGTTACGTGTAGGGAAGTTGTCCTAAGACTATCACCCTACTCCGCCCTTGCGGTACCCTATATGTTTATTCACCTTTTATTCACCTAATTATGACTCACCAGTTGCCTATGTTTAGTGCTATCCATTTAGAAAACGTTTGAAAACATAGAGTTTGAAAGATCAAATTGAGTTTGAAAATGGTTATGGAATTTGGAGTTTGAAAAGGGTTACACCCATGAAGGGTTGCCTACGTACCTTATAAAAGAGGATTAGGTCAGCCATAGTTCGGACAAGAGTCCGAAAGACTTAGAATTTTGAAATGGGTTTCTATTTATAGAAATTTTTCTTTCAACAAAGTTTTGAGATTAAACATATTTTCTTTTTCAAGAAAGTTTAACTTTGAAAGATTTCCTTTTCAATAAGATTAGATTTGAAAATATTTCCTTTTCAAGACGATTTGATCTGAAAACGTTTCCTTTCTAGGAAGATTTAGATTTAGAAATGTTTCTTTTTCAGGAAGATTGGATTTGGACATACTTCCTTTTAAGGAATGTTGGATTTGGAGATGTTTCCTTTTCAGGAATTTTGAAATTTGATTTGAAAAGATTGAGATTTGATTTGATTTGGAAAGATTAGATTTAAAAAAGATTTGATTTGAGAATTTTGAAAATATTTTATTTCCTTTTTGGAATAGATTTGTTCTCTTTTCGGAAAAAGAATTGATTTGTTTCCTTTCGAAAACATTTGAAAAGATTTGGAAGATTAGAGAGGGTTTCAAAAGATTTGGAAAGGATTTGTTTCCTTTTTGAAAAAGATTTTATTTGCTTGAAAAATGTAAGTTTGGATTGTTTCCAAAATGGGAAGAGTTCATTTAGGGTTTAAATTTGGAAGGTTTGAAAAAGGTGTGACTTGAGGGATTTGAAATGGAAGGTTTTGATTTGATTGCTTTTAAAGAAGAAAATTTGAAAAGGAAAGGTTTGATTGAATTGGAAAGTGAGGATTTTAAGGGTTTGAAAAAGTTACGTTTTTGGTTTTAAAATAGAAGATTTCCAAGTTGGCAAAAATGAAATTTTCCTAGGATTGGGCTTCTAGGGTTTAACAAATGCAAGTTTTGTAAATGGTTCAAAAACCGAGTCTTTCAAAAACTTGTTTTAGAGCCCGAAACCCTAACTTGGATTTTAGACATCCAAATGAATATTGCACTTTGTCTAAAGCCATTCTAGCCATAGAAAGGCTAGAATCGCTTTAGGCTTGTGGCTTTGAAAAACAATAAAGGCGCAAAGCCAAAAATATAGACTTTTCGGGTCCTTTTGAATGTCACACTTTTCTTGAAACAACCCTAATCATGAAAAGACTAGGATCATTTCGAGACCGTGTTTTTGAAAAGAAACAAATGTTGGCTAACGGGAGTCATTTAAAATGTTACACTTTTCTAGGAAAACCCTAACCATAAGAGGGTTAGGATCAACCTATAATGGTGGTTTTGAGAAAACAACTTTGAAAATGATTTTAGGGGATAAAGATATGGTAAGAATGCAAATGCATAACAATGATAATAACAACATAAAACATACAAGGCTAGGTATCACCAAATTACAAGAGGGCCCTAGGGCCATGCAGTGAAGCAAGTGAAGGCCAAGAAGAGAATTCTGATCAGTAATATCCTCTTGTTCACTCTTGACGTGGACTTAACATCCTCTTGTTCCAAGCATACAAGAAAGGGGGGTTTAGAGATAGAGGATTAAAAAAAGAGAAGAACCCAAGTGGGTTCTAAGGGAGAAGAGAAAGTGGGAGATTATAAAAAGCTAAACTAGAGATTACCTTGCCTCGTTTCTTCTTTCTTGGATAGAGACTCGGGCCTTGGACTCAGGAAGACTTTAGGAGCTTTCGGGCAGTAGGGCAGACCTTTGATTGAGCTTGCAGGCTAAAGCTTCGAGCAAGGGCTCAGCCTGCAAGACTGAGAGAGAGAGAGAGAGGGCTCCGAAAGCTGTCCGGAATAGAGAGGGAGAGTTTTTGGATAAATTGTTTGACCCAAAATAGAGAGGGGGGAGGTCTGTATTTGTAGTGCAAAAAAATAGAGGGTTATGCGCCACTCTTAGTGGCACACGGTTTGACTTTAGTCGTATGCCACTAAGAGTGGTGTAGGGAAATTTATGATGGCTAGAAACAAGGTTAGATACAGGGCTTGTTTAATGTTGGTCAATTTGTAACCGATTTTGACAACCTAGGTGGTTGGTGTGAGCCTCTAGAAGTGGCTCCCAGTTAAAAAAATGGTCATGCTTCACTCGAAGTGAAGTAGGGAGGTTCTGGTTCAAAAAGGAAAGTGCTAGATGGCACTCTAAAAATTGTCCCGAAGGTTGCCGATTTGATTCCCAGAGCCGATATGGTTGAAGGGAGTGACCAAATGGCACTCGCCTCATCCTAGGAGCTCAAGGGTTGACCAAGATTGACCGGGGTTGACCAAGTTAATCAGAGTTGACTGGTCTTGACTAGGGTAGACCAAGGTTAACTGGGGTTAACTAGGGTTGACTGGGGTTCACCAGAGTTAACTGGGGTTAACCTCAGTTGACTAGGTTAACTAGGGTTAACTAGGGTTGACCAGAGTTGACTAGGTTGACCAGAGTTGACTAGAGTTACCCAGGGTTGACTGGAGTTGACCAGGGTTGATTGGGTTTGACCAGAGTTAACTGGGGGGTTACCGGTTTAATAGCCAGAGCTAGTGTGGTTCCCTAGGGCGTTTGGATACCTAGGGACAAAATGGTCATTTTGACCAGGGAACCTCCAGGAAGGACTAGGGTTGACTGGATGGCACTGGACATACTGGACCGTCTAGGGACGACCTTGGAAGGTGGTTTTACCATTCTAAGGACTTGGTACTTTCTCGAAGAACGTGTCGGGTCTGCTACGGGCAAAATGGTCATTTTTTACTAGGACGAGCTAGCAGGCATCGATGTTGACCAGTCTGGATCTGGTTTTAATTTTTGTCTGAGGAATTAGTACTTTCTCGGTAGACAAGTTTGAAAGGGTCTTACTGTTGGCCCAAGTAGGCAACCCAAGAGGGGGGGTGAATTGGGTTTTATAGAATTTTTAACAAGAATTTCAACTAAAAATTGTTTATGTATTTTAACAACAATTAATCGAAATATATATATCAAGCAAGTGGAGTATATATCAATATATATATATTTATGCAAACATGTATAGTGAGCAATTAAACAAAACAGAGGCAGAAAAGAAGTGCACCAGATTTATAGAGGTTCGGCCAACCTTGCCTACGTCCTCTCTTCTTCGATCCTTTCGAAGGAATTCCACTATGTAATACTCCTTACACAGCTGCTGGTTGTGCCACGAGTGCCCAGCTCACTCTTTATAAAAGCTTCTTCCCAAGCTTTCAAAACCCAAGAGATTTTGTCCAAGCTTCTCTTAAACTTACAAGTGTTTTTCCAAGAACACTCAAACTTACAAGGTTATAAACCCACCCAAACGAGAATGAATGAAGATTATACAAATAGTGACTCTCCTAGTGAGTATATGGATGAATACAACTCAATGGATAACTTTAAACACTCAGCTAAAATATGTGGCAGTTAGGTATAGGTGATTTTCAGCTTCAAGCACTTGATATGAATAGTATGATTGCTCTTCTCTCTTTGTTTGAAGCTGTATGTATCTCATATATATAGGTATGGATCGATTCTAGCCGTTGGAGAAGTATGGGAGAAGATTTGGTTGCATTTTTGCCCATACCGTCTGTCAGAAAACTAGCCGTTACGGTCTAGGGGTCGACTCTTTTCACAATGAGTCGACTCTTTTTGCATTTCAGCAGATTTTTCAAGTCACTGTCCAAATGAGTCGACTCTTTTGACACAGGAGTCGACTCTTTTCAGTAGTCTGCGGAATTTTTTGTTCTCTGTTGCAATGAGTCGACTCTTTTTGGCCAGGAGTCGACTCTTTTAAGCTTCCAGCAGAATTCCAAGGCTCTGTTCGAATGAGTCGATTCTTTTTGCTTGAGGGGTCGACTCTTTTTACAAAAATCCATATTTTTGCAACTTTTCTCCATTCTTTTCCAAAGCTTCCAATCTCTTCAAGGACCATCTAAATAGGCTTTTTAAAGCTTGCAAACACTTCTTCAAGATTAGATGACTCCAAAAACATCTTCAATCCATTCAAGGTGAATTTTCTTCATTTTCATCACTTGTAGAGCTCTTCCATTATCATAGCTTCATCCATTGATTCAAGTCTTCTTCAATATCTTCAAGAGAGCTTCCATGACTTAGAATCTTCATTTCTTCAATCAACATGGCTTCTCCATGGACTTCAACAACTCAAGAAAGCTTTCCAAATCTTGTGATTCCTTCCATGTCTTCAAGACATCTTTACATCTATCAAGAAAGCTTTTATGTTTTTGAGTTGGTCTCTTCTTTTTCCATTCTTGCAAGATATCTTCAAGTACTCAAAGTCTTTAATCTTTTAAATCAAGACTTTGATCATTTTCATTCTTCTTCTTTGATATCCATCATCTTCATTCCCTTATAAAATCACCATTGTAGAATATGCTATTCTTTCATGCTTATCAATCTTCAATCTAGGATTTTCATCAACTTGAGATTTCTTCTTCTTATAATATCACCTTTGTAGAATACATCACTTCATCATGCTTTTCATCATAAATCCTCTATTATGATAAGCTTCAAGTCAAGATCTAATTAATAATTCATCTGCACACTAAGTAGAATTATTAGATCATTTAACCATGTTTTGTTATCATCAAAATCAAGGCATTGACTCAACACTTACCACCTTAAGGGATAAACTTTCTCGAAGGTCATGCTAGATTTGGAAGGTCTTCCATTCTGGAGGGGTTTGTGCTTTCTCAAATAACATGCCAAATTAGTGGACATTCTACACTGGCAGGCTAGCAAGCGCTAGAAGTGAACCACTCTTCCATCTCGGGGACTTTGGTACTTTTCGGAGATAGGTGTGAAATGGGCGTTATCGTTCTGGAGAATAAACTCTCTTGGTGATCGTGTCGTACTGGATTGAATGGTCTTACCGTCAATGAGGGTTCAACTTTCTTAAATGATGGGACAAATAGATTTGACTTTGAATTTAAATTGACTTATCGTCTTATGGAAGACAAGCCGGTCTGGATTGGGTTGACTAATGCAATAGGGGCATTCTAGTCATCTTACCTCTATTGAGCCCAATGGGCTCGTGAAGCAATTGACAGATTGGATTGGATTTAGAAAGCCAGTTTGGGCTTGAATATGCTTTTGTTGGTTTGTAAGTGCTTTCGGTCTGATCGGAGATCGCCGAGTGGCCAAAATGGGGTGCTAGCAACGGCCCCTCTTTTTCTATCTTTGTTTGCCAAAGACATAAAATGATAAAGTAAGGGCCCTATTTGGGTTACGAGGCGATCGGAGAGACTGAAGTTGATGAATTTGGAAACTAATTTTTGAAGTTGAGGATGATTTTTTAAGTGACTTTTTTTTTTGGACAAAAAGTTTGGAAAACCTCTGAAACATTTTGAAATGGGGCTTTTGAAAGAAAAGCTTGGGAAACTGGACATTTGAATTGGATAGAAACTTTTTGAAGTGAAATGTTTTAAAAACCAGGAAATTGATTTGAAATGGGGCTTTTGAAGAAGAAGCCCGGGAAATTGAGATTTTTGAACCTGAACCTTTTTAGAGAAAAACTTTAGAAAACTTTTTGAAACAATTCTGAAATGAACTTTTGAAGGGGAAAGCTTGAGAAACCGGGGTTTAGAAACTTTTACTTTTTGCACAAAAGTTTAGGAAACTTTTGAAATAGAGCTTTCGAAGGGGAAAGCCTAGGAAACCTTAACAAGCACATTTTTTGAACGAAAAAGTTAGAAAAGTTAGACTTGAATTTTTTTTCTTTTGCAAGGGGAGAAAGTCCAAGAAACCCTGTCATTTGACGGGAGATAAAAACTTTTGGAGGAAAAAGTTTTAAGAAACTGATAAGATTGATTTTGAATCTAAAACTTTTGAGGAAAATGTTTGAAACCGAAATTTGATTTTTTGAGATAAACTTTTGAAGGATCAATTTTGAAACTAGGATTTGAATTTTTTTTATGTAGGACTTGAAATTTTTTAAGTAAAGTTTTTAAAGATAAAATTTGAAACCAGTCTTAAATTTTGAAGTAAACTTTTGAAGGAAAAAGTTTGAAACCGGAAACTTTTTGAGGATGAGAGTTAAAACTCCAACTTTTTGAGGATAAAAGTTTAGAAAACCGAGAATGATTTTGAAACCAACATTTGGGGACAAAGCTTAAGAAACTTTTGAAATTGATTTTGAATTTTAAAACTTTTGAGGAAAAATCTAAGAAACCTAGAAAATTATTTCAAAAATGATTTTAAAGGACCCCTTTTTTATATACATACCTCTTACTTGTCGATGAACTCTTATCGGGTCTCTTTTTTCTTGTCTTGTCTTCAGGATGGCTGACAAGGCGGATGATGATTTATGCAGTAGGTGATGGCTAAGCTGAAAGCAACGAGAGCTGCTTTTGGCCAAGGATAGGACTAGCGCTGCTGTCATTTGAGTTGATGGAGGTGACCGGTACACTTTGGTGATCGTACTGGGTATCCGCTAAGCTAGGTTTTGTTGAGGTGGAGTGTGAGCAATTGCAGAGTTGGCTTGGAGAGGATGGAACTGTAAAGTGAGTTATTCCTTCCTGTTCTCCTTGACCTCTTGATTGAATTTCACTTTCAGCTTTCATGAGGCCTTCGAGAGGCTAGTAGCTTCTAAATATTATGTTTAAAATTCTTTCGACTACTGGCGAGAAAGAGGCCCATATTCTGAGGCTTCTTAGGAAGGTTACCTCAACAAGGTTGTTGGAAATGAGCTGAACTTGAGGAGTCATGGGAGGTTGTTCTGTGTTTGTAGTTCTTTTGTGCTGGCTTGACTGTTGAGTTTTGATTTTGGAAGACAAGATATGATTCTTGCTAATGTGTCTCTGGAAGGATTTTGCTTCTCCAAGAGTCTTGAACTGATTTATGAAGGAGGTGAGGTCTCCTTTAATGGGTTCAAAATATCTGGAAAGTCAAGCATCTCTGATTGGTTCTTTATTTGATGAGGATGGTAGGCCATTGCCCCAGTCTTCATGGCTTGGAAAGGTTTAAATTAGGACAGATTGGGAGGTCGAGGGTGGGACATTGCCCCATTCTCTATTTCTTGTTGGTTATAGACCGTAGCCCAGGCTGTGTGCCGTTTCACTTCTCAGGGCCTATATGACATGAGAATTCTATCTAGTTGAACTTCTTCTCTTGAGCTAGTCACCTAGAGATTCTGACTTGGATAAGAAGCCCGCCTCTTACCATGCTTCTATTTCTGGAGGCCTTTCCTTTGATGAATGCATAGGTTTATGGAGGATGGGCACGGATGCATGCCCTAGTTGGTTGTGACCTGGCTAGCAGGATGATGGATCTTGTCATGGTGTCGAAATGTTGTATTTTGGAGACGCCTTCGAAACTTGAGAAACTTTCAGGAGGTGCCCCTTGAACTTGTACCTATCTTAGTATCTCATTAACAAATATCAAGATATAACAGAGTAATCTTAATAAATGACTTATAAAATTCATACTTTTCATTTTGCCATGCTAAGTTTAGAAATCTGCTACCAATGTAGGTTCGCCACAGGTTGGCATCCCTTGACCCATTTGTTGAGGCGTGAGACTTTACTGCTTCATTGAGGCCATCTTGGATTGCTGATCAAGAGCATTGACTCTTTTTCTTTTTTTATTTTTATTTTTCTCTCATTTAAGCTATTTTCGCCACCTGTGCCCTTACGGGTTTTCACAGATACCGACTCTACCATTGTTGCACGTCAGCACCTGTTTTTGGGTTTTCACTGCATCGATAATTTTGTATCATGCCATAACCCTACTTTTTTTACCCATGGCATCCCGGAGGGTTTTCACTATGTCCTCAGGCCATGCCTTTTCTTATGTTTTCTCTCGTTGATGCCGATGAAGATGACTCCTTGCCTGTTGTTGACTGAAGTTGTTGCTTTGATTGAACACTGTTGATGTTACTTTTGACAGGGCTGTATTAAAAAACTTGTTGAGTTAGGATAGAATTTTTCTTCTTAGAACTCCTTCTGCTAGATAGAGCACTTCCCAATATAACCATCTTACTTTGAAGAGCAATGAGAATAATGACCAATTTGATAGGTCTTTTTTTGGACTATAACGTGAGCTAGGTGTTGGATTTTTGAAAGAATAGGATTAGAAGGCTCAAACCTACCATTCTACTAGGCTTTGATTCCCATTATCACTTTTAACAATTTCATCCCTTTCTTACCCTCTACTTTTATGACTAATGCTGAGGTCGTTCATTTGATAACTTCGACCTTTGCAATACTAAATTTTTCACATTCATTTTCTCCCACCTACCTAGAGAAAACTGTCAGACTCTTCTTATTCGTTTTCTGCCACTTGGTAGAAAATGACACTGCTTGAGATTTTTTTTCTTTGACATGTAACGCTACCCTTTTTTTTTTCTTACCCTGCCCCTATGCTATGGCTTTTGACCCATTATGGGTGGTGATCACCAGGCTGGTTATATGATGGAAATATGACCAGCTCAAGGGGGTTTTGCAAGGGTTCTGTTTAACTGTATAGTAAAGGAATTGAGGGCCTCTCTTTATTATGATCATCGTCATCATTGCTCTATCAGAGTTTCTAATTACACAAAGTAGTGTTTTATCAAGCTTGAGTTGATGGGTGCTGGGAAAACTTCCTTGTTCGTCTCTACCAGGATCAATGACTTCGAGTTTTCATTGTTGGAAATGAACTTTGCTTCTAGCTTTCTACCAGGCTGGAGATGTCTTTTTGGTGATGAAGTCTCTTATCGAGGTTTGATTTTTTTGCTGAAAGATCTGGAGATGCGTCTTTGATTGTACCAGGCATAATAGATGACATGTTGTTCTCTAAGAGGCAAGGCTGCTCATATCGCCTCTGTGGTTTAAGTTTCCCTGAGGATTTAGAGAGACGGTGTTGTTGCCCCAGTTGAGACTCTGACTGGGACTTTGTGAAAGGGTAGCTGCTCATGCCAACCTTTGTGATCTTCTTGACTATTGTATTTTGCTAACTTAATGGTCTCCTTTGTTTGTAGATGGTTGGAAATTGAGATGTTGTGATTGATTTTGAAGTTTTGTTATCATGTGGTGTTTTAGGTTACTAATGCTATCTATTACAATCTGTAGAGGACCTCTGAGAAGTCTTTAGGGTCAAAAGATGCCAACCTTCAAGATACCCTACAAGTTTCATTTTTCTAGAAAAAAAAATTTTAGCATGACAGAAAAAGCATTTTATGATCAAGAGTCCTCTATTTCAAATTAGCCTGTTACACACTTGATATTTACATGACACTTCGATAAGCTAAAATCAAGGGTTCCTCCCATAGGCTTTACCAAGGCCTTCAGGGTCTGAAAATTTGATGGATGGTCCAGTCGGCTTGTCCGATGCTACTAGATTGGCGAGACCTTGAGGAGAGTGAGCCGGTAGAAGATAAGGCATGGATTTTTAGTCGATGATTAGGGATGGAATGACACTTTTTTTTTTTTTTTTTTTTAGGAGGATCACCCCATAGCTTGTGCCCCTAGTCCCTTCTCAAGTTGGTACGTTCTGCTACTAAGGTAGTTGGTGATCATTTTCCTAACTGTCAAGTGACTGGAGGGTTTTGTCATGTCGATGCATAGATGGCGATTGTTAGAACATGGTGTGGAGGTTGCTGCTTGAGAGGTAACACTTTGTTGATGAGCGGTCAATCCCTTCTGCTCTTCAATGGGCTGATCCTTGCAAGAGTTATGGATTAGGTGAGACTACGGAGCGATACATAGCTTTGGTTGTGCTCTTGGGCCTGGAAAAATAAAAAGAAAAGTAAATGGAATTAGCATGTGGAGTTGAAGACCTTATGTAATATATGTCCTATGGAGGTCCCTGCTACGTAGGAATCTAGGCATGATGCTGAGTCCATTTTGAAGGTGGCGTGTTGCCCCTACATTCAATACAATACCTCTTTGGCATGGGCCAATCAATGCTTCTTTGTTTGGACAATCTCGTCTCCATGGACGGAGAGAGATTTAGGTCTCTCTTGGGATACGGTTTTATGCATACCATGAATCCTTAGGGTTGAGAAACCCTTGGGAGCTTTGATAGATTTGATTAATATAAGATCGGATTGTTCCTTTCTCTTTACAGCTGATGAAAATGCGTTGACTTGAGTTTCTTAAAACTCGTGTCTTTAGAATGAATATTAATGCATGAGCATGATAGTAATGAATATGCGCACAGCATAATGACAATAGATAAGCGGTTTAGGAAACCCCTTTTTCTATCCTTGCTTTGTCTTTAGTTTTCTTGGTACTTGAGAGGTGAGGGGGAGGACAAATGACACGAAACAAATGAGAAGTTAGTGCCTTGATTTGAAAGTTTGTATGCAATACATGCCCTATGGGTGCCCTTACTTTGAGAGGGGGACTAAGCATGCTGTGTTTGCTCACTTTTGGAGATAGAGGGTTGTTCCTGTATGCAATACCATACCTGTGCCTGTAACATACATTTATTTATACATCTGTTCATTCAAGGGAAGTAAATAGATGATTTTATTACATTGGATTTTTCTAGTAAATGGAATTGAAAATAAATAGAAAGGGGAGTGAGAACATTTTTCATTAAAGTTTCCACCTATCTACTATTAGAAGGGAAAACATAAACTACTCTTGAGTCTTCAGTTTTGCCTTTTTGATGTCCAGAGGTCATTGAGCAACCTTGTCTTGGGATTTTGCCCCTTATCTTGTGGCAACCTTATCTCCATGAATGAGAGGGATTGGGGCATTGGGGCCCCTCTTATGAAATGATTCTTGGATGCATGCCATGATTCTTAAGGTTTGGAACCCTTAGGCATTGGGTAGGCTTATGATCTAAGATTGGCTTGTGGGCCATTCTCTTTAGGGTTGATCATATGCATGGAGTGCAAGTGGCTTGAGTTACTTTAGAACTCTTGCCGTGGGATGATTACATATGCATGAATAGTTTAATGGCATGAATGATAAGATATTGATAACAAAGAATTCACATATTTAAGCATAATAACAACAGAAGTAAGGAAATTGAAAAGCAGTCACTCTTTCCTTCTTGGTTTTGAAAAGAAACGTGCCTTAAATGAGGTAGAGATTCGACTATGCATGGGTGCTATATGAATATGAGGTTGAGGGCTACTAATGCTGCCTAAAAAGCTCAACTTCCAGATCTTCAAACCTAGGCCCACACCTCAGGGTGGTGCCATTATAGGTTGGTAATCTGAGCGGGGAAACTATCTAAAGACTGTTAGTTAGGTGACACATCTGCCAACCACTAACAATCAATGTACTGTTCCTCCTTCTAACTATAAGGTAGTAACCATGGTCAATATTCCATGAAGATGCACATACAAGTGTGTGTGTGATTTTGGAAATTGGAGGAAAGAGCCCAACAACTCATATACATCCTGTCATACATAACATATATGGCAGTTTATAAACATAAATTAAAATGTGAACAAGAGTCTACCTACAAAATAAATGCACAGAGTTAGTACTTTTCAAGGAACTCAAATGTAAAATAAAGTATGATGTATGAACAATGCAAGAGCATGTAATGAATGCAATGTTTAACTTTTTACAAAACAAAGACCATTTTGAGAATTTTGAAATTTTGAAAAGTTTGGAAAGTGGATATAATTAAACAAGGTAACCGGCAAGCTTAAGGTGAGTAAAGGGTGATTGGACATGACATAGGCCTAAACCTCTAATTGTCCCCAGGGGAGTCGCCAAGCTGTCGCACCCTATTGTCGGACCAAGCCCTCTTGGCTCGAGGAAAAGTACGGTACTCTCTCATTGGAACTCATCCTCCTAGAAAGGCAAATGCGACTGGATTTGAATTTTTGAAATGGAATTGATTAGGGCTTTTTTGAAAAGGTCTTTAGGAATAGCCACCTAACATATTTAAAGATGTGCTAGGTCATCTACACCAAGTAAAACCCGAGGGTTAAACTTAGGTTTTGGAAAGTATTTTTGAAAGACGTCCTCATGAGAAGGTTTTAGAAAGTAGGGTTGTTCGACAACCCTAAAAATGTTGGAAAACCCTTTTGAAATTTGACTCTAGTTTTGGTCTTTGAAACAAAAATTCTTAAGTCCGAAGGTTGGTTACGTGTAGGAAAGATATCCTAAGACTATCACCCTATCCCGCCCTAGCGGTACTTATGTCTATTCACCTTTCACTCACCTAATTATGACTCACCGGTTACTTATGTTTAATGCTATCCACTTAAAAAACGTTTGAAAAACAAAGTTTGAAAGATGGAATTGAGTTTGAAAAGGGTTGTGACCGCACCCCATGAAGTGTTGCCTACATACCTCTTAAAAGAGAATCAGGTCAGCCGTAGTTTGGACAAAAGTCCGAAAGAGTTGGAATTTTGAAGTGGGTTTCTATTTCTAGAAAGTTTTCATTTTTAGAACGTTTCCATTTTTAGAAAGTTTCCTTTTTAAGAAAGTTTTGAGTTTGAAAATATTTCTTTTTTAGGAAAGTTTGACTTTGAAAGATTTCTTTTTCAGGAAAATTTGATTTGAAAACGTTTCCTTTCCAGAAAGATTTAGATTTAGAAATGTTTCATTTTCAAGAAGATTGGATTTGGACATGCTTCCTTTTCAGGAAGGTTGGATTTGGAAATGTTTACTTTTCAGGAAGATTGAAATTTGATTTGAAAAGACTGAAATTTAATTTGAAAAGATTGAGATTTGATTTGAAAAGATTTGATTTGATTTGGAAATATTAGATTTAAAAAAGATTTGATTTGAGAATTTTGAAAATATTTTATTTCCTTTTTTGAAAAAGATTTGATTTGTTTCCTTTCGAAAAGATTTGAAAAGATTTGGAAGATTTGAGAGGGTTTGAAAAGATTTAGAAATGTTTTGTTTCCTTTTTGAAAAAGATTTGATTTACTTGAAAAAGGTAAGTTTGGATTGTTTCCAAAATGGGAGGAATTGATTTAGGGTTTAAATTTGGAAGGTTTTAAAAAAGAGTGATTTGAGGGATTTAAAATGGAAGGTTTTGATTTGATTGATTTTAAAGAGGAAAATTTGAAAAGGAAAGGTTTGATTGATTTGGAAAGTGGGGATTTTGAAGGTTTGAAAAAGGTACTATTTTGGTTTTAAAATGAAAGGTTTCCAAGTTAGCAAAAACGGAATTTTCCTAGGATTGAGCTTCTAGGGTATAACAAATGCAAGTTTTGTAAATGGTTAGAAAACTGAGTCTTTCGAAAATATGTTTTAGGGCCCGAAACCCTGACTTGGATTTTAGACATCCAAATGAATATCGCACTTTGCCTGAAGCCATTTTAGCCATAGAAAGGCTAAAATTGCTTTAAGCTTGTGGCTTTGAAAAACAATAAAGACACGAAGCCAAAAATGTAAACCTTTCGGGTCCTTTTGAATGTCACACTTTTCTTGAAACAACCCTACTCATGAAAAGAGTAGGATCATTTCGAGACTGTGATTTTGAAAATAAACAAATGTAGGCTATCGGGAGTAATTTAAAATGTTATACTTTTCTAGGAAAACCCTAACCATAAGAGGGTTAGGATCAACCTAGAATGGTGGTTTTGAGAAAATAACTTTGAAAATGATTTTAGGAGATAAAGAGATGGTAAGAATGCAAATGCATGACAACAATAATAATGGCATAAAACATACAAGGCTAGGTATCACCACATTGCAAGAGGGCCCTAGGGCCATGCCGTGAAGCAAGTGAAGGCCAAGAAGAGAGTCCCAATTAGTAATCTTCTCTTATTCACTCTCGACATGGACTTAACATCCTCTTATTCCAAGTATGCAAGAAAAGGGGGTTTAGAGATAGGGAATTAAAAAAAAGAAGAACCCAAGTGGGTTCGGAGGAAGAAAAGAAAGTGGGGGAGTACAGAAAGGTAAACTAGAGATTACCTTGTCTCGTTCCTTCTTTCTTGGATGGAGGCTCTGAACCTTGGACTCAAGAAGACTTCAGGAGCTTCCGGGCAGCGGGGCTAACCTTCGGTGGAGCTTAGAGGCTAAAGCTTTGAAACTTCGGGCTAAGGCTTGGCCAGCAAGACTTAGAGAGAGAGAGAGAGAGAGAGAGAGAGAGAGAGAGAGAGAGAGAGAGAGAGAGCTCCGAGAGCTATTTGGAACAAAGGGGGAGAGTTTGTGGATAAATTTTTGAACCCAAAACAGAGAGGGGGAAGGTCTGTATTTATAGTACAAAAAATAAAGGGTTATGCGCCACTCTTAGTGGTGCATGCTTTGACTTTGGCCATGCGCCACCAAGAGTGGCGCAAGGACATTAATGATGGCTCAAAAAAAGGCTGGATATGGGGCTTGTTTAATGCTGGTCGATTTGTAACCGCTTTTGACAGCCTGAGGGGTTAGTGTGCGCCTCTAGAAGTGGCTCCAGACTAAAAAATGGTCATGCTTCACTCGAAGTGGAGCAAGGAGGTTCTCGTTCAAAAAGAAAAGTGCTGAATAGTGGGGCCCAACCAAAAATGGAAGGGAATACTTTGAAAAGTGTCTTGGAGGTTGTCGGTTTGATTCCTAGAACGAGTGTGGTTGAAGGGAGTGACCAAATGGCGGTCGCCTCATCCCAAGAGCTCTAGGGTTTACCAAGATTGACCGGGGTTGACCAAGTTGACCAAAGTTGACTAGGATTGATCAGGGTTGACTGGGTTTAACCAGGGTTGACTAGAGTTCACCAGGGTTGATTGGGGTTTACCAGAGTTTATTGGGTTAACCAGTGTTAACTGGGGTTGACCATAGTTAACTGGGTTAACCAGATTTGACTGGGGTTACCTAGGGTTGACTGGGGTTAACCAGGATTGATTGGAATTGACCAGAGTTAACTGGGGGGTTGCTGGTTTGTACCCAGAGCCGGTGTGGTTTCCTAGGGCATTTGGATGCCTAGGGGCAAAATGGTCATTTTGACCAGGGAACCTCTGGGAAGGACCGGGGTTAACTGGATGGCACTGGACATTCTGGACTGTCTAGGAACAGCCTACGAAGGTGGTCTTACCGTTCTGATGACTTGGTACTTTCTCGGAGAACACGTTGGGCCCGTAAGGGGAGAAATGGTCATTTTTCACTGGGATGGGCTAGTAGATGTCGATGTTGACTAGTCTGGATCTGGTTTGGACTTCTGCCAGAGAAATTGGTACTTTCTCAGTGGATAGGTTTGAAAGGGTCTTACCGCCTTGAGCGATAAACTTTCTCGAAAGTCATGAGGACTTGGACAATCTTCCGTTCTTAAGAGGTTTGTGCTTTCTCAAAGAACATGCCGGATTAGTAGACATTCTACATTGGCAGGCTAGCTGGTGTCAAAAGTGAACTGCTCCTCCATCTTGGGGACTTAGGTACTTTCTGGAGATGAGTGTGAAAGGGGCTTTACTGGTCCAGAGAATAAACTCTCTCAGTGATCGTGCCCGACTGGATTGAATGGTCTTACCGTCAATGAGGGATCAACTTTCTCGAATGACGAGATAAATAGATTTGACTTTAAATTTGAATGGACTTATTGTCTTATGGAAGACATGCTAGTCTGGATTGGGTTGACTTATGCCACAAGAGCATTCATTTCATCTTGACTCTAGTAGGCCTAGTAGGCCCATGAAACGGTTAACAGATTGGATTGGATTTAAAAAGCCGATTTAGGCTTGAGTATGCTTGTGTTGGTTTGTTGGTGCTTCCAGTCAAACTGGAGATCGCCGAGTGGCCAAAATGAGATGCTAATAGAGTGATAATTCCATCATTAAATAGACCTACAACTTCTTTAAACAATTCTCCTAACACAGTAATCTTAACACCTTTCACATAGCTCAATAATTTTTGGGCCTTTTTCTTATCCTTTCAAAGATTTGTATAGAAGTGCCTCACCAGTTTAGGGAATGTGTTTTCCTTTAAGGTAGCTAAACCCATCCATCCCATTTTTGTAAATTTTGTTTCATACAAAAAACCTAACCCATTAAAGAACTAAAAATCAACAAACCTACCTTTGATGATGTTCCTTGAACTCATTGAAAACTCATATTTGTCTTTGAGTGACTGCTTTTTGAAGTAAAGACTCCTTGCAAGTTTGTTTGATTCTTACGATTTAGTGGTAATATTTTTTCCCTTGTTAGATTTGCCAGCCTTTTTCTTCTTTCCTGGCCTACTGGTGCTCCCTTTATCCTCCTTTCCTATCATTGTCTCTCTCTTTATTCCTTTCTTAGGGCTTGATCTTTTAACCATTGCCTTTTTTGAGCTTGCATTCTGTGCAATCTCCTCCATAACCACTAATTCATTCATCATTGTAAAGGATTAAGGTTACTTAGTGGTTGAGAGAAGGGATCTTAGGTGAGAGTCGTAGATTTTGGAGAGGGAACTTTTGGAAGGGGTGGTTATCGTTTGAAATTTGGGGAGAAAATGAGTCCAGGGTTAACAATAAGGGTTTTTCGGGTATTTATAGTCATATGTGTATGTACTGTATGTATATGCAATGGCGCTAACAATTTGGAATAAGTGTTGTCAATGTGTAATGAAGAACTAATGAAATAGAGAGTTAAATCAAATTGTTGACACTAACACATTATTGTCGACACTTAAACCCACAACATACAAGTTTGCCAGCAAATTAAGTGAATCGACGACAAGATTGTTAGGAGCCTAATATAGCATACTGGTATTGATCTGATAATTTTTTGAAAGAAAAGGACTCTTAATAAGAATATAAACAAATTCAACTAAGAAAATACTTAACTTAAACGGGGATGCATAAACCAAGTTCTCTTCTAATCATGTAAAATCTATCTTCATTTAGTGGTTTAGTAAAAATATCAGCAAGTTGGTGTTCTAAGCAAACAGATTCTAAATTGATATCACTTTTTTTAGAATGATCCATAATACAATGGTGTCTAATTTCAATATGTTTAGTTCTAGAGTGTTGAATTGGATTTTTGGTTAGATTTATTGCTTTAATATTATCATATCTTATATGTATGTGTTTATATGTCAGTCCAAAGTCCTCAATGTGATGTTTAATCCATAAAATCTAAGCACAGCAGCTACCAGCAGCCAAGTACTCAGCCTCTGCAGTTGAGAGGGCCACAGAATTTTATTTCTTACTTGTCTAGGATACAAGCATGTTACTAAGGAATTGGCATGAACCACTAGTACTCTTTCTATCAATTCTACTACCAGCATAATCAGCATTAGAATAACTGACAAGTTCAAAAGATGTACCACTTAGATACCACAAACCAAGATTGTAGGTGGGTTTACGATATCTAAGGATCCTTTTTACATCAGTTAAATGAGATTCTTTAGGATTTGCTTGAAATCTAGCACACATGCATACGCTAAACATTATATCTAGTCTACTAGCAGTAAGATATAACAATGATCCTATCATGCTTTTATAAAGTTTAGAATCAACTAGCTTACCTGATTCATTAGCATCTAACTTTAATAAGAGACTCATTGGAGTTCCAATTGCATTTAGATTTTCAGCATCAAACCTTTTAAGTAGGTCCTCGGCATATTTGACTTAACTTATGAAGATGTCGTCTTTTGATTGCTTGATTTGTAGTCCCTGGGGGTTGTTCAACATAAACTTCCTCATTTATAAAGCCATTTAGGAAAACACTTTTAAGTCTAGCAACAGGGGAAAATGTCTCATCATAGCAAATACCTTCCTCTTGGCTGTATTCCTGAACCACTAGTCTGGCTTTATTTTTTATAACAATACCATATTCATCCATCTTGTTTCTAAATATCTGTTTCGTGCCAATGATAGGATGCCCTTCTAGCCTTGGAACCAGATTCCAAACCTTGCTTCTTTCAAATCGATTCAATTCTTCTTGCATTGCATTGATCTAGAACTCATCACTCTCGGCTTCTTAGAAGATCTTTGGCTCTACTTGTGATAGGAATGCATAATGAGCACATAGATTTTTGAGTGACGATCTGGTTCTCACTTCTTGTATTGGACTACCAAGGATTTGGTTTGAGGATGGCTCTGTACAAATTTCTATTCTTTGGAAAGACCTTTATTTACTTTAATTTGTTCTTGGGTGATAGTTAGTTTAGAATCAGATTCTGTTCTCTTCTCTTCCTCATGAACTTTTGCTTGTGGATTCTTAATCTGTGTAGAACTATTATTCAGCTTACTCACTTCATGATCTGCTTCTTTTATAATAAAACTTAGTATCTTGCTTGCAGGAGTGTCAAATGCATCAAATTTGACATGTATGGATTCTTCAACAGTTTGAGTTCTCTTGTTAAATTCTCTAAAAGCCTTACTATATATAGAATAACCAAGAAACACACCTTCATCAGATTTAGCATCAAACTTGCCTAAATTATCCTTATTATTGTTTAAAACAAAACATTTGTAACCAAAAATATAAAAATAAGAAATATTTGGTTTCCTACCTGTCGCGCCCAGATTTTTCGCACTCGAGGAATACTCACACAACTGGGAAAAATGTTGTACTCTCTCGTTAGAACTCATCCTCCTAGAAGAATGAGTGCGACTAGGTTTGAATTGAAAAATTGGTTTGAATAAAGGGCTTTTGAAAAAAAGATTCGGAGTCGCCACCTAACTTAATTAAGATGAGTTAGGTCACCTAAAAACTAAGCATAATCCGAAAACTACACTTAGGGTTTTTGAAAAACGATTTGAAAATATCTCCTCGAGAGAGGGTTTTTAAGAAAAACAGGTTGTTTGGCAACCTTTGGAAAACATTTAGCCCTTTTTGAAAAATAACTCCGTTTTTGGTCTTTGAAATCAGTGATCCTAAGTTCGGAGGTTGGTTACGTGTAGGGAAGACACACTAAGCTATCACCCTACCCCGCCCTTTCGGTACCTACATGTCAATCTACCCTAGATTCACCTATGAAAGTCTTCGACCAACTGTAGTTCAACCCTATTCACTTTACAAAAACAATGTTTGAAAACTAATTTAGCATGATGCATAATATGCAAGTGCGAGATGAAAGAATTGGAAAATAGATTTAAAAAGAGATTGCTTTGATTTGAAAATAGACTTGAAAAGATGGAATTGAAATTGGAAAGTTTGAAAATTGAGAGTAGAAATTAGAAAATAGAAATTTGAAATTGAAATTTTAGATTTGAAAAGATTTTGAAAACCTCACCCATGAGGGTGGAATTGAAAGTTTGAAAAGTATTGTGACCGCACCTAGGAAGGTTGCCTACGTATCCCTTTGGGGAAATCAAGTCAGTCGTAGTTCGGACCGAAGTCCGATTGAAAATAGATTGATTTGAAGAGAGAGATTGAATTGGAAGAAAGAGATTGAACTGAAAACTGGATTTGATTTGAGATTAGAAGAGGAGATTGAATTTGAGAAGATTGGACTTGCTTTGGAAAGATTGATTTTGGAAAGACTTGGTTGTAGGAAACCTAGACTTAGGAAAAGTAGGAGACCTAGGAAAGACTTGAGATTTAAGAAAGATTAGATTGGAATGTTGGATTTGGAAAGATCTTGAAAGATTTGGAAACTTGGAATTTAGGAAAAATTTAGATTAGTAAAATTTCGAATTAGGAAAGTGTTATTTTTGGAAAGTTTGAAATTACGAAAGTTTTAGGTTTAGGAAAGCTTTGAAATTAGGAAAGTTTCATTTTTGGAAAGTTTTGGAATTAGGAAAGGTTAGAATTAGGGAAATTTTGAATTAAGAAAGTTTTGAATTTTGGAATGTTTGAAAAAGGGAAGTTTTCAATTTAGGAAATGTTTGAATTAAGAAAGTTTCGACTTAAGAAAGTGTTTGAATTAAGAAAAGGAAAAGTTTTGAATTAAGAAAGCTCCATTTTAAGGAAGGTTTTGAAAATAAGGAAGTTTTGAAAATAAGAAAGTTTTGGATTTGGAAAGATGTTGAAGTTTTAGAAAGATTTAGAATTTAGAAAGTTTGGAAGTTTAGAAAGATTTAACTTAAGAAAATTTTGAATTTAGGAAACTTAGAATTTTAGAAAGATTTGAAATTTAGAAAGTTTTAGAGTTTAAATTTTAGAAAGTCTTGAAATTAGGAAAGGCTTGAGTTTAGGAAAGATTGGAAAACTTAGGTTTAAGAAGTTAAGATTTGAAAAGAGGGTAGAATTAGGAAAGGGTTGAATTAGGAAAGATTTGAAAGTTGAGTTTTAAAATTAGGAAATATTTTTATGTTCAGGTTTTGGAAACTTAAGATTTAGGAAAGGAGAAGATTAGGAAATATTTGAATTAAGAAAGAGTTGGATTTTGAAATTTAAAGAAAGATTTAGAGTTTAGGTTTAGGAAACTTATGGTTTAGGAAGCTTATGGTCTAGGAAGGTATTGAATTAAGAAAGGTTTAGATTAGGAAGGGATTGGATTTGGTTTCTAAAAGAAAATATTTGACTTTTGTTTCCAAAAGTGGAGGACGGGATCTAGTTTCCTAAACGGGGAGATTTGATTCGATTTACTAAAGGGAAGCTAGGATTTGGCAAGGATTTGGAAAGGGAGATTTTAGAAACCCTAGATTTGGAAAATCATAGTTTTGACGTAGAAAAGAGGTTTTGGAAACGTGTATAATTTGGACGTGAAAACAAGAGATTTTGGAAACCTATGTTTGGGACAAAGTTTGAAAACCATGTTTTTGGGAAGAAAATTTAGGGTTTCCTAATTGTGGGTTCTAAGGCTTGACTTGGGCTCTAAGGAAAGAGTTTTTGGAAAGTGCGTTTTTGGAAACGAAAGTTTTCTAGAAGGGAAATCCTAGGGAGGAGTTTTTGGAAAGTGAATTTGAAGAGGGAGTTTTGGGAAAAAGATTTTAAAGAGGAGCTTTGAAAAGTGTGTTTTTAGAAACGAAGATTTTAGAAGGAAAATCCTAGAGGGGAATTTCTAGAAGGGAGATTTCGGAAAGAGAGTTTTTGAAAAGATTTTTGGAGAGAGTTTTTAGAAAGTGGATTTTGGGGAGAGGACTTTGAAAAGGAGTTGAAAAAGAGAGATTTTGAAAAATAGATTTTGGAAAGAGTTTTTAGAAAACACTTTTGGAGATGAGAGTTTTAGGAAAGTATGTTGAAAAAGAGATTTTTAGGAAGAGATTTTTAAAGAGAGTTTTTAGAAGGTGTAAAAACATCTCACTTTCCCAAAGCAATTCTAACCATAGGAAGGCTAGAACCACTTTAAGAAAGTGGTTTTGAAAACAAGTTTTTGAAAATATAGACCAAAAGGCCACTTTTAATATAACACTTTTCTAAAGCAACCCTAGCCATAGAAAAGCTAGAATCACCCTAGGATTGTGATTTTGAAAACATGTTTTTGAAAAAGAGCTTTTGATGCAATTTTGAAAACAAGTTTGAAAACGATTTTTGAAAATAACTTTTTGAAAACGAATTTTGGAAGATGCAAGACTATGATATGCACAATGCAATTTGGGGTCGTGAACATACAAGGTTAAGGCTTCACCACATAATCAAGGGGGCCGGACCCACGTGGTCTTTGGTTAGACTAGAAGAAAGCCCCTGACACGGTGACTCTCCAATAGCCCAATCCTACACATGAACCGGGAATCCCCTTGTTTCAAGCATGCAAAGAAAGGGGGGGAAAGAGATGGGGGATTAAAATAGAGAAAACCCAAGTGGGTTGGAGAGAGAAGAGAGAGGGGGGAAGTGCAGAAAATTAAAGAGAAAGCCTACCGTATGTCTTCTTGTTATTTGCGCGCCGTGCGGTCCTCAATCTTCGGTCTTCGTCTTGATCTTCTTCTTTAGTCTTCAAGGTTTGTCTTCAAGCTTTAGATGGCAGCTCTTCAAGTCTTCGAAGGGTGGTTGAAGGCTAGTGTATGAGTGTATGGGGGAGTGTATGAGTGTATAGGAGGCTAGGGTTTATGTATAGTGGCTAGGGTTTGGAAAACCTAGGGAGGCTAGGGTTTAGGAGATGCTCGAGCTCTGTATATCGAAATATAGGATTCTTAGGTTAAGTTTGCAGACCCCTTTCATGTTGAATGAGGCTCTGTATTTATAGAGGTTGGACAAACCTGGCGCCTGTTGCAGTGGCGCCAGGGCAAACTTTACACTAGCGCCACTAGGAGTGGCGCCAGGCCATTTTTTGGCTTGGCGCCACTCCTAGTGGCACCAGCCAATTAGGAAAGGTTTAAGTTCAACAAGCAACGTATCTTTGACTAGATTTGGCCGCCTGTACTAGTGACTACCATGTAAATTTTAGCTTGGCTTCACTAGGAGTGACTCCGGAAAGTTCGGGAATGATTTGAAGGAGCCGGGATTGACCCGAAAGGTTGGAAAGGAGCAGGAATACTTAAAATAGTGTCCTAGAGGTATTTGACTTGAAAAGTGAGGACAAAAATGTGTCGAAGAGGTTGACCGGGCCTTTAGGGGTAAAACGGTCAATCGGACCGGAGAACTGCCGGGACAGACTCGGACTATCCCGGAAAAAGACTTGGGATCTGGAAATATTATTTAGAATGTTCCCAAAGGTTTCTGGTTTGATTCCCAGAGCCGGCGTGGTCGGAAAAAGAGACCGGCCCACTAGGGGCAAAACGGTCATTTTGTACCGGGTTTGCCGGAACTGACTCGGAATGATCAGGAAAGGTAAAGGAAGGTCAAGAACACTATAAAAAGTATTCTCGGGACATTACCGGTTTGATACCCAGAGCCGGTGTGGTCGAAGAAGGAGCCTGGCCCTCTAGGGGCAAAACGGTCATTTTGTACCGGGTTGGCCGAAACTGACTCGGAATGGTCCGGAAAGGTAAAGGAAGGTTGAGAACACTATAAAAAGTATTCTCAAGAGGTTACCGGTTTGATACCCAAAGCCGGTGTGGTTCCCGGGGCATTCGAATGCCTAGGGGCAAAATGGTCATCTTGACCGGGAAGTCTCGAAAAAGGTCCTAGGGGCAGTGTGCTTATTTTTCACCGAAGTGGGCTAACAGAAACTAATGTTAACCTAGGTTTTGAGTGTTTCCGCCACTCTGACGGTGCGAGTATTTCCGCTACTCGAACGGTTGTGTGTGTTTGCGAGTATTTTCGCTACTCGGACGGTTATGTGTGTTTGCGAGTATTTCCGCTACTCGGACGGTTGTGATGGTTTGTGAGTATTTCCACTACTCGGACGAGGTTGATGATTTGTGAGTATTTTCGCTACTCTAACGGTGTTGTGTTGTGAGTATTTCCGCTACTCTAACGGTGTTGTGTTGTGAGTATTTCCGCTACTCTAACGGTTCTGTGAGTGTTTCCGCTACTCTAACGGTTCTGTGAGTATTTTCGCTACTCTAACGGTTCTGTGAGTATTTCCGCTACTCTAACGGTTCTGTGAGTATTTCCGCTACTCTAACGGTTCTGTGAGTATTTCCGCTACTCTAACGATTCTGTGAGTAGTTTTGCTACTCGGACCGTCTCGAGGAATAAACTGTCTCGAGAGTGGGACTGGAAGGGGTCTTACCGTCTCCGAAGAGACGTGCCTGGATTGGAGCCGTCTCGAGGAATAAACTGTCTCGAGAGTCTCGAGGAATAAACTGTCTCGAGAGTAGGACTGGAAGGGGTCTTACCGTCTCCGAAGAGACGTGCCTGGATTGGAGCCGTCTCGAGGAATAAACTGTCTCGAGAGTGGGATTGGAAAGGGGTCTTACCGTCTCCGAAGAGACGTGCCTGGATTGTGAGTATTTCCGCCACTCTAACGGTTTTGTGAGTATTTCCGCTACTCTAACGGTTCTGTGAGTATTTCCGCTACTCTAACGGTTTTGTGAGTATTTCCGCTACTCTAACGGTTTTGTGAGTAGTTTTGCTACTCGGACCGTCTCGAGGAATAAGCTGTCTTGAGAGAGGGATTGGAATTGGAATAAGAAAGGACAATGCCCCTAAGGGCATTTTGGTCATTTTGCCTCTATTTGGGCCTGACAGGCCCGCGAAGCGATGGAAAGACGGAATTTGGACCTAGAGGATTGGTTTCGATTAGAATATGTCCACAATGACTTGAAAACAAGTCTGGACGGAGTGTAGACTGTCGAGCGGTCAAAAATGGGGAGCTTACACTACCTTTCCAAAGTTCATAGGGGGTCTTTCTCACATATCTTCTAAATAGAATTCTATTTAGAACAAAACAAGCAACACTAACTGCCTCAGCCCAAAAATATTTTGGTAAGCCATTTTCAAAAAATATAGTCTTAGCCATTTCCTCACGATTTCTATTTTTCCTTTCAACCACACCATTTTGCTGAGGGGTCCTAGGTGTAGAAAAGTTATGATTAAAATCATATTCATCACAAAAAATTTCAAATGGGGAACAATCAAATTATCCTCCATGATTAGTTCTAATAGCAGAGATAGTAAAACATTTTTCATTTTGCACTCTTTGGCAGAATTTAATAAAGACATAAATTATTTCATCTTTATGTGCAAGGAAATAAGTCCAAGTGAATCTAAAAAAATCATCTACAATAACAAGAGCGTACTATTTTCCACCAAGGCTAAGTGTTCTAGTAGGACCATAAAGATCCATATGAAGGAATTGTAGAGGACTAGATGTTGAAATCATTGTCTTTGATTTGAAGGGTTCTCTGATTTGTTTTCCTTTTTGGTGTGCATCACATAACTTGTCTTTTTGAAACTTGATTTTAGGTAATCCAATTACCATGTCATATTTGGCAACTTTTGAAATAATACTCACGCTAGTATGTCCTAATCTTCTATGCCATAACCAAGCATTATTGTCATTCAAGGCAAATAAGCACTTAAATTTGCATGTAGACAGATCATTTAAGTCAAATATATAACTATTTCCATGTCTTGTTCTAGTGAGCATGATATGACCATCAATAGTATTAACTACCACACACTTAGAAGACTCAAACATAACTTTGAAGCCTTTATCACAAAGTTGACTGATACTAAGTAAATTGTGTTTAAGACCTTTCACCAAGAGCACATCTTTAATAGAGATAGAGAAATTCTTACCAATGTTTCCAATTCTAGTAATCTTACCCTTACTATTATTACCAAAAGTCACCAGGCCTCCATCTTTGGGTAAGAGAGATAAGAATTAATTTTTATCTCCAGACATATGCCTTGAACATCCACTGTCCAGGTACCATAAATCCTTCTTGACTTTAGATTTGAAACAAACCTGTAAAATAGCAGTTTCAAGGTTTAATTTTTGGTACCCACTCCATGTTGGGTCCTAAAGGGTAAGTGACAATAATGTGTTCTTTTAGGATCCACTTCTTCTGAACATTTCTGCTTCGCACATTTCTTAGCCAACATTGATTTGCAAAGTGTCCAATTTTTTAATAAAAATGGCATCTGACTTTTGAAACACTTGGTGAAGCAAAGAAATTTTTATATGATTTTTTCTTTATCAAAGGATTGTATCCAATTTCTCCTTTGTCAAAAGTGCATCGTTGATTTCCTAATAAAGAAACAAGGTTTTCTTTTCCTTTTACAAATTTTTCTAAGGACTTATTCAAATCCTTGACTTTTTCATTCAACAAACTATTTTCCTTTTTTAGAAGATCATTCTTAGAAATTAGAATTTCATTTTCTTTAGTAAGGTAGAAATCATTTTCTTTAAAAGACTATTTTTGACTCCTGATTTTCGAAATTTAGACAAAAGATCTTCAAAAGCTTCTTATAATTCATCAAAGGTGTAGACAGAAATAATTATCTCTTTTTCTCCTTCAAGGGCCATCAGGCAAAGGTTGGCTACTTCTTCAATGTCAGAGTCATCATCTAAGCTGGATTCCTCACTTCCACTTAGTGTTGTAGTTCTTTGCTTCTCTTTCTTCTTTTCTTTAGCTGTGGACACTCTACTTTGATGTGTCTAGGTTTCTTACACTCAAAACAAATAATGGTTGAGTCTGTTTTGCTAGTTTCTCCTTCGAATTCTGGTTTTCTTCCTTTTTTCCATTCCTTTCTCATGAACCTTTTGAATTTCCTGGTGATGAGTGCTAGTACTTCATCTTTATCATCATCATTATCTTATCTTTCTATAGTGGATTTGAAGGCAATGGTTCTCTTCTTCTTTTCATCATCATCTTGTATGTTCTACTTTTGGGTTAAATCATAAGTCATGAGTGATCTCAGCAATTCTTCCAAGGGCAGAGTATTGAGATCCTTAGCTTCCCGAATAGCTGTCACTTTAGCCTCCCAAGTTCTTGAGAAGGATCTGAGTATCTTCCTTACCTATTCACTATTAGTATATATCTTTCCAAGAGACTTTAGTCTATTTATGATATCAGTAAATCTTGTGAACATCTCAGTAATGGATTCATCCGGGTTCATTATGAATAGTTCATAATTATCTACATGCAAGTTAATCTTTGATTGTTTACTTGGTTAGTAACTTCATGGGTGACTTCCAATTTATCTTATATTTCCTTAGCAGAATCGCACACAGACATTCTATTAAACTCATTTGGATCAAGAGCACAATACAACAAGTTCATAGCTTTAGCATTCAATTACATGAGTTTTAATTCAGATTCATCTCATTCATCTTCAAGCTTGATCACAACTATCCTTTCTATGGTCTTAGTAAAAATTTTAGGTCCATTAACAATAATTCTCCATAGTTCATAGTCCACAGACTAACTAAAGATTTTCATTCGATTCTTCCAATAGTTATAGTTAGTGCTATTGAACATAGGTGGTCTATTTGTAGATTGTCCTTCAACAAGAAAGGTTCCAACAATATTAGCCATGGATCTTGCTTGAAAATGTGAAACCTAATTACGAGCACCAGGCTCTAATACCAATTGTTAGCTCAAAAATCAACACAATAAGGGTTTATAAAATAATTAAAATGAAATGATATACCGATACACAATTTAAGAGAAATTAGACAGCAATTCAAGATTAAGTAATAGAATCAGTTGATATTTAAAATTAGAAGGAACTTTTTAAAACAATCCGATTCTTCATAGGCAAAATGTGGGTAATAAGAAATATTCTCAATGAATACAAATTCTAAGGATGAGAAGCAGTTACCAAATTCAATCAAGTAGAATGGAAATCAATGCTTGAGGTTAAAGGTGCAAATGACAGTTTAACAAGACCAACATAAAAAGAAATGAGGGCACCTGAAATTTTACAGAGGTTTAGCCAAACCCTTGCCTACGTCCTCTCTTCCTCGATCTTCTTCAAAGGTTTTCCACTATGTAAAAATCCCTTACACAACTACTAGTTTTATCAAGTGCCCAGCTCACTTTTATAACCAAGAGTTTACAACAAACTCTTAGCAACAGAGAAGCTCGAAGTTAGGTCTCTCAATCTTACCAGTGTGCCATATAGCTACACCTTCCTCTCAAAGGTGTAAAAAACCTTTTAAAAACATAAATGGGGAAGCTATACAAGGTTGTCACTCTCAAAAGTGAGTAAATAAAAGTTAAAGCTCAGATTCTTCCTTTCAAACAGTAGCAGAAAATAGAACAGTGAAGAATGTTTTAATCTTTTGGCTTCTTATTCTTTAAGGTCTTTGTTTTCTTATCCTTCAATGTCTTTGAGAACTTTTATATATATTCTTCCCTTCAATTCAACCATTAGAGAAGGTGGGAGTGTATTTAATGCGCGGGTGGCTCTGTCACAACGTTTAAAAAAATGACCGTTGGAGCCTAAATTGTCAGCAATGAACCTTCAAGGTGTCGACCATCTCGTTCTACTTAATCTTCATCTGCTTACTGAATGTGTCAACAACCTTAGATTATTGTCGACCATGTTTAAGTCCTTTTTACTTCTGAAACTGAGGTCATTGATAGTGTCAGCAAGATGCGATAATTGTCGATCATCTCAGAGCACTTCCATAAATCAGTCTTCGATGGTGTCAACAAGTTTAGCACGATGTCGACCATCCTCTGGGACTATTGACTTTGATAGCTCATTAACTTTAGATTATTGACCATCACTTGAAGGTGTTGACAATTTGATCGACGAATCGCAACTATGCATTTCTTCAATATTGTCGATCATCACTTCAAGGTGTTGGCATTCTGATTAAGTTTCCAAATTTGACTTCTGAAGGTTTGACCATCTTGGAATGTGTTGACCATAACTTCAGACGTTTTCTTGAACTTCAATCTCTATTAAGGTATCAGCCAACGACTAGCAGATCTTTCATTGAGACTTAGCGACTTTCAATGGATTATTTGAACATGAGGATCGAGGGTCTTCTTTGGAATAAACATACTTGACATGATACTGCAAAATATTTGTCAATTTCTTCTTTGAGCCTTCAACCATATGTCAGCAATGTATTAGAGGTGCTGACAATGCCCTTACTGTTTTCAATCTGTTCTCTTCATATGAGCTATAAAGTGTCAGCAATGTAACCTTATTGTTGACAAAGTGACAACGCAAGAGTTTCAATATCTTTAAGAAGAATTACATCATCTTGTTTCAATAAAGCTGCAAACTCACAGTAAGGTATTAAATATTAATGACATGATTTTGTGATCATTAAAATACACAGAGATCAACCATTTGGTCAACATCCTTGCCATGGCCACTTTTCTGGCTATGTTGGCAGAGCTTTCTCCAGTTTTTGCATTGAGGTTTATAATCTTTCTCACCTTGAAACCGTTTTCTATCATCTCCCCTTGCATGATAAGCTTAAAGAAGCTTTTCTCTACACTTGTGCAGAGCTTTTCATTGTATATGCCTTGGAAAGTATGCACGAACAGTTGCACATACTCATTCTCTTCTAAAGGAGAATTGACTTGTGTTGCTGCTTCTCTCTAACTAAGGGTATAGCTTTTGAAGTTTTCTTTTTCTCCTTTGCACATTGTCATTAAGAACCAACAGTCAGAAGTTAGATTTATGTTGTGGCAATATTGGGCCTTGAATGTTTTAACCAGTTCCATCCAGGTAGTGACCTTCTTCAGATCAAATCGAGCAAACCATTGTAGAGCCGACCCCGTTAAACTGTATTGAAAAAGTTGCATGAGAAGTTTTGGATCGTTCCCATGGCCACTCAATACCCCAACATAATGGTTAAGGTGAGCTATGGGGTTGCCAATGCCGTAGTACTTTTGAAAGTCAAGCATTTTGAACTTGGCCGACCTTGGATGATTCGGGAAAAAGAAGAGCTCATCATAGGAAGTGAGCCTAAAAAGGTCATGGCCATGGAGGCTTCGTAGTGAATCTTCCAAACCTTGGATCTTCAAGCTAAGAGGGTCTGGGAAGATTCTTTTTATGGAAGGTGAGAGCAATATGGTCTCTTCTTCTTCAGTGTTGGCCCCTTTAAAATCCTCTTTGTTTTTCCCCGTACTGTCGAATTAACGCACAATCCTCTTATTGACAGGTTTAAAGTCCTTGGGAAAAACCGTGGATGATGATTTGGCTAAAGTAGCATCTTTCATAGCCATGACTTATATGAGCTTAAACATCTCGTCGATCTTGGTTCTTATCTCATTGACCTCCTCTCGAGAGACTGAGGAGGATTCATCAAGATTAACTGCTATTAGTAAAGGTCTTTGTCGGGTAATGATCGAGTCTCTAGGTGGCTGTAAATCTTTCTTACAAGCAATGATGTCTCCTTATGATGTAGTCTCAGCAGAAGAAAAAGAAAGAAAAAGAAAAACAAAGACACAAGTCTTGAGTTAATGTTTGATATTTAGAAAGTTTTATGCGATGTATGCCATAGGGGGGTCCCTTCTTTAAAGGGATGCTAAACATGATGCATTTGGTTCACTTTTGGAGACAAAGGGTCTGCCCCTGTATGCAGCTACCTTACCATCAATTGAGAGCATACATTCATTCATTCATTCATCCGTGAAAAATAAAAAAGTACATTGAACATTGAGTTTTGAATATAAAGAAATCAAAGGACATTTAAATAGGGGGGAAGGGAAATATTTTCTTTAGGCCTTCCACCTATTTAGTTTTACCAAAGAGTATCCTAAACTACTTTCAAGTCATTGGATTTGTCTTTTGTTGATGTTGAGAGATCATTGAACTGATTTTGCTTTGCGGGTTGCCTTTTGTCTTCTTGGCAACCCTATCTCCGTGAGCATAGAGGGATTTGAGGCCCCTCATCATAGAATAACTTCAAATGCATGACATGAGTCCTTAGGGTTACATGGGTAGGTTTTATGTAAGGAAGAATGAGTTTAGTATCACCCTCTACGAGTTGATCATATGCATGAAAATGTAGTGACTTGAGTTACTTTGGAACTCTTGTCTTGGAATGGAGTATTAAATGCATGTACAGGTATGCAAGAGTATAAGGAGACAAAGTGCAATAGTAAAGTAAACATGTAAGCATGAACATTTATACAGACATTATAACAACAGAAATAGACAGGAATAAAGGGAAGTAAAGTGGTCACCCTTTCTCCCATGATTTTGAAATTAACGTACGTGTCTTAAATCCGACAGAGGTTCGACTATGCATGGGTTTCTACGTGAATATGAGGTTACTAATGCTTCTTAAGAAAGCTCGGTTCCCAGATCTTCAAACTTAAGCCCACTCCCTGAGGTGGTGCCATTATCGATTGGTGATCCGAGCAGGGGAACTATCAAGAGGCCGTAGGCTAAGAACTGACACAGCATCGACTCACAACTAATATATTGTTACCCTTTCTAATTAAAAGGGTAGTAACCAGGTAATAATGCAAGAATGCAAATGCGAGTGCACGTGTTGTGAGAGTGTGTGTGTGTGTGTGTGTGTGTGTGAAATTTTACAAAATGGAGGAAAGGGCCTAACAACTCCTATCCATCCTATCCATTCCATCCTACTCATTCATGGTATATATGGCAGCTAATAGGACATAAAATAAAATGGTCCACCTACAAAAGAAAATGCATAAAGTTAGTACATTGAAGACAAACTTAATGCATGATAGAATGATTGAATATCAACTGAATGCAAATGATGGCATGTTTTTTAAAGCTGCTTTGAAAAGTTTGATTTTGAAAAATTTGAAGTGGATAGAATTGGACAAATTAATTGAATGCAAATGATGGCATGTCTCTAGGTATGGTTTTTCCAAACGTATACCTTGTTGAATTTCTTGTTTCAGCGTGTTTAATATTGTTTATTCATCATTAATATCATGTTAGAACATGTCTAGGATGGTTCTATGTTGTTTACAATTGATTTTTACATGTTTAAGTTCATGTTTAATGGATGTATGTGAATGGGAATGGTGCTGAAATTTTTTGGAAAATATGTATGTATGTTTTTCATACCTCTATCTCATGAAATTAGGTTTGATTCATGTATTGTTTTCATGGGTTGTAATCCTTAATCCATTGGGGTCATTGTAAAGGGCATTATAATCTGAATTTTTTTATGAATACGCTTATTATAGTGGTTCCCCTAAGACCAGTTAATTTTATTTGCAAGCTGTCACGCCCTGGTTTTTTCGCACTCGAGATAATATATGGGAAATACACGGTACTCTCTTGTTAGAACTTATCCTCCAAGAAGGACGAGTGCTACTATGTTTGAATTAGAAAATAATTTGAATAAGGGCTTTTAGAAAAGATTTGGAGTCGTCACCTAACTTTGTTAAGGTGAGTTATGTCACCTAAAACTAAGTAAAGTCTGAAGACATAAACTTATGGTTTTTAAAAAGGTTATGGAAAAACTTTCTCTTGAGAGGGTTTTTAAAGAAAACAGGTTGTTTGGCAACCTTTGGAAAGATTTAAGCCCTTTTTAAAAATAACTTCATTTTTGGCCTTTCAAAAACAGTGATTCTAGATTTTGAGGTTGGTTACGTATAGGAAAGATGCACTAGGCTATCACCCTATACCACCCTTGCAGTGCCTACATGTCTTTTCAACCTAGGTTTACTTATTTAGAATCTCCGGTTATCCAATGTCCAATGATATCCACTTTAAGAATTTTAAAAAGAGATCTGAGTCATCACTTTAGGGATAATATGATGCATGATATGTAAGTGCATGAAAAGAATTTGGAAAGAGATTTTGAAAAATGGAATTGAAATTTTAAAAAAGGCTATGACCTTATCGACAAGGGTTGCCTACATATCCCTTTGTTGGGAATCAAGTCAGTCGTAGTTCGGACTCGAGGTCTGATTGAAAATAGACACTTTGGGGTCTTATTTGATTTGAAAAGACATTTTGGGGACATCAGATAGTTTGACTTGAAAAGGGTATAATTTGAACTTTGATTAGAATATTTGAAATTGAACTTTGATTTGAAATTGGCTTAGATTTGAAATCGAACTTTGAAGTAGAACTTGGACTTATTCTAGAAAGATTGAATTGAGCTTTGAAATCATCTTGACTTGGAATTGGGTTTGAAAACCATCTTGATTTAGAAAAGAATTGAAGTTTCCTAACTGAGGGTTAGGGTTGAACTAGGGTTTTGGTCTCCTAGGGCTTAGGTAACCTAGGGTTTAAACATGCACTTAAAAAGTTTGATTTTGGAAAAACTTTATTTTAGTAAGTTTCAAATTAGAAAAGTTCAAAATTAAAAAGTTTTGAAATAAGAAAGTTCTAAATTAGGGAAGTTCTATTTTAGGAAAGTTTCCATTTAGGAAAGGCTCAATTTTGGAAAGATTTGATTTTGGAAAGATGTGATTTAGGAAAGGTTTAAATTTGAAATTTGGAAAGTCAAGATTTGGAAAATTTTGATTTAAGAAGAATTGAATTTGGAAAGTTGAGTTTGAAAATATTTAACCTAAATTTGAGGTAACTTGGGATTTAAGCAACCCTAGGACCTAGAGTTTATGCAATGCATTTGAATTGGAAAGATTGAATTTTTATTGAAGAATGAAAGTTTTGTTTTTGAAAAGTTTTGAAATTAGGAAAGATTTGAATTAGAAACAATTGGAATCAGGAAATATATGATTTTTATTTCCTAAAGTTGAAGATTGGATTTCATTTCCAATAATAGATGATTTGAATTGATTTCCTATTAGGAAAAGCTTTGATTTGACTTGAAAGGGGAAAGCTTTAGTTTTGGAAATCTAACATTTTATTTGACTTTTGAATTAGGAGATCTATGATTTTATGTAGAAAATGATTTTGAAAACCCATGATTTTATATAGAAAATAGTTTTGAAAACTTATGATTTAATGTAGATGGAAAACTATGATTTTATGTGAGAAAACTAAGGGTTTCCTAGACATGGACCCTAGGGTTTTGACATGAGCTTCAAGGCAAAAAGCTTTTGGAAAATAAATCTTTGAGAAGATTTTTTTAGGAAGTAGATTTGTAAAACTTATTTTAGAAGGGTTTGAAAATAGACTTTTGAAAGTCTCTTAAATATCTTACTTTCCTAAAATGAATCTAATTGTAGGAAGACTAGAACCATTCTAGAGTTGTGATTTTGACAACAACTAGAGTTTGAAACCCTAAATAGACTTTGATGGTCTCTTTGAATGTAACACTTTACTAAAACAACTCTAACTATAGAATGGCTAAAATCTTCTTAGAGTTGTGATTTTGAAAATAACTTAGGGTTTGAACCCAAATTTAGACCTTGATGGTCATATTAAATATAACACTTTTCTAAAACAACCCTAACCATGGAATGGTTAGAATAATTCTAGGAGTGTGGTTTTGAAAACAACTTTGAAAACAATTCCCTTGAATGCAAGTTTGAAAGCAATCATTAATGCAAGTTTGAAAAACATCTTTGAATGCATGACTATGATAGCAATAAGATAATAGGGACATGAACATACAAGGTTAGGCTTCACCACATAACCAAGGGGGCCAGACCCACACCATCTTAGGTGGAACTCAAAGAAAATCCCTAACACGGTGATTCTCTCCAAGACCTTCCTAGGCATGAACTGAGAGGTCCCTTGTTTCAAGTATGCAAGAAGAAGAGGTAGAAAATGGGGATTAAAATGAAAGAAAACCCATGTGGGTTAGGAGAGAGAAGAGAGAGAGGGGGATTACATAATTTAACTAGAAACCTTACCTTATCTTTTCTTTACGTTGATGCTTTGATGGTGGATTTTGTTTGGACTTTGAGTTGATCTTCAAGAGCTTCCAAAGCCTAGACTTGACCTTCAATGGATGCTTGGAGGCAAGGATTTGAGTGTATAGATTATATGGAGGCTAGGGTTTGAATGTATGGAGGCTAGGGTTTGAGGGGGCTTGAGAGAATAAGGGTTTTGAAGGAATTTGAGCTCTGTTTTCATAGAGGCAGAGTTTTTGGAGTGATTTTGCAGACTCAAAATACACAGGGGGTGGCATGTATTTATAGGCAGGCAAAATAGGGACTGGCACCTGTTGTAGTGGCGCCAGGTGAATTTTTGGCTTGGCGCTAGCCACTTTGGGAAATTTTTAGGGCGGTAAGAAACAGATTCTTGACCCTTGTGATGCAAGACAAAAGATTTGAAGGCCTGTCCTAATGACTACCATACAATTTTTGGCCTAGCTTCACTAGGAGTGACTCTTAAAAGTCCAGGAATGATTTGAAAAGTCCTTAGTAACTAAACTCGACCAAAAATGGACTGGAACCCTTAAAATAGTGTCACATAGGCAAATGACTTCATAACCAGAGCTGAAATAGTTGAAAATGGTAACTGGACTACTAGAGGCAAAATGGTCATCTGAACAAGGAAAACACCGGGATCGACCTGGAGTAATTCGTGAGAAGACCTGAAAGTTGGAAACACAATTCAGAATGTCCTAAGGGATCGCTGATTTGATACCTATAGCTAGCATAGTTGGAAAAGGCAACCTGCCCACTAAAGGCAAAATGGTCATTTCACACCAGGTTTACCGGAATGGACTTAGAATGGTTCGAAAGGTTGGGAATACTAATAGAAGTATCCTTGGAAGGTAACCAGTTTGATACCCAGAGCCAGTGCAGTTCCCAGAGGTAATCGGATGCCTAGGGGTAAAATGGTCATTTTGACTGGATATTCTCTAAATCGATCCGAAAGTGACTAGAAGGCACTAAAATATGCTAGATTATCATTGGGACAATCTCGAAAGAAAGGACTTACCACTCTGAGGTCTTAGACACTTTCTTAAGAAGCGTGATGTGGGGCCCAATGGGCAGTTTGGTCATTTTTTACCAGAATGGGCTAACAGGCGCTGGTGTTGACCCAAGTTTTGAGTGTTTCCATTACTCTGACGATATATGACGAGTTGGTTTCCAAAGGTATCCTTTCCTCCAGTAAACGTGTCACGACCAAAAGACGTGTTCGGTCCCGTGACATAAGGGTTTGTTGGCATTCCCGCTATCGACCTGTTTGTGATTGTTTCCATCACTCTGACGGTTGCAATGTTTGTGAATGTTTCCATCACTGTAACGGTGTTCATTTATTCCGAAGACTACCTAATCTCGGGAAGTTACTGGATGGTCTTACTGCCTCAGGGCCTTAGTGCACTGCTCTACCATATCAAGAACTTAGGTTCCGTCCCGGTCGATGGGTGTGAAGGAACTTATCGTTCCGAGGAATTGTATGCTTTCTTGATAAACGTGCCATGTTGGATGGACTTACCGTCTAAGGATCAACTTTCTTGAAAGACGTACCGAATTAAGTTTGACTAGTCTGGACTGGAATTGAGGTTGAAATACGGACTTATCGTTTTTAGGAAAACATGCCAACTGGAATTGGACTGAGCAATGCCCCAAAGGCCTTTTAGTCATTTATCATCTATTGGGCCTAGTGGGCTTCCGAAGTAGTTAATTGACTAGATTGAGTCTAAAAAGCCAGTTTGAGTTTGAAAGTGAGTCTGGTCGAGCCGGAGATTGCCAAGCAGGCAAAAATGGAGTGCTTAAACAAGCTTGTAAACTTCATCAATGGAGAAGAGAACAAAATTCGCGGTTTGGGGACAGCTTGTTTTTGCAAACTTTGGATAGCCATAATTTTGTGCTCGAGAGTTCATTTGAGGTGAAATGTTTTTTCATTTTATGTAACTTTTTAAGATCTACGTTATTATGAAAAGAAGAAGAACATTTAGAGTCAGAATCATCCCAGAAATAGCAAAGTTCTGCCATGGAGGAAGAAGAAAGGTTTCCTAATTTTTCCATGCTTAGTCTCCAAGGCTTTGACTAAAAGATCTACGCTCCAAAGTTAATGGTCAGAGAACTTGCAATCCAAGACTCACAAGGAAGACTAGAGCTTTCCTATTTAGAATAGGAAATAGATTTCTATAAGATATGGGGTTTCCTTGTGGATGGATGTTTTACTTGCCAAATATGCTTAAATACCTATCTTGCTTATATTGTAATTTTGCATGTGCATATAGCTTTCCTTGCAAGACTTAAGTTTCATAGTCATACATATTTGACTAGTCAAACTTTAACTATGATATAGGTGGATCATTCATCTAAATTAGGAAAGTATCTCATTGTCGCGTCCCAATTTGTCGCACTTGGAAAAAACACAAGTAAGAAAAATACAGTGCTCTCTAGTTAGAACTTATCTTCCTAGAAAGACGAGTGTGACTAGGTTTTGAATTAGAAATTGAGTTGAATAAGGGCTTTTGGAAAAGATTTGGAGTCACCACCTAACTTTGTTAAGATGAGTTAGGTCACCTAAAACTAAGCACAATCCGAAAATTATACTTAGGGTTTTTGAAAAGGTTTTTAAAGAAAACAAGTTATTTGGCAACCCTGGAAAGATTTAAGCCCTTTTTGAAAAATAACCCCATTGTTTGTCATTGAAAACAATGATTCTAAGTTCGAATGTTGGTTACATATAGGGAAAATGCACTAAGCTATCACCTCATCCCGCTCTTGCGGTACCTACATGTCTATTCACCCTAAGTTCACTCATTTAGGATCTTCGATTATCCATTGTCCAACTATATCCACTTTGAAAAGAATTTTGAAAAAAAAAATGTTTCATATAACGCATGACATGCAAGTGCAAGAAAAGAATTTGATTTTAAAAATAGATTTGAAGAAAACATTTAAAGTTTGAAAGAAGTTATGGAAATTGAAATCTCGAGAAAAAAAGGTTTTGGAATTGAAAACTTGAAAAAGATTATAACCGCACCCATAAGGGTTGCCTACATATCCCTTTACTAGGAATCAGGTCAGTCATAGTTCGGACTCAAGGTCCAATAGAAAATAGATACTTTAAGGCCCTGTTTGATTTGAAAAGACACTTTGGAATCTTTGAAAAGCTTGACTTAAAAAAGGGATTTGATTTGAGCTTTGATTGAAAGATTGGAAATTCAACTTTGATTTGAATCAAACTTGAAATTGACTTTAATTTGAAATTGAACTTGATGATTTGAAATTGAACTTAGGTATTTGAAATTGAGCTTTGAAGTAGAATTTGGACTTATTATGGAAAGTTTGAATTGAACTTTGAAATTATCGTGACTTAAATTGAAGTTTAAAAACCATCTTGGTTTAGAAAAGAGTCTTAGAAAAGAATTTAAGCCTCCTACCTTTAGGGTTAGGGTTGAACTAGAGTTTTGACATCCTACGACTTTGGTAACCTAGGATTCAAGCAAGCAATTGAATTAGAAAGATTTGACTTAAAATTGAAAGGTTTGATTTTAGAAAGTTTTGATTTAGGAAAGTTCCAAATTAAAAAAGTTTCAAATTAGAGAAGTTTCAAATTAGGAAAGTTTTGAATTAGGAAAGTTTCGAATTAGAAAAGTTTTGGAATTAGGAAAGCATTGATTTTGAAAAGTTTTGAATTTAGAAAGTTTTAAATTTTAGAAAGATTTGAACTTAGCAAGATTTGAAATTTAGAAAGACATGAAAGTTTAAATTTTAGAAAGGTTTGAAAGTTTGAATTTAAGAAAAATTGATATTAGGAAATATTAGAATTAGGAAAGATTTGATAATTTAAAATTTAGAAAGCCAGGATTTGGGAAGGTTTGAAATTAGAAAAGATTTGACTCCTATTTCTTAAAGTTGAAGATTGAATTTTATTTCCGAAAATAGATGATTTGATTTTGTTTCCAAAATTGGAGGATTTGATTTGGTTTCTTAAATTGAAATATTTGATTTGACATGGAATTGGAAAGGTTGAATTTTGAGAATCTTGGATTTGGAGTTCTATGATTTGGTAGGAAAAGAGGTTTTGAAAATCTATGATTTGATATAGAAAATAGAAAGTCATGATTTCAAGAAAGGAATTAGGGTTTGCTAATCATGGATTATAGGGCTTTGACTTAGACTCCAAGACAAAGAGTTTTTGAAAAGTAGATCTTTGAAAAGAGTTTTTAGGCAGTGGATTTGCAAAAAACTATTTGGAAAGAGGTTTGAACATGGACTTTTGCAAGTTTCTCGAATGTCTCACTTTCCTAAAACGATTCTAACCATGAAAAGATTAGAACCATTCTAGGGTTGTGACTTGAAAACAAATATGATTTGAAATATGATCACATTGAATATAACACTTTCCTAAAATAACCCTAACCATGGAATGGCTAGAAACATCCAAGAATTGCGATTTTGATAAAAACAATTTAGGGTTTACACCCAAAATTTGGACCGTGATGGTCACATTGAATGTAACACTTTTCTAAAATAACCTTAACCATAGAATGGCTAGACTCATCCTAGGAATGTGATTTTGAAAACAAGTTTGAAAGAAGGAGACTTTGAATGCAAGTTTTGAAAGAGAACTTTAATGCAAGTTTGAAAACAACTTTGAATGCTATTTTGAATGCAATGTATAAACATGAGAACCACAATGCAATAGGGTCGTGAACATACAAGGTTAGACATCATCACATAAACAAGGGAGCTGAACCCCCACCATCTAAGGTTAAACTAGAAGAAAGCCCCTAACATGATGACCTTCAACAGTCCTTCCTAGGCATGAATCGGGGAGTCGCTTGTTTCAAGCATGCAAGAAGAAGAGGTAGAAGATGGAGATTAAAATAGGAGAAAATCCAAGTGGATTAGGAGAGAGAAGAGAAAGGGGGATTATATAAAAGTAAATAAAAAAACCAACCTCGTATTCTTCTTGCTTTGATTGCTTTGTTTGCTTTACTTGACTTGAACTTTGAGAGCTTTGAAGATGCAACACTTGATCTTCAATGGATACTTGGAGGCTTGTGTTTGAGTGTATAGGATGTATAGAGGCTACTGTTTGAGTGTTTGGAGGCTAAGGTTTGAAGAGGCTTGAGAGAATTAGGGTTTTAAGAGAATTTGAGCTCTGTTTTCAGAGAGGTAGAGTTTTTAGATTAAGTTTTTGGACCCTTTTTATGCAAAAAGAGGGTCTGGATTTATAAGCAATTGAAACAAGAACTAGCGCCTATTGCAGTGGCACCAGTGGGAATTTAACCTTAGAGCCACTAGGAGTGGCCAAGCCATTTATTGGCTTGGCGCCACTAGCCACTTAGAAAAATTTTAAAGCGGCAAGAAACGTATCTTTTCACCCTTAGGACGCTAGGCAAAAGATTTCGGCACCTGTCCTACTGACTACCATGCAATTTTTGGCTTGGCTCCACTACAAGTGACTCCAGAAGGTCTGAAAATGATCCAGAAGGCTGGTGATAGACAAGAATCCTCGAAAGAGTGTCCCGAAGGTAACAAACTTAAGAAAAAATGTCAGAATATTTGGAAAGGCCGATTAGCCCCCTAGGGGCAAAATGGTCATTTTGCACCAGACTTACTGGAATAGACTCAGAATGATTCGGAAAGGTGTTGGAAGGTTGAGAATACTATTTGAAGCATCCTCAGGATATTACCGGTTTGATACCCAGAGCCGATATGGTTCCCGGAGGCGATCAGATGCCTAGAGGCAAAATGGTCATCTTGACCGAATGCTCTCGAAATCGATCTGAAAGTGACTGGAAGGGTGGACTTACCGCTCTAAGGACTTCGTCACTTTCTCAAAAAGCGTGCCAGAAGGGCACAATGGGCAGTTTGGTCATTTTTCACCGGAGTGAGTTAGCAGGCACTGGTGTTGACCCGGGTTTTGAATGTTTCTATCACATTGACGGTGTGTGACGAGTCAGTTTCCAAAGGTATCCCGTTTGTTGGCAATTACCAATGTCGACCTATTTGCGAGTGCTTCCGTCACTCTAACGGTTGCGATGTTTGTGAGTGTTTCCATCACCCTGACGATGTGCGTTCATTCTAAAGATTGCCTGATCTCAAGAAGTTGCTGGATCGTCCTATCGTCTGAGGGATCAACTTTCTTGAAAGACTTGCCAGATAACAGATGTTCTACATTACCAGGCTAGTAGGCATCAAAAGTGAACCGTTCTACCATCTTGGGGACTTGGGTTTTGTCCCAACCAACAGGTTTGAAGGGACTTAATGTTTCGAGGAGTTTTCCCAGTAAACGTGCCAAATTGGATGGACATTCCGTCTGAAGGATTAACTTTCTTAAAAGACAAGCAGAATTGAGTTTGATTAACTTGGACTAGAATTGGAATTGGAATTGGAATTAAAGTTAAAATAGGGACTTACTGTCTTTAGGAAGACGTGCCAACTAGAATCGGACAGAGAAATGCCATAAGGGTATTTTGGTTATTTTGCCTCCATTGGGCCTAGTGGGCCCACAAATTGATTGATTGACTGGATTAAGTGTGGAAAGTTGGTTTAGACTTGAATGTGTGATAGAATGAACTTAGTCAAGGCTTCCTATTTTGAAACTTTTCTATTTTAAACTAGTTTTGTGAAATATCTTTTTGGTAAAACTTGTCAAGTTTTTTAAATCTTTTAGATAACATACTTATGTACTTTTCAAAAGTGACAAGTTTCCAATTTTGTAAAAGTTTCCAAAAATAGAAAGTTTCTTGTAATGTCCCAAGGTGTTTTAAAAGCAAGTTTACAAATTTGGAAAGTTTTTGTATTTAGAAAGTTTCCTAATTTGAAATTGTTTCCAAGAATAAAAAAAGACATGGTCTTTGAAAAGGAAAAGGAAACAAGGACTATCAAAGTAAGACTAAGGTCATTGGATGACCGGTTAGTCCCAAATGGGCTAGTGGGGCCCACAAGCCCACTAGGGTTCACTAAAACTATTTTTTCAAGATGGGTTCCTACGATTAAAAATAAGAAACTTAGCATTATTACATGTGCATGTCGCGCCCAGATTTTTCGCACTCGAGGAATACTCACACAAGCGGGAAAAATATTATACTCTCTCATTAGAACTCACACTCCTAGAAGAATGAGCGTGACTAGATTTGAATTGAAAATTTGATTTGAATAAAAAGCTTTTGGAAAAAGATTTGGAGTCGCCACCTAACTTGATTAAGGTGAGTTAGGTCACCTAAAAACTAAGCATAATCTAAAGACTATACTTAGGGTTTTTGGAAAACGATTTTGAAAATATCACCTCCAGAGAGGGTTTTTTAAGAAAACAGGTTGCTTGGCAACCTTTGGAAAATATTTAGCCTTTTTTGAAAAATAACTCCTTTTGGTCTTTGAAATCAGTGATTCTAGGTTCGGAGGTTGGTTACGTGTAGGGAAGACGCAATAAGTCTACCCCGCCCTTTCGGTACCTACATGTCAATCTACCCTAGATTCACCTATGAGAGTCTTCAACTAACTATAGCTCAACCCTATTCACTTTGAAAAAGAATGTTTGAAAAGATATGATGCATGATATGCAAGTGTAAGAAAAGAGAATTAAAAAATAGATTTGGAAAGAGATTGATTTGAAATTGATTTGATTTGAAAATAGATTTGAAGAGATGGAATTGAAATTGGAAAGTTTAAAAATTTGGAAATAGAAATTTGAAATTGGAAGTTTGAAAATAGATTAGAGATTTGAAAAGATTGTAGAATTTGAGATTTGGAAAATGTGGTGGAATTTGAAATTTGAAAAATGTTATGGGATTTGAGATTTGAAAAAAGTTGTGACCACACCCATGAGGGTGGAATTGAAAGTTTGAAAAGTGTTGTGACCGCACCTATGAAGGTTGCCTACGTATCCCTTTGGAGGAATCAAGTTAGTTGTAGTTCGGACAAGAGTCCGATTGAAAAAAGATTGATTTGAAAGAAAGAGATTGAATTGGAACTTGAATTGGATGATTGAGAGATTGAACTTAGAATAGAAGATTGAAAATTGGAATTTAGAATTTTCGAATTGAAAAGATTAAATTTTTTATTTGAAATGATAAAACTTGGAAAAGAGATTTAGACCTATTTTGGAAAGATGAAGGTTTAGAAAACCTAGACTTAAGAAAGATGAGACTTAGGAAAGATTTGACTTGACTTGGAAGGTTTAAGAGATTAGGAAAGATTAGATTTAGGAAATGTTTGAATTAGGAAATGTCCGATTTAAGAAAGTTTCGAATCAGGAAAGGTCTGATTTAAGAAAGTTTTCAAATTAGGAAAGTTTCATTTTTGGAAAGTTTCGAATTAAGAAGGTTTCAAAATTAGAAAAATTTTGAATTAAGAAAGTTTTCATTTTTGGAAAGTTTCGAATTAAGAAAGTTTTGAATTAGGAAAGTTTTCATTTTAGGAAAGTTTTGGAATTAGGAAAGTTTCAACTTAGGAAAGTGTTGTTTTAGGAAAGGTTTTGAAATAAGAAAGTGTTGAATTTAGAAATGTTTCAAATTAGGAAAGGTTTAGATTAAGAAAGGTTTAGAATTTGGAAAGTTTCAAGTTAACAAAAGTTTTGAATTTGGAAAGTTTTGAATTTTAGAAAAATTTTAAATTAGGATAGTTTTGAAATTAAGAAAGTTTTGAAAATTGGAAAGTTTAGAAAACAAGGAAGTTTTGAAAATACGAAAGTTTTGAGTTTGGAAAGTTTTGAAATTTGGAAGGATTTGAAATTTGGAAAGTTTAAGATTTAGAAAGTTTTAGAATTTGAAAGTTTCGAATTTAGAAAGCTTAGGATTTAGAAAGTTTTAAAATTTGAGTTTTAGAAAATCTGGAGATTAGGAAAGGTTTGCATTTAGGAAAGGTTTGGAAACTTAAATTTGGAAAGTTAAGATTTGGAAAGGGGTAGAATTAGGAAAGGGTTGAATTAGGAAAGATTTGGATTAGGAAGGGATTGGATTTTGTTTCTAAAAGGGAAGGTTTGATTTTGTTTCCAAAAACAGAGAATAGGATCTAGTTTCCTAAATGGGGAGATTGGATTTGGTTTCTTAAAAGGGAGATTGGATTCGGCATGAATTTGGAAAGATGGAGTTTTGGAAATCCTAGATTTGGAAAACTATAATTTGAGTAGAAAATAGGTTTTGAAAATATGTATAGTTTTGATGTGAAAACAAGAGGTTTTGGAAACCTAGGTTTGGGGCAAAGTTTGAAAAACATATTTTTGGAAAGAAAATTAGGGTTTCCTAATTGTGAGTTCTAGGGCTTGACTTGGGCTCTAAGAAAAGAGATTTTGGAAAGTGCGTTTTTGGAAACGAAAGTTTTAGAAGGAAATCCTAAAGAGGAGTTTCTAGAGGGAAGACTTCGGAAAGAGAGTTTTTGGAAACGAAGATTTTTAGAAGGGAATCCTAGGGAGGAGTTTTTGAAAAGTATGTTTTTGGAAACAAGTTTTTTGGAAGGAAATCCTAGAGGGGATTTTTTGAAAAGAAAGATTTTGGGAAGAGAGTTTTTAGAAAGATTTTTAGGGAGCGTTTTTAGAAAGTGAATTTTGAGGAGAGAGAGTTTTGGAAAGGAATTGAAAAAAGGAGTTTGGAAAGATAGACTTTTGGAGAGCGTTTTTGAAAACAAATTTGGAAAGGAAAGTTTTAGGAAAGTAGATTGGAAAAGAGATTTTTAGGAAGAGATTTTTTAAAAGAGAGCTTTTAGAAAGTGTAAAATTGTTTCACTTTTTTAAAGCGATTCTAACCATAAGAAGGCTAGAACCACTTTAAGAAAGCAGTTTTGAAAACAACAAGATTTGAAAATATGGACCATATTGGTCGCTTTCAATGTAACACTTTTCTAAAGCAGCCCTAGCCATGGAAAGGCTAGAATCACCCTAGGATTATGATTTTGAAAACATGTTTTTGAAAAAAAAAAAGGATTTTGATGCAACTTTGAAAACGAGTTTGAAAACAATTTTGAAAACGACTTTGAAAAGAACTTTTGGAAGATGCAAGATCATGATATTATGCACAATGCAATTTTGGGGTCGTGAACATACAAGGTTAAGGCTTCACCACATAATTAAGGGGGCCGGACCCACGTGGTCTCTGGTTAGACTAGAAGAAAGCCCCCGACACGGTGACTCTCCAATAGCCCAATCCTACACATGGACCAGGAATCCCCTTGTTTCAAGCATGCAAAGAAAGGGGGGAAAGAGATGGGGGATTAAAATAGAGAAAACCCAAGTGGGTTGGAGAGAGAAAAGAGAGGGGGAAGTGTGGAAATTTAAATGGAGAACCTACCTTGTATCTTGTTTATTTTGCGTGCCTTGCTTTCTTCGGTCTTCGTCTTGATCTTCGTCTTCAATCTTCAAGAGTTATCTTCAAGCTTCAAACATCAGATTGCAACTCTTCAAGTCTTCAAAGGAGGGATGAAGGTTAGTGTATGAGTGTATGGGGGTGTATAGGAGTGTATATGAGGCTAGGGTTTGTGTATGGTGGCTAGGGTTTGAAAAACCTAAGGAGGCTAGGGTTTAGGGAGTGTTGGAGCTCTGTATATCGAATTATATGATTTTTAGACTGAGTTTGCGGACCCTTTTTACATTGGAGGAGGCTCTGTATTTATAGAGGTTGGACAATACTAGCGCTTGTTACAGTGGCGCCAGGCCAATTTTTGGCTTAGCACCACTACTAGTGGCGCCAGCCATTTCAAAAATGTTTAAGGTCGGCAAGTAACGTATCTTTGACTAGATTTGGGCGCCTGTACTAGTGATTACCATATAATTTTTAGCCTGGCTTCACTAGGAGTGACTTCGGAAAGTCCAGGAACGATTTGAAGTGGTCGGGAATGATCCGGAAGGCCGGAAAAGAGCAGGAACACTTAGAATAGTGTTCCGGAGGTATTTGACTTCAAAAATGAGGATATGATGTGTCGGAAAGGTTGACCGGGCCTCTAGGGGCAAAACGGTCAATCGGATTAGAAACTGCCGGGATAGACTCGGATTGTCCCGGAAGAAGACTTGGGATCTAAAAACATTATTCAGAACGTTCCCGGAGGTTTTCGGTTTGATTCCCAGAGCCAGCGTGGTCGGAAAAGGTGACCGGCCCACCAGGGGCAAAACGGTCATTTTGTACCGGGTTTACCGGAACTGACTCGGAATGATCTGGAAAAATAGAGAAAGGTTGAGAATACTATAAGAAGTAATCTCAGAGGATTACTGGTTTGATACCCAGAACTGGTGTGGTCGAAAAAGGAGACTGGCCCACCAGGGCAAAACGGTCATTTTGTACCGGGTTGGCCGGAACTGACTCAGAATGATCTGGAAAGGTAATAGAAGGTTGAGAATACTGTAAGAAGTAATCTCAAAGGGTTACCGGTTTGATACCCAGAGTCATGGTGGTTCCCGTGGCATTCAGATGCCTAGGGGCAAAATGGTCATCTTGATCGGAAAGTCTCAGAAAAGGTCCAAAGGGTAGTTTGGTCATTTTTCACCAAAGTGGGCCAATAGACACTGGTGTTAACCTGGGTTTTGAGTATTTCCGCCACTCTGACAACGGTCGTCGTGAGCCAGGGGTTTGTTGGCAATTCTCTATATCAACCTATTTGTGAGTATTTCCGCTACTCTAACGGTTGTGATATTTACGAGTATTTTTGCTACTCGGACCGCCTCGAGGAATAAACTGTCTCGAGAGAGGGATTGGAAAGGGGTCTTACCGTCTCTGAAAAGACGTGCCTGGATTAGAACCGTCTCGAGGAATAAACTGTCTCAAGAGAGGGATTGGGAAGGGGTCTTACCGTCTTTGAAAAGACATGCCTGATTTCAAACCGTCTTGAGGAATAAACTATCTCGAGAGAGGGATTGGAAAGGGGACTTACCGTCTTTGAAAAGACGTGCCTGGATTGGAACCGTCTTGAGGAATAAACTGTCTCGAGAGAGGGATTGGAAAGGCGAATTACTGTCTTCGAAAAGACGTGCCTGATTTGGAACCGTTTCGAGGAATAAACTGTCTCAAGAGAGGGATTGGAAAGGGGACTTATCGTCTCCAAAAAGACGTGCCTGATTTGGAACCGTCTCAAGGAATAAACTGTCTTAAGAGAGGAATTGGAAAGGGGACTTACCGTCTTCAAAAAGATGTGCCTGGATTGGAACCGTCTCGAGGAATAAACTATCTCGAGAGAAGGATTGGAAAGGGGACTTACCGTCTTCGACAAGACGTGCCTGATTTGAAACCGTCTCGGGGAATAAACTGTCTCAAGAGAAGGATTGGAAAGAGGACTTACCGTTGTAAGCACCCCATTTTTGACTGCTCGGCAGTCTACACTCCGTCCAGACTTATTTTCAAGTCATTGTGGGTATATTCCTATCAAAACCAACTTTCTAAGTCGAAATCCCGTCTGTCCATTGCTTCGCGGGACTGTCAGGCCCAAATAGAGGCAAAATGACCAAAATGCCCTTAGGGGCATTGTCCTTTCCTTTCTGATTCCAATCCCACTCTCGAGACAGTTTATTCCTCGAGACAGTTCCACCTCAAGCACGTCTCTTCGGAGACGATAAGTCCCCTTTCCAATCCCTCTCTCGAGACAATTTATTTCTCAAGACGGTTCCAACCCAGGCACATCTCCTCGGATACGGTAAGACCCCTTTTCAATCCGTCTCTCGAGACAGTTTATTCCTCGAGACGGTTCCACCTCAAGCACATCTCTTCGGAGACGATAAGTCCCCTTTCCAATCCCTCTCTCGAGACAGTTTATTTCTCAAGACGGTTCCAACCCAGGCACGTCTCCTCGGATACAGTAAGACCCCTTTTCAATCACTCTCTCGAGACAGTTTATTCCTCGAGACGGTTCCAATCCCAGGCACGTCTCTTCGGAGACGGTAAGACCCCTTTCCAATCCCTCTCTCGAGACAGTTTATTCCTCGAGACGGTTCCAATTCAGGCACGTCTTTTCGAAGACGGTAAGACCCCTTTCCAATCCCTCTCTCGAGACAGTTTATTCCTTGAGACGGTTCCAATTCAGGCACGTCTTTCAAAGACGGTAAGACCCCTTTCCAATCCCTCTCTCGAGACAGTTTATTCCTCAAGATGGTTCCAACTCAGGCACGTCTCTTCGAAGACGATAAGTCCCATTTTCAATCCCTCTCTCGAGACAGTTTATTCCTCGAGACGGTCCGAGTAGCGAAACTACTCATAAAACCGTTAGAATAGCGGAAATACTCACAAGTAGGTCGATATAGGGAATTGCCAACAAACCCCTGTGTCACGACGACCGCTGTTAGAGTGGCGGAAATACTCAAAACCTAGGTCAACGCCAGTGTCTGTTAGCCCACTTCAGTGAAAAATGACCAAACTGCCCTTTGGACCTTTTCCGAGACTTTCCAGTCAAGATGACCATTTTGCCCCTAGGCATCCGAATGCCTCGGGAACCACACCAGCTCTGGGTATCAAACCGGTAACCCTCTGAGATTGCTTTTTATAGTACTCTCAACTTTCCTTTATCTTTCCAAATCATTCTGAGTCAGTTCCGGCCAACCCGGTACAAAATGACCGTTTTGCCCCTGGTGGGCCGGTCTCCTTTTCCGGCCACGTCGGATCTGGGAATCAAACAGGCAACCTCTGGGAATATTCTGAATAATGTTTCCAGATCCCAAGTCTTCTTCCGGGACAGTCCGAGTCTGTCCCGGCAGTTTCCCAGTCCGATTGACCGTTTTGCCCCTAAAGGCCCGGTCAACCTTTTCGACGCATCTTACCCTCACTTTTCAAGTCAAATACCTCCATGACACTATTTTAAGTGTTCCTACTCCTTCAAATCATTCTCGGACTTTTCGGAGCCACTCCTAGTGAAGCCAGGCTAAAAATTGCATGGTAGTCACTAGTACAAGCGCCCAAATCTAGTCAAAGATACGTTGCTTGCCGACCTTAAACATTTCCTAAATGGCTGGCGCCCTACAAGCCAAAAAATGGCCTGGAGTGGCACTAGTGTAAACTTTGGCCTGGCGCCATTGCAACAGGCGCTAGTGTTGTCCAACCTTTATAAATACAGAGCCTCATTCAACGTGAAAATGGTCCGCAAATTCAACCTAAAAATCATATAATTCGATATACAGTGCTCGAGCACTCCCTAAACCCTAGCCTCCTTAGGTTCTCCAAATCCTAGCCACCATACACAAAACCTAGCCTCATATACACTCCTATACATCCCCATACACTCATACACTAGCCTTCAACCATCCTTTGAAGACTTTAAGAACTGCAATCCAAAGCTTGAAGACAACTCTTGAGGATTGAAGACGAAGATCAAGACAAAGACCGAAGACTGAAGACAAGCAAGGTGCGCAAAATAAAGAAGACATACGGTAGGCTCCCTATTTAAATTTTTGCACTTCCCCCCTCTCTCTTCTCTCTCCTAACCCACTTAGGTTTTCTCTATTTTAATCCCCCATCTCTTTCCCCCCTTTCTTTGCATGCTTGAAACAAGGGGATTCCCGGTCCATGTGTAGGATTGGGCTATTGGAGAGTCACCGTGTCGGGGGCTTTCTTCTAGTCTAACCAGAGACCATGTGGGTCCGGCCCCCTTGATTATGTGGTGAAGCCTTAGCCTTGTATGTTCACGACCCCAAATTGCATTGTGCATATCATGATCTTGCATCTTCCAAAATTCGTTTTCAAACTCATTTTCAAAAACCGTTTTCAAACTTGTTTTCAAAATTGCATCAAAATCTCTTTTTCAAAATATGTTTTCAAAATCACAATCCTAGGGTGATTCTAGCTTTTCCATGGCTAGGATTGCTTTAGGAAAGTGTTACATTTAAAGTGACCAATACGGTCCATATTTTCAAATTTTGTTGTTTTCAAAACTGCTTTCCTAAAGTGGTTCTAGCCCTCTTATGGTTAGAATTGCTTTAGGAAAGTGAAATGTTTTTACACCTTCTAAAAACTCTCTTTTCAAAAATCCCTCTTCCTAAAAATCTCTTTTTCAACATACTTTCCTAAAACTCTCCTCTCCAAAATTATTTTCAAAAACTCCCTTCCAAAATCTATTTTTCATAACTCCCTTTTTCAACTCCTTTTCAAAATCCTCTCCCCAAAATCTACTTTCTAAAAACGTTCCCCAAAAATCTTTTCAAAAACTCTCTTCAACAATCTTCAACCAAAAACCTTCCTAGAAAAACTCTCTCCAAAAATCTTTCCAAAAACTCTCTTTCCAAAGTCTTCCTTCTAGAAATTCCCCTCTAAGATTTTCCTTCTAAAATCTACGTTTCTAAAAACACACTTTTCAAAAACTCCTTCCTAGGATTCCCTTCTAAAAAACCTTCGTTTCCAAAAACGCACTTTCTAAAAACTCTTTCCTTAGAGCCCAAATCAAACCCTAAAACCCATAATTAGGAAACCTTAATTTTCTTTCCAAAAACATGATTTTCAAACTTTGCCCCAAACCTAGGTTTGCAAAACTTCTTGTTTTCACACCCAAACTATATACATTTCTAAAACCTCTTTTCTACGTCAAAACTATAATTTTTCAAATCTAGGGTTTCTAGAATCTCCCTTTCCAAATCCTTACCAAGTCCTATCTTCCCTTTAGGAAACCAAATCAAATCTTTCCGTTTAGGAGACCAAATCCAATCTTCCGTTTTTTGAAACAAAATCAAACCTTCTCTTTTCAAAACAAAATCCAATCCTTTCCTAATCCAACTTTTTCTTAATTCAACTCCTTCCTAAACTTCCACTTTCCTAAACCTTAAGTTTTCACAACTTGAACATGAAAAATCTTTCCTAAATTTTAAAACTCAATTTCCACATCCTTCCTAACTACACTCTTTCCTAATTCTACCCCTTTCCAAATCTCAATTTTCCAAATCTAATTTTTTAAACCTTTCCTAAATTCAAACCTTTCCTAATCTCAAGATTTTCTAAAAAACTCTAAGACTTTCAAAATCTTAAACTTTCTAAATGTCAAATCTTTCTAAAATTCAAAACTTTCTAAATTCAAAACTTTCTTAAGTTAAGACCTTTTAAATCTAAAAACTTTCTAAATTCTAAACTTTCCTAAACTTCAAATCTTTCCAAATCTAAAATTTTCTAAACTCAAAACTTTCTTATTTTCAAAACTTCCTTGTTTTCTAAACTTTTCCACTTTCAAAACTTCCCTTTTTCAAAACATTCCAAAATTCAAAACTTTCTTAACTTGAAACTTTCTAAATTCTAAGCCTTTCTTAAACTAAACTTTTCCTAATTCAAAACATTTCTTAAATTCCAAACTTTCCTAATTTCAAAACTTTCCAAAAATGAAACTTTCCTAATTCGAAATTTTCCTAAATCGGACCTTTCCTAATTCAAACGTTTCCTAAATCCAATCTCTCCTAATTTCCTAAACCTTCCAGGTCAAGTCAAATCTTTCCTAAGTCTCTTCCCTTTCCTAAGTCTAGGTTTCCTAAACCTCCATTTTTCCAAAACCAAGTCTTTCCAAAATCAATCTTTCCAAAGCAAGTCCAACCTTCTCACTTCCAATTTCTAATCTCCTCTTCTAATCTCAAATCAAATCCAATTTTCAATTCAATCTCTTTCTTCCAATCCAATCTCTCTCTTCAAATCAATCTCTTTTCAATCGGACTCTTGTCCGAACTACGACTGACCTGATTCCCCCAAAGGGATACGTAAGTAACCTTCATAGGTGCGGTCACAACACTTTTCAAACTTTCAATTCCACCCTTATGGGTGTGGTCTCCACATTTTTTCAAATCTCAAATTCCAATCTATTTTCAAAATTCCAATTTCAAAATTTCTATTTCCAAATTTTCAAACTTTCCAATTTCAATTCCATCTCTTCAAATCTATTTTCAAATCAAATCAATCTCTTTTCAAATCTATTTTTCAATTCTCTTAACTTGCACTTGCTTGTCATGCATCATGTTAGTTTCTTTTCAAACATTGTTTTCAAAGTGAATAGGGTTGAACATTAGTTAGTTGAAGATTCTCATAGGTGAATCTAGGGTAGATTGACATGTAGGTACCGAAAGGACGAGGTAGGGCGACAGCTTAGTGTGTCTTCCCTACACGTAACCAACCTCCGAACCTAGATCACTGTTTTCAAACACCAAAAAGGAGTTATTTTTCAAAAAAGGGCTAAATCTTTTCTAAAGGTTGCCAAACAACCTGTTTTCCTTAAAAACCCTCTCTTGCAGAGATATTTTTCAAATCGTTTTTCAAAAACCCTGAGTGTAGTCTTCGGATTATTCTTAGTTTTTAGTTGACCTAACTCACCTTAATCAAGTTAGGTGGCGACTCCGAATATTTTTCAAAAGCCCTTTATTCAAATCAATTTTTCAATTCAAAACTAGTCGCACTCATTCTTTTAGGAGGGCGAGTTCTAACGAGACAGTATAGCATCTTTTCCGCTAGGGTGAGTATTCCTCGAGTGCGAAAAATCTGGGCGCGACAACCGTCTTCGAAAAAACGTGCCTGATTTGGAACCATCTCGAGGAATAAACTGTCTCGAGAGAGGGATTGGAAAGGGGACTTACTGTCTTCGAAAAGACGTGCCAGGATTGGAACTGTCTCGAGGAATAAACTGTCTCAAGAAAGGGATTGGAAAGGGGACTTACTATCTTCGAAAAGACGTGCCTAGATTGGAACCGTCTCGAGGAATAAACTGTCTCGAGAGAGGGATTAGACAGGCGACTTACTGTCTTCGAAACGACGTGCCTGATTTGAAACCGTCTCGAGCAATAAACTATCTCGAGAGAAGGATTGGAAAGGGGACTTACCGTCTTCGAAAAGACGTGCCTGATTTGGAACCGTCTCAAGGAATAAACTATCTCGAGAGAGGGATTGGAAAGGCGACTAACCGTCTTCAAAAAGACGTGCATGATTTGGAACCGTCTCGAGGAATAAACTGTCTCGAGTGAGGGATTGGAAAAGGGACTTACCGTCCTCGAAAAGACGTACCTGGATTGGAACCGTCTCGAGAGAGGGATTGGAAAGGGGACTTACCGTCTTCGACAAGACGTGCCTGGATTAGAACCGTCTCGAGGAATAAACTGTCTCGAGAGAGGGATTGGAAAGGGGTCTTACCATCTTCGAAAAGACGTGCTTGATTTTGAACCGTCTCGAGGAGTAAACTGTCTCGAGAGAGGGATTGGAAAGGGGACTTACTGTATTCAAAAAGATGTGCCTAGATTGGAACCGTCTCGAGGAATAAACTGTCTCGAGAGAGGGATTGGAAAGGGGACTTACCGTCTTCGACAAGACGTGCCTGATTTGGAACCGTCTTGAGGAATAAACTGTCTCAAGAGAGGGATTGGAAAGGGGACTTACCGTCTTCGAAAAGACGTGTCTGATTTGGAACCGTCTCAAGGAATAAACTGTCTCGAGAGAGGGATTAGAAAGGGGACTTACCGTCTTCGAAAAGACGTGCCCGGTTTGGAATCGTCTCGAGGAATAAACTGTCTCGAGAGAGGGATTGGAAAGGGGACTTACCGTCATCTAAAGACGTTCCTGGATTGGAACCGTCTCGAGGAATAAACTATCTCGAGAGAGGGATTGGAAAGGGGACTTGTCTTCTTCGAAAAGACGTGCCTGGATTGGAACCGTCTCGAGGAATAAACTGTCTCAAGAGAGGTATTGGAAAGGGGACTTACCATCTTCGAGAAGACGTGCCTGATTTGGAACCGTCTCGAGGAATAAACTATCTCGAGAGAGGGATTGGAAAGGGGACTTACCATCTTCGAAAAGACATGCCTGATTTGGAACCGTCTCGAGCAATAAACTATCTCGAGAGAGGGATTGGAAAGGGGACTTACCGTCTTTAAAAAGACGTGCCTGATTTGGAACCGTCTTGAGGAATAAACTGTCTCGAGAAAGGGATTGGAAAGGGGACTTACCATCTTCGAAAAGATGTGCCTGGATTAGAACCGTCTCGAGGAATAAACTGTCTTGAGAGAGGGATTGGAAAGGGGACTTACCATCTTCGAAAAGATGTGCCTAATTTGGAACCGTCTTAAGGAATAAACTGTCTCGAGAGAGGGATTGGAAAGGGGTCTTACCGTCTTCGACAAGACGTGCCTGATTTGAAACTGTCTCGAGAAATAAACTGTCTTGAGAGAGGGATTGGAAAGGAGACTTTCCTTTTTCGAAAAGACGTGCCTGGATTGGAACCGTCTCGAGGAATAAGCTATCTTGAGAGAGGGAATGGAAAGGGGACTTACCGTCTTCGAAAAGACGTGCCTGGATTGGAACCGTCTCGAGGAATAAACTATCTGGAGAGAGGGAGGGATTGGAAGGGGGACTTACCATTTTTGAAAAGACGTGCCTAATTTGGAACCGTCTCGAGGAATAAACTATCTCGAGAGAGGGATTGGGAAGGGGACTTACCGTCTTCGAAAAGACGTGCCTGATTTGGAACCGTCTCGAGGAATAAACTGTCTCGAGATTGGGATTGGAAAGGGGACTTAGCATTTCCAAAAAGTCATGCCTGATTTGGAACCATCTCAAGGAATAAACTGTCTCGAGAGAGGGATTGGAAACGGGACTTACCGTCTTCGAAAAGACGTGCCTGATTTGGAACCGTCTCGAGGAATAAACTGTCTCGAAAGAGGGATTGGAAATGGGACTTACCGTCTTCGGAAAGACGTGCCTAGATTGGAACCATCTTGAGGAATAAACTGTCTCGGGAGAAGGATTGGAAAGGGGACTTACAATCTTCGAAAAGACATGCCTGATTTGAAACCGTCTCGAGGAATCAACTGTCTCGAGGAAGGGGTTGGAGTTGGAATTGGAAAGAACATTGCCCCTAAGAGAATTTTCGTCATTTTGCCTCTATTTGGGCCTGACGGGCCCGCGAAGCGTTGAACAGACGGGATTTGGACTTAGAGAGTTGGTTTCGATTGGAATATGCCCACAATGACTTGAAAACAATCTGGACGGAGTGTAGACTGCCGAGCGGTCAAAAATGGGGTGCTTACAGTACATATTTTGATTTGGAATCAAATTCTATGTAAGAACTCTTAACTTTAAATAATCAAGTGGGAGAGGGAGTACTATATATCCCACGATCTTTCCATTATAGGCTCACAAGTAAGGCAAATGTCCACCTTGACACCAATCTTAGGTGCTCCTCAAGAGGGTGCATTATTTACTGGTTACAAGTTGTGAGTTTTCTTGTTATAAGGTTAAGGTGTATGCAGGTGAGGGTGATTTCCCCTACGGAGATGCTTCCTCATTCAAGTACTCTTTTCACTCTTTACAATGGTGTACACTTGACTAATTCAAGTATACCTTGACACCAATCTTAGGTGCTTCTCCAGAGGGTATTCTTGGATTAGAAGGCCAAATAATGTCGGTTGTCAACCTTCACTTGGCATGAGATGCCTAGATAGTGAGAGTTGGTGGAGATAGTATCCACACTAGTCGGTGGGCTTGTACCTTGACACCAATCTTGGGTGCTCCTTCGGAGGGTACTAGACAGTTCACTAGATAGCTAGTGAGACTGATGATCTCTACTATGCATGTGGTTCGAGAGTACCACGAGATCGCATTTCATTCATTTTATCATGAGATCTAAATTTACATAATTGCTATGTATGGATGTATGTTTAGTTTTTAGATGTCTAATCCTTTTAATCCACTTGCTATTATCCTAGGCCAAAACAAACTTATTGGCCCAAATTATGTGGACTGGAAAAGAAATCTTGATATTGTGCTCACAGCTAAATGGTACAAATATGTCCTTACCCAGCCCTGTCCTGATATCGGAAGTGGCAGAAGGCTGATGAGATATCTCGTTGCTGTATACTAGCATCTTTGTCAAATGTGTTGTAACATGTGTTGACTCAAGGTTGATTCCTGTAAGCACCCCATTTTTTACTGCTCAGGCAGTCTACGCTCCGTCCAAACTTGTACTCAAGTCAATATGGACTTATTCTAATCGAAACCAACTCTCTAAGTCCAAATCCCATCTGTCCATCGCTTCACTAGCCCATCGGGCCCAAATAAAGGCAAAATGACCAAAATGCCCTTAGGGGCATTATCTTTTCCAATTCCAACTCCAACCCCTCTCTCGAGATAGTTTATTCCTCGAGACGATAAATCTATTCCAAACCAGGCATGTCTTTCCGAAGACGATAAGACCCATTTCCAATCCCTCTCTCGAGACAGTTTATTCCTCGAGACGGTTCCAAATCAGGCACATCTTTTAAAGACGGTAAGTGCCCTTTCCAATTCTAACCCCTCTCTCGAGACAGTTTATTCCTCGAGACGGTTCTAAATCAGGCACGTCTTTCTGAAGACGATAAGTCCCCTTTCCAATCCCTCTCCCGAGACAGTTTATTCCTTAAGACGGTTCCAAATCAGGCACGTCTTTCTAAAGACAGTAAGTTCCCTTTCCAATCCCTCTTTCGAGACAGTTTATCCCTCGAGACGGTTCTAAATCAAGCACGTTTTTCCAAAGACGATAAGACCCATTTCCAATCCCTCTCTCGAGACAGTTTATTCCTCGAGACGGTTCCAAATCAGGCACGTCTTTCAGAAGACGGTAAGTCCCCTTTCCAATTCCAATCCCTCTCTCGAGACAGTTTATTCCTCGAGATGGTTCCAAATTAGGCATGTCTTTCTGAAGACGGTAAGTCCCCTTTCCAATCCTTCTCTCGAGGCAGTTTATCCCTCGAGACGGTTCTAAATCAGGCACATTTTTTCAAAGACAATAAGGCCCCTTTCCAATCCCTCTCTCGAGACAGTTTATTCCTCGAGACAATTCTAAATCAGGCACGTCTTTTTGAAGACGGTAAGTCCCTTTTCCAATCCCTCTCTCGAGACAGTTTATCCCTCGAGACAGTTCTAAATCAAGCACGTTTTTCCAAAGATGACAAGACCCGTTTCCAATCCCTCTCTCGAGACAGTTTATTCCTCGAGACGGTTCCAAATCAGGCACGTCTTTCAGAAGACGATAAGTCCCCTTTCCAATTCCAATCCCTCTCTTGAGACAGTTTATTCCTCGAGACACATCTTTCCGAAGACGGTAAGTCCCCTTTCCAATCGCTCTCTCAAGACAATTTATCCCTTGAGACAGTTCTAAATCAGGCACGTTTTTCCAAAGACAATAAGGCCCCTTTCCAATCCTTCTCTCGAGACAGTTTATCCCTTGAGATGGTTCTAAATCAGGTACGTCTTTTTGAAGACAATAAGACCCCTTTCCAATTCCAATCCCTCTCTCGAGATAGTTTATTCCTCGAGACGGTTCAGCATGGTTTTTGAAAAAAATCTCTTTGAAACGGTAAGTCCCTTTAAACCTATCGACCGGGACGAGACCCCAAGTCCCCTAGATGGTAGAACGGTCCACCATTGGCGCCTGCTAGCCCGCCAATACAGAAAAGTCCGTTTAGGCACGCCTTCCGAGAAAATTGACTTCTTAGGCGATAAGTCCCCTATAGCAGCTTCCCGAGATCACGTAGTCTCGGGAATGATCGTGAACCGTCAGAGTAGCGGAAATACTCGCAAACATCGCAACCGTCAGAGTAGCGAAAATACTCGCAAACAGGCCGATACAGGGAATTGCCAACAAACCCTTGTGTCACGACGACCACCATCAGAGTGGCAAAAACATTCAAAACCCAGGTGAACACCAGTGCCTGCTAGCCAGCTTCGGTGAAAAATGATCAAACTGCCCCATGGGCTAATTCCGAGACTTTTCGGTCAAGATGACTATTTCGCCCCTAGGCATCCGAACGCCCCGGGAACCACACCGGCTTTGGGTATCAAACCGGTAACTTTCTAAGAATGCTTCTTATAGTATTCTCAACCTTTCCCTATCTTTCCGGATCATTCCGAGTCAATTCCGGCAAACCCAGTACAAAATGACCATTTTGCCCGTGATGAGCCGGTCTCCTTTTTCGACCACACCGGCTCTGGGTATCAAATCGATGATCTCTTGAGAATTCTTCTTATAGTATTCTCGACCTTCCGCTACCTTCCCAGATCATTCCGAGTCAATTCCGGCAAACTCGGCACAAAATGACCGTTTTGTCCCTGGTGGGCCGGTCTCCTTTTTCGATCACACCGACTCTGGGTATCAAACCAGTAACTTTCTGAGATTGCTTTTATAGTGTTCTCAACCTCCCTTTACCTTTCCGGATCATTCCGAGTCAGTTCCGGCAAACTTGGTACAAAATGACCATTTTGCCCCTGGTGGACCGGTCTCCTTTTTTTACCACATCGGCTCTAGGAATCAAACCGGAAACCTTTGGGAACATTCTAAATAATGTTTTCAAATCTCGAGTCTTCTTCCGGGACAATTCGAGTCCGTCTCGGTAGCTTTCCGACCTGATTGACCGTTTTGCCCCTAAAAGCTCAGTTAACCCTTCTGACACATACTATCCTCATTTCTCAAGTCAAATACCTCTGGGACACTATTCTAAGTGTTCTTGGTCTTTTCCGGCCTTTTGGGTCATTCTCGGCCTCTTTAAATCATTTTCGGACTTTCCGGAGTCACTCCTAGTGAAGCCAGGCTAAAAATTGCATGGTAGTCACTAGTACAGGCGCCCAAATCTAGTAAAAGATACGTTGCTTGCTGACTTACAAACTTTCCTAACTGGCACCAAGCCAAGAATTGGCCTGGCGCCAAGAGCAATTTTACCCTAGCGCCACTGCAATAGGCGTCAGGTCTGTCCTATCTCTATAAATACAAAGCCTCTTCTAGCGTGAAAGAGGTCCACAAACTCAGTCTAAAAACACCAATATTCGATATACAGAACTCGAACACTCCCTAAACCCTAGCTTCCTTAGGTTTTCCAAACCCTAGCCCCCATATACTAAACCCTAGCCTCCTATACACTCATACACACCCCCATACACTTATACACTAGCCTCCAACCCTCCTTTAAAGACTTGAAGAGCTGCAATCTTGAATTTTGAAGATTGAAGGAAACTGTTGAGGATTGAAGACGAAGATCAAGACGAACACCGAAGACAAGCAAGGCGCGCAAAATAAACAAGACACAAGGTAGGCTTTCATTTTACGTTTCTGCACTTCCCCTTCTCTCTTCTCTCTCCTAACCCACTTGGGTTTTCTCTATTTTAATTCCCCATCTCTTTCCCCCCCTTTCTTTGCATGTTTGAAACAAGGGGACTCCCGGTCCATGTGTAGGATTAGGTTATTGGAGGGTCACCATGTCGGGGGCTTTCTTTTAGGCTAAACGGAGACCACGTGGCTAGGGTTGCTTTAGGAAAGTGTTACATTTAAAGTGACCAATATGGTTCATATTTTCAATCCTTTGTTATTTTCAAAACCACTTTCCTAAAGTGGTTCTAGCCTTCTTATGGTTAGAATCGCTTTAGGAAAATGAGACATTTTTGGTACCTTCCAAAGACTCTATTTTCAAAAATCTCTTTTCCTAAAACCTCTTTTTTCAACGTGCTTTCTAAAAATTCTTCTTTCCAAAGTTGTTTTCAAAAATTCCCTCCAAAAATCTATTTTCCAAAACTTCTCTTTTTAAACTCCTTTCCAAAACGCTCTCTTCAAAGCTCACTTTCCAAAAACATTCCCTAAGTTTCCTTCTTAGAAAAACCTCTTCTTAAATCTCCTTCTTAAAAATCTCTTTCTAAAAAACTCTTCACTAGGATCTCTTTTCAAAAACTCTCTCTCCTCAAAATTCACTTTCTAAAAGTACTCCCTAAATTCACTTTTCTAAAAACTCTCTCTAACAATCTCCTTCTAACAATCTTTCTAAAATACTATCTTTCCAAAATCTTCCCTCTAGAAACTCCTCTCTAGGATCTCCTTCCAAAAACTTGTTCCCAAAAAAAACACACTTTCCAAAAACTCTTTTCTTAGAACCCAAGTTAAGCCCTAGAACCCACAATTAGAAAATCTTAATTTTCTTTCCAAAAACATAATTTTCAAACTTGCTTCAAAACCTAGGTTTCCAAAACTATACATATTTTCAAAAACCTATTTTCTACATCAAAACTATAGCCTTCTAAATCTAGGGTTTCTAAAACTTCCCTTTCCAAATCCTTGTCAAATCAAATCTTCCTTTTAGGAAATCAAATCAAATCTTCCCATTTAGAAAACTAAATCCTATCCTCCGTTTTTAAAAACAAAGTCAAGCCTTCCCTTTTAGAAACAAAATTCAATCCCTTCGTAATCCAAATCTTTCCTAATCCTCCACTTTCCTAAATCTTAAGTTCCAAAACTTGAACATAACAATCTTTCCTAAATTTTAAAACTCAAAATCTAAATCTTTCCTAATTCAAATATTTCCTAATTTCCTACCTTCCTAAACCATAAGTTTCCTAAAACTTTCAAATCTTTCCTTAAACGTTAAACTTCCACATCTTTCCTAATTCAACCATTTCAAGTCTTAACTTTTCAAATTTAAGTTCTCAAATCTCTCCTAAATTCAAACCTTTCCTAATCTCAAGATTTTCTAAAACTCAAACTTTAAAACTTTCAAAATCTTAAACTCTTTAAATTTTAAATCTTTCCAAGTTCAAAACTTTCTAAATTCTAAACTTTCTTAAAATTTCAAATCTTTCCAAATCTAAAACTTTCTAAACTCAAAACTTTCTTAATTCAAACCTTTTTCTAAATCTTTCCTAATTTAAAACCTTTCTAAAATTCTAAGCTTTCCAAATTCAAAACTTTCTTAACTTAAAACTTTCCAAATTCTAAACCTTTCTTAAACTAAACTTTCCTAATTAAAAACATTTCTAAATTCAACACTTTTCTATTTCAAAACCTTTCTCAAAATAAAACTTTCTTAATTCAAACTTTTCCTAATTCAAAACTTTCTTAAACGAAACTTTCCTAAAATGACACTTTCCTAATTTGAACCTTTCCTAATTCGAACATTTCCTAAATCCAATCTTTCCAAATCTTCCAAGTCCAACATTTGAGTTAATTCTTTTCGAAAATCTTTCCAAGTCAAGTCCAATCCTCCTTTTCTAAGTCTCAAGTCTTTCTTAAGTCTAGATTTCCTAAAACCAAGTTTTCCAAAATCAAATCTTCCGATCAAAGTTCAATCTCTCAGTCTTCCAATCCAATTTCCAATTCAATCTCTTTCTTCCAATCAACTCTTCTATTCTCAATCGGACTCTTGTCTAAATTACGACTAACCTGATTCCTTCAAAGGTATTTATAGGCAACCCTCATGGGTGCGGTCATAACTTTTTTCAAATTTCAAATTCCACAACATGTTTCAAATTTTTATTTCTACAATTTCTTTCCAATCTCCAATCCCTCCACATTTTTCAAATTTCCAATTCCATAACTGCTTTCAAATTTCAAATTTCTCCACATTTTTCAAATCTCGGATTCTACAATCTTTTCAAATCTCCAATCAATTTTCAAATTTTTATTTCCAAATCTCTATATTTTCAATTCCCAAAATCTTTTTTCTAAATTCAAACTTCTATCTCTTCCTTCTAAAATCAAATCAAATTCTTTTCAAGTCTATGTCCAAATCAAGTCTCTTTTCTTGCACATGCATATCATGCATCATGTTAGTTTATTTTCAAACATTGTTTTCTAAAGTGGGTAGGATTGAATATTAGTTAGTTAAAGACTCTCATAAGCGAATCTAGGGTAAATTGACATGTAGGTACCGAAAGGGCGGGGTAGGGTGATGGCTTATTGCGTCTTCCCTACACGTAACCAACCTCCGAACCTAGATCACCATTTTCGAAAGACCAAAAGGAGTTATTTTTCAAAAAATGGCTAAATATTTTTTAAAGGTTTCCAAACAACCTGTTTTTCTTAAAAACCCTCTCTTGAGGAGATATTTTCAAAATTATTTTCCAAAAACCCTAAGTGTAATCTTCGAATTATTCTTAGTTTTTAGGTGACCTAACTCACCTTAATCAAGTTAGGTGGCGACCCCAAATCTTTTCCAAAAGCCCTTTATTCAAATCAATTTTTAATTCAAACTTAGTCGTACTCATTCTTCTAGGAGGGTGAGTTCTAACAAGAGAGTACAGTATTTTTTCCGCTTGTGTGTGTATTCCTCGAGTGCGAAAAATCTGGGCACGACAATTCCCATATTGATTTTGATGATAACTAAATTTTGTGTTATTTTACTAATGCATTTACTTAGTGTGCAAATTAATAAAATTTATAATTTAGACTTAAAATTCAAACTTAAGTTTAATACTTGTCAAAGTAAATGTACAACAAGTTCAAGATCAAGCAATGAATTCCAAGAGCTATGCAATGAACTAAATAGAGGATTGACACCTATCTCTACTTCAAACAATTGTTTTACATTCGAAGAGATTGAAGGTATTCAAATGAAGCTTCTATCAAGTATGCATAGACTTAATGAAGACTGACTTGCGGTCAAAAAAGATTGAAGACTTCATCAAAATGTGCAATGATCAGTTGGACATGAATTGATTATTGAAGAAATTGAAAATGCTCAAGAGAAGACTTCATCAAGCTTGCAAAGATCAATTCCAGATTATATGATTGAAGTTGCCTGATAAGAAGACTCACAATGATTGTCTGATCTCTACATGGATTCCAAGTAAAGAATTCTTCTGAGATATAAAGAATCAATGTAGACAATATGCATGAAGTTCATCAAGTTTGCAAAAGTCGCATTAAAGTGATTTTAAAGAAGAAAGAAGAACTTTTAGCAAAGAGAAAAAATTGGCAATGAAGCATTATGAAGCTCTACTTAATTGAGGAAGCTTGGCATTGAAAGAGAGTGTTCTACAATGAAAGAAGAAACATTGCAAATGAAGAAGAAGAGAACAACATTGATCTAATGAAGCTTTGACAGTTTGAGAGTCAAGAAAAGATGAATATCAAATGATTGATTCAATCTAAATTGAATAGAAGTTAATTCTGATGAGTTAAAGAGATTTGATTGATCAACATACCCCAAAGAGATATTCTTTAAGATCTTATGCCAGTGCTAAGATGAGCTGGATCATTAGAAGTCAGAAAGTAGATTTCTGGGCAATGAGTGGACTCATGAAAATGAAGAGTCACCTCATGGAGACAGACGTAAAGGCTTGAAGATAAAATGATCAATAAGTGGACTCATAGAAATGAGGAATTGCCTCATGGATATAGAAGCATAAAACTTGAAGCCCAAACAAGCAAAGAGCCGACTCTTTGATTTAAAGAATCGACTCATGAAATTTGAAGTAAGTTTTCTATACAAAGAGCGGACTCATGAACTTGAAGAGTCGCCTCGTGACTATAGAAGCAAAATGATGCGAAGACAGAATGAACAAGGAACCGACTCATTGATATGAAGAGTGGACTCATGAAGACAGTGAAAAACATCTGGTAAATGCAAAAGCAGAAAATATCGACTTTACAAACCTGGAGCCAACCCCTGGAATATAACGACTAGTTTTTCTAACGTTATAACGGACTGGACGTGCATTAAATGAACCCAACAACCTCTAACGGATGGAATCAATACAAGGGTTTATATACAAGCCTCCAACTACATTTATAACCAAGGAATCAAAAGAAGAGAGACAAGAAAGAGATTCAACTAACTGATTCACTAAAAACTCTGATATTCTTCCTGTCTTCAACCTGTGAGCTTTGATTGTATAATCTACTCTTGTTAAAGAGTTTGTGAGGTACTTATATACTTTTATACACTTGTAAGTGAGAGTTTAAGAGTTCTCTTGTGGAAGAAAAACTCTTGTAAGTTTGAGTGGAGCTTGGACAAAACCACTTGGTGGCTGAAGAACTCGGTAAGGAGTTCTTGTGTATAGTGAGCTGAGCACTTTGTCAATCAGCATCCCATTTGTAATTGGAGGTTACATAGTGGAAGAAGACTTTAAGGAGGTCTTGGGGTGAGGACATGGACCACGGTTTGTGGTTGAACCTCGGTAAATCTGTGTTCTTTCTTATGCTCTGTTTTCTTTCCTTCTTCTGATTATATAGCATTGCATATAGATTGATCACTGTTACATTGGTTAGATTGATTTTAATTAATCTTAATTGTTATTTATCTTCAAAAAATCCAATTCACCCCCCTCTTGGGTTGCTTTTTGGGCAAACTATCAGAGCCTGTATTCCTGTTTTTAAGGCTTAACATCCTAGGAATAGATCCATGGCAACCATTTTCGGAAGCTCTCTTGGTGAGGGTCAATCCAAAAATAGATCACTTATGTTCAATGGCACCAATTACAATTATTGGAAAAATAGAATGAGAATCTATATCGAATCAGTTGATTATGAATTATGGAGACTCATTATAAATGGTCCCAAAACACCTACAACTAGAGTGGATAGAACTGATATACCTAAACTAGAATCTAAGTAGGATGAAGATGATTTGAAAATGCTACAATCTAATGCTAAAGCTATGAATATTCTATATTGTACACTTGATCCCAATGAATTTAATCGTATTTCCACTTGTCAATCAGCTAAGGAAATATGGGATAAATTAGAAGTCACACATAAAGGTACCAATCAAGTTAAAGAATCTAAAATTAATATATTGGTACATAGCTATGAATTGTTCAAAATAAAACCTGATGAATCCATCACCAAAATGTTCACTAGGTTCACCGATATTATTAATGGTTTAAAATCTCTTGGAAAGGTGTATCCTAACAATGAGCAGGTGAGGAAGATTCTAAGGTCTTTGCCAAAGGCTTCGGAAGCTAAGGTCATAGCAATCCAAGAAGCCAAGGACCTCAATACTCTGCCTCTGGAAGAACTCTTGGGCTCTCTAATGACACATGAGTGTCGCGCCCAAATTTTTCGCACTCGAGGAATACTCACACAAGCGGGAAAAATGTTGTACTCTCTCGTTAGAACTCACCCTCCTAGAAGAATGAGTGCGACTAGGTTTGAATTGAAGATCGATTTGAAATAAGGGCTTTTGAAAAAGATTTGGAGTCGCCACCTAACTTGATTAAGGTGAGTTAGGTCACCTAAAAACTAAGAATAATCCGAAGACTACAATTAGGGTTTTGGAAAATGATTTGAAAATATCTCCTCAAAAGAGGGTTTTTAAGAAAAACAGGTTGTTTGGCAACCTTTGGAAAAAATTTAGCCCTTTTTGAAAAATAACTCCTTTTTGGTCTTTGAAATCAGTGATCTAGGTTCGGAGGTTAGTTACGTGTAGGGAAGACGCACTAAGCTATCACCCTACCCCGCCCTTTCGGTACCTACATGTCAATCTACCCTAGATTCACCTATGAGATTCTTCAACTAACTATTGGCCAACCCTATCCACTTTGAAAAACAATGTTTAAAAAGAAACTAACATGATGTATAATATGCAAGTGCAAGTTAAGAGAATTGAAAAATAGATTTGGAAATTGATTTGAAAAGAAATTGATTTGATTTAAAAAGAAAAAGATAAAAGCTTGAGTTTGAAGATTGAAACTGAATTTGGAAATTGAAATTGAGATTTGGAAATAGAAGTTTGAAATTGAAAATTTGAAAATAGATTGGAGATTAAGATTTGAAAAATGTGGAGACTGCACCCATCAGGGTGGAATTGAAAGTTTGAAAAGTGTTGTGACCGCACATATGAAGGTTGCCTACGTATCCCTTTGGGGGAATCAGGTCAGTCGTAGTTCAGACCGGAGTTCGATTAAAAAGAGATTGATTTGAAGAGAGAGAGATTGGATTGGAAGAAAGAAATTGAATTGAAAATTGGATTTGATTTGAGATTAGAAGAGGAGATTGGAAATTGAAATTGAGAAGATTGGACTTGCTTTGGAAAGATTGATCTTGGAAAGACTTGGTTTTAGGAAACCTAGACTTAGGAAAGAGAAGAGACTTAGAAAATATTTGACTTGACTTAGAAGGGTTTAGGAAATTAGGGAAGATTGGATTTAGGAAATGTTTGAATTAGGAAAGGTTCGATTTAGGAAGGTTTTAGAATTAGGAAAGTTTCAAGTTAGGAAAGATTTGAATTTGGAATGTTTCAACTTTAGGAAAGTTTTGAATTAAGAAAGTTTCGAATTAGGAAAGTTTTCAAATTAGGAAATTTTTTGAAATAGGGAAGTTTTAAAAATTGGAAAGTTTTGAGTTTAGAAAGTTTTCAAAAAAAGAAAGGTTTTAAGATTAGGAAAGTTCCCAAATTAGGAAAATTTTGAAAATCGGAAAGTTTTGAATTTAGAAATGTTTTGAATTAAGAAAAGTTTAGTTTGAGAAAGGTTTAAAATTTAGAAAGTTTCAAATTAAGAAAGTTTTGAATTTTGGAATGTTTGAAAAAAAAAAAAAAAAAGGAAGTTTTGAATTTGGAAAGTTTTGAAAACAAGGAAGTTTTGAAAATAAGAAAGTTTCGTTTTGGGAAAGGTTTGAAAAAGGAAAGTTTTCAGTTTAGGAAATGTTTGAATTAAGAAAGTTTTGAGTTTAGAAAAGTCTTAGATTTGGAAAGATGTTGAAGTTTTGGAAAGTTTAGAATTTGGAAAGATTTAGGGTTAGAAAAGTTAAGATTTAGAAAGTTTTAGGGTTTTAGGAAATCTTGAGATTAGGAAAGGTTTGAGTTTAGGAAGAGTTTGAAAACTTAGGTTTGAAAAGTTAGGATTTGAAAGGAGGGTAGAATTAGGAAAGGGTTGAATTAGGAAAGATTTTTGGAAACTTAAGATTTAGGAAAGTGGAGGATTAGGAAGGATTTGAATTAGGAAAGATTTGGATTTTGAAATTTAAAGAAAGATTTAGAATTTAGGTTTAGGAAACTTATGGTTTAGGAAGGTAGGAAATTAGGAAGAAGTTGAATTAGGAAAGGTTTGGGATTTGTTTCCAAAAACGGAGGATTGGATTTAGTTTCCTAAACGGGAAGATTGGATTCGGTTTCCTAAAGGGAAGGTAGGATTTGGCAAGGATTTGGAAAAGGAGATTCTAGAAACCCTAGTTTTGAAAAAAAGAGGTTTTGGAAACATGTATAGTTTGGATGTGAAAACAAGAGATTTTGGAAACCTAGATTTGGGACAAAGTTTGAAAATCATGTTTTTCTAAAGAAAATTAAGGTTTCCTAATCGTGGGTTCTAGGGCTTGACTTGGGCTCTAAGGAAAGAGTTTTTGGAAAGTGCGTTTTTAGAAACGAAGATTTTCTAGAAGGGAATCCTAGGGAGGAACTTTTGGAAAGTGAATTTGAAGAGGGAGTTTTTGGAAAAAGATTTTTGGAAAGAGGGAGTTTTTGGAAAGTGTGTTTTTGGAAACATAGGTTTTGGGAGAAAAAATCCTAGAGGGGAGTTTCTAGAAGGAAGATTTTTGGAAAGAGAGTTTTTTAGAAAGATTTTTGGAAGGAGATTGTTGGAGAGAGTTTTTTTAGGAAAGTGAATTTAGGAAGTGTTTTTAGAAAGTGAATTTTGAGGAGAGGATTTTGGAAAGGAGTTGAAAAAGAGAGTTTTGAAAAATAGATTTTGGAAGGGATTTTTGAAGAGAGAGAGTTTTGGAAAGTATAAAAACGTCTCACTTTCCTAAAGCAATTCTAACCATAAGAGAGCTAGAACCACTTTAAGAAAGTGGTTTTGGAAAACAATAAGATTTGAAAATATAGACCAAAAAGGTCACTTTTAATGTAACACTTTCCTAAAGCAACCCTAACCATGGAAAGGCTAGAATCACCCTAGAATTGTGGTTTTGAAAACAAGTTTTTTGAAAAAGAGATTTTGATGCAATTTTGAAAACAAGTTTGAAAACGATTTGAAAAACAACTTTGAAAACGGTTTTTAGAAGATGCAAGACTATGATATGCACAATGCAATTTGGGGTCGTGAACATAAAAGGTTAAGGCTTCACCACATAATCAAGGGGGCCGGACCCACGTGGTCTTTGGTTAGACTAGAAGAAAGCCCCCGACACGGTGACTCTCCAATAGCCCAATCCTACACATGAACCGAGAATCCCCTTGTTTCAAGCATGCAAAGAAAGGGAGGGAAAGAGATGGGGGATTAAAATAGAGAAAACCCAAGTGGGTTAGGAGAGAGAAGAGAGAGGGGGAAGTGCGGAAATTTAAATAGGGAGCCTACCATATGTCTTGTTTATTTTGCGCGCCGTGCAGTCTTCAGTCTTCGGTCTTCGTCTTAATCTTCGTCTTCAATCTTCAAGAGTTATCTTCAAGCTTTAGATGGCAGCTCTTCAAGTCTTTGAAGAAGGGTTGAAGGCTAGTGTATGAGTGTATGGAGGTGTATAGGAATGTATATGAGGCTAGGGTTTAGTGTAGGGTAGCTAGGGTTTGGAGAACCTAAGGAAACTAGGGTTTTGGAGGTGCTCGAGCTCTGTATATCGAAATATATGATTTATAGGTTAATTTTGCAGACCCTTTTCACGTTGAATGAGGCTCTGTATTTATAGAGGTTGGACAAACCTGGCGCCTATTGTAGTGGCGCCAGGGCAAAATTGCTTTTGGCGCCACTAGGAGTGGCGCCAGGCCAATTCTTGGCTTGGCGCCACTAGTAGTGGCGCCAGCCAGTTTGGAAACTTTATAAGTTGGCAAGCAACGTATCTTTGACTAGATTTGGGCGCCTATACTAGTGACTACCATGCAACTTTTAGCCTGGCTTCACTAGGAATGACTCCGGAAAGTCCGGGAATGATTTGGAGGAGCCGGGAATGACCTGGAAGGCCAGAAAGGAGCAGGAACACTTAAAATAGTGTCCTGGAGCTATTTGACTTGAAAAGTGAGAATAAGATGTGTCAGAAAGGTTGACCGGGTCCTTAGGGGCAAAACGGTCAATCGGATTAGGAAGCTACCGGGGCGAACTCGGATTGTCCCAGAAGAAGACTTGGGATCTGGAAACATTATTCAGAATGTTCTCGGAGGTTGCCGGTTTGATTCCTAGAGCCGGCGTGGTCGGAAAAGAAGACCGGCCCACTAGAGGCAAAATGGTCATTTTGTACCAGGTTTGCCGGAACTGACTCGAAAGGGTCCGGAAAGGTAAAGGAAGGTTGAGAATACTATAAAAAGTATTCTCGGGACATTACCAGTTTGATACCCAGAGCCGGTGTGGTCGAAGACGGAGACCGGCCCTCGAGGGACAAAACGGTCATTTTGTACCGGGTTGGCCAGAACTGACTCGGAATGATCCGAAAAAGTAAAAAAAGGTTGAGAATACTATAAAAAGTATTCTCGGGACATTACCGGTTTGATACCCAGAGCCGGTGTGGTTCCCGGGGCATTCGGATGCCTAGGGGCAAAATGGTCATCTTGACCGGAAAGTCTCGGAAAAGGTCCAAAGGACAGTTTGGTCATTTTTCACCAAAGTGGGTTAACAAACACTGGTGTTGACCTGGGTTTTGAGTGTTTCCGCCACTTTAACGGCGGTCGTCGTGACACAGGGGTTTGTTGCCAATTCCCTATATCAACCTATTTGTGAGTATTTCCGCTACTCTAAGGGTTTTGTGAGTAGTTTCGCTACTCGGACCGTCTCGAGGAATAAACTATCTTGAGAGAGAGATTGGAAAGGGGACTTACCGTCTCCGAAGAGACGTGCCTGGATTGGAACCGTCTCGAGGAATAAAATGTCTCGAGAGTGGGATTGGAAAGGGGTCTTACCGTCTCCGAAGAGACGTGCCTGAGTTGAAGCCGTCTCGAGGAATAAACTGTCTCGAGAGTGGGATTGGAAAGGGGACTTATCGTCTCCGCAGAGACGACCTGGATTGGAACCGTCTCGAGGAATAAACTGTCTTTAGAGTGGGATTGGAAAGGGGTCTTATCGTCTCCGAAGAGACGTGCCTAAGTTGAAGCCGTCTCGAGGAATAAACTGTCTCGAGAGTGGGATTGGAAAGGGGTCTTACCATCTCCGAAGAGACGTGCCTGGATTGGAACCGTCTCGAGGAATAAACTGTCTCGAGAGTGGGATTGGAAAAGGGTCTTATCATCTCCGAAGAGACGTGCCTGGATTGGAACCGTCTCGAGGAGTAAACTGTCTCGAGAGTGGGGTTGGAAAGGAAAGGAAAGGGCAATGCCCCTAAGGGCATTTTGGTTATTTTGCCTCTATTTGGGCCTGACAGGCCCGCGAAGCGATGGAAAGACAGAATTTGGACCTAGAGAATTGGATTCAATAGGAATATGCCCACAATGACTTGAAAACAAGTCTGGACGGAGTGTAGACTGCCGAGCAGTCAAAAATAGGGTGCTTACAATGAGCTCACACAAAAATAACATGCCCAAGAGGATGAAGAAAAGAATAAAAGGGAAGTTGCATTCCAATCCACCTGTCAAGATGATGAATCTGCAAGTGATGAAAATGGAGATGAAATTGCTCTCATCACTTGAAAATTCAGAAGATTCATGAAGAAGAAATGGAGAGGTAGAAGGAAGTATGAAGCAAAGGGAGAACCTAACAAGGAATCCAACATTACATCCTATGAATGCAAGAAGCCTGACCATATAAAGGCAGAATGTCCTCTGCTCAGAAAGAGAGGAAAGAAATATCAAGGGAAGAATGCCATGGCAGCCACAACATGGAGTGATTATGAAGAATCAAGCTTCGAAGAAGAAGCTGAACAACAAGAAGTGGCTAATCTATGTCTCATGGCTCACATGGATGATAGTGAGGTATCAGACTCTTCACAATTTACTTTTCATGAATTACAAGATGCATTTGATGATTTGCTTTGTGAATTCAGAAAAATGAAAATTAAAAATGGTCTTCTTAAAAAGATGATTTCTACTCTTACTAATGAAAATGAAAACTTACAAAAGGAAAAAGAGGTTTTGAAAAATGAAATCTGTGTCTTGAAGGATAAAATTAAGAAAGATCTTTTTCAAAAAAACTTTTCAAAAGAAAATCATATTTTGCTTGATAAAGTTAAAAACTTGGAAACAAGTCTTTATAGATGTGTAAATGGAAAAGAAAAACTTAATGCAATTTTAGGAAAACAAAAATGTTCACTAGACAAAGCTGGTCATGGCTTTGATCCATTTAAAGGGAAGAAATTTTTAAAGGGCAGATTTGGAACTTCAACTGAAAAAACACAAGTCTCATGCTTTTATTATCATAAAGTAGGACATATTGCTAGTAAATGCTATGCTTTACAAAAATCAAATGTTCCTAGCAATGCATGGGTCTCTAAAAGACCAGTGAGGACTAACCCCCAAGGACCCAAGATAGTTTGGGTACCTAAGGTCAGATAAATCCTTTTGCAGGTGTGCCTTCAAGCCAAATCCAAGAAAGATCATTGGTACTTGAATAGTGGATGCTCAAGGCATATGACGGGAGATGAAGCACAATTCACATCTCTCTCACCAAAGGATGGAGGTCTTGTCACATTTGGTGACAATAGCAAAGGGAAGATCATCGGTATAGGTAGTGTTGGTAAGAATTCTTCTACTTCTATAGAAAATGTGTTACTTATTAAAGAACTCAAACACAATCTTTTGAGGATTAGTCAACTTTGTGACAAATGATACAAGGTTGTATTTGAATCTTCTAAATGTGAAGTAATTGACATTAATGATAGCAAGACAATTCTCACTGGACATAGACAAGGCAATATTTATGTTTTCAATCTTAATGATTTATCTTCATGCAAAATGGAATGCCTTGCTGCTATAAATAGTGATGAAAGTTGGTTGTGGCATAGAAGACTTGGTCACATTAGTATGAGCATACTTTCAAAAGTTTTCAAAAATGATTTGGTCAAAGGTCTTCAAAAAATAAAATATGAAAAAAATAGAGTTTGTGATGCTTGTCAAATAGGTAAGCAAACTCGAATATCTTTCAAATCCTTAAATATGCTCACTACCTCTAGGTCACTTCAACTATTGCATATGGGCTTATTTGGACCAACAAGGACTTTGAGTCTTAATGGTAAACAATATGCACTTGTTATTGTTGATGACTATTCTAGATTTACATGGACATTCTTCTTAGCTCACAAGGATGAGACAATTATTTTCTTCATAAAATTTTGTAGAAAGGTCCAAAATGAAAAAAAAAATTCAATCACTTCTATTAGGACTGATCATGGAGGGAAATTCGATTGCAAACCTTTTGAAATGTTTTGTGATGAAAATGATTTTGATCACAACTTTTCAGCCCCTAGAACACCTCAACAAAATGGGGTTGTTGAGAGGAAAAACAAAGTTTTAGAATAAATGGGTAGAACCATGCTTTATGAAAATGGTTTACCAAAATACTTTTGGGCTGAAGCTGTAAACACAGCCTGTTATGTTTTGAATCGAATTTTATTTAGAAAGTTTTTGAACAAAACCCCCTATAAACTTTGGAAACATAAAAAACCAAATGTCTCATACTTTAAATCTTTTGGATGTAAATACTTTGTATTGAATAACAATAAAGACAACCTCGACAAGTTTGATGCTAAATCCGACGAGGGTGTATTTCTTGGTTATTCAACACATAGCAAGGCTTATAGAGTCTTTAATAAGAGGACTCTAGTAGTTAAAGAATCAGTCCACATCACTTTTGATGAACTTAACCCTTCTTCAAAGAATATTACAAGTGATGATGCAGATGAGCTAAAACCTGAAATGGAAAAGATGGACATCCAACCAAGCTCAAATGAGGAACCACAAAAGGAAAGAGAAGTACAAGGAGTTCCTACCAGCCAACAAGAAATTAATGAAGGTCTACCTAAGGAGTGAAAGTTTGTACATAACCATCCTTCGGAACAAATCCTAGGTGATCCTTCATAAGGAGTAAGAACTATATCCTCTATAAAAAATATATGTAATCATCTTGCATTCTTATCTCAAATAGAGCCTAAGTGTTTTAATGATACTGAACATGATGAATTTTGGATAAATGCAATGCAAGAAGAATTGAACCAATTTGAAAGGAATAAGGTATGACACCTTATTCCTAAACCTAGTGATCATCCAGTCATTAAAACTAAATGGATATTTAGAAATAAACTGGATGAATCTGGAGTTGTTGTGAGGAACAAGACAAGACTTATTGCTTAAGGTTATAGTCAAGAAGAAGGCATTGATTTTGATAAAGCCTACGCTCGGGTAGCTAGATTAGAAGCCATTAGACTATTACTTGCTTTTGCTTGTTTTAAAGATTCTAAATTAGATCAAATGGACATTAAAAGTGCTTTTCTAAATGGTTTTATCACTGAAAAAGTTTTTGTTGAACAACTACATAGTTTTGAAGATCCAAACTTTCTGACCATGTTTTCAAACTCACAAAAGCTTCGTATGGTTTGAAGCATGCCCCAAGGGCTTGGTATGAAAGATTAAGTCAGTTTTTTATTGAAAAATATTTTTCTAGAGGAAAAATAGATACCACTCTTTTCATTAAAATCAAAAACAGTGACATGCTTGTAGTATAAATTTATGTGGATGATATCATATTCGGTGCTACTAATGAATCGCTTTGCGAAGAATTTGCTAAGTGTATGCAGGGAGAATTCGAGATGAGTATGATGGGAGAGCTCAACTACTTTCTCGAACTACAAATCAAGCAATCGAAGGAAGACATCTTCATCAACCAAGCCAAGTATATCAAGGACTTAATCAAAAAGTTTGGCATAGAAGATGCAAAGCCTATAAGTACTCCAATGAGTACTACAACAAAATTGGATGGAGATGAGAAAGGTAAGTCAGTAGATACTAAACTTTATAGAAGCATGATAGGCTCTCTATTGTATCTAACTGCTAGTAGACCTGACATAATGTTTAGTGTTTACTTATGTGCTCGCTTTCAATCTAATCCTAAAGAATCTCATGTGATTGCTGTAAAGAGAATATTTCGTTATCTTAAGCACACACCAAATCTTGGATTATGGTATCCAAGAAATACATATTTTAATTTGAATGCTTACACTAACGCTGACTGTGCGCAGAGTAGAGTTGATAGGAAGAGTACAAGTGGCTCTTGCCAACTCCTAGGCAATATGATTGTATCTTGGTATAGCAAGAAATAAAATTCAGTTGCTCTATCCACAGCTAAGGCTGAATATGTAGCAGCTGGTAGTTGTTGTGCACAAATGTTATGGATCAAACAACAATTAGAAGATTATGGAATCTTGTTTGATCATATTTCTATCAAGTGTGATAATACTAGTGCTATAAATTTGACTAAAAATCTTGTTCAACACTTTCGTACAAAACACATTGAAATTAGATATCACTTTATACGTGATCATGTACAAAAAGGTGATATTGAACTTGACTTCGTGTGCACAAATGTGCAATTAGCTGACATCTTTACTAAACCTTTAAGTAAAGTTCGTTTTTGTATGATTAGAAGAGAATTAGGGATGAGTGATCCTTTATCTTAAAATATGTTTGATCTGAGTGAAATTTGTGTTTTGAATGTTTAAATGTGCTTATCATTCATCTGAAATGCATTTCCTGAGTTCATGATGCATTACATGATCATATTTAGACAATCTTTATCTCAAAACTTGAAAAAGATTATTTCATATAAATCACATGCTCAGTCTGGTTGTATGAGTCGGCACTCCATTCGAGGAGTCAGCTCATCACAACAGTGGACTCAAATTATGTCATTAACAAGGCATGTGTTGACTCATTCAATTCATGAGTCACCTCATGCTTCGAACCTATATACCTTGACGCATCCCGCTTTATAAACATACGAAATTTCCCTCTCACTCATTCACTCTCACTCTTTTTCTCTCCCGCTCTCCTGTTCGCACTAAAGCCCAACCGTCACTCACAAACCATCGTTGTTCTTCATTTCAATTCCTTCTAATCCCTAATTGACCACTTTCCATTCTCTCTCAACCTTCCTTTCTCCTACAATGGCTCCCAAAACCTCTAAACCGAAAAAGATTTCCAAAGCCCTAGTCGTAGTAACAGAACCTACTTCGAAAGGGTCAAAGAGAAAATCAAAAGGGGAGTCTAGTAAAGATAGAGGGAAGCATAAGAAGAGTAAGACTGGAGAAACGTCATCCTCAGCTATCTTGGAATGGAATGAACTATATTTCAGTGAAGGAAAAGCCCAAGAAAGGTACAATTCGATTTTTTCTCTTAGAAAAGTGTTCAATGGAAGATGGGTAGATTACAAATTCTTTGATCTTCATAAGTTCGAATTTGGTACAAAATTTGAAAACCTAGGGTGGAAATATATGACAACACTCAGGGATGATGTTTACCCTGATTTGGTTGCTCATTTCTATTCTAATGCTGAAAGGGAATCTGGAGAAGTTTCTATCAAAAGTTATGTTAAAGGAATTACAGTCAATTTAGATAGAGAAGTGATTAGACACATTCTTGGAATCATGATTGGTGGAGAAGTTTACAGCGATAGTATCTCTAAAAAAGACCAATTGAAAGCCCTATATGGAAAAGACATGGATGAAAATGCACAACCCCTTACCATTGATCTACCTCTTGAATTAAGGCTTGTTCATCACTTTACCTACACCATATTTACTCCCAAAACTGGGAAATAAGATTATGTTTCGAAGAAGGAGTTGTTTTTCCTATGGGCTTACATAACTGATTCAAGAATTAACTTGCCTTTGTTTATTTTGGATCATATATACAAGGCAACCATCTCCAAAATCACTCTGCCATATGAAATTTTCTTGACAAAAGTTTTCAAGCATTTTGATATTAATCTGAAGAATGAGAAGAAAATAATCCCCAAGGCCTTTAGTGACGAATACAATGAGAGAACACTCAAAAGAATGGGGTACATGCTAAAGAATAACAAATGGACTTTAAAGAAAACTGGAGGAGAAAGTTCTTCAAAAGGAAAGGCTCCATCTGGGAGTACCTCCAGGCAGAGAAGCACAAGAAGATTTTTGAGTTTCGAATCAAAAGAAAGTACTGGGGATTTGAGTACTTTTATGACTCAAGGTATGGAATCTCTAAACAAATTGCATCACAAGGCAGACATTGCAAATACAAGGATGATGATTTTCGAAAGAAAGATGAGAGAACTCAAAAAGGAAGTTCAAATGTTGAGAAATGGAAAAGGGAAAATTACAGAAGAAGAAGAAGAGGAAGAAGAAGTTAATGAGGAAGAGGAGGAAGCACAGGAAGGGGAAGAAGCTAGGGAAGAGGACTCTTCGGCCACTGAATCTGAAGCTCACTAGACTCTCTTTTTCTCATCCTATTTATCTTTACCTCTATCACCTCTCCTCACCTCATATTTCCTCTTACCTCATCACATCTATTTTTCTCATGGCCCTGTTATAACATCTCTTTTGTTTTGACTGATTGTTTTGATTGTTTTTGGCATACTTTTTATGGACATAATAACTATACAAATTTTTTAATCTCACCTTTTGTAATCTAAATGGTTCAATCAATGAAATATAATTATGTTCTGGTATCAAATGTGATTGCTCTGCTAACTTGCTTGTTTGATTGATTCCCTGATTATACAATCTATTCTGTTTTTTAATTTTTTTTTTTTTTTTTTGGTTATTGTACCTGTCTATCATTCTCATTCTATTTCTCTTTTTGATGAATTGACAAAAAGGGAGAGAAGAATTAGAAAAGAACTAGACAATGGACAAAGAATTGAGCAGTATGTGTTTGTTCAAAGTGGGGAGAAGAATTAAACAATATGTTCAATGTGTGTATTTGCTGAAAAATGAGTTGCACATAACTTAGAATTGGAGAAATATTGACAAGAAGAATTTGATAAATATGGGGAGAAGTATTTATTCAAGATTGAGTATACATAAACTTTATTGGGAAACATGAATTGGACAAAATGAAGAGTATATCTAATTGATGAATGGAAATAAAATAAATTGCTTATTACCTGATAAATGTCAAGCATGTTCTCAGGGGGAGCATCATGATTTATTTCCCTCAACATGTTTTTGAATTACCTGACAAAAACTCCCTGAAAATTGTTTTTGAAAATTTTTTATCTTCTAAGCATCATTTGCTTAATTACGAAACAAATGGGGAGTTTCTTTACTGGTGTGTTACTGAACTCTATTCAATTCATTTAATCATGTATGAACTTATTTTGCAAAGGTTTTGTCATCATCAAAAAAGTGAAGATTGTTGACTCAAGATAGATTCCCATATTGATTTTGATGATAACTAAACTTTGTGTTATTTTACTAATGCATTTACTTAGTGTGCAAATTAATAAAATTTATAATTTAGACTTAAAGTTCAAACTTAAGTCTAATACTTGTCAAAGTAAATGTACAACAAGTTCAAGATCAAGCAATGAATTCCAAGAGCTATGCAATGAACTAAACAGAGGATTGACACCTATCTCTACTTTAAACAATTGTTTTACATTCGAAGAGATTGAAGGTATTCAAATGAAGCTTCTATCAAGTATGCATAGACTCAATGCTGACTTGCGGTCAAAAAAGATTGAAGACTTCATCAAAATGTGTAATGATCAATTGGACATGAATTAATTATTGAAGAAATTAAAAATGCTCAAGAAAAGACTTCATTAAGCTTGCAAAGATCAATTCCAGATTATATGATTGAAGTTGCTTGAGAAGAAGACTCACAATGATTGTCTGATCTATACATGGAATCCAAGTAAAGAATTCTTCTGAGATATAAAGAATCAATGTAGACAATATGCATGAAGTTCATCAAGTTTGCAAAAGTCTCATTGAAGTGATTTTAAAGAAGAAAGAATAACTTTTAGCAAAGAGAAGAAATTGGCAATGAAGCATTGTGAAGCTCTACTTAATTAAGGTAGCTTGGCATTAAAAGAGAGTGTTCTACAATTAAAGAAGAAGCTTTGCAAATGAAGAACAGAGAACAACATTGATCTAATGAAGCTTTGACAGTTTGAGAGTCAAGAGAAGATGAATATCAAATGATTGATTCAATCCAAATTGAATAGAAGTTAACTCTGATGAGTTAAAGAGATTTGATTGATTATCATACCCCAAAGAGATACTTCTTGAAGATCTTATACCAGTGTTGAGATGAGCTGGATCATTAGAAGTCAGAAAGCAGATTTTTGGGCAATGAGTGAACTCATGGAAATGAAGAGTCACCTCATGGAGACAGATACAAAGGCTTGAAGATAAAATGATCAATGAGCGGACTCATGAAAATGAGGAGTCGCCTCATGGATATAGAAGCACAAAACTTGAAGCTCAAATGTGCAAAGAGCCAACCCTTTGATTTAAAGAATCGACTGATGAAATTTGAAGTTTTCTATACAAAGAGCGAACTCATGAACTTGAAGAGTCGCCTCGTGACTACAGAAGCAAAATGATGTGAAGACCGAATAAACAAGGAGCCAACTCATTGATATGAAGAGCGAACTCATGAAAACAGTGAACAACATCTGGTAAATACAAAAGTAGAAAGTGTCGACTCTACAAACCTGGAGCCGACCCCTAGAATATAACAGCTAGTTTTTCTAACGTTATAACGGACTTGACGTGCATTAAATGAACCCAACAACCTCCAATGGATGGAATCAATACAAGGGCTTATATAAAAACTTCCAACTGCATTTATAACCAAGGAATCAAAGGAAGAGAGACAAGAAAGAGATTCAATTGACTGATTTGATATTCTTCCTGTCTTCAACCTGTGAGCTTTGATTGTATAATCTACTCTTGTTAGAGAGTTTGTGAGTTACTGGTATACTTTTATACACTTATAAGTGAGAGTTTGAGAGTTCTCTTGTGAAAGAAAAACTCTTATAAGTTTGAGTAGAGCTTGGACAAAACCACTTGGTGGCTGAAGAACCCGGTGAGGAGTTCTTGTGTATAGTGAGTTGAGCACTTTGTCAATCAGCATCCCATTTGTAATTGGAGGTTACATAGTGGAAGAAGACTTCGAGGAGGTCTTGGGGTGAGGACGTAGACCACAGTTTGTGGTTGAACCTCGGTAAATCTGTGTGTTCTTCCTTATGCTCTGTTTTCTTTCCTTCTTCTGATTATATTGCATTACATATAGATTGATCACTGTTACATTGGTTAGATTAGTTTTAATTAAACTTAATTGTTTTTTATCTTTGAAAAACCCAATTCACCCCCCTCTTGGGTTACCTTTTGGGCCAACAACATGAACATTAAAATATGGCTACTGCTGCTGATATGCATCAGAATCTCAAGGAGATGTTTGGAGAGCAAGGGCGACCTACCAAGCAGGAAGCTATGAGGAACCTACTTAACACTAAAATGGCTGAGGGGACTCCAATCCGAGATCATGTTTTAAAAATGATTGGTTTTTTAATCAACTTAAGATTCTCGAAGCTGAGATAAACGGGTGGTCCCAGATTCATATGATTCTTTAGTCCCTGCCCAGTTCATTCAATCAGTTCAAGCTAAACCATTTAATGAACAAAAGAGATTTTTCCCTAGCTGAACTGATGAATGAACTCAAGGCAGCTGAAGGAATTTTCATGGCCAAAGGAAATGTTAACATGGTTTAGGCTAAAGCAAGTTCTTCTAAGTCTAAGATGAAAGGCAAGAAAACTGGAAAGAAAAACAAGCTTAAGGGAGCATCTCAAGGAGTAGCCATGCCCAAGGTAGTTATTAGGGACAACAAATCCAAAGGGAAGTGTTTCCTTTGTGGGAAGACTAGGCATTTAGTTGACTGCCCTAAGCACACCGAAACAAAATGGTGTTACAAAAAGAAGGAATGAGACTCTGTTAGATATGGTAAGATCTATGTATTTGGTTTCCTTATTACCCATATCCTTTTGGGGATATGCTCTAGAGACAGCCATGTATCTTCAGAACTTGGTGCTTGTTGCGCCCCGATTTTTCACTCTATCGAGATATGATATGTGGGAAACACATGGTACTCTCTCGTTAGAACTTATCCTCCTAGAAGGATGAGTGCAACTAGGCACGAATTAAAAATTGATTTGAATAAGGGCTTTAGGAAAAAGATTTGGAGTCACCGCCTAACTTTGTTAAGGTGAGTTAGATCACCTAAAACTAAGCACAATCCAAAGATCAAACTTAGGATTTTTGAAAATTTTGAAAAACTTCCTCTTAAGAGAGTTTTAAGAAAACAGGTTGTTTGGCAACCTTTTGAAAGATTTAAGCCTTTTTTTTTAAATAATTCTATTTTGGTCTTTCGAAAATAGTGATTCTAGGTTCGGAGGTGGGTTACATATAGGGAAGATGCACTAGGCTATCACCCTATCCCACCCTTGTGGTACCTATATGTCTTTTCATCTTAAGTTTACTCATTTAAAATCTCCAGTTGCTAAATTTTCAATTATATCCACTTTAAGAATTTTGGAAATAGGTTTATGTCATTACTTTAGAGATGATGTGATGCATGATATGCAAATGCACAAACAGAACTTGAAAAGAGATTTTGAAAAAAAAAGAATTGGAGTTTTGAAAAAAGTTGTGACTATACCCATGAGGGTTGCCTATGTATCACTTTGTTCAGAATCAGGTCAGTCGTAGTTCGGACTTGGAATCCGATTGAAAATAGATACTTTGGGATCTTGTTTGACTTGAAAAGACACTTTAGGGCCTTTGAAAAATTTGATTTAAAAAGGTTTGATTTGAAATTGAACTTTGAAGTAGAACTTGGACTTATTTTGGAAAGTTTGAATTGAACTTTGAAATCATCTTAACTTGAATTGGAGTTTGAAAACCATCTTGATTTAGAAAAGAGTTGAAGCTTCCTAACTTAGGGTTAAGGTTGAACTTAAGTTTTGGCCTCCTAGGATTTAGGTAACCCAGGGTTTAAACACGCATTTGAAAAGTTTGATTTTAGAAAGTTTGATTTTAAAAAGTTAGATTTTAAAAAAGTTTCAAATTAGGAAAGTTTCAAATTAGGAAAGTTTTGAATTAGGAAAGTTCTACTTTAAGAAAGCTTCCATTTTAAAAAAAAATTTGATTTTGGAAAGATTTCAATTAAGAAAGATTTGAAATAAGAAAGATTTGAATTAAGAAAGATTTGAAATTAGGAAATATTTGGAATTAGGAAAGATTTGAAAGTTTGAATTTAAGAAAGATTTGAAAGTTTGAAATTAGGAAAGGTTTGATCTTTATTTCCTAAAGTTAAAAATTGAATTTTATTTTCAAAAATAAATGATTTGATTTGGTTTCCTATTTGGAAGAAATTTGATTTGAATTGAAATTGGAAAGCTTTAGCTTTGGAAATCTATCACTTTATATGACTTTTGAATTAGGAAAACTATGATTTTATGTAGAAAATGGTTTTGCAAATCCATGATTTTATGTAAATAAAATAGTTTTCAAAACCTATGGTTTAATGTAGATAGAAAACTATGATTTTATGTGAGAAGTCTAGGGTTTCCTAATTATGGATGCTAGGGTTTTAACTTGAATTCCAAGACAAGGAGTTTTTAGAAAGTTAATCTTTGAAAAAAATTTAGGAAGTGGATTTGCAAATCAATTTTAGAAAGGTATGAATATAGACTTTTGAAAGTCTCTTGAATATCCTACTTTTCTAAAACGATTCTAATCATGAGAAGACTAGAACCATTATAGGGTTGTGATTTTGACAACAACAAGGGTTTGAAACCCTAATATGGACTTTGATGGTCACTTTGAGTATAACACTTTCCTAAAACAACTCTAACCATGGAATGGCTAAAATCATTTTAGAATTTTGATTTCTTAAAAAACAATTTAAGACTTGAACTCAAATTTAGACCTTGATAGTCATATTAAATATAACACTTTTCTAAAACAACCCTAACCATGGAATGACTAGAATTATCTTAGGGTTGTGGTTTTGAAAACAACTTTGAAGGAAAAGGTTTTGAATGCAAGTTTTGAAAGCAACTTTTAATGTAAGTTTGAAAACACCTTTGATTGCATAATTATAATAGCTACAATACAATAGAGACATGAACATAGAAGGTTAGGCTTCACCATATAACCAAGGGGGCCAAACCCACACCGTCTTAAGTAGAACTCAAAGAAAATTTTCGAGACGGTGATTCTCTCCAAGACTTTCCTAGGCATAAACCAGGAGGTTTTTTGTTTCAAGCATGCAAGAAAAAAAGGTAGAAGATAGGGATTAAAAAAAAAAAACCCAAGTGGGTTAGGAGGGAGAAGAGAGAGAGAGGGATTACATAATTTAACTAGAAATCCTACCATGTCTTCTCTTTGCTTTGACGCTTTGAGGGTGGACTTTGCTTAGACTTTAGGAGCTTTGAATGTGCAGCACTTAATCTTCAATGGATGCTTAGAGGCTAGGATTTGAGTGTATAGATTATACAGAGGCTAGGGTTTCAACGTAAGAAGGCTAGGATTTGAGGGGCTTTGAGAGAATTAGAGTTTTGAGGGAATTGAAGCTCTATTTTCAGAGAGATAGAGTTTTTGGAGTGATTTTACGGACCCAAAATACGCAAGGGGTGGCTTGTATTTATAGGCCACTGAATTGACCTAGGCCATTTTATGGCTGAGCGCCACTAGGAGTGGCACCAAGCTATTTTTTGGCTTAGCACCACTAAGAGTGGCGCCAGCCACTTAGGAAACTTTTAAGGCAGCAAGAGACAGGTCTTTCAACCCTTGGAACGCAAGGTAGAAGATTTGGGCGCCTGTCATAATGACTACCATGCGATTTTTGGTCTAGCTTCACTAGGAGTGTCTCCGAAAAGTTCAAGAATGATCTGAAAGATCCCAAGTAACCAGATTTGACCAAGAATGAATAGGAACCCCTGAAAGAGTATCCCAGAGGTAAATGACTTGTAAACCAAAGCCGGAGTAGTTGAAAAGGGTGACCGGCCCACAAGGGACAAAACGGTCATTTAAACCGAAAAACCACTAAGATTGACCCAGAGTAATCCATGAGAAGACTTGAAGCTTGGAACCACTATCAAGAGTGCTTCGAAGGACTTCCGTTTTGATACCCAGAACCGGTGTGGTTGGAAAAGGTGACCTACCCACTATGGGCAAAATAGTCATTTCGCACCGAGTTTACCAGAATGGACTCGGAAAGGTCCGAAAAGGTACTGAAAGGTTGGGAATACTATTAGAAGCATCCTTGGAAGGTAACCGGCTTGATACCCAAAGTCGGTGTGATTCCCGGAGGCGATTAGATGCCTAAGGGCAAAATGGTTATTTTGACCGAGTGCTCTCAAAATCGATCTAGAAGTAACTAGAAGGCACTAGAACGTACTAGATTATCCTTGGGGACAATCTTGGAAGGGTAGACTTACTACTCTAAGGTCTTAGGTACTTTCCCAAGAAGCGTGTCGATAGGGCCTAAGGGGCAGTTTGGTCATTTTTTCCCAGAATGGGCTAATGGGCAAAGGTGTGGACTCAATTTTTGAGTGTTCCCGTCACTCTGACGGTGTGTGACGAGTGGGTTTTCAAAGGTAACTCGCTCTCTAGTAAACCTTGTCATGGTTAAGAGGCGTGTTTTGTCCCGTGACAAGGGAGTTTGTTAGCATTCCCGATGTCGAACTATTTGCGAGTGTTTCCATTACTCTGACAATTGCAATGTTTGTGAGTGTTTCCACTGTCGCCCCTTGATTTTTTGCACTCAAGGAAAATACACACAAGTGGAAAATATACAATACTCTCTCGTTAGAACTCATCCTCCTAGAATGACGAGTGTGACTAGGTTTGAATTGAAAATTAATTTGATCAAGGGCTTTTAGAAAAGATTCGGAGTCACCACCTAACTTGATTAAGGTGAGTTAGGTCACCTAAAACTAAGTACAATCTGAAGATTACACTTAGATTTTTTGAAAACTTCCTTAAGAGAGGGTTTTCAAGAAAATAGATTGTTTGGCAACCTTTGAAAATATTTAAGCCCTTTTTGAAAATAACTCTATTTGGTCTTTGAAAACAGTGATATAGGTTCGGAGGTTGGTTACATGTAAGAAAGACGCATGAAGCCATCATCTTACCCCACCCTTTCGATACCTACATGTCTATTCACCCTAAGTTCACTCACTTGAAATCTTTGATTAATAAATGTCCAATATTATCCACTTTTGAAAGGAACTTTTAGAAAGAAGTTGACATGATGCATGATATGCAAGTGCGAGAATTCGATTTGATTTTGAAAGTAGACTTGAAAAAAACTTGATTTGACTTTGAAAATAGTTTTGATAATACTTGATTTGATTTTTGAAAGAAGGTTTTAGAAAATGGAATTGGAGATTTGAAAATAGATTTTAGAATTAGAAACTTGAAAAAGGGTTATGGAATTGAAAATTTGAAAATAGTTATAAAATTGGAAGCTTGAAAAAGGTTATGACCACACCCATAAGGGTTGCCTACGTATCCCTTTTTAGGAATCAGGTCAATTGTAGTTTGGACAAGAGTCCAATTAAAAATAGACACTTTGAGGTTTTGAAAAGTTTAATTTGAAATGATTTGATTGAAAAAGAGTTTGATTTGAAAAAGGATTTGATTTGAACTTAGAATAGAAGATATGAAATCAAGATTTGATTTGAAATTGAACTTAGACTTGAAAAAGGGTTTGAACTTAGAAAGAAAACTTGGACTTGACTTAGGAAACACAAAGTTGAGTTTTGAAAACATTTTGACTTAGATTGAAGTTGAAAAACCATCTTGGTTTTGAGAGGAGTTTTAGAAAAGGATTAAAGCTTCCTAACTTAGGGTTAGGATTCAACTAAGGTTTTGGCCTCCTAGGTTTTAGGTTACCTAAAATTAGAACATGTAATTGAATTGGAAAGGATTTGATTTAGATTTCAGAAGTTTGATTTTAGAAAGTTGAATTTAGAAAATGTTTGAATTAGTAAATATTCGAATTAGGAAATGTGGATTAGGAAAGTTGGATTTAAGGAAGATTTGAAAAGAGATTTGATTTGAAAACACTTGACTTGGAATGTTTTGGAAAGTTAAGGTTTAGGAAAGGTTAGACTTTGGAAAGCTTTGGATTAGGAATGTTTCGAAATAGGAAAGTTTCACTTTAAGAAAGTGCTAAATTAGGAAAATTTCATTTTAAGAAAGATTCATTTTAGGAAAGTTTTGGATTTGGAAAAATTTGAATTTTGAAAGTTTTAGATTTAGGAAAGTTTTGAATTTAATAAGATGCAAACTTAGGAAATGTTTGATTTAAGAAAGATTTGATTCTTGTTTCCTAAATAGAATACTATATTTTAATTTTAAAAAAGAGATAATTTGATTTTGTTTTCAAAATTGGAGGATTTGATCTAGTTTCCTAATTTGAAGGATTGAATTTGACCTAGAATTGGAAAGGTTGAATTTTGAAAATCTTGGATTTGAAAACCTATGATTTTGGTGTAGAAAAAAAGATTTTGAAAATCTAAGATTTGATGTAAAAAATAATTTTTGAAAACTTTGATTTGAAACAAAAGAAGAAGACATATTTTTGGAAAAGAAAATTAGAGTTTCCTAATCATGAAATCTAGGGCTTGACTTAGACTCCAAGAAAAAGAGTTTTTGGAAAGTAGAACTTTTGAAGAAAGTTTCTAGGAAGGAAATTTATAGAGTTTTTAGAAAGTGAATTTTGAAGAGAGCTTTTAGAAAGTATTTTGAAAAGCAATTTTTGGAAAGGGGCTTGAATATGGAACTTTTGAAAACCTTTTGAATGTCTCACTTTTTTAAAACGATTCTAACCACGAAGAGATTAGAACCATTCTAAGTTGGTGGTTTTGAAAACAATATGGATTTGAAATATAGACCAATTTGATCATATCGAATATCACACCCTCTTAAAACAGTCATAGTCATAGAATGGCTAGAATCACCTTAAGATTATGATTTTGATGAAAAACAAAATTATGGCTTACACCCAAAATATGAACCTTGATGGTCACAATGAATATAACACTTTTCTAAAGTAACCCTAACCATAAATTGGCTAAAATTACTCTAGGAGTGTGATTTTGAAAACAAGATTTTGAATACAAGTTTTGAAAGATGATTTTTATGCAAGTTTTGAAAACAACTTTTGAAAGCAATTTTGAGTAGATGAATGAATATCATATGCACAATGTAAGTAGGGTCGTGAACATACAAGGTTTAGGCTTCACCACATAATCAAGAAGGCCTAATCCACATGGTCTAAGGTTGAATTAGAAAGCCCCTAACACGGTGACTTTCAACCATCCTTCCTACACATGACTCGGGGGTTCCCTTGTTCCAAGCATGCAAGAAAAGCGGAAAGAAGATAGGGGATTAAAATAGAAGAAAACCCAAGTGGATTAGGAGAGAGAAGAGAGATGAGGGAATTACATAAACGTAAAGAGAAAACCAACCTCGTATCTTCATTGCTTTGTTTTGCTTTACTTTTCTTGGACTTTAAAAGCTTCGAACTTGCAGCACTTCAATTTTCAATGGATTTCGGAGGCTTGTATATGAGTGTATGAGGTGTATATATGCTAGGGTTAAGTGTATGGGGGCTAGGGTTTGACGAGGCCTAAGAAAACTAGGGTTTAGAGAGAGTTTGAGGTCTGTATGCAGAGAGACAGAGTTTTTGGACTTAGATTTCCGACCCCTTTCACGCAGGGGGAAGGTGTTGAGTCAATGCCCTGATTTTGATGATAACAAAACATGGTTAAATGATCTAATAATTGTACTTAGTGTGCTAATGAATTATTAATTAGATCTTGACTTGAAGCTTATCATAATAGAGGATTTGTGATGCAAAGATTTTAATAAAGAATGAAAAGCATGATGAGGTATTCCAAAGCTGATATTACATGAAGATGATGGATATCAAGGGAGAAGAATGAAAATGTTAAAAGTCTTGATTGAAAAGATTGAAGACTTTAAGGACTTGAAGATATCTTGCAAGAATGAAAAAGAAAAGACCAACTCAAAAATATAAAAGTTTTCTTGAAAGATTTGAAGATGTCTTGAAGACATGGAAGGAATCACAAGAGTAGAAAAGCTTTCTTGGAAGAGTTGTTGAAGTCCATGGAGAAGCCATATTGATTGAAGAAATGAAGATTCTAAGTCATGGAAGCTCTCTTGAAGATCTTGAAGAAGACTTGAATCAATGGATGAAGCTATGATGATGGAAGAGCTCTACAAGTGATGAAAATGAAGAAAATTCATCTTGAATGGATTGAAGATGTTCTTGGAGTCATCTAGCCTTGAAAAAGCATTTGCAAGCTTTAAAAAGGTCATTTGAATGATCCTTGAAGAGATTGAAAGATTTGGAAAAGAATGAAGAAAAGTTGCAAAAATATGAGTTTTGGTAAAAAGAGTCGACCCCTCAAGCAAAAAGAGTCGACTCATTCGAACAGAGCCTTGGATTTGTGTTGGAGACTCAAAAGAGTCGACTCCTGGCCAAAAAGAGTTGACTCATTGCAACAGAGAACAAAAATTCTGCAGACAACTCAAAAAGAGTCGACTCCTGGGACAAAAGAGTCGACTCATTTGGACAGTGACTTGAAAAATCTGCTGAAATGCAAAAAGAGTCGACTCATTGTGAAAAGAGTCGACCCCTAGACCGTAACGGCTAGTTTTCTGACAGACTGTATGGGCAAAAATGCAACCAAATCTTCTCACATACTTCTCCAACGGCTAGAATCGATCCATACCTATACATATGAGATACATACAGCTTTAAAGAAGAAGAGAAGAGCAATCATACCATTCATATCAAATGCTTGAAGCTGAAAATCACCTGTACCTCACTGCTACATACTTTTGCTGAGTGTTTAAAGTTATCCATTGAGTTGTATTTGTTGACATACTCACTAGGAGAGTTAATCTTTGTATAATCTTTATTCATTCTCATTTGGGTGGGTTTGTAACCTTGTAAGTTTGAGTGTTCTTGAGAAAAACACTTGTAAGTTTGAGAGAAGCTTGGACAAAATCTCTTGGGTTTTGAAAGCTTGGGAAGAAGTTTTTGTAAGAGTGAGCTGGGCACTCGTGGCACAACCAGCAGCTGTGTAAGGAGTATTACATAGTGGAATTCCTTCGAAAGGATCGAAGAAGAGAGGACGTAGGCAAGGTTGGCCGAACCTCTATAAATCTGGTGCACTTCTCTTTTGCCTCTGTTTTGGTTATTTGCTCACTATACATGTTTGCATAAATATATATATTGATGTATACTTCACTTGCTTGATATATATACTTTGATTAATTGTTGTTAAAATACATAAATTGTTTTTAGTTGTAATTTCTGACATAAATTTTATAAAACCCAATTCACCCCCCCTCTTGGGTTGCTTTCTTGGGCCAACAATTGGTATCAGAGCTAATACTCTAGTTTAAAGGCTTAACATCCTTAGAGTTGATTCATGGCAACCATGTTTGGAAGCTCTCTAGGTGAGGGTCAATCCACCAACAGACCTCCAATGTTTAATGGTACAAACTATAACTATTGGAAGAATAGAATGAGAATTTATATTCAATCTGTTGACTATGAGTTATGGATGATTATTGTTAATGGTCCTAAAACTCCCAGCAAGGTTATTGAAAGAGAAGTTATCCCTAAACCTGAAAATGAATGGGATGAGAATGACATGAAGCTTATGCAATCTAATGCTAAGGCTATGAATATCTTATATTGTGCATTAGATCCAAATGAGTTCAATAGAATTTCTACTTGTGAATCTGCCAAAGAAATTTGGGACAGACTTGAAGTAACTCATGAAGGAACCAATCAGGTCAAGGAGTCAAAAATTAACATTCTTGTGCATAATTATGAATTATTTAGAATGAAATCTGATGAGTCTATAACTGAGATGTTCACTAGATTCACTGACATTGTAAATGGTTTAAAGTCTCTTGGAAAAGTGTATCCCAACAGTGAACAGGTGAGGAAAATCTTAAGATCACTGCCAAAGACATGGGAAGCAAAGGTGACAGCCATTCAAGAAGCTAAAGACCTCAACACTCTACCTCTTGAAAAACTTCTTGGCTCTCTCATGACTTATGAGCTAACCCGAAAACAGAATGCTCAAGAAGAAGAGGACAAGAAAAAGAAGTCTGTTGCATTCAAGTCCACCACATCAGAAAATGAATCTGGGAGTGAAGAAGAAGATGAGGAAGATCTTGCTCTCATCACATGAAAATTCAAGAGATTCATGAAAAGAAGGTGGAAGGGAGGAAAGAAGATTGAAGCAAAGGGTGAATCCAACAACAAGGATTCTACCATTATATGCTACGAATGCAAAAAGCCAGGACACATGAGAAATGAGTGTCCCCAGCTGAAAAAGAAAGGAAAGAAAGAAAGAGGAAAGAAGTTTCTAGCTGCAACATGGAGTGACAGTGAGGATTCAATCTTAGATGAGTCTGAAACTCATGAAGTAGCCAACTTATGTCTTATGGCACATGAAGAAGAAACAGAGGTAACTAATTCTGATTTCTCTTTTAATGAATTGCAAGATGCTTTTGATGATTTGATTGTTGAATTTAAAAAGCTAGGCATCAAAAACAATCTTCTCAAGAATATGGTATTCACTCTCACAGAAGAAAGTGAAGAGTTACAAAATGAAAATGACATTTTGAAAAATGAAAACTCTGCCTTGAAAGAAAAAGTCACTGATTTAGAAAAATCTCTCTCTAAATGTGTCAATGGAAGAGATAAACTTGATGTTATGCTTGGAAAACGAAATTGCTCTCTTGACAAGGCTGGAATAGGTTACAACGTTTTTAAACATAAAAAGTTTTCAAAAGCACCAATCACATGCTTTTATTGTCATAAGAGAGGTCACTTTGCAAATCAATGTTTCCTTATACAACAATCTCATGCTGTCAAGAAAGCTTGGGTTCCAAAGGGAACATGGAAGACTAACTCCACTGGACCCAAGATGATTTGGGTACCAAAGGTTAAAGGTTGAGTTGCTTGTTTTGTAGGTGTGTCTTCAAGCCAATTCCAAAAAGGATCAATGGTACTTGGACAGTGGCTGTTCAAGACAAATGACTGGAGATGAAACTTAATTCACTTCTCTCACACCAAAAGATGAAGGATTGGTCACTTTTGGAGATAATAGCAAAGGCAAGATCATCGGTATAGGTAGTATTGGTAAAAACTCTTCAACTTCTATTGAGAATGTTTTACTTGTTAAAGGACTTAAACACAACCTGTTAAGCATTAGTCAATTGTGTGACAAAGGTTGCAAAGTAGTGTTTGAATCATCTAAATGTAATGTAGTAAACATAAATGATAACAAGATCATATTGACTGGCCATAGACAAGGCAATATTTACACTTTCAACTTAAATGAATTATCTTCTTGTAAGATCAAATGCCTTGCTGCTGTGAGCAAAGAGGATAGTTGGTTGTGGCATAAAAGGCTTGGTCATATTAGTATGAGCATTCTTTCAAAAATTTCAAAAAATGAGTTAGTGAATGGTCTTCCCAAACTCAATTTTGAAAAAGACAAAACTTGTGATGCATGTCAAATGGGAAAACAAACCAGAGTGTCTTTTAAATCTACAAACATGCTCTCTACTTCTAGACCACTTCAACTATTGCATATGGATTTGTTTGGACCAACTAGAACTCTAAGCTTAGCCGGTAAACAATATGCTCTTGTCATTGTTGATGATTACTCAAGGTTTACATGGACATTCTTTCTAGCTCACAAAGATGAAACAATTGCTTTCTTTACCAAATTTTGTAAAAGGGTTCAAAACGAAAAAGGATTTACAATCACAGCAATTAGGACTGACCATGGTGGTGAGTTTGATTGCAAACCTTTTGAAACATATTGTGATGAAAATGGTTTTGAACATAATTTTTCAGCACCTAGAACTCCTCAACAAAATGGAGTTGTGGAGAGGAAAAATAGGACTTTGGAAGATATGTGGAGAACAATGCTTTGTGAAAACAATTTGCCAAAATATTTTTGGGCTGAAGCTGTTAACACAGCTTGCTATGTGTTAAACAGAGTTTTGGTAAGAAAATTTTTAAATAAAACCCCATATGAGCTTTGGAAAAACAAGAAACCAAATGTTTCATATTTTAGAGCTTTTGGATGTAAATGTTTTGTGTTGAATAATAACAAGGACAACCTTGGTAAATTTGATGCAAAATCTGATGAAGCTATCTTTCTAGGATATTCCTCACATAGCAAGGCTTATAGAGTTTACAATAAGAAAACCTTAGTTGTTGAAGAATCAATTCATGTTACCTTTGATGAACTAAACTCTTTGTCTAGAAAGGCTGTGAATGATGATATAGATGATGTGGAGAAGAACTTGGATAAGATGAACATTGATCAAACTCAAAATGAAGCTTCACCACATGACAAAGGAAATCAAGATGACTCCTCAAACCAACAAAATGAGAATGAAGGATTGTCAAAGGAGTGGAAATTTGTCCACAACCATCCAACAGAGCAAATACTAGGTGATCAATCACAAGGGGTAAGAACAAGATCATCTCTTAGAAATGTGTGTAATCATCTTGCTTTTCTTTCACAAATAGAACCAAAATGTTTTCAAGATGCTGAAAATGATGAGTCATGGATTATGGCCATGCAAGAGGAATTAAACCAATTTGAAAGGAATAAGGTTTGGAATCTTGTTCCTAGACCTAAAGATCATCCTGTAATTGGAACCAAATGGGTGTTCAGAAACAAGATGGATGAATCTGGAACCATTACTAGAAACAAGGCAAGACTTGTAGCTCAAGGCTATAGTCAAGAAGAAGGTATTGATTTTGATGAGACATATGCACCTGTAGCTAGATTAGAAGCTATTAGAATGTTGCTTGCATTTTCATGTTTCAAAAATTTCAAACTTTATCAAATGGATGTGAAGAGTGCATTCTTTAATGGTTTTATATCTGAAGAGGTGTATGTTGAACAACCTCCTGGTTTTGAAAATCCTATATTTCCAGAACATGTTTTCAAACTTACTAAAGCCTTATATGGTTTAAAGCAAGCCCCAAGGGCCTGGTATGAAAGGCTAAGCAAATTTCTAACTGAAAATGATTTTACGAGAGGAAAAGTTGATATAACTCTCTTTATAAAGGTTAAAAATCATGACATGTTGCTTGTGCAAATTTATGTTGATGACATTATATTTGGCTCTACTAATGAAAAGCTTTGCAAAGAATTTGCTAAGTGTATGCTGGGTGAGTTTGAGATGAGCATGATATGTGAGCTCAATTACTTCCTTGGACTTCAAATCAAACAATCAAAGGAAGGAATTTTCATTAACCAAGCTAAGTACATCAAAGATCTACTCAAGAAGTTTGGGCTAGAAAATGCGAAACCTTTGGGCACTCCTATGAATACTTCAACAAAACTTAACAGTGATGAGAAAGGTATTTCGGTAGATACCAAGCTATATAGAAGTATGATAGGCTGATTGCTCTACTTGACTGCTAGTAGGCCTGATATTATGTTTAGTGTATGTTTGTGTGCTCGATTTCAATCTAATCCAAAGGAATCACATGTTGTTGCTGTTAAACGAATATTTAGATACCTTAAGCACACACCTAATCTTGGATTGTGGTATCCTAAAAACACATCTTTGAACTTAATTGGTTATTCAGATGCTGATTATGCTCGTAGCAAAGTTGATAGAAAAAGCACTAGTGGATCTTGTCAATTTCTTGGAAATATGCTTGTTTCATGGTCTAGTAAGAAACAAAACTCTGTTGCACTTTCTACAGCCGAGGCTGAGTATATTGCAGCCGGAAGTTGTTGTGCACAAGTGCTTTGGATAAAACATCAACTAGAGGACTTTGTTTTAACATTTGAACATATTCCAGTTAGATGTGATAACACAAGTGCCATCAATCTAACTAAAAACCCTATCCAACACTCTCGCACAAAGCACATTGAGATTAGACATCATTTTATACGTGATCATGTACAAAAAGGTGACATCTTGCTTGATTTTGTGAGTACTGAACATCAACTTGCAGATATATTCACAAAACCTTTAAATGAAGATAGGTTTTGTATGATTAGGAGAGAATTGGGAATGAGCAACCCTTTATCTTGAATGCTTAGATGTCCATATATGTTTGATGAATGCATAAGTATCTTTAAAATTGATTACAAACTTATTTGATGCATTTCATGACTTTTAAAAACACATCTTTGCATTTCTGGAGAAAAAGAGTCGACTCATGCCCCAAAAGAGTCGACTCCTGGACTCTGGAATCAGCCCCAGATATCCTCTGTTGAAAAGAGTCGACTCCTCTTGTCAAAAGAGTCGACTCATTTGAACAGAGAGCTCAAGAAGCTTTCTTCGCTTGAAAGAGTCGACCCTTTTTAACCATGAGTCGACTCATTTAAGTTAAAATTATTTTAAAACTGTAAAACCCCTGTTTTATTCAAATCATTCCACAGTTTCTGATTTCTCTCTTCTTTCACGATCAACCGCCACCTCCACTTCCAACCACCGAAAAACTCTCCCTCAATCCTTACCCAACCTATATTTGATCATCCTAGAGTCTTTCTAACTTCCTTCAACCGTCATTTACAACCCTCCATGGCTCCTAAATCTGCTCCATCGAAGAAAGGCAAGAAAGCCCTAAAAGAGCTGACTCCCATATCCAAAAGAGGAACGAAGAGGAAGACAAAAGGGGACTCTTCTAAGCTTTCAAAAAGGAGAAAAGGGAAGCAAACTGAGGAGGAGGAAGATGTATTTCTCGACAACACCATTTACTTTGAGAAGAAATCAAATCGAGATAAGTATGAGAAAATTTTCTCTTCTAGAGTCATTTTAAATGGAAGATGGATAGATTATGCTTTCTTTGCTAAAGAGAACTTTGCATTTGCACCAAAATTTGAAGCCCTTGGTTGGAAATCCATTACTCTGTTAAAGGATGATGTATATCCTGAAATTGTGGGACAATTCTATGCCCATGTAGAAAAGGAAACTGGAGAAGTAAATGTGATTAGTTATGTGAAGGGTGAAACCATTACCCTCACTAAAGGAGTGATTTGTCAAATTTTAAAAATTGGTAGTGGTGGACAAATGGACAAGAAAGATGTTAGTAGAAAGACTGCTTTGTCTGCTTTACTGGGAAAGGAAATTATTGATGATTCATTCCAACCCATGGCCAATGAGTTGCCTTTGGAACTGAGATTGGTGCATCACTTTATCTGTCACATTCTCATTCCTAAAGGTGGGAAGTTTGACTACATCACTGAAAGGGAATTGTTTTTCCTCTGGGCTTATTTGACAGACACTAAAATTGATTTGCCTGAGTTCATTTTAGAGCACATTGTCAAAGCCTCAAGAACCAAAGTTAGCCTACCCTATGGGATCCTCTTGACCAAAGTTTTCAAACACTTTAAGATAGACTTAAAGGGTGAAAAGCACAGAACTCCTGATTCTAATTCTGATGAGTACAATCAGAAAATTTTGTCAAGGATGGGCTATCACTTCAACCCACAAAGCAAGACCTGGACCCCTAGAAAGGAGAAACACATTGACAGTGGGACTCCTGGAATTGAATCCACTGAAAGAGGTGAACCTTCCAGTGCCATACCAGAAAGTGGTGAACCCTCTAGACCTGCCTCTTCTCCTGCTCCAAGGGAACTTTTTCCAATGAGCATTGTTCCAAGTGGCCAATCAGTGGATATGACTATTTTGATGAGCATGGTAAGAGACTTGAGAAGGCATCAAGAAGAGATGTTCACCAAATTGGATAAGAAAATTGATAATGGGGCAACTAGATTATTCTTTGTTGAAAAGAAGGTAAGAGAATTGAGCAAGGCCATTGTGTCTAAAGGAACCAAAATAAGAGAGAAAGTTACCAATGACATTGCTCTTTCCATTGAGCATATTGGCAAATATATGAAGAAGCTGGTGGGAGACCAATACTAGCCTCTTTTCCCTTCAGCAACAGAATTTGCAGCAGAGGACTCAAGTACAGATGAGTTGGAAGGATCCAGTGGAAGGGAGCATACCTCTTCTCAGCCATCACCTACAGACCCCTCTGATCCCCTTGACCAAACTCCTCCAAAGTCTTCTGTTACTCTTCACAAATATGGCCTGAAACAAAGACCTTCAAGCAGCAAATTTTCAAACACTGCTGATAATCCAGTTGATCTCTCTCAAACCCCTTCTCCCAAAAGAAAATGAAAACCTCTGCCTATGAACCTTTTTTGTTTTTGAACAAATCATTCTCTAAAACAATATGTAATATTTTGTAGTTGGTTCTTTTTGTTAAACTCTCTTAAATGTTTCTTCATGAATGAATGATATGTTTTGGATCTCTTTATCTTAACATTGCTATCTTATTTGTGTTTGGTTGAATGAATGATTGCTTTAACAATGCTGAATGAATAATTACTTTAACATTGTTGATTTTGCTGAATAAATGATTGCTTTAACTGTCTTAGTAAATGATCTTCACATAAACATCATTGTATACTATTTCTTTTTGCTATTGTACCTGTCTGTTTTTCTCCATCTATTACTCCTCTTTTTGAGGATTTGACAAAAAGGGAGAGAAATCATTCTCAAAAAGATCAAAATGAGAGAAAACACTCCTCAATGCACTACCGTGAATTATATCATAAGGCATCAACTGCAAAGGAAAGGGGGAGCATTGGTTTAATGAAGTTGAAGCAGTAAGAAGCATCCAATGCCATAAATGCAGTATGAATTTTCTACATCACCAGATGCCTACATGCCCTGCACCTCTGAGTTAGAATTTGTTGTGTCCTGAAACTGAAACCTCATTTCGAATCTTTGTCTGATGGGAAGCATGAACCTGATTCAGTGGATCTTAAGCTATAAAACTCTCAAACACCAAGTACAAAAGCAAGGGGGAGCAAATGATTGGTATAAAAATCTCACTTTCTCTAAATTTTTCTGCTATTGCAAGTTATTGAGCCTCTTAAAATTTTGAGCATACTGTCTATACTCTTAAAAAAAATTTTAAGCCATTTCAAAGCAAACTCCTTCATTAAGGGGGAGACATTTCCTTATCTGGACTATGACTCCACCTTTTCATTCCAAATTTGCATACCTTTTTGATTGATTAACAAAAAGGAAGAGAACTACTTATGAAAAATATATTGAAACAAGGAAGAAAACTGAAAATTTGAAGTACTGGAAATTTGAAGTCCCATACTTCTAATACATATTAATCCTCATGTTTTATATTGAGCTTAATTGCATATATTTTTAATGTTTTGTCATCATCAAAAAGGGAGAGATTGTTGAGTCAATGCCCTGATTTTGATGATAACAAAACATGGTTAAATGATCTAATAATTCTACTTAGTGTGCTAATGAATTATTAATTAGATCTTGACTTGAAGCTTATCATAATAGAAGATTTGTGATGCAAAGATTTTAATAAAGAATGAAAAGCATGATGAGGTATTCCAAAGCTGATATTACATGAAGATGATGGATATCAAGGTAGAAGAATAAAAATGCTAAAAGTCTTGATTGAAAAGATTGAAGACTTTGAGGACTTGAAGATATCTTGCAAGAATGAAAAAGAAAAGACCAACTCAAAAATATAAAAGTTTTCTTGAAAGATTTGAAGATGTCTTGAAGACATGGAAGGAATCACAAGAGTAGAAAAGCTTTCTTGGAAGAGTTGTTGAAGTCCATGGAGAAGCCATATTGATTGAAGAAATGAAGATTCTAAGTCATGGAAGCTCTCTTGAAGATCTTGAAGAAGACTTGAATCAATGGATGAAGCTATGATGATGGAAGAGCTCTACAAGTGATGAAAATGAAGAAAATTCATCTTGAATGGATTGAAGATGTTCTTGGAGTCATCTAGCCTTGAAAAAGCATTTGCAAGCTTTAAAAAGGTCATTTGAATGATCCTTGAAGAGATTGAAAGATTTGGAAAAGAATGAAGAAAAGTTGCAAAAATATGGGTTTTGGTAAAAAGAGTCGACCCCTCAAGTAAAAAGAGTCGACTCATTCGAACAGAGCCTTGGATTTGTGCTGGAGACTCAAAAGAGTCGACTCCTGGCCAAAAAGAGTTGACTCATTGCAACAGAGAACAAAAATTCTGCAGACAACTCAAAAAGAGTCGACTCCTGGGACAAAAGAGTCGACTCATTTGGACAGTGACTTGAAAAATCTGCTGAAATGCAAAAAGAGTCGACTCATTGTGAAAAGAGTCGTCCCCTAGACCGTAACGGCTAGTTTTCTGACAGACTGTATGGGCAAAAATGCAACCAAATCTTCTCACATACTTCTCCAACGGCTAGAATCGATCCATACCTATACATATGAGATACATACAGCTTCAAAGAAGAAGAGAAGAGCAATCATACCATTCATATCAAATGCTTGAAGCTGAAAATCACCTGTACCTCACTGCTACATACTTTTGCTGAGTGTTTAAAGTTATCCATTGAGTTGTATTTGTTGACATACTCACTAGGAGAGTTAATCTTTGTATAATCTTTATTCATTCTCATTTGGGTGGGTTTGTAACCTTGTAAGTTTGAGTGTTCTTGAGAAAAACACTTGTAAGTTTGAGAGAAGCTTGGACAAAATCTCTTGGGTTTTGAAAGCTTGGGAAGAAGTTTTTGTAAGAGTGAGCTGGGCACTCGTGGCACAACCAGCAGCTGTGTAAGGAGTATTACATAGTGGAATTCCTTCGAAAGGATCGAAGAAGAGATGACGTAGGCAAGGTTGGCCGAACCTCTATAAATCTGGTGCACTTCTCTTTTGCCTCTGTTTTGGTTATTTGCTCACTATACATGTTTGCATAAATATATATATTGATGTATACTTCACTTGCTTGATATATATACTTTGATTAATTGTTGTTAAAATACATAAACTATTTTTAGTTGCAATTTCTGATATAAATTTTATAAAACCCAATTCACCCCCCCCCCCTCTCTTGGGTTGCCTTCTTGGGCCAACAGAAAGCTCTGTATTTATAGACACTAGACTAGCTTAGTGCCTATTGCAGTAGTGTTAGGGTAAACTTTACACTGGTGCCACTCTATGCCAATTTTTTTCTTGGCGCCACTACTAGAGGTGCTAGCCACTTAGGAAATGTTTTAGGGCGGCAAGAAACGTATCTTTCAATCCTTGATACGCAAGGCAAAAGATTTGGGCACCTGTATTAGTGACTACCATGCAATTTTTGGCTTGGCTTCACTAAGAGTGACTCCAAAAGGAATGAGAATGTTTCGGAAGGCCGAAAATGGGTAGAAACCCTTGAAATAGTGTCCTAGGGGTAATGGATTTGAAAAACAAGGTCAAAATGGTCGATCGAGCTATTAGGGGCAAAATAGTCAACTAGACCGGAAGACCACCGGAATGGACTTGGAATGACTCATGAGAGGACTTAAAGATTGGAAACACTATCTAAAGTGTTCCGAAAGGTTTTCAGTTTGATATCCAAAGCCGGTGTGGTTGAAAAAGGCAACTGGCCCACTAAGAGCAAAACGGTCATTTTAAAACGGGTTCGCCAAAATAGACTCAGAATGTTTCGAAAAGGTGCTCGAAGGTTGAGAATACTATCAAAAGCATTCTCAAGAGGTTATCGATTTGATACCCAGAGTCGGTGTGGTTCCCGGAAGAGCTTGGATGTCTAGGGGCAAAATGGTCATTTTGACCAAATAGTCTCGGAATTGATCCTAAACTGAATGGAAAGCAACTAAATATGTCGAATCATCTTTGGAATGATCTTGGAAAGGTGGACTTACCGCTCTGAGGACTTAGGAACTTTCTCGAGAAGCGTGCTAAAAAGGCCAAAGGGATAATTTGGTCATTTTTCACCAGAGTGGGCTAGCAGGCACTAGTATTGACCTAGGTTTTGAGTGTTTTCACCATTCCAACGGTCTGTAACGAGTTGGTTTCCAAAGGTATCTCATCCTTTGGTAAACGTGTCACAGCCAAGAGGCGAGTTCGGTCTCGTGACAAAGGGGGTTTGGCAATTCCCGACGTTGACCTGTTTGCGAGTGTTTTCTGCCACTCTGATGTTTGCAATGTTTTTTAGTGTTTCCGCCACTCTGATGATGTGCATTCATTCTAAAGACTGTCTGATCTCGAAAAGTTGCTAGGTGGACTTATCGTCTGAATAATCAACTTTTTCGAAAGACATGCTAAATAACGAACATTCTTCATTGGCGGGCTAGCAGGCACCAATGGTGGGCCGTTTTACCATCTCAGGGACTTGGGTTCCATCCAGGTTGACAGGTTTGAAACCATTCCGAATGGTTTTCTCGAAAAACGTGTAGGACTAGATAGTCTTACCGCTTAAGTGATCAACTTTCTCAAAAGATGTGTTGGATTTGATTTAAATTGGAGTTGGACTAGAAATTGGATTTGAGTTTGAAAAGGGGACTTACTGTCTCTAGGAAGACGTGCCAACTGGAATTGGACTGAGCAATGCCCCAAGGACATTTTGGTTATTTTGCCTTTGTTGGGCCCAGCAGGCCTGCGAAGCGATTGATTGATTGGATTGAGTCTAAAAAATTGATTTGGACTTGAATATGTATGTGTTAGTTTGAATATGAGTCCGGACGGACCAGAGATTGCCAAGCGGACAAAAATGGGATGCTTACATCTACCACTCTGACGGTGTGCGTTCATTCGGGAGATTGCCTGATCTCGAAAGTTGCTGGATCGTCTTACTTCTTGAGGGATTAACTTTCTCGAAAGACGTGACAGATAGCGGACATTTTATGTTAGCATGCTAGTAGGCGCCAGAAGTGAATCGCTTTACTATATCGGGGACTTGGGTTCCATTTCAATCGACGAGTGTGAAGGGACTTATCATTCTAAGGGATTTTATACTTTATCGATAAACGTGCCATGCTTAATGTACTTACCATCTGTTGGTTTAACTTTCTTAAAAGACATGCCAGATTGAGTTTAACTAGTCTAGACTGGAATTGGAACTAGAATTAAGGTTGAAATACGGACTTAGCATCTTTAAAAAGATGTGTCAGCTGAAATTGGACAAAGCAATGCCCTAAGGGCATTTTGGTCATTTTTCCTCTATTGAGCATGGCCGGCCTGCAAAGTGGTTGATTAACTAGATTGAGTCTGGAAAGTCGATTTGGGCTTGAATATGTTTGTGCCAGTTTGAATGTGAGTTCAGTCGGGTTGAAGATTACCGAGCAGGTAAAAAATGGGGTGCTTACAGCACCTACCAAGGTAATACCCACAACACCCAAAGAGTTGTGGAGTGAGTGAAAGCCCAGCCTCCAACACCTCAAAATTTAGGGTTGTCCTGCTCATGTTAAGAATGGGGATGCCAATAAATTGGAGGTAAGATTCGAGGTTTGTCTGTTTGTGGAGTATCCAAAAGGAACCAAAGGTGATTTATTTTATAATCTTGAGACACAGAAGGTGTTTGTTAGCACAAATGCCATCTACTTAGAGGAGGACTACATGATAAATCACAAACCTCGAAACCATATAGTGCTAGAGGAGTTGGGTGGGACAAAGAGTATTGCAATTGGTAGATCATTAAACACAGATAATATAAGTACACCAGAAATCGAGGATCCAGAACTGGTTGAAAGATCAGAACCTCGTCGTAGTGGGAGGATAGTCAGGGCACCTGATAGGTTCATATTCTTGGGAGAATCCTATGAGGTAATCTTGAAAGAACAAGATCCCAGAAACTACAATAAGGCTTTGGATTATGTGGATGAGAGTTACTGGCAAGTTGCTATGGAAGTTGAAATAGAGTCTATATATTCCAATCAGGTTTGGAAGCTAGTAGATCCACCAGCTAATGTTAAACCTATTGGCTGCAAGTGGGTTTACAAGCAGAAGAGGGGTCCAGAAGGTAGAGTTGAAACTTATAAAGCTAGGTTCGTGGCAAAGTGTTATACTTGGAAAGAAGGGATCGATTATGAGAAAACCTTCTCACCGGTAGCCATGCTTAAGTCTATTCGGATCCTACTCTCCATTGCTGCACATCTCAATTATAAGATATGGCAAATGGACATCAAGATTGCTTTTCTCAATGGCAATCTTGATGAGAGCATCTATATGGTGCAACCCAACGAGTTCATAGCAAAGGGCCAAGAGCACATGGTGTGCAAACTGTGAAAGTCCATTTATGGATTGAAGTAAGTTTCTCGTAGTTGGAAGATCCATTTTGATGAAGCTATAAAGTCTCATGGCAATCAAAATTCGAATGAACCATGTGTCTACAATAAATCTAATAGAAACGTGGTGGTATTTTTGGTGTTATATGTTGATGATATCCTACTCATTCGGAATGATGTGGGAGGGTTATCAACGGTTGAAGTGTGGATTTCCCAGTATTTTGATATGAAGGACTTGGAAGAGACTAGTTACATCCTTGGGATCAAGTTTTTGCAAGATTAGAGAAATAGGATGTTGAGTTTATCCTAGAATGCTTATATAGATAAGGTACTAGTCAAATTTGCTATGCATAATTCCAAGAAAGGTTTCTTACCTTTTAGACATAGGATTACTCTATCCAAGGATCATTGTCCTAAGACATGTGAGGAGGAAGAGCACATGAAGACAGTTAGTTATGCTTTGGCTGTAGGAAGTCTTATGTATACCATGCTTTATACTAGACCGGATATATGTTTTGCAGTTGGCATGGTTAGCAGATATCAATCAAGCATATTCTTAAGTAACTAAGAAGGACTGGGTATTATGTGCTCATATATGGTGGGAGTGATAGCTTAGTCCCATTAAGAAATTCTGATTTTGATTTTTAATCAAATAAGGATTCCAAAAAGTCCACATCGGGATACGTGTTTACCTTGGGTGGTGGAGCCATAAGTTGGAGGAGCGTGAGCCAGTCTTATATTGCTGATTCCACCATGGAGGCCGAGTACTTAGCAATTTCGAAAGCAACTAAGGAGGCAATTTGGCTTCAAAAATTTCTCTTAGAACATGGAGTGGTACCACTGGCTAAAAGCCCTATTGTACTTTATTGTGACAATAGTGCTGTAATAGCTCAGTTCAAGGACCCAAGAGACCACAAGAAGTGGAAGCATATTGAGCGAAAATATCATCTTATAAAAAAGATAGCTTGTAGAGGAGATATAGCAGTGACCAATATTGCATCAGCAAAGAACCTTGCAAATCCTTTCATGAAATCATTGACTATTCAAGTTTTTTATTTTCATATAGAGGGCATAGGACTTAGGTGTGATAGGTCATGGCCTTAGGGCTAGTGGGAGATTGTTGGATTGTATGAACCCTTAAAGCCATGTTTATGACATTTGATTAATATTATATTTTATTCTCTCTCTTTGTTTACATTCATTCATACTATATTGGCAATTATATATATGCATGAGATGTATAAGGTCTAAGAATTACATTTAAGATGGATCATGTGTGTGGATGTGATTCATACATAAAGAGATATGATCGCACTAGCTACTTGTAATTCCAAACTTAGTTCATAGTTAGAGTGAACTTGAATAACTCACTTAATTGGCTATAACAAGTGTAACTTCTATTCTATTGAATGGTTGGTCTCAACTGTTGGAGTAGTTGACTCCATGTTAATGTGTTAGTGTACTTGGAGTACATTGAACTGGATCAAGGTAAGAATACATTTTCACTATTGTCAATGGTAATATCACTTCTTACAACTCTATTAACTCCAAAGTGAGTCTTAATCCGAAGGGATTAAAGGACTTAAGTACTTGATGGTGTGCACTTTGATTTATCAATGAGTGAGACTTTTGTACGGTCAATATCTTGATAAGTTGGGTGTACATTGTTGGGACTTGAGAAATTTTAATCTCAATAAGGTTACCACACTCTTATGAGATAGGTATTCCCTTGACTCAACCTTTCGTTTGATCACTGCTAGCAAGCCGGGTTTTTATTTATATACTATTTCATAGTAGAAAGATATTGTTTATTTTTTAAAAAGGATTTTTTTGAAAAATAAATAATTTGCAGTGATCAATGGTTGTTAAACTGGATAGTCTTAGATAAAAAGTAAATGGGGCAAGCTTACAATTCTTTAGCTCGGTGCCAATTTACGAATACCGGTAGTGGGGATTCATCTATGTGGTAATTAATAGGATAGGGGCATTGACGTAATCTCTTATTCTAGAAGGTCAACTACCATCATTTAGTGGAGTTGAGGGTAGTTTCACTAATTGCTATATTCATCAAGGGTAAATGTGCAATTATAGTAACTTGATGTTAGCCTAGAACATGGAAACCCTAGAGATCCTCCCCCGCGCGCGTGCCCTTTGCACTTAGAGAGGCATAGTATATATACATACAAGGGGATGGCTGGCCACACCTATTGCATTCTAAAGAAAGAATTTTCGGCCTAAAGTGCTTTTGTGTGTGTGTGTGCTTGTGAGGTTCCACCATCCCTTGTGCCTTGGTGATCGAAGAGGAGGTCAAGGACGCTCAAGCCATCAAAGGAAGAATCCTAATCCAACGAGGCTCAAGGATTCAAGGAAGAACCCTAGAAGAATGAAGCTCAAGTTCTTCAAGTATTCTCATTGTTTAGGGTGTGCTACCAAACCCTACAAGGTATGATATTTAATTCATCTTGTTGTTCATGCATAGATCAATGGAGACACATGAGTATGATCTCAAAGTATTGTTTGAAATTGCTTCCGCAAATGTTTTCTCAAAAACCATCAGTTGGGTCTATAGGGATTAACTTTATGCACATGAGATTCCACAAAATTCTTCAAAACCCAAACCTTTTTAATACTGACATAAGAATTCCTACGAATGGAGCAAGAGTGAGATATATGTCCTTTTCTACCGCAATGATAGCATGTAACATTTGGAACATTGGAAGATATGGTTTTAATAAAGAAATCTTTATAAAACTTTTGTTATTTAAAACCTATTCCAGATTTGTCAAAAGTACATTTTTGTTGATCAAGTAAAGCGTCTAAATTCTCTTTACCTTTGACAAGAGTAATCATAGATTTATTCACAGTTTCAAATTCCTTTTTCAAAGACTCATTTTCAAGGTTCAAATCATTTGAAATGCTTTCTTTTGAAAGCTTCTCATCATTCTCTTTCAAAACTTTAGTTTCATTTTGAAGGGTTTCCTTTTTAAAAGAAAGAAAAGTAACATTCTTTTTTAGGGTTTTATTTTTCACTCTTAGTTTTTTAAACTCATGAATTAATTCCTAAAAAGCATTTTGCAAATCATCAAAAGAAACATGCTCATCAATTTCAATAGTGTTTTGTACCTCATCAGTTTCATAAGCCATTAAGCAAAGATTTGCCACTTTAGTGCGCTAGGTTACTCTTTTTCAGAATAACTATTGTCACTTTATCCCCGTGCAGCCATCATGCTTCTATATTTGGAGTTCTTGTTGGATTTCTTAAGCATAGAGCACTCGGCCTTTATGTGACTGGGTTTCTTGCATTCCTAACACACAATAGCATCTTTGAAGAAGTTTTCTCCTTTTGTGGGTTCTCTTGAGAACTTCTTTCCTCCAAACTTTTTTTTTCTAAGTTAGCTTTTGAACTTTCAAGTGATTAAAGCTATTTACTCATCATCACATGATCCATCATCTTCATCATTTGAGCAGGTGGATGATTTGAGAGCTATCCCTTTTTTCTTTCCATTTTCATCCTCAACACCTTTTCTTATGAGTTCGTGAGTCATTAATGACCCTACTTAGAACAGTGAGATCCTTAGCTTCTTGGATGGCGGTAACCTTTGCTTCACAATTCCTTGGTAAGGACCTAAGAATTTTTCTCACTATCTCAACATTAGACTACGATTTTTCAAGAGATTTTAAAGCATTTATGATATCAGTAAATCTCATAAACATGTCAAAAATAGTTTCATCAAAATTCATTTGAAACAATTCATATTTGTGCACAAGCAAACTAATTTTTAACTCTTTAACTTGATTTGTGCCTTCGTGTGTAACTTCTAATCTATTCTAGATTTTTTGAGCCGATTCACATGTAGATACATGATTAAATTTTGCATTAAGAGCATAATAAAGAAGATTAATAGATTTATCATTTAATTGAACACTTCTTGTATCAACTTCATTCCAGTCACTTTCTAACTTAGGGACAATTTTGGTAGGCACAGTAGGACCACTAACAATTATTTTTCATAAGTCATAGTCAACAGTTTGGATGTAAATTTTCACCCTAGCTTTCTAGTAATTGTAATTGGTGCCATTAAATAAAGATGGCCTATTAGTCGATTGGCCTTCAGCAAGGGAAGTGCCAATAGGGGTTGCCATAATCTTTCTCTTAGACAGTTAAGTCAAATACAAGAGCTCAGGCTCTAATACCAATTGTTGTCCAGAAGCAACTCAAGAGGGGGGTGAATTCGGTTTTAAAATTTTTCAAACAACTTTTTACAACAGTAATATATAATAGTTATGAAAAAGCTCTAAACTAGAATAAGAAAGCTCAATTGGACAGTGAGTTAAAAACTTAATTAAGCAGAGAAGAGAATGGTCAAAACCAGATAAGAAAATGCTCAATTATCCATAGAGCAAATATGGCTTAAATAGCTAAATGAGAATGCTCAATGTTTAGTATGAGAATGCTCAATTAAACAAAGAGTTAAGTTCACTTCAGAACCAGAAAAGAGAATTCTCAAAGTAAGAATGAGCAAGCTCAAAAACTTGACTGTGAACGAATTTGCACCTGTTGCTTTTATGCAATAATTTTACCAAGCATTGTCAGAGATATATGCAATGATTTCACCAAGCAATGTTAGAGTTATCTCTCAATAGGATAAAGTATGGAAAGCATAAAAGATCAAAACAAGCAATAAAGGAAGACACAAGATATATCATGGTTCGGCGCTCCCTTGGCCTACGTCTACTACCCAAAGCTCTTTCCTTGAGATTTTTTCTCCACAATATCCAAATTCAAAATACAACCACTAACTTTGCCGACTCTAGTCTACCTTACAAGTGATCACACACTCCCAAACTAGCTTTCTAACTGAGGTGCTAGCTCAAACCTAAACAAGTGGTTTTAGCACTCCAACTAATTTCTCTCACAGGTACTAGTCACATCTAAACCCCTAGCTATTTCACCTAGCTAGTCCCTCTCTTATAATGAAGAAAGAATAAGTGTACAATCACTCTTACTTTACAATGCATTCTCTCACAAAATGGATATACCAATGAAGAATAGAGAATACAAAAAATATAATTTTAGAACTCGATGGCTCAAGAACTCGAAGGCTTCAAAAGAATATGATTTCACTTTTAAGAGCTTGATATCTTGTGTATTCTTCTTCTTCAGCCGTTGGTATATATATAGGGTTTTGATCTTCTTTGATTTTCAAACTAACTGTTGGAGATGATCTTCCAGCCTTTATATTCTTACCAAAAAAATTACATCCAAGATCTTTGAAAGGCTCATTGCCGTTAGAGAGAATATTGATCTTTAATCTTCTTTCCAAAACTTCTTGCATGATCTTTGAAGGCTCCTAACCATTTGGAGAGAGAGAAAAGATATGTCATTTTAATTTTCTTTTCAAAACTGACTTGAACTAGCTATGATGCGTCCATCTTGATATTTAAATTTGAATTTGAATTTGACAACTGCTAGCTTTCCTTCTATATAGATATGAACCGAAATCTTCTTCAATCTTTATATATATTTGGTTTGATATCTTCAAGATTGAATTAGATTCTTTGAGATCAAATTTTCTTTGACACAAGATATTTCTTTTGTAGTCTTTAACCGAAATTGCCTTGACATTAGAAGATCCTTTGACTTGCATTATTTCTTTTCATGTAGCTTTGGCCGAAAATCTTTGTAAAGGCTCCACCGAAATCTTGCCTTCATTGCTTCCATTCACAAATCTTCCATATGAATGGTTTCCCAATATATAGTGGCTATGTGATGGATATAGTATCATTGACCTTTGATCCTTAGAAAAATAATTAGATCTTCTAATTATTCCTCTATTTCTATGTTGCATTCTCATGATCTTTGCATTGAATTTTTCCTATCAAAACTTTAAGATACAATCTAGCCAAGATATGTTTAGCAAGATACAATCTAAAAAAGATATATTTAGCAATATTCAAGATTATAAAAATCATTTAAATTTAATCATCAAAACACAATAAATATAAAATTACATTTATGGAAACCTTGGAGTTAGCAATAGTTATACTATATGCTTTGGCAAAAGTCACAGTTACATAGATAACAACTGACAAACGATTAGAATTTATAATACACATTACACACAGTGAAATTGAGCATTGAAGAAAATAGGCATCACATAGGACTACATTTTGAGACTTCTTAAGAATTGGTGTAATCAAGGAGTTGGAAGATTTTAGAAGTATGATTATAAAATTATTCAGTGCTCCTGGAGCACCGCCACGTGGTGCTTCACCTCTCACGTGAGGGTAGGGTCCATCACCTGTTAAAGCAAGTGGGCTCCACCCTCATGTGAGAGGTGGAGCACCACGTGGCAGTGCTCTAGGAGCATTGAATAATTTCTCGTTGGTAAAGGTGACATATTTTAGTTCTGTCAATATTAATCTAACAATTTGGTGGACTGTTTGAGCGTTTGGATGCACTTTGCTCCCATATTGTCATCAAAAGCAATAACTACAATTGCATTACTACGAAGATCAAGATAGCCTAGTAAAAAAAAGGAAGTTAGCATGAAAATATATTAGAGCCAAGAGAATGGGAGACTAAAAAATTTAAAAGGACTTCAAGGGCTAGGAAGGACTTTGAAAAGCCCCGCCAAACACTACCTAACTTGGTAAAGGATTATAAGTTTTCAAAATAAAACGCTAGTAACTTAAAATACATACTTTTATATAAGTAGGCCTATAAATGAGTCGAGTTGAGCTAAGTAGTAGGTTATTTAAACTTATTTTGATAATCTTAACGGGTTTCGAAATATATTTAAGATTGACTTGTTTAATTTTCGAGTCAATCTCAAGCAAACTTTAATCAAACTAAGCTCAAGTAACTGGATTTTTTAGTATATATAAGCTTATTGAGTCAAGTTTGAACCGAGTTCAAAAAAATTCTGTGTATTAAAATGTGTTAAAACTTAGCTTATTTAGATAACAAGTTGATCTTAAACTAGCTTTTAATGAGTTGAACATGAACCGAGTTCGAATAATTTGATTTATTTTATAGTCTTATATATATATTATAAGTAAACTAGGTCATGAGGACTTCATGTGAGCAATTGCTCCAGCTTTGGATGTTATCCCAGGCCCGTCCAAACAATTGATCAGGCTTAGATTTTTTCCTGATTCTGTTTTATGAACCGAATTATCTCAAATCCTTATGAAAGAGGGTCAAGCTGAGCTAAACTTTCAAGTTAATCTCAAATAAATGTTATGAGTAATAGATTCATTGCTTAACTAACTCTCTCTCTCTCTCTCTCTCTATATATATATATATATATATATATTTATTTATTTATTTATTTATAGTATATAAACAGATCAGTAATCAAAGGTGGGTGTTGGTTTAGAAATTAATTCATGCCCGATTAGGTCCATTAATGATTTTAATCCCCGGGCACCAATTAAACCCATATAAAGATATGTACTAGCTAACTAATATGATATTGTAATTGTTTCATTCTATATATATATGAAAAATATTGTTCTTACAAAAAATTCATATAAAATTCGTATGCAAAATAATGTAACAGTGATATTTTTATAATTAAAAATTATTATAATAGATGTTTATTTTAAAGCAAAAAATTCTCATTAAGATATATAATTTTATATAAAAATTTTGTATAAATTTTTTATTTGTATAACATTACCCATATATTTACACAAGTAGTCGATCAGCATTTTGCCAGCCTGTTGCTGTCATTGACTTGAGAAGATATTGTTGGGTTGGTTCCGATCATGGCAATGGGGCTCTGACTCCTTCACAAATGACAAGAAAGGGACTGGTGGGGGGACCGGGGCTTGCTTGGTGAGCCATATTCAATAATGCAAGATTGAATACGCTATTGATGGAGACCCTTTTAATTTTTATGGTTATAACTTAAGAAGATAGATGGTTTGCTCGTCATGTCGGTCAATTCAAATTTGACTCTTGGGCAAAGACACAAGAGATTTATCCTTATAAGTGTAGATGACTTGATTTTAACTAGATTAAAAAAAAGATTAGTCGAGATATGTATTGGTTCGAATACCCATGATAGCTATATCTATATATATATCGACACAAAGGGAATGTTTCAACCTCAAAAATGTGAATATAATTCTCGATGTATATGTCATTCAAAAAACATTAACAAAAAAAATTCTAAAAATTATAAGAATAACTTCGATGTACTAAGGTCTTTGAACAGCTATATTCATCGCATAAACTTTACTCAATGTCTTAACTTTAATTATTTTTTGATTACATGTGACAATTAAAAACATGATGAGAGAGGGGAAGAAAACAAGGTTTTTTTTTTTGGGGGGTGTGGGGGGTGGGGGGTTGAGGGGCGATAGCTTTTGATAATATATTAGGTTCTCAATGATTAAAAATAGATGAGTTTGATATTTTCCATTCCGCATTCAAACAAAAAAGAAAAAAACAATCAAATAAAGAAAATACCGATAATAATGTGATTCAATGACATCTGACCGGTTTAATACCTCAATTGTTAAGGTTCAGAGTTCAACGGTAGATTCATATTGTGGTTATTGAGTTTATTATGACAGTTGTATTTAAGTTGGATTTCGTCATTTTTTATCATAGGTTTATGTAAAGCATTTTACTTCATCAGTGCCATCACTATACACATGCCGTGTGGTATGATACAATGCATTAATATCTCTATCAAGAAAAACTATCAATATCCATCACTGGAATATTACATCTAACCTATCTCCCATAAATGACAAGATTTGACTTCTAATCAAACCCTAAAGATAGCTAATTCACAAGTGAAAGAGCATATATACTTCTGACGTGGGGTAGCGTTTAATTTGATCCAAAACAATTCAATTACGTGTTGTTTAAAACAGGTTTGTTTTCAATAAACTTTGAATAGAAATTATGAAAATCTACGGACTTTTTCAATAATTGCATCACGTATCTTGATTCTCACCTCCCTCGAGTATATATTTGTACTTATACATTATCTGTGGCCCAGAGGCTAGTATATGGATTTTGGGTTAAAATCTCATCAAAGTGAAAATTGGATTATTGGTATCAATATGGGCCTAGCTTTCTTTTTCTTCATATATTTGTAGACACACATATATTTATATATGTATATATAATTTCCTCTTCTCAATGTTTGGAACGGCAAGTCGTGGGCGCGATTATGCAATTTTTCCTATATTTTCATAGTGAGGTGATAATAATGAAGTGGGCTTAGTATTAAGAAGGTGCGAGTAATGAGCCCCATTCATATGGACAATAACCATTCTAGACCTTGACTTAAATATGATAGTGTTAACATTGTAATTATTCCCATCCTCCTTGCAGTCACTTTTTATGTTTTTTTGTTTTTTAGTTTTTTTGTTTTTTCTTTTTTTCCCTTTCTTGATAGGCAAGGGAAATGAAAAATCTAATGTTTATTAACTACGTGACAAACAAGAATACAGTAGTAGCATGGTTGGTCTGTAACTGGAGATGTGTATGTCCCAAAAGGAAAAATATTATTTTTATAGAAAACTTGTACCGAAAATTATCCTTATACAATAAGTACCTTTTCAAGACAGAAACCAAAATTTAGTAACTAGGAAACTCTCAAGTTTAGTAACTAGGAAACTTTCCTTGGGAAGAGAAATCTTGCTTTCCAAATAGAGGCAAAACTATTATGAAATTATAAGAGAAACTTATATTGTTAAAAAAAAATGTTGTGAAAACTATCTAAGAGCGTGTTTCTCATAATTTTAAGTATTTGTTATGCTCACAATTATTAAATAATATGGAAGTGTTCTTGTGTGTAGCATTCTTATTCTAATTGATTATGAAAATTTTCGAATACTTTATATTACTGTTTTTAAGGTTCTTAATTATGTTTTTAAAAATATCATATTTAATTTTATGTCACTTAGTATGCCTGTTTTTCATAATATTTTTAGACCATAATTCACATTTCAATTTCTCATATCGTTTTCATTTTTATTTTCTATGTTAATAGCTATGTAAAATATTTACTAATTATAAATACAAAGTAAAATTTTATATATTTTATTGTTAGATCAATACTATTATGAGATATATAATATTATTATTTAAAAATTTAAAAATAGTTCACCCGACAACCAATTGCTATAATATATAGTATTGATAGATTTGTTATTCTAAAAAAAATTAAAGGGATTTGAATAGAAATTTTCACAGTTTTGAATTAAATGGAAGACTTTGTAAAATTATAAAGGAAGAACCTAAGAAAATTTAAAAACAATAATACTAATATTTTGAATTTTATATAAAAATTTTCAAAATAAGATAGATTTTAGTAAACTTTTGTTAATCATGAAAAGAAAAAAAATTTGTATTTTATGGTTAAACCTACACTATTATAACAGATTTAATATAAGTAATTTCAAATTTTAAAAAACTAAGAAAATTATATTGGGTCTTTCAACATTAAAGAACATTAAAGACCTAACGATATATTCCTATAGATAGATAACTATAAATGAACATTATGTTAGTCTGGATAACAAAATAATGTGTCAAAACTTATTTAAGGTAATAAATTTTATATCAATATTACTAAATATCTAATAGTTTGAATTTTGAAAGAAATGTAAGATTTAAGAAAGTATGATAAAATTATATTTTTTAACCAATCAAATTGTAACAATGTTATTCTAGTATTACCAAAAATTTAATTTTTAGAAATTTTACAGGAGTGACTTTAGGAAATATATAATGGGGATTAAATGTTCATCTATATAGTATATACTATATATAATTTTATTAGTGAGAGTGTTTGGTCTAACCATTCAAATTGTAACATGTGGTATTTTAATATTTAAAAAAAATAAAAATTCTGTAAAAATTGACTTGGGAATTTAAGATTCAAAGACCTCTTAACCTAGTACTATAACATATAGTATAAATAGATAGCAAAATGGTTTGTGGTCTTTGCTCTTCAAAATCCCAATTCAATTTTAACTAATTTTCAAAATTTTTAAATATTATAATAACACATGTTGCACTTTGATTGGTTTATAAATTTAATTTTTGAATTTTGTACTTTGATTGGTTTAGAAATTAAAATTTTAAATGCAATCACAGTTTCCTAAAATATAGTTTCCTAAAAAGTAAAAACACACCAATTAATCGACCAACATGGTAATATAACCTTTAAATTTCTTGATTTTAGATTTTTCTTAGCATGTATGTTCCGTTACTTAAAATGTAATCTTTGATTAAGTGACCAACATGGTAATATAGCCTTTAAATTTCATAATTTATGCCTTTCCTTAGCATTTATGTAACCATATAAATCAAAATTTTGAATTACTAAAGTACATTTATTTTTCTTTACTGATTTTGGATTAATATGACAATGTTTTTTTAAATTTATTATATATATTATGAGACATTTGGTGTCAGGAGTTCTTTGGCCTAAAAGAATAAACAAAAAAGGTAATAATTCCTAATCAATTTTTTTTTTGAAGTTTTAATATTTGAAATGAAATAATATATGTGTCATGGTATTATTCATCATCCTTAGTTTTTTGTTTTTTAAATTCCATAAAGTTGTCCATTGGTTAATATGAAATTTTTTTAAATGTCCATCTTTTTCTGCTCCTTTTAAAAAAATCTTTAATGAATTGATTAAAATGGTAAGTTTTTCAATTTCTTTTACTAAATTGGAGTAAAATTTTAAAGTAAAAGGTATCAGTTTTCTTTTCTGTTGTGGCATTAGATATCAATTATTTGTTCACACGTATAAATTAGAACCCGAAAAAATATTTACGAACTAAAAATAAAAATTGAATAGAAAAGTATATAAGTGCCACAAAATTATTGATTCTCTTCTTCTTCTTCTTCTTCTTCTTCTTTATTTTGCAAATATGTCACCAAATAATTTGTTCTTTCTGTCTCATATTTTTTTTCCTTTTTTTTTTTTCTAAACTTCTATCCCTTGATCAATATTGTAATATTTTTTTGATACATTTATATCATGAATTTTAAAATTTAGAAATAGAATTTTATCCTATTTAAATAGTAAATACATTATAGCAATACGTTGCTGCATTTTCTATGTAGAAAGACTCAATCAATTTTCTTAATTTTTTAAAAAAATTTAAATTAATTATATTACATGTGTCATAATAGTATTGGTCTAACCATGAAATATAAAAATTTAGCCTTTTATTCATGATTAGTAAATCTTTACTAAAAAAAATATTGGAATTCTTATTTAAATTAATCTCCTTAAATTCCTCCCTTATATTTTTAGAAAGTTCTTCAGTTAATTTAAAATTGTGAAATTTTCTATTTAAATCCATTTAATAGTTCTTTTTAGAAGGACAAATAAATCTATATTTGTTAATATTTATTAACTTGTATACTTAATCAAGATCAATATAGCCCCTTAGCAAGATTTTAAAGTAAAAAAGGTACTTCAGAATGTTCATGTTTAAATTTAGTTTCTTATTGCAAGTTAAGATTTTTTTTTTAATTACAATCAATTTTTAATATCAATTTTAAGACCATATTGACAATTATAATTCAGTATAAATCGTATTATTACTGTATACACTCGATAATTTATTATCTATAACATTATTTTTATATTTAATAAATATTCTTTTCATTCCGTGCACTGCAAATGAATTTAGATATTCATATGAACAACCACAATTCTAGACCTTGACTTACATATGATATTATTAACGTTGCTACAGCCTCCTTGTGGTTACTTTTTCATTTTTTAACTTTTATCTTTCTTCCCTTTGTTGATTGGTAGGGGAATTGAAAACCTAATGTTTATTAAGGGCAGGCATTTCTGAATCTTATGGAAGGGAAAGAAAAATGAAGAGAAAACGGAGCGATAGAAAAATTATAGAAAAAATGATTATTTTTTTATTCAGTTTTATGAAGAAAATGGGAGAAAATTGAAAGAAAAATAAATTTACTTTATTTAAAATTCAAAGAAAAAAGAAAAGCAGTGAGAAGGAAACTTTGGACCTCCTTTTCTCAAATTCCAAACAGTATAGCCCGTGACAAACAAACTAGAATACTGTAGTAGGATGATTGGTTCATAGAAAATGGATAAGTCCTAAAAGGGCTGCACTTTAGCCAACTTGTGCTATCCTTTTCTTTCTTTTTGTGGGAGCGGGGGCAGGAAGTAGAACTAAAGTCACACTCAATTCCTCACCCAATTTTTTTAATTTTTATGTGTGCCATTCTGATGACTGGTTTCTACAACTTGCCCTACTTGACATCATTTAAGAAAAATCTTTAGACAGAGTTGTACGGTGTTAGAAATTGTGAAAAAGTATAGGCCTTACACTTTGTTCAACCTATAATACGTGTTTAACAATATGTGTTGTTAAAATACATGTTAGCAATATCTATCTAAAAAAAAATAAAAATAAAAACCGCAATTTGTAGTGGGCTTTGTAATTAATTATCTACGAACTAAATGAAGATATTGTTGTTTCAACTTTCCATTATTTTCTAATGGGATTTGGCCAATTTTCATTGAAATTATGTTTTGAAAACAATATCAAGTTATGTTTTCTAATTGCATGGCTACTAAGATCAAGTTAGCCTAATAAAAAAGGAAGCTAGCATGAAAATCTTTATGCCAAGAGAATGGGAGACTAACTTGGTGAAGGATCATAGGTTCTTAAAATAAAATATTAACTCGAAATAATACTTATATATAAGTAGGGTTATAAATGAGAGGAGTTGAGCTTATCTTATTTAACTTTCGAGTCAATCTCAAATGAGTTTTAATTGAGACGAACTCGAGTAACTTGATTTTTTTAGTACAAATAAGTTCATTGAACCGAATTTGAACCAAGCTCAAAAAAATTTCACACCTTAAAATGGGTTACTTGTTCGTATAACGAGTCGATCTTGAATAAGTTTTTAACAAACCGAATTCGAATAGTTTCATTCATTTTACAGTGGTCAGAACTTCAAGTCAGCAATTGATCAGGCTTTAGATCTCATCCCAAGCCCGGTCAATTGATCAGGCTTTAAATTTTAGCCTGATTCGGTTAAATGAACCAAATCATCTCAAATTCTTAAAAGAGGACTGAGCCGAGCTAGCCATCGGGCCAAGGCGGAGCCACGTAGAGCTTAGAGGGGTTGTTACCCTATCCAAATTTCAAAAATTTTACTTTTACTTAAAAGAAAACAATAGTTTGTAACACGTACCGACCTACCATACCGCATGAATTATTGTATTTTTTTTTTAAATAAAAATGACATAACACTTCAAGAACATTCATTACTCAATTTTGTGTACCCAACAAAATAGAGTTGGCTGTTCTTGATACGTAGTTTGTCGTTGTGGAAGATGGAAACGGGTTGGAATTGGAAGAGTAGGGTTTGACAGGGCGGCCGGACCAAATGTTCACTGCCTTTCTTTGTGTCGTCCCCTCATTCTTGGGCGGATTCGACGTGGTGGGCCCCGGTAGATGCATGTGCCATACTTCTCAATTATATTTTAAGAAAATGCTATCCTTTAAACAAAAAAAAATTTGCGTAAAAAAATAATGTAGTTATGAACGAGCATATCTTGGTTAAAAACTTTGAAAGTTCGAAAATGTGTTGAAACATATTTTGATTAACTTTTGAGTTAATCTCGAACCAACCTTCGAGTAATTAGCTAGAATGGATTCATTGTTTAACACTCTCTCTCTATATATGCATATCTATAGTATATAAACACATCAGTAATCAAATCTGGAAGTTGGTTTAGAAATTTATGCATGCCCGATTAGGTTCAACAATTATTTTAATCCCCAGGCACCAATTAAAACCATATAAAGATATGTACTAGCTAACTAATATGATACTCTAATTGTTTTATTCTATATATATGTGTGTGTGTGTGTGTACTCAGAAGGTAGTCGATTTGCATTTTGCCTGCCTATTGCTGTCATTGATTTAAGAAGAAATTGTTGGGTTGGCTCCGATCATGGCAATAGGGCTTTGACTCCTTCAAAAATGACAAGAAAGGGACTAGTGGGGGACCTTGGCTTGCTCGGGAGCCATATCCATGCATGCAAGACTGAACGTACGCTATCGATGGAGACCTTTTAAAATTTTTATGGTTATAATTTAAAAAGATAGATGGTCACGTGGGTGACTGTGCTCCCCTCGTTGAATTCTTGGGTCTAACGGATTTATTCTTATAAATATTATATGACTTGACTTTAACTAGATTTGAGAAAATTAGTCGAGTTCACATTAACTGACTCGAACACTCCTAACAGTTGTACCCAAAAAAATATATATATACATATAGAGAGACACAAAGGGAATGTTTCAACCTTAGAAATATGGATATAATACAAAACGTATATATTATTTTATAAAAATAAAAAATAGTAAAAATTGTAAGAATAACTTCGATGTATAAAGGTCTTTGAACAGATATATTCATCACATAAGTTTTACTCAGTTTCTTAAGTTCAATTTTTATTTAATTACACGTGATAATTAAAAGCTAGATGAGAGAGGGGAAGAAAACAAGGTTTGGGGGGGGGGGGGGGGGGGGGGGGGGGGGGTTGTTGTGACTCAAAATACATGAGTTTGACGTTTTTCCATTGTCCATTCAAATAAAAAGAAAAAAAAAACAAATAAAGAAAATGCAGATATCAATGTGATTCAATGTTATCTGGTTGTCTGCTTAAATATCTCAATTGTTAAGATTTAGAGTTCGACTATCCAATGGTAAATTCATATTGTGGTTATTGAGTTTGTTGTGACAGTTGTTGGAACTTTTTTATAGAAAGGGAAGGGAATTCCTTAGGTAGCCAATTGAGGGTTTCCTACTTATTGTTTGGTTGAGTAGAAAAGAAAGTGGTTTTAAATTATTTACTATTATATCTTCAATAACAAAAGGTCGAACCAAAAATTTAAAGGCAACATGGTAAGTTCAAAATACATCATTTTTTAAAATTTGAAACGTTGTTAGTTTGGTAACGCTGTCAGTTTTTATTTTTTATTGTGTATTTTTAATGTGACTGTTTTGCTGTTTGTTTTAAAAAAAATAAAAATAAAAATAATCTTTGGTGACCCAAAGTACATGCCAGCTTCCTTTTTTTAATTTTTTTTCATTTTCCAATTACTTGTACAATATTATAATAACTATTTATATATTCAAATATTTATACCAATTGAATTCACATTTCCCACACCTGTCACATTTTCTTCTTTTGGCTGCTTCTCTCTCTCTCTCTCTCTCAAAAATATATATATATATATGTATATATATATATTATCGACAAAAGAAGTATTATTGATTGAGGGGCCAAAATAACAAAAAGTCCAAGAAACCTACTGGAACAGACACGATCCAAAATCAAAAAGGAATTGGTAAGGAGCCAATGCCAAAACTTCTAGGGACTAAATTACTAAGCTACAAACACTTTGGATGCAATTGAAGAAATCAAGACTAAGAAACAATCAGATTTAATTTCAGACTTCACCCATGGATATAATACTCAATCAGATATAGTACTCAAATATATATATATATATATATGAACAAAATATCCCAAGGAAACTTCCCAGATGCTTCCTGGCTACCTTAATTACCTCCCTCCCCTCTCTCTTGCTCTTTCTTGGTGGGTGAAGTCCCAGTGACTCCCCCACCCCCCGTCTCTGCCTTTATTTCTCTTTCTCAGGGGTCTTATTCTTGTTTTCTTCTTTGGTGTTTCACAGATAGGCTGATGGTGACTGATTGGTGGCGATGGTAGTGGCGAATCAGGACAGGCAGAGGTTGTGGTGGCTGGGAGTGGTGGAACGGTGGTTTAGAAATGAATATTTGTATGTTACCATTGTGGTAACAATAATAAATCAATTTTTTAAAAACAAGAGAAAACATCATTTTGTGTTTTTTGTTTTTTGTTTTTAGAATTTTGTGAACAATTAAAAACAAATATCATTAACATACACTGTTTTTTTTTTTATTTTTGAAAAAAATATAAAAAATATAAAAAAAATAAAAAACGTTGTCAAACATAAAGAGACGTAGCAATTTTATTTTATTTTTTAATTTGGGTAAGGTAAAGACATCATTTTCTCTTTTCACGTACATAAATCTAGTCAAATTGGTTATCCTTTAAGATGGAATTCTTCTTTTCTCTCCTTTTTCTTTTTCCCTCTTATCTTTCCTATCAAGCGAACAAACTGGCTCCATCGTCCTCTCTTTCCTTCCTCCCAATCAAAGATAGTGATGGATGGGGTTTTTTTTCAAAATAATTAAATTTGAAAAGATATTTCTCAAAATAATAAAAATCAAAATCTTATTATCAATCTAAGGTAAAACGCACATTGGGAGTGCGTTTTTTGAGAAAACATAACTCAAAGTTGCGTTATTTAACTGGTAAAAAAAAAAAAAAACCCGAGAAAATGCAACTGGCAGCGGCGTTTTCCCTCCTTTTCCCGCCCCCCTTCTCTTTCTATTGACTTCTCACTCTCTCTCTCTCTCTCTCTACTCTTTTCCTCCTCTCTCTCTCTCTACTCCCCTCTCTCTCCTTCTCTCTCCACTATCCTCTCTCACTCTCTCTATTTTTTTATTTTTACTTTATAAAAATTATACATAATAATTATAATATTTTTAAAAATTTTAAAATTAAAAAAAATGAATAGAGTTGAGTAATAATAATTAAAATATTTTAATAGCAAAAATTATGAATAAATTTAAGTAATAATTAAAAAATATTAATAACAAAAAATATGAACATAATTAAGTAATAATAAAAATATAGACAAAGTGTTATAAAATAACAAAAATTATAATACTATAATACTTTATTTATTGCAAAACAATTTACTGCAAATTACTTTATAAAATAACTATATATTTAAAAATACTTATTTTACTAATAAATATTTTACTTGTTTTATCCTTGAAATTATTTTCTGCAAAAATTATTTTAAAAATTACTTTATTATTTTTGCAGAAAATAATTTCAAGGATAAAATAAGTAAAATATTTATTAGTAAAATAAGTATTGTTAAATATATTTTATAAAATAATTTGCAGTAAATTGTTTTGCAATAAATAAAGTATTATAATATTATAATTTTTTGTTATTTTATAACACTTTGTCTATATTTTTATTATTACTTAATTATGTTTATATTTTTTGCTATTAATATTTTTTAATTATTACTTAACTTTGTTCATAATTTTTTGCTATTAAAAATATTTTAATTATTATTACTTAACTCTATTTATTTTTTTAATTTTATAATTTTTAAAAAAATATTATAATTATTATATATAATTTTTATAAAATAAAAATAAAAAAAAATAGAGAGAGTGAGAGAGGGTAGTGGAGAGAGAAGGAGAGCCAGGGGAGTAGAGAGAGAGAGAGAGAGAGAGGAGGAAAAAAGTAAAAGAGAGAGAGAGAGAAGTCAATAGAAAGAGGGGGGGGGGGGGGGGGGGGGGGAAAAAAGGAGGGAAAACGTAGCTGGGAGCTACGTTTTCTCAGAAAATGCACCTGTCAATTGCGTTTTCTCGGGTTTTTTTTTTTAACCAATTAGAAAACGCAATTTTGAGTTACATTTTCTCAGAAAACGTACTTTCAATGTGCGTTTTATCTTAAATTGAGAATAAGGTTTTAATTTTTATTATTTTAAAAAATATCTTTTTAAATTTAATTATTTTGAAAAAAAAACCCTGATGGATGCAACTTGCAAGGGATATTTATTGGATAGTTGGCATTCAATAAATAGGGAAATTCAATTTTTGTTCATTGCTTTAATGATATGATCATTATAGCCATCACTGTACACATGACGTGTGGTATGATACCATGCACTGATATCTCTAATCAATAAAATCTTTCAATATCCATCACTCCAATATTACTCGTAACCTGTCTTCCATAATTGTACTTTTTTTTTTTGGGTACTTAATTCACCACCTCCCTCAAATACATATTTGTAAAAATTTTTTGTTGTTGTTACAGGTTATTTAGGCTTTCAGCCGAGTACTTCATTGAACCATACAACTATGAAAATTGAGGACTTTTCAAATAATTATATCACATTTCTTAATTCTCAACTCTCTCACTACATAGCTGTACCTTTTTTTATGGGCAGGGAAGAAATGTTCAGGTCTTCAGTTAATTACTCTTTTAAACTTATGCAGGATCACCGTCTATATAAATTATGTAAATTTCATGTACTATGTAAAATAATAGTTGATCGCAAGAAAACGTGAAAAGGGAGCAGGATCAAAATTGAATTATGATGCTTCATATGAAAACAAGCTGAGCCACTCCTTGTATTTAGTAAATATTTGTACTTATCTGTGGCCACGGAGGCTAGTAGATGAATTTTGGGTTAAAATCTCATCAAAGAAAAAATTGGATTGTTTATATATACATGGGCTAGCTTTTTCCTATATATCTGTGCACGTATATATGTATATGTATATATATTTATACTATCTATGTATGCAAATATAGTGAGAGATTCACAAGTCTCCAAAAATTAATTTTTATTTTTTTAAAAATTTTAATTTTTTAAGAAGTCACATGACACACATAGTTTATTCAACAACTCAGGTTTCTCTCTCCTCCTCTTATATAGGAAAACAAATAAAATCAAAAAATAATTAAACAAAATTTTAATTATATGAAATAATTAAAAGAGTTAAATTCTAATAAGAAAACAAAAAAAAAACACTATTTAAACTTAGCTCCTCTTTCTCCTCACAATCGGTCCTTTTTCTTTCCTAAATAATAATAAGAAGAAAATCAAAATATCTAGACATAAAAGAAAATATTAAGGATTATATAATTCCTTAAATCTCTCCTTAAAAATCCTATTTGCCATAAAATACTTAGATATCCCTCTCTGACCTAAAACATTATATATCTCCCTTTTCTGATTCCTCTCTTTAATATTCCAACGCTTTGTCCGTGCTCACTCATTTTCTCAAACAAAACTATTATTGTAAGATAAGTTTTTGTTTTTATTTTGTTCTTCTAAAATTTTTGAAGCAGGGTATGAAAAATTGAGTTTTTACAATTTGTTTATGTTCTTTTTTATTCTTTATGGGTTTTACGATTCAACAATGTTTTTTTTAGCTTCTCTCATTTTACTCTATATATTACAGATATGTCTGACTCGCATTTCTCTCTATCATCTAAAGTAAGGTGAGATCCATCCATTTATAATGCTCTTAATTCATGTTTGATGTTGACATTTTTTTTAATCATGCACTTTTTTCTGTTTTCTTTTTAAATTTTTGAATAACATATTCCTATCTTTTGTTCCCAAATGCATCGCAGTATTATAACCTATGTTATGAGTCATTGATCTATCATAATAACCAATCACCAGTATTTGAACCGTCATAGAGATCATAACTGAGAAAGCAGAGAAAAAGATATTCAGCTGAGGGTCTCTTTACTCCAAATATGAAAGTCACAAAAATTTTTAATAGAGCTGTCTATGCCTTCTAACTCTCCATGCTATTGTAAACATGCAGAATTGTGTAATGCTTTTCGTAGATTATGATTGTATTGCTTTTTGTGGATTTATAATTAGATTCAGAGAGTTTATTTCAATTGATTTTTATGAATATTTTGGAATCTATCATTTTTGTGGATTATAATTTTATTTGGGAGTTTATTTCAATTGATTTTTATGAGTACTTTCGAATCTATCATTGAATCAGAGGTGCTTGATATCCCTTCTTTTGTTTAGTTCTTTCTTTAAGCGACTATAAGAGGCATTCAAAAAGTGAAAATCAATCACATGCCTGAAATTACATAATCATGCAATGCACATAAATTTAAGAATTATCTATAATTCTTAAAATTAAGTCCTTTCCCAAGCTTTATCTCTAAACTCCTAAAATCTTTCACTATTTGTTATGTGATTCCTAAATTATCTCTCAAAAGGCCCGACTGTTCGTTTGACTGATTTTACACAGAATAAATATGTTCCATATCTAATAAAATGAATAAATAAAGAATAAATAGATTATCTAATAGGGCTAAATTTATAAGAAAAATAAAAAATACCAGACTTTCAAAAATGAAAGATATGTTATCTTAATCTATATCGGATATAAAAACAAAACTAACAAGAATAAAAATAATAACAAATCCTATAATGAAAAGTCCATAAACTTTATCTCTAACTCCTAAAATCTCTCACTATTTATTACGTGATTCCTAAAATCTCTAGCTAAAGTCCATACAAGACAGATTCTTCCATTCTATTGACTAAAAAATAATGAAAATTAAATAAATCAGATTTCGTAAACAGATTCTTCCATTCTATTGACTAAAAAATAATGAAAATTAAATAAATCAGATTTCGTAAATGAAAGGTATGTAATCTATATTTGAAATTGGTTAACTTCCTAAAGACACTCCCATTGGCCAAAATATCTTGATAATATTCTCAAACATCTTTAAAATATTTGATTTCTCAAAATCACTCCCTATAATTTGAAACATCCGACTTTTGATTTTATCAATATCTCTCCCTCTCTCCCTCTCAATATTTGTATTTGTTGTGATTTCATCATGTTATGTAAAAATTACTTTACTTTTACATATTGTGACTTTTTACTTTCGTCCAAACAATAACTAGGCATAAAATATTTTCTCTACAAATTATATGCACACCAATTATAGACATTTTAATGGTCAAAATCAAATTCCCTATTGTAGACATTTTATTTCTTTCTTTTTTTTTTTTTTTTGGCTTTGATAAACATTTCGTATTAAACAACTAAACTTTTGCATGGTCTACACACCAATTATAATAAGCTAAAATTTTGAAATTACATGAGGAACCCATTTTGTGTAGCCATCTAAACCACGATATATTTGAGAGTATATATAGTATATTTGTATTTATGTATATGCATGTTGGATTTAAGAAAATTTAGATCTCTTTGAATTTATATTTACTTGTATTAATGAAATCCCATCCTAACTCTGAAAATTTCTCTTTACTTCCTTATCCTTCGTTATAGAAAATAAATTTCTTTCCAAAATACAATCTTAAATTCAAATTTCTCTGAAAAATATGTAAGGATTTTCCATGTTAAATCGACCTTATATTCAAATCTATCCCCTTATTGGTTTTCCAAATTTCGTAAACTTATATTATCCTTGACCTTATCCTTCTCGAATATGAATCGCTTTTTGTGTTAAATTCAATCTCTCTAAAAAAATATGATCTTTTAATTTCTATGGGATAATGTACACTCTTTTTCTTCTTCCTTTTTCGTGCCACCTCATAGTATTAAATAGTGCCCATATATATTATTTTTAAGTTATATAAGATTGTGCATAATATGAGTTATTAGTTTTAAGTAATACAAATTCACGTGCAGGTTATCATTTCTATAAAATAGGCCTAAGCTTTTAACATAGTATAATTTAATAAACTCCACTCTTTAGGTTAAAAAAAATCTTTTTAAATTTATATTATGTATATAAATTTTGTGAAATATTTCAGTAATAAAAGCAAAGTAATTTTTTTTACAAAAATTTCACCTTTTAACTTCTAAAATATATCCAAACTAGTAAACCATCAAGACTAATCATTTTTGTATCTTCAAATTATATTTTAATCATGATAAATATGATTGTTCTCTAAAATTGACAATCACTTTTATTTGATGACATAATGTGATTATAATTTTAAATAACTATTCATTTTAGTTTATATAACTCCCATGCATGCATCAGACGGGTTAATGTTAGTATATGAATATACATAATTTCCGCTTCTCAAAGTATGGGATGACAAGTCATTCATAGTGAGGTGATAATAATTAATGAAACGGGGGGTAAGTATTAAAAGGGTGTGAGTAATGAAGCTCTTGAAGCTTTCCCTAATGTAGTTACATATCTTTCTATGTTTTCTTTTTTCTTGTACCTGGTTACAATTTTAAGAAACAAAGTTTTATCATCAAAGTGTGATAACGAGGCATGCCATTTTAGCCACCTTAAATTTCAATTAGATTTCCATTTATACATGCATATAAATTTTGACATGTTGAGAAACCAGAATTAAAGGACACGCAATATCGAATCATAAACATGGAAAGATTCTCATATAAATATTTTAGTAATACATAATTGAATAGAAACAAGAAAACGTAAACCAGCCGGGGCTCGTGTTTCACACGATGTCCTTAAAACGAATTAGCCCCTCACCGTCGGTGGTTGAGTTATTGGGCTTTCAATTCCCAGGATACAATGACTTTTCAGCATTGGAGGTAGCATGGCCTCGTTTACCTGGCGAACTCGACTGTGTTGTATACTCTCTTTACAAAACGATTTAGAAACAAGGACGAAGTAGACAAGATGCTTGATATCGAATGCTCTACACCAAGAGGAATGACCCTTATATATATAACATGGATACACATGAAAAGCCACTAACATTCATGGGGTATTATGGAATTGAATATGCAAGTTACATTCTTTCATCTTCTAGCACATGGTGAAATCCAAAAGTCACACTCTTTCATCTTCTAGCACATGGTGAAACTCCACAAGCCATTTTCATTCACACATGGTGGAATTCCAAAGGCCATTTGTATTCACACATGACCATTTGCATTCACTCATTTCCAACAATTCCCCACATGAATGAAAGTGGCTGGAGTACAAAGCTGACCCGACAAGAGCGAATACAACGGATAATTCTCGCCTCAAGATAGGTAACTTTTGGCTTTGAACCTTCTCTAGTGAAAACTTATCGGATTTACTGGTTGACCAGTGAACGTGATGTCTTGAACTGTTCTACCATTTATGTAAACCAAGACAACAAGCCTCACGCAGGAACTTCTCCTTACACAATTTAGTTCTCATGGTTGTGTTCATTTTGGCCCTGAACACTGCCTGGTTTCATGAGTATTTTTTAAGAGATTTCAGCCTTACAAATCTCTTTTGAAGCAACCCCACTTCACACTCACATAAGTGACCTCTTGTCTAAGAGTATCCTGCTATACACCGCTTGGCCTTCCAAGGCACAAGAATCATTAAAAGCAAAGCTTAATCTTCACACTGCAAGCATCACTATATCACAAGAATGGGTAGTAATGATGTTTGCTCCAAGTTAAACACAACTCAGTTATCCCTTTGAACCTAAATCTTGAGATCTCCAGTCAATTAGGTTGGGTTTACCATTGGTGTAACTTGTATTTCATAGGCTTAAATCCCATTCCTCTTGACGTCTTGTCAACTAACTCTCTGTTTAACGCTTTGGTTAGCGGATCCGCAATATTATCCTTAGACTTGACATAGTCTATCATGATAACCCCATTTGAGAGTGGTTGCTGAATGGTATTATGTCTACGACAAATATGTCTAAACTTACCATTATACATATTGCTCTGTGCCCTTCCAATTGCCGATTGACTATCACAATGGATGCAAATCGATGGCACAAACCTTGACCATCTCGGTATATTTTTCAAAAATTGGCGAAGCCATTCAGCTTCTCCACTAGCTGAATCTAAAGCTATAAATTCAGATTCCATAGTAGATCTAGCAATAATTGTTTGTTTGGAAAATCTCCATGACACTGCTGCACCTCCAAGAGTAAACATATACCCACTTGTGCATTTAGAGTCTTTCACATCCGATATCCAGTTTGCATCACTATACCCCTCAAGTACTGCTGGATATCTTGTATAGTGCAGTCCATAGTTAGCAGTGTACTTCAAGTAGTGTAACACTAACTATTGCCTTCCAGTGATCCTTTCCTGGATTGCTCATGAATCTGCTCAATCTATTTATTGCGTAAGCTATATCAGGTCTTGAGCAATTCATCAAGTACATAAGACTGCCGATTATCCGAGAATATTCTATTTGTGAGATACTATCTCCGGTATTCTTGGACAAGTGGAGGTTTATGTCTACTGGGGACCTTGCCACATTAGTATCAGAATTACTGAATTTATTCAGTATTTTCTCAATGTAATGTTGTTGTGACAAGGCAATTCCAATAGGTGTTCTTGAAATCTTTATTCCAAGTATAACATTTGCAACACCCATGTCTTTCATGTCAAATTGATTATTTAACATTCTCTTAGTGGATTTGATCATGTCATCGTTGCTACCAACAATAAGCATATCATCCACGTACAAACAAATAATGACATATCCCTTTGTTGTGTCTTTGACATAGACGCACTTGTCATACTCATTGATTTTGAAACCATAAGACAACATCGCATTATCAAATTTCTCATGCCATTGTTTCGGTGCTTGTTTCAAACCATACAATGATTTGACAAGTTTACAAACTTTCTTTTCTTGTCCTGGAGCCACAAACACTTCGGGTTACTCCATATAGATTTCTTCATTTAAATCTCTGTTTAAGAAAGCTGTTTTAACATCCAATTGGTGTATCTCAAGATTCCGCAGAGCTGCAATTGCTATCACCATTCGAATGGATGTTATTCGACTAACAGGTGAATAAGTATCAAAGTAATCTAGGCCTTCTTTCTATCTATAACCTTTTATGACAAGCCTAGCTTTGTACTTATCTATTGATCCGTCCACTTTCATCTTCCTCTTAAAAATCCACCTGTATCCCAAGGGCTTACAACCTGAAGGAAGATCTACTAACTCTCAAGTGTGGTTTTGTAGAATAGAGTCGATTTCACTGTTAATTGCCTCTTTCCATAGTGGACCCTCAGGGGAGTTCACTGATTCTTTGTAACTTTGAGGCTCATTCTCTAACAAGTAAGTGATAAAGTCTGGACCAAACGACGTTGACGTCCTCACTCTTTTGCTACGTCTAGGTTCGTCAACTTCAGTGTCGATTTGGTCTTGATTGTCCTCAGCAACAGTCTCACTAGTTCTGTCATTTGAACTAGGCCCTTACGTTATTTTACAAGGAAATATGTCTTCAAAGAATGACGCATTTCTGGATTCTATCACAGTATTCTTGTGAATATCCAGAATCTCAGATTTAAATACAAGGAAGCGGTATGCACTGCTATGCTCAGCATAACTGATAAATATGCAGTCAACCGTCTTAGGTCCTATCCTACCTCTCTTAGGAATAGGTACCGCCACTTTTTCTAGACACCCCCACACTTTTAAAAATTTGTACGAAGGCTTTCGACCTTTCCACAATTCATAAGGGGTCTTGTCAGTTTTCTTGTGAGGTACCTTGTTCAAAAGGTAATTCACAAAAAGAATCGCCTCCCCCCACAAGTTCTGAGTTAGCCCAGAACTTATCAACATGGAATTCATCATTTCCTTTAGAGTTCGTTTTTTTCGTTCAGCAACTCCATTTTGCTGAGTCGTGTAAGGTGCGGTAGTTTCATGAATGATACCATGTTCAGCACAGAACTTACCGAAAGGCGCCTCATATTCACCGCCTCTATCACTTCGGATTACCTTAACCTTTCTGCTGAGTTGATTCTCAACTTCAATCTTATAGCGTTTGAACTCTTCAATAGCCTCATCCTTACTTTTAAGCAAATAGACATAGCAATATCTCGTGCTATCATCCACAAAAGTAATAAAATATTTATTACCCCCACGTGTTTGAACAAATTTCAAATCACATATATCGCTGTGGATTAGATCCAAGGGTTCGGTGCATCGTTTAACACTATGAAAGTTTTGCTTCTACACAAACCTCGCATTTGTGTTTCGAGTCTATTTGAAAAGCAGGCAAAAAGTCTAAGTTAATTAATCTACGCAAAGTATTATAATTAACATGTCCTAGTCTACCATGCCATAAATGAGAAGACTCCAACAAGTAAGATGAAGACGTCGAAGCGTCTATTTTATTAGCTTTTGGGAACAAGGTCATCACATTCATCTTAAAAAGCCCCTCGCTCAAATAACCTTTCCCCGTATACATTCCATTCTTAGTCAAAACAAATTTGTTTGCCTAAAAAACTAGACGAAAACCGTGCTTGCTCAGAAGCGCTCCTGACACCAAGTTCTTGCAGATCTCTGGAACATACAACACATTGTTCAAAGTCAACTCCTTCCCAAAGGTCATCTTCAGCACTACCTTCCCCTGGCCTTCAACCTTGGAGGTTGACCAATTGCCCATGAATAGTTGTTCCCCTTTTGTTGTTGGTTCAAAGGTGGAGAACAACTTCTTGTCCGAGCAGATATGGCGAGTGGCCCCAGTATCCACCCACCATTCTCTCGGGTTTGACCCTACTAAGTTCACCTTGGAGACAACAACGCAAAGGTCTAACTCAGAGATTCTCTCAATGCTCTCCACCTCAGACAAGTGCGCTTGGGCAGGTCGCTTCCCTGGATTCCTCTGTGGTTTAGCTCGGCATTCCGATGCTCGATGCCCCATCTTGCCACAATTGTAACATTTGCCAAGAAACTTGGTAGTTTTCTTGGCAATGTCCCTTCTCGGCCCTAACTTCAAAGAGCCTTGACCATCCTTCTTCTTCTTGTAATCAGGCTTCTTAGTATACTCCACCACATTAGCCTTGGCCACAGCTTGACTACCCGTCATACTCTCATTGTGCCTATTGTCCTCCTCTATGCGGAGCCTTACAATTAGATCCTCAAGTGACATCTCCTTTCGCTTGTATTTGAGATAGCTCTTGAACTCCTTCCAGGAAGGTGACAATTTTTCAATGGCAGCTGCAACTTGGAAGGATTCACTAAGAATCATTCCCTCTGCACGGATCTCGTGTAGGATCACCTGAAGCTCTTGGACTTGGCTGATCACAGTCTTATTATCAACCATCTTATAATCAAGGAAACGACCGACAACAAATATCTTTGTCTCGGCATCCTCAGTTTTATACTTGCAGTCCAGAGTTTCCCATAACTCTTTTGCAGTCGTCTTGTCTTGATACACTCCGTAGAGAGTATTCTAAGACCATTGAGGACATAATTTCGACACAAAAAGTCAGAATGCTTCCATGCATTAACTGCCGCAACGGAATGCATATCATTATCATCACCCTTAGGGCAATCTTCCCTTAGGAATCGAGTAAAATTCAAAGTAGTCAAATAGAATAACATCTTTTGTTGTCATCGCTAGAAGTCCACATCGGTGAACCTCTCTGATTTCTCGTTGTGGTTCACGGGCACCTTAGAAACCATTTGCGTAGCAGGTCGGGTTGCCTTAACAAATGGTGTATCGCTAGCTTGGGTCACCCCAACAGATGGGGTATCACTAGTCTGAGTCACGTTCGGATTAAGGGTAGTCATTTCTGTATAGATAGAAGATCGACGTGTAAGTATTTGAGTACACAAATACCTTAAAAGGCTTGCTCAATAGAAAATTAAGCTTCTTAACAAAATCTCATTAGTAAGCAGTTCAGAAGAAGCATAACAAACTCTCATAAACAGACAGAACCGAAAGAACCATTACTACCCAACTCATATAAAATAAAAAATAAAAAATAAAAATTTATATCAATGTCATGGATCCAAAACTTATTTGAACAGTGAGGACAAAGATAACTACTAAAATATTTTGGTTTATGAAATCACGGATCCAAAACTTATTTGTACAATAAGGACAAAGATAAAATTTGACTACTAAAATATTCTGGTTTATCAAAAAGTTAATTCGGTTTAAGCTTGTTGGAAAACTATAATTAAAGGACACGAAATATCGAATCATAAACATGGAAAGATTCTCATATAAACATTTTAGCAATACATAATTGAACAGAAATAAGAAAATGTAAACTAGTCGGGGCTCGTGTTTCACACGATGTCCTTAAACCGAATTAGCCCCTCACCGTCGATGCTTGAGTTATTGGGCTTTCAATTCCCAAGATACAACGGCTTCTCGACGTTGGAGGTAGCACGGTCTCGTTCATCTGGCAAACTCGACTGTATTATATACTCTCTTTACAAAACGATTTAGAAACAAGAACGAAGTAGACAAGATGCTTTAGATCGAATGCTCTACACCAAGAAGAATGACCCTTATATATATGACATGGATACATATGAAAAGCCACCAACATTTATGGGATATTATGGAATTGAATATACGAGTTACATTCTTTCATCTTCTAGCACATGGTGAAATTTTAAAGGTCATTTGCATTCACTCATTTTCAACATGACATTCTATGAACGATAACCATTGCAGACCTTGACTTAAATATGATATTATTAACATTTCAAATATTACCATCGTCCTTGCAGTCAATTTTTTTTCTTTTTTTCTTGATAGGCAAGGGAATTCAAAAATCTATTGTTTATTAACTACAAGACAAACAAGAATACAGTAGTAGCGTGGTTGGTTCATAACTGGAGATGGATACGTCCTGAAAGGGCTCCACTTTAACCAATTTGTGCTTTACTTTTCCTTGGTTTTTTGGAGAGAAGGAAACACATAAATAGAACAAAAAAACAAGCAGTCACTCGTAGATCTCCCACTCAAGCCTGTCAAAGTTGTCAAAATCTTACGTTGGACACAGGATAAAATTAAAGATCATAAGATTCTACCAAAATAAAAAATAAAAAATAATGAATGGTAATTTTTATATGAATAATATTTATTAGAAGCAAAAACAAAATGAGCTTTAATCTATATATTTATAAATAGCAAAACATTATTGAATCTTTACACTTGAAACTTTTAACTATTTTATCTCATAATTTTGAATTTATAAAATATAGAAAAACACATCCCTATGCTTCTGGATGTATATCGAATTTCTAAATATTATGAATAGTAATTTATACTATAATAAATAGTAAAATATTATTAGGTCTTTAAGATCAAAACTTTAATACATTTTTCTCAAATTTTTTTTATTTTTGAATTTCAAATAATTACAAGTCACATTCTATATAACAATCTAATTGGTCAACTTTTATCACAAAAAATCTTATTGGTCACTATAATATCACTAATTTAAATATCACCCGTAAATCAATTTATTCAAATATGAGTTACTTTTTATCACCAACTACATTAACAAGCCTTAATCAATTTAATTTTAAATTTCAAATATGTTATACAACGTCTATCGTAAATCAGCATCAACTGTAAATCAATTTATTCAAATATGAGTTACTTCTTATCACCAACTACATTATCAAGCCTAAATCAATTTAATTTTAAATTTCAAATATGTTATACAACATATATCGTGCATCAGTGTAAGTGGATTAATTCTTATCGCTAACTACATTACCAAGCCTAGATTAATTTAATTTTAAATTTAAATATGTTATCATTGGATTACACAATTGAAATCTACTACACTATCACTAATTTTAAATTTAAATATGTTATCGTTGGATTACACAATTGAAATCCACTACACTATCACTAATTTAAAATATCTTTTCACTATAGATTTGATCTTATCTCTAATTTACTACAATATCATTATCTTTATACTTGCCTACACTAGTAGAATTCTAAAATTTCAACTCTTTGTCTTCATACATCATATCTCTCTAATATTTTCTATATAAAGGCGTCAGATAATTTTCTCTCACGAGCATGAGCAGTAGTAGTTTGGGTGGAAGGTAAGTTCATCACTTACTTCTACGTCCCAAATTATCTTAATTAATTGTGTTTTTAATATTACTGTGGATAATTTAAAATTTTCACCATGTTAAATTTTTAATTTTCACATATCATACCTCAGGCTAATGATATGCTCATCAAGTTGCTCTGGGCATAATATTATCCTATGATATTTTCTCTATACAGGCATCCGATAATTTTCTTTCACAAGCACGAGCAATTGTAGTATGGGTGGACGGTAAGTTCATCACTTATTTCTATGTCTCAAATTATTTTAATTAATTGTGTTTTTAATGCTAATGTGTATGGTTTTAAAATTTTCACCATGTTAATTTTGTAATTTCTACAAGATGTAAGTTCATCAAGTACATCACTTATTTCTATGTCTCAAATTACTTTAATTAATTGTGTTTTTAATGTGTGTTTTTAATGCTACTGTGCATTAATTTAAAATTTTCACCATGTTAATTTTGTAATTTCTACAGGATATAAGTTCGTCAAGTATGTCTTGGTCTCAAATGGTTTTAATTAATGGTGTTCTTAGTATGTATTTTTAATGCTATTATGTATTAATTATGTGCTTTTAGTTTCCATGTCTCAAATAGATGTAAACTAATTTAAATTAATTATGTATTTTTAGGGTGTATTTTAAATCTTTCACTATGTTAATGTTTGTAATTTTTACAGTCCCATCAATTTCAATAGTCCACATTTTACTTTTAGAAAATAGATAAATTCACAGCATTATTATGTATCTATGTCCTTTTAAAAAAAAAAAAAATAGAAGGTGAAGGCCACTCATTTGAGAGCAAATACTAAACCATTCATGTGATGTTTAAAACTTGCATTTGTCAAGAAAGTGTGTTAGCTTGATATATATTTTTGGACCCGTTTTCTAATGGCTTAAACTTCTAGGTCACAATAATTGATTTAATATAATATAAAAAATTTGATAGTAGGCCTTGGGTTCAAGCCTCATAGTATGCCTGTGCTCTTTCGTTTGTGTACTCTGTGTCATTTGCTCTCATGTTCATGCACTGTGTTTCATTTGTGTTTTTGCTTATGTTTTGTTAAGTATGTTACTATTTTCCGTTTTTATGGGCAAGACAGGGTCATATGTGAGGAAATGTTAACTTGATATATATTAGTGTGTACATTATTGATCATTGTACCTATTTTCTAACAATTGAAGCTGAGGACAATTGATGATCTAACAAAAAGCAAAATGTAGGTGAAACAAAATTACCTGCACATTTATTTTTCTAGAGTTAACCAAACAAAGAAATGCTTATTTATTATCTTCTCATTTTCTTAATCTAACCAAACAAAAGAAATGAATTTAGCTCGTCTGTCCACTTCATTTTTTTTATAGTTTTCTTTTCCTTTTACTTTTCTCTACAAATTCAAGATCCAAACACAATATTAAAATGCGAATATAATAATCTTCTCTTTTTCATCATGTGGATGCATTAGAAGGCCAAAGTCCTTGAGAGAGAATGGTGGCTCCCCACCCAGGTGACTTGAACCCATAACCATAGACGTGGCTCACCACCTCAATTTAACAATCCTCTTTACCTTTAATAAATCATTTCATTTGAAAATATGTTGCCTTGAATAAAATTACTTAAGAAAACGATAATGCCTTATAAATTGAATCTATATACATAAATTTCTATATGAAATGATGTGGCTCAATTGGATCTTATCATTATAAAAACAAAAGACTTGTAGCTTAGTTCAAATGTTAAAATTCTTATTATCATTATGAATGATAATTTTATATAAAAATTTTATGCATTTTCCTTTGAAAATAAAAAAACTACCTAGGCACAAAGCTAAAATCATTAAACCTAGTTATTCCAAGAAAACTTATAAAGATAAACAATCATTTTGTCTCTACAACTTTGCCTTAAATTTCAATGTCATTCATCAACTTTGATTTATTCTATTTAACCTTTCTAACTTTTAAAAAGAAATCAATGTGGTTTAACTATTTGACATAAGTAAACAAATTAAAGATTAGTTACATTTTAGCCCTCTAAATTATGACTTAATATCACTTTATCTACATTAAACCAAAAATAGTTGCATTATTACCATTATAAAATTAAAAATTAGGAGTTTGTTTGATCAAAATTCTATACTAATATCTAAAGTAAAGAGAAAAAAACGATTTCATGGCTATAAAATATTATAAATTGTCTCAAAATACCTAAAAAAAAAAAAGGGCCAAAATGATCCAAAAAATCTTCTTTTTATGGAACACCGATTATTGGTCCTACCAATATCAAAAAGATTTTTTAAATTGCATATTTGTTAATTCGAGACAAAAATCTTATATCGTATCATATCAGAAATGATATAAGTGTTAAATTTGTTTCTTTTATTAATAGTGTCAATACCAATTTAAGTTTTGACAGTTTAGAGGTAAAAATATAATAACTTTTAGTTTAAAGGAGTAAAGTGAAACTGAAACATAGTTAAGACTTAAGAGGGTCAAAGTGTGTTTTTTTTTGCTAAGCGGGTGTCTAGGTCCGCTTTCGTGCATCTCGACTAATTTCGGGGCATGTGCAATTCCCTTGTTTCACACAAACTCGGTAATTACCAGGCTAAAGTCCTTGGTGATTGCCTCAAGGAGTTGATAGCACTTTAGAGGTTTTGAATCTGAGACTTTAAAGGGAGTAGACCTCCAAGTCCCAATCCTTTACCATCAGGCCAACTCCTTGGAGTTGGCTCAAAGTGTAATTAATCATTAATTTTTCTAGCATATTTTGAAGTGTTGGACTACACTGACATCATTTTAAAAGTTATAAGCCTTAAACAAAAGAAATTAAAATTTAGAGATGACATTGAAATTTGAGGTAAAATTAGAGAAAAAATGAAAGATTACTTGCTTATAAATGAGGATTGGTGAAATGGTAGGAGATATAATGTCATTCAAGTTACATCTTTTCATTCAAATGTCAAATATATAGTAAATGCAGCGATTCAAGTTTGAAAGCAGGTATAATTAATGCGTCTCTTCAATAGTTAATATCTTATAATTTAGTTATATATGTCAACTAATTATCTATTAGATAACCAAGTCTTTTGGAGTGGAATCGATTTCTTAATAACTAATGAATTACAAAAATTTTCTATGGGTGGTGCACGAGAGTATAATCACAAAGAGATTTTGCTAGTTTAGCTACTTAGCACCTTTAATTTATTAACAATAAGTAAAACTTTACGAGTTAAATTTTTTTTTGATAGAGATTATGATTTTTCTTAATAAAATAAAAGATTTTTTAATTGTTGGATAAGACCATAGGATTGAATTATTAATTCCGTGTCCGGCCTTTGCACGTTCGCAATGAAAGTAGGAATATTTAGCGATTTCTTATAATTATAATTTAAACTTACCACATTAATGTTCTACTTTATACCTACTATAATTCATTATAATATATTTTAAACATCATATTTTATTCTATGTATACGGAATTTTTCGATTTGAAAGTAGAATAAGTAATCCAGTCATGGACGAAGCTATAGGGGGCTAAGGGAGGCCAAGGCGCCCCTGAGGTTTAAAAAGTCCCGCTAGATGTAGTATAAATTAAGATTAAAAAAAATTTTAAATAGTAAAATAGCCTCCCCTAATTATAAAAATGTTATATTTAATATCCTATACAATTTGATTGTGGCCCGTTTTTATTGTTATTTGGGCTTATTATATTTGTTGGTGATTTGTTTTGTTTGTGTTTCAAGGTTTTATGCTTACCTATATTTAATTAATTAGAATTTAAGATAAAATCTAATAGAAAAAACACAAATTTTTATATTTTTTTATACATTGGCCAGACTTATTTTTATCCTTCTAGTTTTTACTGCAGCTATGAAATATGTATTTTTTACTATGAATGTTATTAAATCAAAATTTCTATACAAGATGCGAAATGATTTGAGATTGAATTGATATATTTTATTTTTTATAAAACTATTCTTTGATCCGACGAATTCCTAACTTGGTCCTATTATCGAATCAGGATTCCTCTCCGAACCCTTATAACAATTTGCGAAACAAAAGTGCTCATTATAACTAAAACATGAATAAGTTTATAACTCATCAGTCCCCATATCATCTTTATACCAAAAACTATATTCTATTGTAGCCAATAATTTCATTTTAGTAAATTCTATAGATGATTGCGTGTTCATTGTAGTCTTGAAAGTTCTAAAATAAATTATTCGAAGGAAGGGTGGGGTATATGCTTACGTAGGTGAATATGCTGCCTACGTTAGCTGTCGTTGGGTAGGGTGGTAACTGGTAAGAGAGAATAACTCGGCGAACAATCTTTTATTGATTTTTTTTTTTAGTGTTTTTGGATGCGGTTGTTTTAATAGTTATGGTTTTTTTTTTCTCGCTCCCCGCTTAAGAAAGTCAGTTTTAGATCTAGTTTAAGTTTTAAAAATTCATTTAAAAAATTAACTTTTTAAAACTAATTCAATTTTAAACTTATAATTTTTTTAAATTACAATTCAAATACTGTCTTTGTCTCGTGTTACTTCCCTTTACGCTATGGTTGGATCCTAAGTTTATTGAGGGAAAAGAAAAAGTAAAAAAATAAATAAAATTACATCTAAAGTTTGGTTATAAAAAAAATGATAAAAGAACATAAAAAGAAAATATAAAAATTTAGAATTATTCAATTTCTTCTTTTTTTTCTCATTTTCTTCATTTTTTTCTTTTTAATTGATAAATTCAATATCCAAACAGCATTAACGACTTGTATAAAAAAGAAAAAAAAGTAATTTTTTCGGCTCCTAACATTTGTATTTCAAAAATATCACGTCATTCTTGTTATATCTTAGCTTTTCTTAATAGTTGAGGTCAAAACATCTTAGTTAAGAGATAACGACCCACACCCATGTAACCCCTCAGATTGGTCCTCCATAGTCCTTACTAGGTCAGGTTAATGTCTCACCTACCAGATGGGGACCGACCCCATCTAAGAGGAACTACGACACGTGATATTCAAGGTCTGCCGAATAATATCTCAACAAAAATCGTTCAAGTAATGGGTTATTTAAATTTAATTTAAAAATTATATGAGTTTTAAAAATATGGTCAAATTGAATTTATTTAAATTTTGAATTAATTTCAAACAAATTTTAATGAAGCTAAAATTAGTATTTTTCTTTTTTTAACATATGAATTTATCAAGTTAAATTGAGTTATATTTAAAAAATTAAAAAATTTTAAATATATTTATATTTAATTTATTTATATAATAAATTTTTAACGAATTAAACATGAGTCACAAAATTTAATTAGTTTTACAACACCTCACAATCAAACTTTTTCTTAGCTAAGCTGCCCAAAGCATGTTGCCAAGAAAAGGCAGTTGTCACGCCCCCCGGCCGACCCCACTGTGTTCACGTGGACATATCTTCTTCTTGTATTTATCCACATCAATAATATAGGAGTCGGCTGTCCATTTTGCTGCTATTGATTGGTGTACTGTACAGTTATATCCTTTAATTCTATTTTATGTCATTTTAAAAAAAATGCTGTTTTATAAAAGAATTAATATAAAAAAATCTTATTAGAATGACATAATAATATTATTTTTATAATTAAAAATTATCATAATAAATAATTTTTATCTAACCATATTATTCTATAATAAATTATGTATAAATCTCATGATTTTATAGCAATACCCAAAATCAAAACTTACTATCATATAAAAGTTGCCTAAATGCATTGCTCTGCAAAAACTTCCGTTTGATGAAAAGAGCTTTAGCCATTTGATCACCAAAGCATTTTCTTGAAACATCTATAAAAAAAAACTCCAACCGTTAGGCTGTTTTTGTAAAATAATTAGATGGATAAAATTATAAAATGATACTAATTTCTTTATATAAGTAATCTAGTAAAATAACACTAATCAAACAGTAATTTCACTTTTTTATAAAATATTTAAATATATAACTAAAAACTGCTACCGCTACTGCTACTGCACTACAACAAAACTTTGCTCCGATTCTTTTATCAGAAGATTGAAATGGGTTGGAAGAGTCGAGTCTAGTTTGGAGGCCGGACCAAATGGTCAGTGCCTTTCTTTTCTGTCGTCCGCACTTTTTTGTTTTTTTTTGGCGGATGCGATATGGTGGTCCTTTAATTTTTATGGATGACACTTCATCCTCCAATTATTTCCTATTTCATTTTCCATCAAACCAAACAAAGTGAAAGGCTCTTCTTCTGTCCCCTTTCCCTCCTCCTCCTCCTCCTCCTCCTTCCCATCATTCGAATTAGTGTCACTTTCTAAAATTTGAAAGCACCCTTTTTAACGATAAGCCAAGTAAAATTTGAAAACGGGCTAGTTGTGATTTTTTCGAGTAATGCTACGTAAACAAAAAATAAGGTAATAGTTTTGTATTATGTGCTTGAATTAAGATTTTTTATTATAAAACAAGGCACCCATAAAAGTTATTTTTAATCATAAAATTATTTATCATCACATTACTCTACAACTTGTTTGTTTAATAATGTTGATAGGTAGACGAGCTATAAATTTAGACGTCATACGTTTGAAACTTGACAATCTTTTATGATCAGACAATGAGAGATTTATCTCTCATGAATCTCTTAGTCCTAATATTGATGACCTATCTTTGATTATATAGGAGAAAGGAGTAGTCGAGATCATAAATTTGAAACTTGGCAACCTTTTATTTGTTAATTTGAGACAATAATCTTATATTGTATCAAATCAAAAATGATAAAAGTATTAAATTTGTTTCTTTTGTTAATAGTATCAACACAAACTTTAAGTTCTATCAGTTTAAGGGTAAAAATATAATGACTTTTAGTTTAACGGGATAAACTAAAACTGAATTATAATTAAGAGGGTCAAAGTGTTTTTTTTTTTTTTTGCTAACTGGGTGTCCGGGTTAGCTTCTGTGTACCTCGACTCATCTTGGAGCCTGTGCAATCCTCCCATTCCACACAAATCCAATAATTACTAAGCTAAAGTCCATGGTGATTGTTTCAAGGAGTTGATAGTACTTAAGAAATTTTAAATCTGAGACCTTAGAGGGAGTAGACCTTCAAAATCCAAACATTTATCACCAGACCAACTCCTTAAGATTGGGTCAACGTGTAATTAATCATTGATTTTTCTAATCTATTTTAAAGTGTTGGATTACATTGATACTATTTCAAAAATTACAGGGCTTAAATAAAAAAAATTAAAATTTGAGACAAAATTAGTAGAACAAAATGATAAAGTACCCACTTATAAATGAGGATGGATGAAATAGTAGGAGATATAATGTCGCTAGCTGTCGTTATTATTCAAAGGATGGGTGGGGTATATGCTTACGTAGGTGAATATGCTGCCTACGTTAGCTGTCGTTGGGGTGGCAAGAGAGAATAACTCGGCGAACAATCTTTTATTCATTTTTTTTTTTTTTTGTAAGGATGTTTGGATACGGCCCTTCTAACAGCTTATGATTTTTTTGGCTTCTGGCTTAAAAAAAATTAGTTTTAAAATTAATTTAAAATTTTAAAAATTATTTTAAAAAATAATTTTTTAAAATTATCTTAAACTTGTGGTTTGTAATTTTTTTAAACTGCAATTCAAATGCCACATTTGTCTTGTGTTTCCTCCCTTTACGTTATGGTTGGACCCAAGGTTTATTGAGAAAAAAAAAAATTAAATCTTATTTTTTATTATGAAAAAAAAGATAAAAGAACATTAAAAAAATTGTAAGAATTTAGAATTTTTCAGTTTCTTTTCTTTTTTTCTCTCATTTTCTTTATTTTTTCTTTTTAATTGATAAATTCGAGATTCAAACAAGCATTAGCAACTTGTAAAAAATGAAAAAAATATTAATTTTTTTGGCTCTTAACTTCGATCTGTGCTCCTTGAATATCATGTCATTCTTGTTACATGTTGAGTCTTTTTAATTAACAGATAATGATACACACCCATGTAACCTCTCAGATGGGTCCTCCATAGTCCTTACTAGGTGAGGTTAATGTCTCACCTAGCAGGTGGGGACCGACCCCATATGGAGCTCAGACGCATGGTACCCAAGAACCGCTGAAAAAGATCTCGACAAAAATCAAAGCTATGATGATAAGCGAGTGGGGCTAATTTGAGTAATGAGTTATTTGGATTTAGATTAAAATTTTTATAAGTTTTAAAAATATTTTTAACTTGAATTTGTTTAAATTTCAAACTGATTTCAAATGAGTTTTAATAGAGTTGAGATTAGTATTTGATTTTTTTTTTAACATATAAATATATCAACTGAATTTGAGTTAAATTTAAAAACTTAATAAGTTTTAAAATATATTTAAATTTAATTTATTTATATAATCAATCTTAAATAAATTTTAAAAAAATTAAATATGAATCAAGCTAAAATAATTTAATTCTTTTTACAACCACTCACGATCAAACTTTTTCTTAGCTGAGGTGCCCAAAGCATGTTGCCAACAAGGAAAGCCAGTTGTCACGCGCCGCCGCCTACCCCACTGTGTTTACGCGGGCTTATCTTCTTCGTGTATTTATCCACATCAATAATATTGGAGTCGGCTATTGGGGTTGTTTTTTGGCTGCTATCGAGTAGTGTACTGTAGTAACTGTACAATCCGTAATTCTGTTATATGCCATTTAAAAAAAAATGTTATTTTATAAAAAAATTTATATAAAAAATCTCATTAAAATAATATGATAATATTATTTTTATAATTAAAAGTCATCACAATAGGTGATTTGTTTGAATAAATAACTTTAACTATTTGATTACTAAAGCTTTTTTTTTTAAACATTTATATAAAAAAGCTCCAACCGTTAGGCTGTTTTAAAATAATTAGATGGATAAAATTATTAAATTATTCTAATTTCTTTATATTGATAATCTAGTAAAATAACACTAATCAAATAGTAATTTCACATTTTTATAAAATATTTAAATTTATGACCAAAAACTACTACTAATAGATGATCGTATGAATCAAGACTACAACGAAACTTTGCTCCGATTCTTTTATCAGAAGATTGAAATGGGTTCACTTGAAATGGATTGGAAGAGTCAAGTCTAGTATGGCGGCCGGACCAAATGGCCAGTGCCTTTCTTTTCTGTCATCCGCACTGTTTTTTTTTTTTGGGCGGATGCGACATGGTGGTCCTTTTTTATGGATGACTCTTCATCCTTCAATTATTTTCTATTTCATCTTTCATCATTTTCTATTTCATTTTCCATCAAACCAAACAACGTGAAAGGCTCTTCTTATTTCCCTTTTCCCTCCTCCTTCTCTTCCTCTTCAATCGAATTAGTGTCACTTTCTAAACCAAAAGGCGGTTCATTTGAAAGCACGCTTTTTAACTATAAGCCAAGTAAAATTTGAAAACGGGCTAGTTATAGTTTTTTTTTTAGAGTAATGTTATATAAATAAAAAATAATTTTTATATTATGTGCTTGAATTAAGGTTTTTCATCGTAAAAGAAGACGCCCATAAAAATTATTTTTAATCACAAAATTATTTATCATCACATTACTTAGCAACTTTTTTTTTTAATAATTTCGATCGATAGATGAGCTATAAATTTAGATGTCATAAGTTTAAAACTTAACAATCTCTTAGGATCAGACAGTGAGAGATTTACTTTTTATGAATCTCCTAATTCTAATATTTATGACTTGTCTTTAATTATATAGGAGAGAGCAATTGAGGTCATAAGTTGAAAATTTTGTAATATTTTAGATCAAACAGTGAGAGATTTATTTTTTATGAATCTTTTAATCTTAATATTGATGACCTGTCTTTAATCATATAGAGAGAGGAGTGGTAGAGGTTTGCGTAAGATAAGAATTTATGTATAATCAATAAAAAAAATTATGTGTAATACTTTAATAACATAAGAATTTTTTTATCTTATCCTTTTGTAAATTCAATATATATAGCCATATAGGTATATGAAATTCGAGCCAAGCCGTTTTCAGGCAAGCAGGACATTAACCAGTAACAGGAAACACTTGTTCTTCACACACGATCCGCATGCGCCCACTCGTGCACTACTTTGTATTGAGACAGCCAGTCACGTGTTCTCGTTTTTCAGAATCACCACCAAACACTGTTAAAGAAAATGTTAAATATCTATATTATATCTATATCTATATATATATATATATATAATATAGAGTTTTGGTACAATTTTTTATCAATTTTTTCGAGTTAGATTTTTTTTAAACTTTTAAGCAAAGTTTTTTCGAGTTAAATTTTTTTTAGCTTTTAAACAAAAAAAATTTAAATTTTTTTATAGCTTTTTTGCCTTTTTTTTTTTCCCCCTTATTTTAGTTTATAAAAGCAAAAAAAAAAAAAAAAGTCAACTTAAAAAAAATTTCAAAATAAGCATAAACAAACAAACTCATAATATGATTTTAGTTTATTTTCTTACTCAACACGTGCATTTATCATTACAGTTATAAACGGATTGAGTTGAGAGTAGCAGTCGTTTATATGAGTTTCAAAATTTATTTAATTTTAATTTATTATTAAGTCAAATAATTTTTAATTGAGTTGAGATTAATAGATTGATTATTAATACAATTCTAGTGTACATACAAATTTTTAAAACTAAATTAAAGTAAAACTTAAGAATTAAAGGAGTTTAAAAATGACCTCAATCTAACTTAACAATTAGACGAGTTTTAAAATGAATTTAAACTTGGTAAGATAACAAGTGGATTTTCAATGGTCTCGTACCTGGCAAATGCGAGTCTAGATTGAGTAGGTTATTTTTTTATAACTCTAAATGTGACTCAGAAAAATATTATTACGCTATGCAAGTGGATTTATCACCAAAATAATGTGATTAAGTTGTGAGTCTATCACTTTAAAATAAAGAATCTATTAATATGTTTGTTTGTTATAAAATTGCCATCGTCACATCATTTTGGTGTAGAATTCTGTACAAAATTTCTGAAAGAATAACATTTTTCATATATTTATAAGTATGGAAAATGTTAATTTTTAAAAAAATTTATACAGAAAATTTATCAGAATGATATTGTAATGATATTGTTATAATTAAAAACCATTAATGTGAGTGTTTTTTTTAAGTGAATGATTCTTATCTAACTACATTATTCTGATAATAAATTTTATATAAATTTTGCTAATTATACTGCATTACCCTTATACGTATATATATATACGTTAATAACATCTCTATCCTTATTCCTTTGTATCGAGAGAGAGAGAGAGCCGAGGGAGAAAACAAAAATGGCGTGGAATAGCAGTGTGAGAGAGCTGAAACCTCTGGTTCACCTGCTGTTGCCTCTCTTCGTCCACTGGATCGCCGAGGAGATGACAGTTTCTGTACTCGTCGATGTCACCACCAGAGCTCTCTGTCCGGGAGAGTCCACATGTTCCGAAGCTATTTACATCAATGGCCTTCAGCAGACGGTACTCCCTCTGTCTCTGTCTCTACAATTTTCTCTGTCTAAATCCCTGTTCATCTTGCCCCTCTGCTGATGTCACAGACTGAACTGTCCTCAGTCTCCCAATCTCTTTCCCTCGCTGTGGCATTCCCTTCCGTTTGGTAGCTCAGAAAATGGAAGGGAAGAAATGAGAAGAAAAATCTGAGTATATGTTTTTTTTATTATTATTTTAATTGTTTCGTTCTCTAAAGCATGGAATGGAAACACCTCAACTGAGCCAAATGCAGTGACTGAACTGCTTTACCTGAGTTTGTGATTTTCTTTTTTGGTCTATAACTTATGACAAATTCTTGATTTTCTTTGCTTTTCTTGTCATTTTAAAGCAACCAATCAAAACTTCAAGTCTTCCTTTCATAATCCCGGAGTTGATCTTGATATTGATCCTAGCGTGTCCTCTCCCTCTATATGTAGGTATATATATTTAAATTGTTTTCCAACTATCTTCTTGGTGCGCCTATAAGCATCAATTTTCGCACATAAGCTTTGGAATATCAAATTTGATGTAACTGGATACTGGCTGATCTGGTCTATGATGAAGAAGACTGATGAGAAACTTTCTAATTTGATTTTGCAAGTGTGTTTCCGGAAGCTATTACTTTTTTGCTCTTTTCAGCTTCCAATTTGTTATTGTTTACTGACATCGATTTGACTATTGTTTACTGACGTTGATTTGACCAATATAAAATATTCGATTGTATGGATGTTGGTGGTGTCTGATTATATCTTTGATCTGCAAGCAAGTCTAAGATAGATATCGTTTTGTTGGGTTTCACAATTTTTTTATTACAAACTTTCTCAAGAAGAATTTTTTTTTGTGGAATCTTTATTTTTTAATATCACTGAATAATACTTCTTTATAGTCATGATATTTGTCGGCAGCGTTGGTTCATAAAGTCGATACTTATGAGGAGAAAAGCTTGATTCCATTTGGTGCTTCAACCTTTTTGAGCACTGAGATTTTGGAACTTTGGAAATTATTCTGTTTGTTTTTACTCTGAGGAACCTTTAATTAATAAAGTCCTTTAGAATCTGAATTTTTAATTGAAAAAGTAAAAAAAGAAAAGAAAAACGTGAGAGAAAAGAGAACAAAAATACTCTTTCATTTTTTTTTTTCTCATCAAAAATCTAGTTCCAAACGAAGTGTATGAGCAGTGAGCAGGAAAAATCCAGTAGAAAGGTACCCTTGTTTTTAGGTATTAGTTCCATTATGGGTTTTACCTTTCGTAAATTGGATGGGTCCTATGCTTTAAAGCTTAATTTTGTGTTATTATAGTTGGTGTTATGGTACCAGTAAAAATTTGTCTAGCAACCACTCATGTTGATAAATAATTTAGTCACCTCTCTCTCTAAAAACATTAACTTCTAAATGAGTTAGTTATCAACAGTTTATCACGGTATCAAAGATTTGTGTTCAAACCTCACTAATGGGTCTCCTATTAAAGTGGGGAGTTCTTGTCTTTGAAACTAAACTAAATTTTCATTAATTGTACTGTGGAAGATATATCAGGAAGGGGAGAAATTAAAGGTTCTGCAGCTAAAAAGTCAAAGTTTACATTATTGAATGCATGCATGGATAATATTGCAGCAATGGTTATTGTCTCTTAATTTTAATATTGAAGCCGTGGTCATTCTCGATTAGTTTATTTTTTGTACAATTTGCTCTTTAGATTTTTCTTCCAAGTTTCATAGATACCAAAGATTAGACTGATGATCCATCATGTCCTCAAGATTAGACTTATGTGGCAAGACATAGGCGGTTACTTTGTCTTTGTTCCCTTTCCGTCATCGTTATCAGTATTTCTATGAAGCCCTGCTGACAGTTGTTTTTCTGGATGTTTTTATGTCGGATTAATACTTCTGTTGTTGTCCTATCCTGGCCTTAGTTTGATTTTATCTTGTTATCTTGTTTGTAAAGTGCCTAACCTAGTAGTTTAGTGGACAGCCAAATTTGTTGAAAATGGTATGAATAAGCAAAAGCAAATATGAGCACCCTTTTAGGGAAACTAGGTGATTAATCTAGATCTAGCAGTGGACAAAAAGATGAATTAGTCAAAGCAAATTGGACAGATAAGAAAAAGTAACAAAACATTATCAGTAGAGATAACCACTTTCACTTTGGGACAAGCTCATACATAAAATAAATATTAATAAAATAAAAGTTGAAGGCTAAGGATGACATAGGTTGGGGTCAGGATCAAAGCTACATGGTCCTGTTGGGTCAAGTGACCTTGCTGAAATTTTAAATAGTTTCAGTATCACTTAAATTCTCTCGGTAACATTTTGAGATTTTTAAATGAACCCCCTAAATTTTTTCAGAAATAAAGGAAATGGTCAAATCTTATTATCTCAAAGTAGTTGGGCAATTTTAATAAATAATTAACTAAGCTCAACACCAAACTCAAGAGACATCTTTATTTTCAAATTTCCCATCCCAAGCCATGACGTTCAAAGGAGTTTACGTCCTTGTAGTGTTCATATTGATTAACAATTAAAAAAGATCACTTGCTAAAAATATAAGCAACGAATCAATGAAACTTGTTTATTTGAATTTTCAACTGTTGGAAAAGATTAAAAAAAAAATTAAGGGTTAAGGTTTAATTTTGGTAACAGTGGATTATGGTGAAGTTGGTACTCGTATCCTTCCTATAATTTCAAACCGGCCTAGTCAATTGGTTTTCGCCTGACCTCACGAGAGATAAATCCTGGCGTAGCCCCTGATTGGGGAACTGAGATAGGATATGTTAACACGTGTTGATGGCCAACTGTTTATTGACTGCTAAAACTGTGATGTATATAACTAATTATGATAGCTGTGATCATAAATGAACTTCTCGGCTTTCTATTTTTTTGTTTGAATGTAGTAACTGAATTTTTGTAATGCATTGTGCATATCTTTCCACTTGTAGGTTGTTGGAATTTTCAAGATGGTGGTGCTTCCAATCCTAGGCCAGCTTGCAGACGAGTGCGGTCGTAAACCGCTACTCCTTCTTACAGTATCTACATCTATAGTCCCTTTCGGTATGTTTTGTATGAGCATTTGTACATTGAACAGAGCTTCATGTCAAAAAATTCCAAGTGCATTTGATGTTGGTATCTACAGCTAGCTGTGAAAATGTCCATTTTAACAAACTAGTGTTCATTGACTTGAAAGTTAAATTCTGGCTAGTTCTTTGTTAAGCTTATTCTTTTTTCTTTTTTTCTCATTTTCACTACCAATCCAGAAGCATTAAAATATTCTTATGGACGATGTATCTGCATGCGAGACATTATGCACAACTGATCCAATATACAATCCCCTATCGGACAGCCCTTGGCTCCAAAACAACTATAATTTAATTGAAAAAGGTATAAAGAAAAAGTTTGTGGAAAGTTAAGATTGGTTCTGGAGCTTGTATCATCTCTTTATCTTCATCATTCATTGTGTACGATAAAACATTTGCAGTTTATAATTGATGCCAATTTCCAAGATTGAAGAGTGACATGAGATAATTGGAAGATGCAGGGGGCCAGAGGCTAGACTGTTTGCTCAAACCGGATGGTTTTCCTTCTATTGAAACATTTTATGTGACGTAATGTGTTAATTAACTTTAATTCAAGCACTTGAAGTTAATGACATGGAATCTAATAGTTAAAAATATTGGAGAGCTTGATAGGGACCCTTTCCTAACAGCTTAAGCTTTCGAGAATAGTCGTATTCTAACATGGTATCAGAGCTGCGGTTAGGGGGAGTTCTTGTGCATTTGTTCCCATTTGCTATTTCTCTGTGTTTGGATGTTGCAAACCCCAAGTGAAAAACGGGATTGCACATGAGGGAGAGTGTTGGAGAGATTGATATGCGTTGTTGGGCCCCTTCTCAACAGCTTAAGTTTTTGGGACTAGTTTAGTGTACTATTGAGAAGAACCTGCAATATAATTTCCAATACGAATGCAAGTGTTTTCAAATTGATTGGTGATTATTTCCAGCAAGTACTTGCGATTATCATCATTACACTGCATATTATGCTGGGCAAATTACCACAACAATTCAAAGTGTTCATTTTGCTCACTTTCCCATGTTGCTGTTTCAGCTTTGCTTGCTATCAGTGAGTCAAAGACCTCTGTTTATACTTATTACGTGCTTCGGACAATTTCATACATTATAAGTCAAGGGAGTATTTTCTGCATTTCTGTTGCTTATGTGGTAAGAGTTTTTCCTCAATGCTATTAACTAAGAATCGCACTGGGTGTCATTAGAAATCACATTTACCTTTTCTCTGGCAGGCAGATGTTGTCAAAGAAAGTAAGAGGGCAGCAATATTCAGTTGGATTACAGGTCTCTTCTCTGCTTCACATGTATTGGGAAATGTCCTAGCACGTTTTCTTCCGGAAGATTACATTTTTGAGGCATGTTGGTGCTGTAACTTTAGCTTTTGCTGATGGTGAATCTCTCAATCATCCCCATTTTGTCAGTCCTCCTAATAAAGCTTCTTGTTTCAGGTTTCAATAGCTCTCTTGGTCTTTAGTCCGCTTTACATTTGCCTGTTTCTGGTTGAGACAGTTAAACCAACTCCAAAACGCGACCAGCATTCACCTTGCTTGCACAAGACATTGAAGGTTGTTGAAGAACGATACAATTCAATGAGACATGCCGCAATTATTGTTGTAAGCAGGTACTATTATCTATAAACCTGCAGTGATGCATCTAGTGTCCCAATTCCAACTAAATTTTGCTGAATTTTTGTATATATTTCTATTTTTCCCTCGAGGGAATCAAGATATTATTGATTTTCTATGTGCAAAAATGGTAACATCACTAAAGAGCTTCATTTTTCCTCCACAGCCCAACGCTTAAGGGCATGTCACTGGTTTCCTTCTTTTATGAATTGGGAATGTCTGGCATCACTGGTGTCTTGCTGGTATGTTGCCTATCAGTTTGACAAAGCTAAATGCATATTTCTATGCCAGCGTAATAATTTATTATTGCACTGATTTGCTCCAAAATATCCCTTCTTCACAAGGCGGAACAACAGGGATCTATCTTCCTTTTGTTTTTTTTTTTTGTTAAATAGAACAACATTTTCCACATAATTACTATGCCATTAGTCTAAAGCAGGGCTTGTTGTTGGTTGCATCTTTGTAATAGTCATTCCCTGTGTCATTGCTATTCTTCAGAACCGGTTCATATAAACAGAAGTGGCTTTTTTTCTTTTTTTTTTTTCTTTTCTTGAAGAAGTTAATCTGCACTTGGTAGCCTGCATTAATGTCAACGACAAGGGGAAGAACTTGTTTCAATTGAAAGGAAGGGAAAATAAACTGATTCTTTTGTCTTCAAATTAGTGTTTTTAAGAAAATTGTTTGTGGGAAAATTATTTGAACAAGTATGGAAAAATGAAAATGCTGACATTGTTGTCATCTGTTGATAATGGGCCAAAATCCTGGTAAAATGATCAATAAGAATGCAATGATTCCACTGTTTCTTTTATTTGATTTCTTTCCTCTTTTTTTTTTTTTTTTTTTTTTGCTTTGGGGGGAGTCGGGGTGGTTTATTGACAATTGCAAGTTGATTTATGTGATTGAAAAATTATGGTGACATACAAAAAATTTATATTGGTGACATACAACTCTTACACATTTCATGCTACCTCTGCAGTACTATCTGAAGTCCGCCTTTGGTTTCAACAAAAATCAGTTTTCTGAAATTCTGATGATGGTGGGAATAGGATCAATTGTTTCTCAGGTATTATTTCTAGAGCTGTTTTTTTTTTCTTTCAAGGTCCTTTAATGGCTTGCCTTAATGCGAAAGATTGGGAAATGGTTCCATAACAAGCTTGGTTAGCAAGAAGTCACCCCAGAAATAAACTATTCTATGATCTTGTTAATGTTTCATAATATGCTCCTCATGTACCACACTTCTCACTTATTGCTGTGCCTGGTCGTAAGAAGTTGAAGGATGAGGTTCTAAAGTGGAAATGCACATTCTGTTTTTTGCCCACAGAGAGTGTCTTCATCAGCCATTCAAGAAAGTTAAAAGAAGAAAACAAAAAAAAGAAAAAAGAAAAATCTGTTTATCCCATAACTTAAGTTGCTATTTTTTTCCTGTCAGTTTCCTTTTCCCACTTAATTCATAGTTTTGCAATTCCATCCTTCCAATATCGTTGAAGTTGAGAGATGCACTTGCTAGTGGTGTACATGATTTTTTATTTTATTTTTTATTACTAATATTGTCCCAAGGATTTTCATTATAGCCAAATCAAGTTTATCTCCTTTTTGTATTGTTCTTTAAATCTAGAATTTCTACACTTACCATATGTTTATGTCATGGCATTTTTCAAGTTGCTGGTGCTTCCTCTCATCAATCCATTGGTTGGAGAGAAAGTGATACTGTGCGCAGCCTTACTTTCATCAATAGCCTATGTGAGTTGTCCTTTATTGACTTAATTTAACCCCTTGCAGCTCGGGATTTAATCTTATTGGAATGCATTTGTAAAGGATTTATCTCATCAAAGTGGTTTTATTTCTTATTTTTAATGCACAGGCATTATTTTATGGCTTGGCATGGGCTTCTTGGGTATGTACTCTATGTGCTTAATGAATGTCTAGATATTATCTGTTTGAAATTAAATTTCGGGTAAATTGCCCTTTTTTTTTTTTTTTTTTTTTATCTTAAACGTTAACCCGAATTTCACTTTAGCAACTCATTTTTCAATTGTGACAATGTTTAGCTTGTCGCTTCCAGCGAATTCGCATGTGATCCTTCTGTCTTTACTTTTGTTACTAAAGATGATGAAATATAGTTATGTGACTATCACGGACCCAATAATGATGTGATTGAGCTTTGTATCCATGTTGGAAATTAAACCTTATTTGGTTGGGCAATTTTATCATTTGTATACATAATAAATGCACACATACACATAATAATGAGAGAGAAATTAAAATTTACAAGTACCACCATGTAGAAACACCACCAGCTTCAACTACCACCACGACCAAAGTATTGCTGTCATGCACCACCATTCACCACCCCATTTTCCCACTTCCTCTCTATTATACAAGCGGACCAACTTCCACGTCCACCCACTTGAAGACCAACCGTTAGAAAAAAAAACTACAAAATATGTATAATATTCAATTCAGTAAATTGACAAGTCCAAAAATATAATGTTGTGTTCGAACTTAGTTTCAAGAAATAAAAAAGTTTATAATAAACTAAACCAACATATATATATATATTTATGTATATATAACATCATAACATGTAAAATAAAATTATTTGAAAAATAAGAGATGGGAAAATCTAGCTTTGAGATAGAAAGGTGCGTGGTCGCTATCCTTTGACCATTGTGCCTTTCCACATGATGGTTTTAGCTAGCAGACACAGGAAACTTCAAGAGTTCACAACCTTTCTTGTCAAAGGTCAGTGGAATATGCATAAAAATCTCATATTATCATGAAATGATTTATAACACATTGTAAACACTATTTTATATATAAAATAAAAGAAGTATATTAAGAAGTACAAATATTTTGCTATTTCTCTGTGTTCTTGTATATAAATAATTAAATAGATTTGACACTTGGACGCATACCTGCTCTCAAGTCCATGCAACCTACAAAGTAACCTTAGGAGTTGAAGACTATTGTTAAAATGACCTTATCAAGAGAGAGACACAAGATAGGCCACCTCTTGTTTCTGTTCTGCTTTTATTTTCCCATGCAGCACATATTGATAACTGCAAGCATTAAAATTCAGTACCTGCAGTATCTACACACCTTATTGTATTGCGTCATCTTATGTTGTTCACTGGGAATCATTGAAAACACAGGTACCATATCTAAGTGCTTCATTTGGAGTCATTTACGTCCTTGTGAAACCTTCCGTAAGTCCTATTTCCTATGAATGTTAGGAAAAACCTATAACGATTACCTGTGGTCAATGTTAATGCTCACTTCTTTTTTCCATTTGATTTCCTGATGTGACAGACTTATGCTATTATATCAAAAGCATCAAGCTCAGCTGATCAGGTTGGTGGAGTAATATGTTGTCTTTAAATTACTTAATAATTATTAAAAAATTTCCGACACACTAATAACTGAAAGCTAAGGCGAGGCATTGAGATGTAAAACTAGAAAAATGCTTCATCGGACTAACAGCTGCAAGCCAACACCGCATGAAGGGAAACCCCACAGTCCCACTTACTCCCCTCTTGGGCTGTCATAAGGTAGCTGAAATTCCACCGTTAATATGTGAGAATTTTCCTTTGAATATAAGGGTTTGTGAAATCCTTTTCACCTTCTAGTGCTGATCATAAGTTCTTATAAGTTCCTCAATCCAAATAGGCTCCTCTTTTCTATTGTAATTGTTAGTTTATCAGAGTTCCTCATCTGGATGATATTTTAAGTTTTTCTTTGAACATAAACAATTTAAATACATTGGCTATGTATCCCCGAACTCAGCTGGTTTCCAGTTAAAAATGCCGAGTTCATCGGTACTAGGAAAAGTTTCTTGCCTTGGGTTTCTAATTCTTCCTCTGTCATTTCTTTTTTTAAAATGCAGGACTGACAGACAAGTTTTAGTTCCTATTCTAATTTCTTGGTTTCAGTAAAACAAATTTCCATTTTTTTGCCAATCTTCTTTGCCCCTTGCATCGCCTTCTAAAGTTCAGTTCCATCACAGGGAAAAGCACAAGCATTTATTGCTGGGATTCAATCAATTGCAGATTTGTTATCACCACTTGTAATGAGTCCATTGACCTGTGAGTTGAGTTCTCTTTTTCTGTCCATTGAACATCAAAATCGTTTCATTTGATTTGCTTAACTGTCGACTTCATGTTCCCCCCAGCTTGGTTTTTGTCCAGCGATGCTCCTTTCAACTGTAAAGGTTTCAGTATTGTCTGTGCATCAGTATGCATGGTAAACCTTCTCTGTCTCTCTCTCTCGCTCTCTCTCTCTCTCTCCTGACTGTAAATATTCAATTTTTTCAGGTAATATCTTTATGTTGGGCTTGCTTTCTAAAGTCAGAAGCCCCATCAACTAATGATTCAACAGACAATGCAGAAGACATCGAAACACCACTTCTATCGTAAAGTTGATAGTGTATGTAAATTTTGGTTTTACCTTGTATCAATTGAGTGTAAATATATTAGCAGAAACTATGCCATTCTCCTGGGTTGTTTCTAGTTACCTTCTTCCATGTCAAAAAAAAAAAAAAAAAAAAGGACAGAAAAAGGAGAAGAAAACAATGAACTAGAGGCCACCCAATAGCTTTTCCAATATTAAAGAATGATAATAATATTATAATTAAATGTCTAATCCCATTCATAGGGCCTTGAGACCAAATTTGGCTGCTTTGTTCTTTTCACTGTGCAAGTGGGGTTCTTCTCTTTGATGTGTATTTGGGGCTATTTTTCACAAAGGCTGAATCTTTTAGAGAAGGCAACTTGTGTGCTGACACTCCACTAGTTGAGCTAGATTCTTTTCCCCAGAGTTGTGCCTCCTTTTGGAGGCTGACACAATTGGAGCCACTCTTGGCTTACCGATACATTTTTGTATGTTTCCCCTTTCGAACAAATTTTTTTTAACCAAGTCGTTCATTAACTAATTGCCTTTTTTTTTTTTAACTTCGCTAAATATTTTTTAAACCAGATATTCAATTTTCTATATTTTATGGATTTTTGGTTTAGGCTTTTGATTTTTTTTTAATCAATAAAAATAATAATAATAAGTTTTAAGCTATTTAAATAAGCAAGCTTACATGTTCACAAATCCAGTACCAACTAAAGCTTTGATTTTTTTTTTTTTTTAAATTTTTGACAAAGCAAAACATCACACTTGCGCACACTAAAATCAAACCACAATCAAACTGGTAATCAACTTTAAAAATATACAACCCCTCCTCAACTAAAGTTTAGGTGAATAACACTTTTTGAGAACGTACGAACGCTTTTAGAAAGCATTTTAGATACTTTTAAATACTTAATTAATACAAATTCTAAGATAGTAAGGGCAAACTAGTAAGAAATTTTGTGAAAATTATATAGAAACTTGAAGGATTTATTCATTTTATGAAGAACTATTCATTTTTAAATATTGTTTTCCTTTTAAGAATTGCATATAAAAAACTCAACAATTATAGTCATCGGATTTTTTTTGTACAAAAGAAGTCTTGACGCGCGGTAAGAGAATTTTAAGAATGTTCCGAAAAATATTTGATCAATCAAAAGATTAAAGTTGTTTAGATTAAATTGAGTGTTTTTAAGAGTTCATCTACTATCCAAATTCTATATAAAAAAATAGCTGGTCCTAATTATATTCCATTTCCTTGTTCAATTCTACTTAGGAAGGAAAAGTAAAGGGAAATCTCTCTCTCTCTCTTTGTTTCACATTTTTTTATATTATTTTCTGTACAAAATCAAACAGAGAAGAAAAAATAATTTTACTTATTTTTCTCTTTCCCTTCCTTCGCCTCCCCCAAGTTCCATCCAACGTATAAAAAACATTACAAGACTATTGACACCTCCAAAACTTAAACCACATGACAAATACAACAAAGTGATGGGAATGATCTGAATGATTTCTCATCAAATACACTAACTAGCACTTAGTCTTGATGTGAATAATCTGTTTTTGATCATGCCAAAGAGAGTAGTGGAGGTGCACATAAATAAGCCAAGAAAGCATAACCAAAAAAAACATAACTTGATTTTTTTCCATTATTTTGACCCTTTTTTGGTCTCTCCTCTTGCCACATTGGGATTGGGGGGCAAAGCACAAGGGAGAGAGGGTCGGATGCATAGTAATTAATCTTGATACTGTACCAGTTAAAATACCGACCAATATCGGATAATATTAACAATATCGGCCAACGCCGATGGTACCAAAAATACAGAACGGTATCGGTTTGGTGTAATTTATTTTAAAATAATTTAATTTTATTATCTTTTGATGATGATTATCAATTAAAATTTATTTTAAGCATATACTAGACAATTCTTTTAAGTATTTTTAAATATATATTTGGGTTGTATAACAAGTTTACATTATATTAAAACTCTTAATATTTTAAATATATATTTTTATAGCATATAATATTTATGATGATAAATTTAAGACGATATCTAATATTGTACCGTTACCAGTGCTTACCGTACTAATAACAAAAATTCGATACATCTATCAATAGCAAAAACAAAAACTTTACTGAGATTGAGATATATAAGGGTGATTACAAGTATGGATCGAGACTCGATGCCCTCTCTCTCTCTCTCTCTCTCTTATTATAGTGGAGCATCTAATGCAGTATCCCATTCGCTGTTCATCTCATAGTTGTACGAAAACTCATTTAGTAGGCAGAAATGTGTTTTCTCAAAAACACATTTTTAGCACGGGTATAAAACTTTTATTTAAAAAATTTGAAAAAACGTTTCGAAAACGTCGGAGAAACGTTTCGAAAATTCCTGAAAAATATTTGGAAATCTCTTAGAAAATTCTGGAAATATTTAACGAAAACTCTTAAGAAACTTAAGAAAAACTCTTAAAAAAAGCTTCGAAAACTTAAAATGTTAATTTTTATACATTTTTTTCTTAAGTCTAACTAAGTATCTATAAAATTATTTACATAAATTTTCACTAAAATTTTTAAAAGTCTCTACTAAATTTTTCTAATATTTCTACTAAATTTTTCAAAGATCTTTACTAAATTTATTAAAAGTCTTATTTGAGTTTCAAAAAAATTTTCTATTAAGTTTCTTAATCATTTTTCACTTTCTATTTTTTTCTATATTTTCTTGTCACGTTTTTTTGGCTTTTATTTTTCTCTATATTTTTTTGTCGCGATTTCTGCTCCGTTTCCGAACTTTCCCGCTTTTGATTCTTATTTTGACAACTATGGTTCATCCAACCACCACCCCACGCCCCTCTCTCTCGTCTCTGTCTTCATACTCGTCGATATTCCGTCATTGCTCCTTCACTTACGTAACCTCCAATACTCGTATCCTCCGATTTCGCGATGTCCTCAATCAATCTCTCTTTCAAATTTTGACATTTATATTGTTTTTGTTCGCGCAGGCTGTGATTTGATTTTAATTACGCAATCGACCTATATATTGAGCGATTGAGCATAATCAATCGCTCATATATACGCGCGCACACATATATATGTTTTTTGGGGGAGATCCAGCGCCGCTGTGTGTAGAATTTGATCTGAAAAAACAGAGAGATGGCTGAGGAACAGAAATGGCAAGAACCAGGTCACAGGCTCTGCGCCAACAATGGCGGATTCTTCGGCAGTCCGACCACGCTTCACCTCTGTTCCAGATGCTATAACGATCACTGCGTCAAGGAACGACAAGCCTCCAAGGCCAAACTCGCCGTCGAGAAGTGTTTGACGCAGGCTTCGTCTTCTTCGTCGTCCGGATCGTTCCGTTCAGCTCCTTCTTGTCGTTCGATATCGCCGAAGATTAAGGTAGCCATAGTTGAGGTATCAACGCCGGCGGAGGCGGTGGTGCCGACGTTGGTTCCCGCGTCGCAGCCGAACAGGTGTGCATCGTGCAGGAGGCGCGTGGGGATGACGGGGTTCAAGTGCAGGTGCGGGACTACATTTTGCGGGACCCACAGGTACCGGAGCAGCATGGCTGCTCGTTCGATTTCAAGTCCCTGGGGAGGGAGGCGATAGCCAAGGCCAATCCCGTGGTGAAGGCCAAGAAGCTCGACAATATATGATCTCAGCCGTTGATTTGATGGTGGTGGCGGTGAAAGGTTTTGATGATCGTGCGTCTGGGATTGAGATTGGTTAGGCCGGTGGAGAGCTTTGGGATTGTTGATTTTCTTTTACATGGCAATGACCTTCATTCTAATGGTTCTCAAACCTTGAGAAAGATGTTAGGATTTGTAATGGAACTATGTAGCTCAGAATTGTTGGAGTTCCTGAATGTGTAACTTTGGCTTATTTACGTAACAATCCGAACACTGAGTCAGAGTTCTGACTAACTTGATTTGTTTTACAGTCTAAGCAACTCTATTAATGCTCTATAAACCATATATTAAGAGGTCTTAAAAAGAGAGAATCATCACTATATTGGTATCAACTTGGCTGACAAAACCATTACTTAAAGACATGTCAAATTCAAAGGTTGTCTAATAGGTACAGCGGCCAACAAGATTCATTAACAATTTCGAAGTGAAAATATAACCTTTACCACTGTACAACAACCATCTTGGTTCTCTATTTAAAACAACACAGATTTTAGTACCTGCACTGAGAAAAACCATCAGCCCTCCTCTCCAAACTCCTTTGTGAATCTCTCATGCACCTCAAGGTCTGCTTTGCTTACAGTCGGCTTCTGTTTCGCCAGCACTTTGTCAAAATCAGTTCTTGCGATAGGCGGTGGGACAATCTGCAAAAGTGTTAATTACAGATCGAGCAGTAACTATCTGATTAACGAAAAAAAAAAAGAAAAGAAAAAAGCAAAGAGGTTGGCTGATTATCAAAATTCAATCCACACAGTGATCAATTGTCCTTCCAAAAATCCATTTACGATCAATGACACTTCAAAAACTACAAAGTTGTTAGACAAAGGAACATTTTTCCTAGCACAATGCAGCCTCAGTTTTCTAACCAATCCATACCTTTGAAGCCAGTCCCTGTGCTGCAAGCTCCTGCATATTAATCTGAACAGCACCCGGTTGTCTAGGTCCACAAGGCACCCACACATCATCAGAAGTCTTTATGAAGAACTCGGCATCTTGAGTTTTACGAACAGGTTCAAACAGCACTTCATTTACCTATCGTGTAAGAAAAGGTGAGACGGATAACTGTTTTCAGCCACATTACAGAAAAGTAAATAGGAAGAACAATCGAGTAACAACTGAAACAAGCATGACACTTACACAAACAGAAATATCTGAACCCGAGAACCCTTCTGTTTTACATGCAAGTTGCTCAAAATCACATTCAGTTAAGTTATGAGGCGTGTCTCCTAGATGTACCTGCACATATCCATCTACTTTAATAAGGGAGGATGTTAAATAAGTCAACAATATGGACATCTCTATCAGCATGAAAGCCGTTAAGGCCAACCAGAATGGAGGCATTTCCTTGATTATCAGAGAAATTCGTTGAACAGCTGAGACAGTACCTTGAACATGTGCTGCCTTGCCTTCAAATCTGGGAGAGGAATGTAAATTCGTTTGTCAAATCGCCGCCTGATAGCCTGTGATTCACTTTGCATTAGCCTCTGTTGTAAAAGTAACATTACTGATAATCTTAGCAGAAGTTCTACAAGTTGTTGATAATTTCTCACATGATCTAAGGCATAGGGAGTATTTGTGGCTGCAAGAACAAGAACTTTCTGATCATTGTGCCCAACACCCTGACATGTAAATAATGAAACTCCAGCTCAAATTTAAAAGTAAAGAAAAGAAATGAACTATGAACCTTTACATGAAAATACTCATGAGAGAGAGAGAGAGAGAGAGAGAGAGAGAGAGAGGGACTATGGACAGAAATTATGGACTGATTTAGTGTACGTTACATCACATGTTTTACTAAAACAGCTTTCAGATTCTGAGAACGGAAGCTTTGGCAGCTTGTGAGTTGTGTGAGAAAATTGAATTCCAAAACAGACATTCCACAAGGCTACCTTTGAAGATTGTACTTAAATCAAGGTACATCTCAGCTTTCCATGAATGAACTTGAGGGTGCTCTGGTGGACTGAAAAAAAAAAAAGGAGTGGAAAATAAAATAAAGAAATAAAAGACACAAGGGAGCTCGGCCTCATGCTGGGCAGCCATCACCAGCTTCCATCAGTATATATATTGCCAAATTCTTGAAGGACAGCATAACTTTGAGAACTCTTAATAATCATTCTAAAATAATGGTCACTTTAAAAGGTTTCAACTATCAAAAACTGAAACTCCCCATGTTTATGGTTTCCCTTAAGCTTGACTGGCACAAAAGCTAGCAGACCTGGGCATTGCCTTTTAGTTTTAAACATCCATAAATTTTGCATCTCCAACACCAAGAGGGACAAAAAGTTGACCCAAAGTCTGATATCAACAACCACCCAGTCCAGCAACCTAAGGTATATATTACGGAGTAAACTACACCAAGTTTGGTGCCAAACATGGCCCTGTAAATAAGCATATGAAGTTTTAAACTAGACGTTTATTATTATTATGCTACCCAAAATAAAAAGTTTCAATAAACCCAGTAGAGATAAGATCAAGTTGGCAAAGCATTAGTAAGGTGAAAAAGGAGAATCAGGACAATGGTCATCGATCAAAATCTGAGTAAAATCAAGAATGGTAAACAAATTGGCTGAAATGCACAGCCCCTACATTATTTAGCCGCTATTGCTAAGAGATGCAAAACTGAGAATAGTGTATTAATAATGTTTTGACTTCAGCTACTGAGATCCTAAAAATAATTTGCTTCAGCAAGAACTACTCAATTATTCTATAGGAATCTGAACGGTTTTAATAAAAACATTGTTTACCACTTCGCCTGAGCAGAAAATACCTGCATCTGTACAAGAAGCTCAGTTTTAATACGCCGAGAAGCTTCACTCTCATTGCCTTCACCTCGTTTGCCACATAAAGAATCAACTTCATCAATGAAAATTATGGAAGGGGCACTTTCACGAGCCATTTGGAACAAATTTGAAACTAACTTTTCACTTTCGCCCATCCATTTGGAAACCAGGTCAGATGAAGAGACACTGCATAAGGACAGCATCTGATGCTTATCAATCAAGTAGCCTAAGTGCATCTATGTTATATTTAAAAAACCAAACCCATTTGACTCGATTGGAAATCTCCATATTGTAAAGAAAGAAGTGTAACCAAAGGCATTTTGGCTAAAGAAATTATATGTGTATCATTGGAGGCATATACAAGAGTGCAAAGTACATATATATTTAAGTTGCTTAAATCCAAAATATAATAATGATCTTAGAACACCTGAAGGTGTATGTTAAAGGTGATCGTATACACACGCACAAGAAACAAAACACAAGAAGTTAAGCAGACAAATGTATGCCATGATTCTACTTTCATATGGTATAAGACAATACAATCAATAAAATCACAATCTTTCTTTTGTTCCAAAATGTAGAAACAGAGAAGGCTATGTGCTTCCAAATTTCTATGTTGGTTCATTCACTATAAGGTACATGTTTCCATGCATGGTTACACACATTTATGGTGCAATGAGTATGATACCTGAAGAAAGTTGAGTCTGCTTCTGTTGCAACAGCTTTTGCTAAATATGATTTTCCAGTTCCAGGGGGACCATATAATAGGAAAGCCCTCCATGGTTTCCTCTTCCCTAAGCAAGACCAAAAGATCGAGAAGATTTGTCAATTAACTACGATGATATTCATGATTGGTAAATGCAATGTAATCCTATAATGGTCCAGACTCAAAGAAACAGAAGTGGAAGATAGCATGAAAGTGAAATTAGATCTCTTCGGTCTCCCTTTACATTCTTTTAAAGCTAGATTAGCTCTGTAGAATGCTTCCAAACCAATCTAAGTGACTTTTTTCAGGCTAAAATCTGTAATTGCTGTCCTTATGTTTTGCAAGCAACTGGATGAAATAGAAGCATTATACAGTATCTGTGCACCCGAGGTCATGGATAAAACAACAAATACAAATTATTCTCTTTCATACATAGAACCATAAGAAAAAACCAAGCATTGGAAACGGGCTCACATACACTATAACGGGATCAGTAATTATCCATATAAAGAAGTTTGCCATGTAAAATTATAGATCTGAAAGGTCTTGAACTTCTGTGAAGTATTGACTTACAAAATGAGACATTTAATATGGTTTCTTTCTCCATTGTCTGGACTCCATCAATCACAACATATTCACAGTAAAGGCAACACTCTAGCCAACTTCAGGCCTAATGTAGCCCATTTTTGTCTATAATCAGTTCTGGTCCCCTATCTTTGGTTTGCTAATGAACTTAAGGATAAGCCAAGGACATAAGAAATGCTGAATTCGATGCAGTAACATCATATTTAATTATTATTGCGTGGATTTTAACTAAACAAGGGCCATTTCATTAACGTGTAATTCACAAATGCTGAACAATACATCATGGAACTATGCTAAATCAACTATAAATTGCATTCATGTAACCGAAAGTGTGGCCATGTCGCTTATGTTTATTCATCTTCATTGTCAACTTTCTGTTTTTAACATAGAAAGAAAACCATAGAGCAGCAGAAAAAGTTCAGGAACTAACCAGTGAAAAACTGTGGGAATTTGACGGGCAATATAACAGCCTCCTGTAATGCTTGTTTGGCGCTCTCAAGCCCTGCAACATCATTCCACTTCACATTTGGCTTTTCTCTGATTATAGCAGAATTAAGCCCAGCCCTGAGCTTCGCTTGGTCCGAGTCTTCTCCATTCTTTGGCTTCGTTTTTGGCCGTGTGGCAATTGCAGCATCCCTATTCAAGGCAGGCTCACTACCTCCTCCATCTAGAACAGCTCGAATCTCCTCGGCCCTCCTCAAGTACTTGGTAAATTTCTGAGTAATTGCTTCTTTAATCTTTCGATTCTTCTCATACTTCAAATGGGTCCTGAAATATTCCAAGGCATTCAAGTAAAGGGGAAAAGCTTTTGCATAATTCCCCGTGTTATCCTCCTCAACTGCTTGCTTCACATACACTATAGCCTGCTCCTTAAAATTGCCATACATCTTCCAATGACAAAAAGAGCACAGAAAACAAAACTCAAAATACCCACATACAATCACCCCCTAAATTGAAGGCTCTTCAATTGATCACAATCCAGTTCTCTATCAATCACAATACAATCTTTCCTCAAAGTTCCTTATATTCAAAATACCACTAGACCCTGAAAACTCCTCCAGTTCTATCAATTCAATCAAAATTGATCACAACCCAGTTTTCAGCTACTCACAGCTTAGCTATCTCTTCAAAAATTATGTTACTCTAAATACCACAAGCACCAAAAACTCGTCCACTTCTATCAGAATCGAACCAACCAATACCCAATTCTCGTTATGATTTTTTTTCTTCTTCTTTACGCTATCCTTCAATGCAATAATAATTCATTCAAGACATAGACAGCCTGCAATTTCTTCAAAATTTGAGAAACCCAAAAAAACTATCCGAAACCTCAAAATTTAAATCAATGATGAAAATAAAAGAGATACTTGGCGTCAGTAACAGACCATGAGAGTTGGTGTTCGAGCACCAATTGATGAGAGAGAGACTGAGGGTAAGTTCAACTGTTTTTCTCTCTGTGGGCATGGGACGTCTGCGAATTTAGTTGAAAAATTAAGAGACAGACGAGACGTTAGAGAAGGAGCAACGTTCTCAGAGTGATTTCCAAGTAGTTGCATCATTTTCAAACGGAAAAAGCTGATCAAAACTTGACTGCAGATTTAGATTTTTCATGCTTTATTACATTTTATATATCTTTATTTTATTTTATATCATATTCCTTGTTTGGATGCATTATTTTCTTTTATAAGCTTTTGGCTTTAGCTTTGAGCTTTTTTAATATCGGTTAGCAATTTTCTTTTCTTTTTTTTGGCTTTAGCACTCTTGTTTTCTTAATCCTGAGAGGTGATTCAGTGGCTCTTCAGCCTTGGGTATTTGCCTGAGATTTCAGATTTCATTCTCCATACTCTCTTAGGGCCAGCTATTATTATTGCTTTGCAGTGTGGCTAATTGATTTGAGTTAGTGATAGTTTACTTGAGTTCGAGGGAGTAGTCGGCGCAAGTTTGAACACACTGTAGCGAAAAAAAAAAAAAAAAAACAATCTTGTGTTCTTTTTTTCACTAGCTTTTAGGCTAAAAGTTTTCAAATAAAATAAAAAAAAATCAGCGGCTAAAACCAACTCCTAAAAAAAAATTGTACCTAAACTTAGTAGTAGACTTTCTCTTATTCAGATTCTATTTAATTTTCAAAATTTATTTTATGGATTAACGATCTCTCATTCTTTATTTATTTATTTTTAATCAAAGGTTAGAACTCACACACACTGAGCCAAACCACAACCAGGGTAAAAGATTCATATCGGCTCTTATCTCACATCAGTCTGATTTGCTTTCTAGCTTTGGTATGAAGCCCTTCCCCAACTTTTCCTTTAGAGTTGTTTGGCTTGTGACTCTTTACCCAGACTGATTTTGGTTTGTTTGTTTATTTATTCGTCAAATTGTGTGACTCAAATTATTTGCAATTAACTAACTTCTAATATGTGGCTTTTGCTTTAAATTTTGTACAAGTATTGAGTATAACATATTTTGGATCTTGATTCTAGATTAAAAAATGTTATATAACTGGAAGTTTCATATAAAATTTATATACAGAATGATGTAATTAAATAAGAATATTTCACTTTAAAAGTTTTTAATTATAACAATATTGTTGCCACATCATTCAGTAGAACTTTTGTACAAATTTATAGAAGAATAACATTTCCCTTTTAGACTATATAATTCTATATTTTTAAAGTGTGACTAAATTCAAATTTTCATCAAAAGAATTAAAAATTTTAAATTAATGATTTATTTTTATTTCTACAGTAAAATGTATTTAATTATTTAATTTATAAACAAATGACCCCTTGGTTTTTCAGCCAGCCCGTTGTTTGTTTAGATTTTATTTTTATTCAGAATTTATTGATTTATATTTTATTTAGATTTCTCACCCCTTTGTATTATAAATTTTAGTATCTTTTAATCGGCCGTACAATGTGAGATTTAGTTTTATTTTTAAGCGCAATGCTAGTGGTGCACCCCCACCCATGCAGATCATAGGTTCAACTCACCCATTCTACAATGACGTCTCAAAAAAGTAAAGAGAATAAACCATGTATATGATATTTAAAATTTTCTTAATTTAAACTATTCGAGTGTAATACATGAATATAATAGAAGCTTATGACTTGTACATGAGAACTCATAAGAGTATTGTAGTCTCTAGTCAATATTAGAATGTCCTTCCGAATAGTACTTTGGAATGCCTAAACCCTTTTAAAGTAGTGTTAAGCAAACAAATTTTTTTTAAATATATATATATATATATAAGTTAAGAGCAATTTATTAGATAGAAAAGACCAACCAGTCTACAAAGAGCTAAGAACTAAAAGAGCTGTGAGCACAAGTAAGGCAAATTGGTGCTTGAGCTAGTAGTGTCCCTAGACAAAAAGGGGCACTTTTAGCACAATCGGCCCATTAACAGTTCTTGGTATATTAACAAAATTACAACTAACCAAAGTAGTTGCCAGACAATTGACATCCCACAACATAGAAGCTATATCCAAAAGGAATGAAGTTTATCCCTTAATAGCAAAAAATGATTCCTTCAGCATCCGATTCCACAACCACTCTATCAAACTTCCATTTGAGTGCCAACTTGATGCCTTCTCTTAAAGCTAGAGTTTCTGCAACACTCGGAGAGGATATACCAACGATAACACCTTGGTTGGGAGAAGTCCAAACATTGTTTTGTATGATTAGAATTTTTTAGCATTTTAATCCAAAGGGTTGGCTCTTGCACCGTTCGTTTTTTATTTATTTATTTATGATAGCATCATTCAATATCACCGAGCTAAGCTAACGCTTGACTTAGTGCCATTGGCCTGGCTGCTAATTGTAGCAGGCAGTGTACTAGTGAATAGGAAAAGCAAAATGAGATTACTAATAACGGATGGGGGAGGTATTTTGAGCGCATGCTTATTGCTTTAATGTAGAAACGGCTTGGCAAGGAGTAAATTTCCCAGTAATACTTCTTGTGAGCATATTTTTTTTTTTTGAGCCCCTCTAGAGAGAAAGATGGGTCGTTGGCCAGAAGAAGAATGAAATATACAAGAGCCAACTGATTTCACACTGGGAGAACAACATCAGGAGCAACAACGCTAAGAAAGAAAAATAAATACAAATTAAAAGATCCAACTTCTACGATTTGATATTGTTAAAGTTCAATAGAAAGAACAAGGTTAAAGAAATAGAGACCATATCTAAAATGTAAAATCTTTACAGAAGGAAACAAATATTGTTGGCATCCAATATTCCCAGGTTGAGTTGCTATTTTTTTTTTATTTTTTATTTGCTGAGTAACCCATGTTGAGTTGCTGATGTATATATATATATATATATAGCGGTCACAATTTAAACAAACATTTTATTACATCGAAATTACCAATAAATTAGGCGCCACTTTAAGGAAACTTTAACTCACGATCTTAAGTTAAAGAATGGAAGTACCTAGAACGTCTACAAAATGCCATTAAACCACATAAGCATGGGCTTCCGAGAAATTATCAAAACACCAGCTTTTCAACCCATGGTTCTATAAAGAATATGCAGAAATAAGATTTGAAGTCTATGAACCATGTTGTTGGCTTCAGACAGAAAATGACATTAAAAGATTCACAAAGAACTTATGTTTGTGAACAATAATACAGGACCATTGACTCCCAGGCTTCAACGTTGGCTGAGAATGTCCATGTGGAGTCTCTACATGTCATCTATATATACCAGCCTATTGTCCATGAAACATATTTGTCTATTTTTGCATCTATCAATTGTGTATTAATTTGGTTATTGATGTTGATAAGCAACCATATTATAGGAAACACGACTCACTATAAATGGTATCTGGGCTTGGAACAAAGGTTTTGATATATAGGTTTTTGTATTTTGAGTGGTCAATAGAGTAATTACTAATTATTGATAATTGTGCATAATTGGTCAAGTAGTTTTAAAAATTACAACTGTAGCTGATGAATCGTTGTCTTTGTTTCTGTTGTTGCGAATATGTATATGTCATACATATGTATACATATACATATATCTCTTGTGGTGCCTTTCATTTTTTTGGTCTGATGGTGACAGAATCCATACATAATGGGTAATTCTCCCCACGCCCAGAAACCACTTGTCATGGATGAAGGCAGAGTTTGATCTTAAGATTTCCGCTACGACTACCACTATAAATTCTAGGTGAATTTAAAAGCACAAGTCTAATATGGTTGGGCATTAGATACATAATATACCAAAAAGGCTATTACTATCTGAAGTACATGTCTAACAAAAAAAAAAATGGTAATAATAAAATATAAAAAAAAGAAAAGATTTCTTCAAATTAAGAGAATGTAACTATAAATATTCCAAAAACCCACCTTGTAAGTTTTGAAATATCAATCCAATAATAGTGATTCTACAACCCAAAAATTTAGATACTCATCATAAGATTTGAGTAATGTTATCCTCAAGAGATAGTCCAATGGAGACAAAATGAGTTGTAAACTCAGACGTCCAGAGTTTAATATTAGGCAACTCTCTTTGAGAGTTAGGTTACAAACAATATCCTTTAGTTCTGGCTGGATGGTCTGCACAAAAATATATATATATATATACATAGAATGATGTGACTGAATTAAAACTTATTATTTTAGAACACAATACTACCGTTAGGATGTTTTTTAATTAGAAATATATGTCATATTATTCTAGTGGACATGATACATATTGGGCTCTTTGCTGGAGCTGGGGTATTCTCAGCCCGAAACTTTAGATTTGCAGCGTGGGTTGGGGCTGCACAAGTAATCTTATTAAAGCTATTGGTTTGGGGTCCGTTTGGCTGTGTAACTGAGATTATTTTGTTTTGAAGTAACGAAGGCAAAATATGTTCATTTATAAGTGAACCAATTCAAATGTTTTTGTAGGTCTTGAAACTAAAATATTTTGGATCTCTCAATTTTAGATTAGGTAATCTTATGTTTTAAAAGAAACAACCAAATTAGATTTCCATGAAAAAAATTAGTTTGTAGATTTTAGTTAGTTTAAGTTACAACCGAACATATATATTTATGAATACCTAATCCTAAAATTGCGCAAAACACATTTTTGGAACAACCAAATGAGCCCTTTTGTGCTTGTAGTTTCTGATCTTCTGCTTGTAGTTTCTGATCTTAATCAGATGGACTCATATCTGCCTCACAGATTACAAATTTCTGTGATGGCACATCTATTTTGAGTTGACCTTAGCCCATCTGTACAAGGCATAGAAGTGTACCGTCATGCTATTTCTCAAAGTGGCTTTCCAAAATCCTCTTCTAAGGGCTTGGTGAGTACAATTTTGGGCCACTTCAACTAGCTAAATGGAGACAAGAGCGAAGTGAACCGCATAACTAGAAGAGGGCTCGATTGGTTGTTTCAAAAATAGGTTTTGCGCAGTTTTGGGCCACTTCAAGTATCTCAAAGTGGCTTTCCAAAATACTAAGGTAGCGTTTGGCAGGGCTTCTCTGAAGCCCTTTCTACACTTTCTGGCCCCAGAAGTCCTTTCATATGGCTTTTGAGTGTTTGGTGGATATATTCCAATGGACTTCTGGGGGAAGCCAACTGTCTAAAAAGTCCGTTCTGAAGAAGCACGTGGGAGTGGCTTCCGGATTAACTTCTTGCGAAGTCGAATAGTCTAGTTTAAGCAAGGATCAAAATTTCGTTTGAAGAGGTCGTTTCGATTGGCTCGAAAATAGAAACGTTTCGGAAATATTTCGGAAATATTTCAGAATGTTTCAAAAACATTTCAAAAGTAATAAATATTAAAATAGTAAAATACAATCTTCTGTATGAAAATTCTACAACATTTATTAAAATTTTAAATTCGGATTAATACAGCTTATTGTTTCTGTATATATCATTGTGTTTTAGTGCATTTTTTTTATGTTCCAGTGTGTATTGATCGTAATAATAGTGTTTCGTTATTGCACTAGTGTTTCATTTCGGTCTCTTAGGAAACGGAAACATTTCGGCCTATTCGATGGAAACAAATGAAAATTTTGTTCCCTTAGTTAAATAATAAATTGAAATCCCAATTTTATCCTTATGAATTGAAACACTATCACCATATTACCCTTATGCTTTTTTCTATTTACAATTTCAAATGATTTTCTGGATTAATTTTCTTTCCCTCTTTGAAGTTAGTTATTATTTCTTCCTTTCATGTATCTTTACAATGTAACTGGTTCTTTTGTTTTTAATATTATTTGGCTTATGTTTATTTTATTCCTTTATAATAATTTGTATGATTTTTCTCTATTGTTTTTCTTGTTATTTTCCCACCTTACAATTCTTTAATTTTCAAGTTCAAAACTAATGGGTTTGTTGCTTTGGTTAATGCTATCTTGGATTCAGAGCTACTCTATTTTCTATTATTAAAAAAATTCATTTACAAAAATAATTTGAAGCATTGATGTTTAAATGATTATTTTCCTAATTAAAGTTATCATTTTTCGGGCATGATTATGTAATTTCGGGCATGTGATTGATTTTTACTTTTTGAATGGCTCTTATAGTTGATTAAAGGAAGAACTAAACAAAAGAAGGGATATCAAGCACCTCCGATTCAATGATAGATTCCAAAGTGCTTATAAAAATAGACATTTTGAGATTTCTTGGCATTGATGTTTAAATGATTATTTTCCTAATTAAAGTTATCATTTTTTAACTAAACTGTTAATGATTTAATGAAAAATATAGAGGCTTTGGGATAAAATTACAAAATGGCTTAGTATTCAGTTCAATGCCAAGAAAAATCATACAAAAATAAGAAAAAATATCAAATCATATAATTAAATTGAAGTGACTATTGATTCAATAGGATGAGAATCATAATCTGAATAGCTTAAGCACCAAAGTATGGTTTAATAGTTAGTTCAATAACTGACACGTTGATAATCGAAATACATCATAATTAAATATTTAAAAAAAACAGAGAGGGGGGGGGGGGGGGGGGGGGGGGTGGGGGGGGGGGGTGAGGGGGGAGGGAGGGGGGGGGGGGGGGGTGGGGGGGAGGTGGGGGGTGGAGGGGGGGGGGGGGGGGTAGGGGGGGGGGGGGGGGGGGGGGGGGGGGGGGGGGGTGGGGGGGGAGGGGGGGGGGGGGGGGGGGGGGGGGGGGGGGGGGGGGGGGGGGGGGGGGGGGGGGGGGGGGGGGGGGGGGGGGGTGGGGGGGGGGGGGGGGGGGGGGGGGGGGGGGGGGGGGGGGGGGGGGGGGGGGAGAGGAAAAAAAAACAAAAAGCCCATCTGAAAATGTATTCAGTAAACAACATTTGTTTTTCAAAATACATTTCCTTGAAGGGCTTCCTTTTAAGTCCTTCCATTAGAAGGACTTCACATAGTAAGAAACTAAGCCAAATGAACTGTAAGACAGTTTGAGTTTAAAATTTGGCAATTTTTTTAGGGTTAGATTATAAGAGATTTATCTCTTATGAATCATTTAGGACATTGTAAACGGGTAGAGCCTACCAGAGCCGAAGAGTAGTAGATTATTCAAGCTTGATTTGATAAACTTAATGAGTTTCAAAATATGTTTAAGTTTAACTTGTTTAACTTTCGAATCGAACTCAAATGAGTTTTCATTGAGCGGAACTTGAGTAGTTTGAATTTTTTAGAGCATAAATTTCTAAGCCTTAAAATGCGTTCAAGCAAATCTTGAATGAGTATAACATGAGCTGAGCTTGAGTAGCTTGGTTCGTTTTATAATCATAGAATCACCTAGTCTTGATGTAGATAATTTGCTTTTAACTAAATCAAAAAAAAAAAATAATCAAAATGTATATAAATTGGACTGAACACCCTGACCGCATAACTAAAAAAAAATGGTACTCGAGCAACTTTGATGCCACTGATGCTTGCATACTATCCTCGACAAGAAAATTACAATTTATACTCGGGATATGCATTGGTCTATTCAGTTGGGATAAAAGTCAAACTCATAACCAAACTGACCCAACTAAAGAAAATTCGAGTTAGCCCACAGGTCTGATTTTATTGTATATAATTTGACCTACAAATATATTTACTATTATTATAATACAAAATGGCAAATACCCAATATATATCATAATTATGTGTAAGAGTATATAAATCATAATCAATGACCTTGAGATATATTAATTTAACTACACAATTTATAGGATTTTGTAAGATATATATATATATATATATATGTAAAGGGTTGATTCTTAGGTTAATATTATGTTTGGATCTTAAATTTGTTAAGACAATGAGAAATGAAAGGGAAATAAAATTATTTAGACAAATTCATTTTTTTATAATTAACCAAACAAGAAATGGATTTTTTTACAAATACATATATATTCATTTTCTTCACATTTTCTTAACCCAATAAAAAAAATTTAGCTTTTCTGACTTTATTTTCTTTAAATATCTTTTCCCTTTTATTTTTCCTGCCCTTCACAAATGAGAAACAGAGCATAAGTTAGAAACAATCCAGAATTATTTTTCAACCTTGTTTCTCAATTGATACTTAATGTTCCCTAAAAATATTTTCTCACTCACCAAAGTTTGCTTAGCACTATTCATCAGTGGCGACAAGCAAGTTAGACAGAATACCATAAGCATTTTTTTTTTTTTTTTTGTGTGTGTGTTAAAAAAAGAAGTTAGCCCGAAATAGATACCTTGTACCTTGGATTGGATTGAACAGAACAAAACATCGAAATTAACTTGGACCCCAAGTAGAAATCAAGTACGGAGATATTACATGGCTGAAGATCCATAGTTTATATATATAACGAGGTAAATTTTTGTAAAAAAGGAAAATTACAGAACTTTTTCATATACAAGGGTAAGAAAAATACCAAAAAGGAAAAAAAAAAAAAAAAACCTTATCACCCAGTCACCAGAGAAGGTTTTTTGGTGTAACTTTTAGTCTTGGAAGAAGGTTCAAACACAGCTGGTTTGTTACTGCAGCTGTGAGTATGGCCAATCTCCCTCTCTTCTTCTATGGTTTCCAACCTCTTCTCAGAACTCAGCCTCCTTTCAACCTGAAGAGGCCAGGGCGGCGCTGCTTCCACCGCCTGCCTAGTGGCACCCACAGGCCTCGGCATTTGTCTCTCCATTCTCTCACCCCTCTCCTAATGCTTTGAAGTGTTTGTAATGTTGGTGATTTGTTATATATGTGTATATATATGGAAGAAAAGAACACACCCCTCTTGAATGTATCTTTTATATTCTCCACCAAACTATAGAACCAATTCTTTTCCCTTCTCTATTTATTCTTTTCCCCACCTTTTCCACAAGGAATCTTTGCATGTGAGGTATTCCTTCAAATTTGGAATCAAACACATTCTAAGGAAATCCATAGACCTTTTCCACTTTCTGTGAAGGAAATTCAATCTTGGGAATAACTATCTTCTTCCTTTTTCTCAAGTAAATAAAGAACAAGTGTAGAGTACGTTGGAGGCAGTCCATGAAATTTATGGCACAAGTTATTATTTGATCTTTGATTCTACCAGAAGGTCCATTGTCTATAATGTGTTAGTTATCACATAAACTACACTTAGCATCTCACACCTGAACTTCAAGTTGGACAACAGAATTCTTGTAACAGTGATGCAATACAAAAATAAGTTTTATACATAATTTCTTTATAGAATGATGTGATTAATTGTGGTTTACTCATTTCAAAACAAAATACCTATCTCTTGAGATTATAATTTCAAAAATGCAATTGCCACAACATTTTAGATGAAATTTTTATATACAAATCTTGTTCTTGTAATACTTTCCTTCTCACAATATCTCCGAAATCATGGGGGTTTTCTAATTTTTTTCCATCAAATGACTAAAACCCAATTTAATTTTGTATTAATTTTTTTATAGCTAATTTTGTATTAGTTAGCCCAATTTTTGGTTAAAGAATTGACAGAAACTTGCCATAATTGGAAATGTTACTACCAAAGCACTTGAGCGTTTTTCGAATTCTTCTAAGGACTCTAAGAGCATAATTTGTATGTTTACACTTGTTTGCTACTTGCAAACATAGATGAAAAGATCAGTGCTATGTTTGGATATCAAATTTGTTGAGGGAAAAGAAAATAAAGTTGCTTAAAATTATTTAAAATTGTCTTGAGTAACCAAACAAGAAAATAAATTTCATTGACAAATTCCCATTTGTTCTCCTCATTTTTCCAATCCAACCAAATAGAAGAAACAAAATTTTAGCTTCTTTCAATTTATTTTTATTTTCTATCTTTTTCGTTTTTTTCAACAAATCTAAAATCCAGGATAAGAAAAAGATTCCGTGGCAGACTTGCTCACATTTGAAGGTGTAAGTAGCATATTCAGGTTGGCCTTCTTGCAGCCTTAATATTTGATCAAATTGTCCAAGAATATGAAGCGTATCCGGTCCAAAAGTTGAGAATTATAGAACCCTATACCATCATGTGGGATTGGGCTGCCATTAAAATAAAAGACATGATCTTAAGCATTCCAAGATAGAATTTCTTTGATTTAAAGCTTACATGATCACAAAGAATCGGTTCTTTATGCGTTTCTTTCTCCTTTTAAGTGTAATGTCTTTTAATTTCCATTAATTTTTTTAGGTCCAATGGCAGTGGGCTAGACTAGGTGGGTATTCTCTCTCTTCTCACGACTCCCAGATTCGGATGAAGCAGAATTTGATAAAATCTTTAGTACAACTAGCCCAAAATTTTACCAAGTTACCTTAACAAAGTGACAAATTCAAAATTTACACAATTTTTGAAATAGATATAATTTGTGGTTAGGGATTTTTTTTTTTTGCAAAAATATTAATAATAATGTAGCAAATAACTGAACAAAATTTTGATTAAAAATGCAATGAATTGGAAAACTTAAATATTTATTTATTAAATAAATCATATACATGTCCCGGCCCATTAATTCAACAAGCCTTAAATTAGTTCCAACATAATTTGATGGGTTTAAGGATCTGTTTGGTATAGTTTTTATTTTTTTTATTTATAAGTAAAAAAAGTCAAATTTTTTTTATTTTTTTATTTTTAAAAGCTAAGACAAGCAGAAAAGAAAAAAAAAAAAGCAAAAAAACTAAAATATTTTGACCTTTTTACTTATAAGTTAAAAAAATCAGTCCAGAAAAGTTAAAAAAAAAACCTAGAAGCAAACGAGCCATAAATCTGAAAACCTTGCCCAAATCCTATGAAATCCGAGCTGTGCTTGACTGGCAGGCCTTCGACCAATGAGCACCTCCAATTATATGTTCCATTAATTCCAAGAAAAGTAGATATATTCTCAATACTAATTGGCCTACCACATGCAATGTGTGAACTTAAAATGACGATGGTACTATATATCTACCACGTCTCCATACTTTTCTTTTCCAAATCTGCCCTGGCGCAAATTATTGTTTTACCTTTGTATCCTGTGGTTATACCCAATCATATACAATAAATACGCTGATGTCAAGGTGGGCACGCTGCACCAATTCCCTTAGTTTAATTTGGCCTTTTGCCTTTAGTCGGCGACTTTGGGGTAGTCACAGCCCGATCACCTTCTTCTCACAATGGGACCCACAAACGTTTTTGGTACTTGGCAAAAGAAAAAAAATAGAGTAAATTACACCGACCACTATTAAGATTTAATAAAAATCAAGATAGTAGTCCTCTATTTTTGATAATTACACTGTCCTTTCTTAATTTAAATTTTATGTACCAAATTCCTACTTCTCGTTAACTTGTCGTTAAGTAGAGTGACGGATTTTGCTGTTGTCATATCATAACATTTCAAAATACCTAGTTTACCCATGACAAATTTCATTCAACTAAACTGTTTTATTAATAGGCAAACTAATAATATATGCACAAATTAATCAATGCCATTAATACAATTTTGGTTATGAATCTTGCGATCGATGCGCTGGCTGGGTGATGTTTCGATGGCAATGGTGCTATTGGGTTTGGGTCTCTAGCTTCTTAATGATTGTCATCAAAGGGGGGAAGTGAGTAGGGCAATGGTGGCCAGCGATGGCGGGTGGCGGCCGGCATAGTTGGTAATCTCTGTTTGTGCTGATAGGTTCAAAAGGGTGGAAAAACTTTGGTCACCAGGTCATGGATGGGGGCTTGGGGGATGGCTATGGTGATGGTTGCGGTGGTGATGAGATGTTTTGATTTAGTGTAAAGAGAGATACGAGGAAGAAGGGAGGAGGTGGTGATGAGGGTGGTGGGCCGAGATGGCGATTGGGATGAGGAAGAGTTGTGGAGGCAAGAGATGGTGGCAATGGAATGGTGGCTCGAACTGCTGCCATGCCTACCAGGTGGGTTTCTAGAGAGAGGGGTAAGAGGGTGGTGGGAAAGAGAAAAATAGGATATATGTTTGTTTTCTACTGAAAAAATAAAAATATTCATTATAATACCCTTTAATGAATTAAGGGTAAAAATGTAACTTCATAATTCTAGTTACTACCGTTTATGGACAAATTTTGACAAGGGTGGTCAATGTAATTCTCAGAAAGAGATGGATACTATCTTGGTTTTCTTTAAACTTCAAGGGTGATCAATGTAATTTACCCAAAAGAATATGTATTGGCTTCCCAGAAAAGCTGAATTGTAGAAAATAATTAGGGAGTGTTTGGATGGTGGCCTTTTTAGTAGTTTATGAATTTTTTAAACTATGTGTGGCTCTCACTGGAAAAATTAACTTTTTAAATCTAGCTTAATCTTGGAAAAACCATTCAAACAAGTGATTTTTTAAAACTAATTTAAACTTATGGCTTATTGCTTTATTAAAAAGCAATCTAAACACCCTTAAATTAACTCTTTTTTATGTTGTTAGTGCTTGTATATTATTTTTTGTCACTACACTTTCCAATTGAGTGCCCGTTTAGTAGTGCTTATCTTAAGCAAAAAAACTGCTTAAAATAAGCAAATACAAAAAATTAGCTTAAAAAAAGCTACCCTGTGGCATTTGCCACCACTTCAAAAAAGTTGAAAAAGCTCAAGCTTTTTTAAACTCGCTTGTTTGGTATTAGCTTAAATTTTTTTAGGATTTGTTTTCACCATTGGACTATCTTACCCTCAAATATTATGTTGTTTGGTAATTGGAATATGGGTATTTCTGTATGGTGTTATATATAGTAATTATGGATCACAATGTAAAATAGATAAATAAAATTCGTACAATTAAGTGATACAAAAAAAAAAAAAAAAAAAAATTACGCCGATGGCAAATGCTCAACGTCATACTCATCTCCAATCAATAGCTACCAAATTTGTTATAAATTAGCTATATATTACTACAGTATCCAATTATAGTACATCAACCATATTAGTTTAGTTATATTATTATAGTACAACAACCATAGTAGTTTAAATATTATTACCATACAACAACCATAGTAGTGGTAAAACCACGATTATCGCCCAGAGTGTCTGGCCGCTTGTCGAACAACCTTTGGCCTAATAAAATTTCTTTGGTCACTCATTGACCCATAATCATCGGGTGTGGAACATGAAGATGAAGAAGAAGAACCACTTCAGGAACTTCGACTAGTATCATTGGTTGTTTCGTTCATACAAAACTCCTCCTTATCTTCAATACGATCGAAATATGGATCATGGTCACTATTTCTGCAAATGAAATTATGGATGGCCATTGACCCACCCACAATAGCAGTTTGCATACTCATATTAAATGGTGGCATACTCTGTAAGATAGCCCACCTGTTCTTTCAAACTCTAAATGATCTCTCAATCACACTTCTCAATGAAGAGTGTATCTTATTAAATTCTTCATTTGCATTACTTGGTGGCTCTCCCCGTTGGAACTCTGCTTGGTGGTAACGCTATCCTTTGTAAGGGGCTAAAAATCCCTTCCTGTTTGGATAACCTGCATCAACAATATAGTATTTATCTACATATAACAACACAAATAACCCTTTACCTTTACCGTCATGTATTAATTATATAATTTATGAGATTGTCTTCATAATTTAATAATTGCTCATACCTCCTTACGGGTATGGAAAGTTCTTATTGGGATCTAACACAATGTTGTAAAAGATAAACGTGTCATGCATACTAACTTCTCATCCAGCAGAAACAAATGTAAAACACATATCAAAATCACATGCAGCCATAATATTTTAGGTGTGACACCCTTTTCTACCAAAATATGGCACTGCTTTCTCGGGAGGCAATCTTGCTTCTACATGTGTGCCATCAATAGCCCCAATACAGTCCTGCACACATTGAAATGCTTTAGCAACAATATCTTTTAATGAATGTATTATCAACAAAATTTAAGGTAAACTTAAATGGATGGTATTTTTGATTACTTACAACATAGGGGTGTACATCGTTTTGATCTTGTGTTGGCCGACAATAATATGATGCCATCAACTTTACAGCCTCCAATACTGCACTGAATTTTCAGAAAATTATTACCCCTAAATGTTGAAAGTCTTCACACAGTTGACGATTACTTTTTGCCATACCTATGTGTCACGGGCTGGCAGGCCGGGCACCACACGGTGACACTAAATGCGACCCGCCATGATCATACGCAGCGGAATACACCCGTGAGGCGACTATGCTCCAAGCAATAGTCCCGCCAAACTCAAACACCAAGGCATAAGATTATGCGCTTGTCCAGGATCCATCCGTAATGCCCCGCATAACTCTTTAAGCACGGACCTCTGATGCTCAAGCCATAAGGCAACCCAAGCTATAGGCGATAGCAACACCATACTCAAATGCGTGCACGCACGGCAAGCAATGTGCTTAGCACCAGTCCCTCGAAACACAAGCCAGATGGCCATGTGCAACTAGACATGCGCGCGTCCGCCAAGCATCACCTGTTAGGCGCGACGCCTCCATCCTTGAAGCTCTTAGCGCCCCGCGTCAAGGTTGTCCACAAGGAAAGGCACCACCAAATAGCGACTGTTAAGCCCACAGCATAGTGCCCCGCGACACCAATGCTAGCCAAACCAAGCGGCCGTGTGCACAAGCGTGAACCCAATGCGCAAGTGCACACGAGACACACGGCATGCAAGTGTGCACACCGAGGTCCAATCCGTCATGGACATAAGCCCCACCACTTTATAATTATAGCGTAGCGGGTGCGAATGCCACAACCCCATCCTCGACGCTAATGCCCAACATTTACCCCCCACCGGGCACAATGCCGCCCATGTAGCCCCTTGGCCAGCATGAGGACTGTAGCCACGTGCCACAACTGGCCCCCAAGTCTTGCCCACTCCCTTGGGGGACTCACTTGAATGCTGTCCCTTTCGGTAGCACTAGGGGGTGGTAGAGTCAACACCATGCCCCCCCCCTTATAATAGCATTCTGAGCCATCTTCAAACTGATAGGATGAAACATCCTACCCCCTCGAGGAGTCATAATCCATATATCCAATAAATATGGAAAATATAAATTACGAGATTGCCATGCCACCGGCCAATCATGCTCAGACATGCCCCACGCCAAGGTCCCTCGCGGCCCTCGACGTGCCACGGGTGGCAACCCGTGACATTCTCCACCACTTCAACCATCATCGTCCTCGATGATGCCAAAGCCCGGTGCCAACTCTTGGCACACGCCACAACTAGTGCCAACTCCTGACACTCTCCCCCACTCGAGCAATCAACGCCCTCGTTGTTGCCAAGCATAACGCTGAATGCGGTAGTGCTTATATGCCCCCACGATGAGTTGCCTCACTCCTCGCAGACCAACACCTCCGCGCTGATTGCCTACAAATCCGGTCGCTACCAAATCTGCCCCCATAGCTACTCGAAGCAAAGGTTCGCCCAGACTCACATGCTGAACTCGGCAAAGCAAAATAAGACACCTTTTCCACCACATAAAGCAAACACAAACTCCTCTGAGCAAGTGCCCCGTACCATATTGCTCCATCCGTCGGCAATATGTACCTAAATAGGCGCTGTCCGTCGCGCACAAAAGAAAGGCGTGCATTGACCGTCATGCACCCTCCACCACTTCGAGGTGTCGATGCCCTCATCGACGAGCACTCCGCGTGCATCCTCTACACAAACTCCTCAGCTGAACCCACAAAAGTTCACTCGACATCAGAATTCACCCTGTGCACGACCCAAAGATGCCCTCGCGACAACCTGTGGTTCAGTCCCACACTAGTTCCCATCTGACCGGCACTCCCACCGGATGCAAGTCTGTCTGCACTGTCAAAGTAAACGCTGCCCACTGGCAAACGGTTCCAACTGTCAAAGTTCCCACAATGTTGCTCCAGTACCTCGGTCCTCTTAGACCTTCACCCGAAGACAACCCACATGCAGCTTTAGTGCCTGATCCTCTGATCTTCACCCAAAGTCTGCCCACAATGTAACTCCAGTGCCTGATCCTCTGATCTTCACCCGAAATTGCCCACAATGCCTCCCTCCGCCGGAGGACTTTATGTCTTGATGAACCCTCGCTACACGGTGCTCTCTAGCAACGATGAACTCCTCTGAGTCACCTGGCATCCACTAGCCAACATGTATCACAACGAGGCAAGACCAACCCAAAAATGTTTTAACAAAACACGCTCTTCACAAATGCCAACAGCCAAGCGCAGAAATGAGCACAATCCACTAAGCGAGCACGAAGCCAACAAAGTAACCATGCAATAATACGAGCAAAGCTGCCAACGGTTTTGGCCAACTCAAGGGTCAAATGAAGGCAAGTAGATCCCCACAACACGAAGCAAGTCCTTTCGCACAAGCTCACATACTGCAGAAATATCCCACCAATCTAACAAAGCAGCACTACTAGCTATGCACCAAAATCATTTGATCTGACACACAGAAGCGTTTATGCACTACAAAGTCGGTCCCATGCACATCCTTAAGAAGGCCTGCTGCACTGTGCACCACGACCACAATCAAAGGACCGAGCGCGCGTCCAAAGCTTGTTGAAGCGGCCACTTTAAGAAGGTACCAAAGGGGTTCAAACAGCAACCAAGTCCACTGATACCATGAGATTTTAGCCCACATAGACTGGAAAACTGCTAGCTCGGGCCACCAATCCATTCGTCACAAGATGGAATGAAACTCGCTCCACCGATAAACCTGACAACCAACAATCTGAAGCAAACAACCCACTGGGAGAAGTCCACCACAACTGAAGAGTATGCCCACACGGATAAGAGAAGCAACACCCAATTGATGCACACCACGATGGTTAGTGCTCTAATACCAACTGTCACGGGCTGGCAGGCCGGGCACCACACGGTGACACTAAATGCGACCCGCCATGATCATACGCAGCGGAATACACCCGTGAGGCGACTATGCTCCAAGCAATAGTCCCGCCAAACTCAAACACCAAGGCATAAGATTATGCGCTTGTCCAGGATCCATCCGTAATGCCCCGCATAACTCTTTAAGCACGGACCTCTGATGCTCAAGCCATAAGGCAACCCAAGCTATAGGCGATAGCAACGCCATACTCAAATGCGTGCACGCACGGCAAGCAATGTGCTTAGCACCAGTCCCTCGAAACACAAGCCAGATGGCCATGTGCAACTAGACATGCGCGCGTCCGCCAAGCATCACCTGTTAGGCGCGACGCCTCCATCCTTGAAGCTCTTAGCGCCCCGCGTCAAGGTTGTCCACAAGGAAAGGCACCACCGAATAGCGACTGTTAAGCCCACAGCATAGTGCCCCGCGACACCAATGCTAGCCAAACCAAGCGGCCGTGTGCACAAGCGTGAACCCAATGCGCAAGTGCACACGAGACACACGGCATGCAAGTGTGCACACCGAGGTCCAATCCGTCATGGACATAAGCCCCACCACTTTATAATTATAGCGTAGCGGGTGCGAATGCCACAACCCCATCCTCGACGCTAATGCCCAACATTTACCCCACCGGGCACAATGCCGCCCATGTAGCCCCTTGACTAGCATGAGGACTGTAGCCACATGCCACAGCCGGCCCCCAAGTCTCGCCCACTCCCTTGGGGGACTCACTTGAATGCTGTCCCTTTCGGTAGCACCAGGGGGTGGTAGAGTCAACACCATGCCCCCCTTATAATAGCATTCTGAGCCATCTCCAAACTGATAGGAGGAAACATCCTACCCCCTCGAGGAGTCATAATCTATAAATCCAATAAATATGAAAAATATAAATTACGAGATTGCCATGCCACCGGCCAATCATGCTCAGACATGCCCCACGCCAAGGTCCCTCGCGGCCCTCGACGTGCCACGGGTGGCAACCCGTGACACTATGGCATGTAAAAATAAGGCAACACTTTTTTCAACCCTTACCCCTTTCTCAGGTACCTCTAATTCGTATTTGTTAACTAGTTCTCCGCATAAAGCTAAGAATAGCTCCTTACTCATACGAAGGTTCTCATGACACCGATTTTTATTGCTTAATAACTCCATAATCCATGCCCACCCTGTGAGTGCTGAGGTGCGACACGGGATTTTATTAGTATAAGTCATGTTGTATTGTTCAACATTTACACTTGCTGTAAGCAATAACGTATTCCTATTCCGCCGCCGCGTAGCATAATGTGCAGTTGTAGCGTGTTCTACTGAATCATCATCATCATTCTACAGGCTCATTTTATGCTTTCGACCTACCTATGAATAACCTGAAATAATAAAAAAAGCGAACATCAACCATACATCTTCACCATACATCAACCTGAAATGATCCACTGTCACCATACATCAAAACCTGAAAAGTATGTTTTATAACTTACAACTGAAAAGTCTCTTACAAAGGTGTTAGGAGCTTCTGGTAATATTGGCTCCTTCTTTTTGTATTTGTCAACCATACATCTTCAGTAGTGGGACTTCTATTGTCAAAGTAAAATAACGCCAAGCAGATGAAAACAGGTGATCAATAAACAAAACCACAAATAAGTAAAATTAAGTATATGATTGTAGTTCTCTGTTAACTATCTCATATATGTTAACTATAGTTGTATATGCGAAATAAAAGAAAAACCATTCTACCATACACCATATTAACCGAAGCAAATTTGTCCAAAAAAAGAAACCACAAACATTACTAACTGAAGCAAATCTGTCAACAAAAAAAAAAAAAAAACCACTCATAAAATTCAATAGTAAAAAAAAACCAAAAACATTTACAGAAATAAGACTACTCATCAAGGCTGTCCAGGATAATATGGTGGAGTGGGGGTTGTTGAGGGTGTTTTATTGTTTTTTTGTTTTATAATTTTTTTTTGTTTAAAATATAGTTGTATATGCGAAATAAAGAAAAACTCATTCTACATACTCCCATATTAACCGAAGCAAATTTGTTCCAAAAAAGAAACTCACAAAACATTACTAACTGAATGAAGCAATTCTGTCAAACAAAAAAAAAAAAAAAAACCAACTCATAAATTCAATAGTAAAAAAACTCAAAACATTACAGAATAAGAAGGTGTGGGGGGGGGGGGGGGGGTGGGGGGGGGGGGGGGGGGGGGGGGGGGGGGGGGGGGCGAGGGTAAGGGTAAGGTGAAGGATAAGGTGGGGGGGGGGGGGGGGGGGGGGGGGGGGCAGTCCTTGGAATTTGATCTCTGTGTAGTTGCAGCCATGCTAGACGTACTTCATTGTTTGGCAGTCCCATAAACACCTCCCGATTTGCTGGGATTGTAATCAGCTGCGTCCTAAACAAATATAAGGGTGACAGTGGATCATTCCCTGGGATATTGGCCAACAACTAAAGACAGTTAGCAATTGTTGTATGGTTGCTATCGGCATAAGGTTTCACAGTCAGCTCACTACCTTGAGATTGTACAACCTCTAGCATCTTATCCATTATCCGCGACAAACGGGTAGCTGCAAACATTTTCTTATTTCTAGTCATTGATTTATTACCTGATGAAGGTCCATCGACTCTTTTCTTACCCCGTTGTACCTCCACAATGTGTGTTTTTTTCGTCCCACCCAAACCAACTACGAACTCGTCAGTCGATGCCTCATCAGAACTTCCACTACTCTCATCGATGAGGGCCATCGATGTCAAATCCTCACTTGGGGTCCACTATGTCTTCCCAGTGGCAGTCATCTTGCAAAAAATTTGCTCCATCAAGTCCATATGCTCTAGAGTTTTCCCCTTAAATTTGCCACAATTCTTGTCAAGCTAAAATAAAGCAGTGTGAAATTTGTATAAATAGAGAGAAAGTATATGAAATTAAAAGTGTAAGAAATTACAAACTTGTACAAGAACATTGTATTACCCTCATCATTTTGTCCCACCAATGGTCATAACCAAGTCCTGTACAACCATTATGGGGATCTTTCAACTGCATCCATGAGCCCCAATCTTTTTTTAATGCTTCATACTTGTTCTTCATTTGCTTCCAGTCGTGGAACCTATTTTTCATGTTGTAGAAATCTTGCATGACCTCATTATACGCTTTCTTAGTCAAATATTGGAATGGCTTGTTTCCTCTTCCTATTTGGTGGGCAACACAGTCAAGGAAAACTTTCGTCCTTTCACTATTCCAATGTGCTTTCACAGGTTCAACACCTTCTAGTTGCAAATACTTGGACTTCCCTTAACTCATTCTTTGTTGAGGTTGGATAGAATCACTTATCCTACCCTTATCCTTACCCCTCCCCTTACTCTGATAAGAGTTTATGGCTTGTTGTGAACCAGGAAAATCCATTGACTAGGAATACAATGCAAAAAAACATTACAAATATAACTCAAGTAGAATGGACAATTGAAAATTAGCATAATGTGTCCCAATTGAAAATTAGCATAAGTTGATTTGAGATTACAGAAGTTGATGCGTGATGATGATGAAAACATAGAATTTACTTTATTTTATGATGATGAAGGGCTTATTTTATCCCCCAAAAATTCTGTCATCCCCCAAAAATATTGTATATTTTTCTCATAAGCCCTTCAACCCAAATATTTGTAGGTACAATTTTCCTCTCCTAGCAAGCACCCAAACTCTCGGGACTATCAACATTTTTGTACATGCAAACCATGAAAGATCTAAAGGCAAAAATATAGCAATGAAAAGGGTTTGATTTTACTGAAGTAGTGTTGTTGCAGCTAATGATTTGACCTTTTCTAGGGTAGCCACCACTAGATCTATGCTCCTTGGGTATGTTCTTAATGCGTCGTGAGAGAAAGTGAGTCGATTTGGCTTGATGAGCTAACCCTAATGACGACAGGAGAGGTGGTCAGCGTAATGGCTGAAGGAGGACATAGACGATCTGATCTACAAATCTTCGGCAGACGACGAACAGATCTATGGTTCTTGGTGCTTCGTGAGAGATGGCGACCAGATCTTATGTGATCCAACGGTAACGACAGCGAGAGCGAATGGCTGGCTAATGGAGGACAGAGGATTCGACGATCTATTGGCCGAGGAGAAGCAGATCTAGGAATTTTGGGTGGTGCGTGAGAGAAGATCTCAGAATTGTTGATGATGGAGAGATATGCAGTGGTAAATATAGATCTGTTGGAGAGGAGAGAGATATAACACAAAAGGGTATTTTGGAAATATAAAATATTTCATTAAAGACGTTGTAGTGAAGCTACAATGGTTTAAGCTGAAAAAAAGCCAAAAAAGCACAACTAGCCCAGCTTTTTTGCTTCTCCAAATTTGCATAAGAAAAAGCTAAAAGGAAAAAGCAAAAAAGCAAAAAAAAAAAAAAAGCAATCAAACCAAACGGGTGCTCAACTTTTTTGCTTTATTTAAGTAATAAGCTAGGAATAAGCCCGTTCCAAACGAAGCTTGAAAGTTGGCCTCATTCAAGAATTGTGAATTTTTTTTTGTTTGGAAGTATAAGTAAATCATTCAAAAAGTTGAAAAATATGAATCATAAACAATAATAGTAATAGAAATACATATACTAATTGTTTTCAATAAAACTTTTGACACGTTTAACATTGATATTGATAGTGGTATAAATGAAGATGTAGCTACGTAGTGGTAGTGTTCAAATGGTGCTAGTGTTGATGGTAGCTGTAGATAGAACATTATTATAGTAGCGGTGATTATGACACATTAGAGATGTAGTGATGGTAATCTTGATGAGTTAAATTAGCAAATAAAAAGAAAGGAAAAAAATAATAAGAGATGTCAGTATTATAGTTAAGCTTTAGGAGTGGTCAATGTAATTTACATTCTTATTCTTTTGTACTAATAATATTTTATTATAAATGATAATGTAATTGTTTCACAAAACTATAGCAATACCAGCAAAAAAAGAGAATAAGAGCCAAAACTCTCCCATGAAAAATAATTGTCAATTTTGTTCCAGTCAATGTATCATTTTTCTCATTGGTACAGTACGTTCCGGTACTGATGCAATGTAAGGTACTGCCTCGAATTTATCCTTATAGATATTATATATCTATAAAAAATATATATTTATTTACAAAATATTCGCTTATAAAATTTGACATTATTCTTAACAAATATTATTTAACTTTAAATCATTCTGACATAATATAAACATGTTATCCAATCTAAATATATATTTAAAAATACTTAAAAGACACATTATTATTTAATATACATCTAACATAAATTTTAATAGACAATTATCATCAAATTACAATAAAATTAAATTATTTTTTAAAAAATTACAAAAAACCGGTGCCGTCCAGTAAATTTGTTTTTGATCGGTACCATTGGTATTGGCCGATATTGACCGGTATGAAACTCACATTCAATGCTACCATTTTATGACCGGTATAGTACGAGATTGACAACTATGCCATGAAATGCATTATTAAGGAATCCCATCTTATACATTTTTTTGGTAAAATAACAAAAAGAATTAACTCCATATCTAATAAAACTTGTATTTTATTTCAATATTCTTTTAAAAGTTTTGTAAAAAACTACAATAGATTGATGTAACAGTAGTATTTTTATAATTAAGAGCTATCATAATAAATGCTTTTATTTTATAATGAAAGACTTATTATCTTTATACATCAATTGTGTGTCAATTTTCTAATTATAAAACATTACCCATTTTTGCATTATCCTCTTCTTTTTCTCATATTTATTGAAATAATGTGGTTGGCACGCACGTGCCAAACCACTAGTATAAGATAAATTATACTTTGCACTCTTGCACTTTACATTTAATCCCATTTTAGGATTTGCACTTTTTGTTTTTTTGTTTTTGGTAGCAATTGGGTTCTCATACTTTCAAATTTTATGCAATGTCAACCCTAACCCAACTTTCGTTAGTTTAATAGACGGTTTCCATAGGCAAAAACATAAATTTCCTTTCATCTGAGTTCATTACATTTTGCACACTTATACTTTATACTAAATTTCATTCCAAAGACCCACGTATATCACATATGAGTTGAATTGGTAGCATTTTCATGTAGCCTAATTATACTATATACACCACAAAGTTAATTACACTAATAATTTTAGAGTGATTTGAGAGAAATTTATGGTATATTATTAGGAAGAAATATGATTTTACATCTTTATCTATTGACAAAGACAACATGCCTATCATATAAATTTTTTTTTTTGTCTGAATTGAAAAAACATTGGAGTGGACTTAGAGTGACCTGCTAGAAGGCTTACAGGTTGGGAACACTATTAAGAGTGGTCCAAAGGGATACCGGTTTGATACCTAGAGTCGGTATGGTTGGAAAAGGCGACCGACTCACTAAGAGCAAAATGGTTATTTTGCACCGGGCTTGCCGGAATAGACTTGGAATGCTCCAAAAAAGTGTTAAAAGATTGAGAATACTATCAGAAGCATCCTCGGGAGGTAACAGATTTGTTACCCAAAGCCAGGGTGGTTCCTAGAGGCAATCAGATGCCTAGGGGCAAAATGATTATTTTGACTGAATTGTTCCAGAATTGGTCTGGAACTAACTGGAAGGTTCTTGAACATGCCGGATTGTCTTTAGGATAATCTTGGAAGGGTGAACTTACTGCTCTAAGGACTTAGGTACTTTCTCGAGAAATGTGCTGAAAAAGGCCCAAGGGGCAGTTTGGTCATTTTTCACCGAAGTGGGCTAGTAGGCATTAGTGTTGACCTGAGTTTTAAGTATTTTCGTCACTTTGACAGTGTGTGATGAGTTGGTTTTCAAAGGTATCTCATCCTTTGGTAAATGTGCCACGACCAAGAGTTGAGTTTTATCCCGTGACATAGGAGTTTTGTTGGCAATTCCTAATGTCGACCTGTTTACAAGTATTTCCGTCACTCTGATAGTTGTGATGTTTGCGAGTGTTACTATCACTCTAATGAGGTGCGTTCATTCCAGAGACTACCTGATCTCGGGAAGCTGCTAAATGGACTTTTCGTCTGAGGGATCAATTTTCTCGAAAGACGTGTCGAATAACGGATATTCTACATTGGCGAGCTAGCAGGCACTAGAAGTGAACCGTTTTACCATCTTGGGGACTTGGGTTCTGTCCCAGTCGAAAGGTTTGAAGGGATTTACCGTTCTGAGAAGTTTTCTTGATAAACGTGCTGGATTGGATGTACTTATTGTCTAAGGGATTAACTTTCTCGAAAGACGTGCCAGATTGAATTTGATTGGTTTGGATTAGAATTAAAACTAGAATTGAGGTTGAAATAGGGACTTACTGTCTCTAGGAAGACGTGCCAATTGAAAATAGACCAAGTAATGCCCCAAGGGTATTTTGGTCATTTTGTCACTATTGGGCATGGTGGGCTCACGAAGCGATTGATTGACTGGATTGAGTCTGAAAAACTAGTTTGGACATGAATGTATTTGTGTCGGTTTGAATGTGTATCCGGTCAGACCGGAGATTGCCAAGTGGGCAAAAAATGGGATGTTTACAATTTCTCTTTCAAAACTTGTATTCAAAACTTCTTTCTTTCAAACTTATTTTGAAAATCACACTCCTAGGATGATTCTAGCTATTCCATGGTTAGGATTGTTTTAGGAAAGTATTATATTCATTGTGACCATCAATGTCCAAATCTTGGATTCAAACCCTAAATTGTTTTTATCCAAATCACAATTCTAGAATGATTCTAGCCTTTTCATGGTTAGGATCGTTTTAGGAAAGTGAGATATTCAAGAGACTTGCAAAAGTCTATATTCAAACCTCTTCCCAAATAGTTTTGCAAATTTACTTTCTAAAAACTCTTTTCAAAGATCTACTTTCTAAAAACTCTTTGTCTTGAAGTCCAAGTCAAACTCTAGAATCCATAGTTAGGAAACTCTCATTCCTTTCTTGAAATTACGATTTTCTATTTTTTTCTTAAATCATAGGTTTCTAAAACTATTTTCTACATCAAATCATAGATTTTCAAAACACTTTTTCCACCAAATCATGGATCTCCAAATTCAAGATTTTCAAAACTCAACATTTTTAATTTCATGTCAAATTAAATCTTTTAATTTAGGAAATCAAATCAAATCCTCCAATTTTGAAAACAAAATCAAATTATCTATTTTTGAAAATAAAATCCAATCTTCAACTTTAGGAAATAGAGATCAAATCATTCTTAATTTCAACCTAATTTCAAACCTTTCTAAATCCTGACTTTCTAAATTTTTAACTTTCAGATCTTTCCTAATTTCAAACTTTCAATCCTTTCTTAATTCCAAACTTTCAAATCTTTCCAAATTTCAAATCTTTCTAAATTCAAACTTTCCTAAAATGGAACTTTTCTAATTCGAAACTTTCCTAAAATTCAACTTTCTAAAATCAAACCTTCCTATTTCAATTGTCTGCTTCAACCCTAGGTTACCTAAACCCTAGGAGGCCAAACCCTAGTGTAAGCAGCCCATTTTTGATCACTCGGCAGTTTACGGTCCGTCCAGACTTGTACTCAAGTCAATATGGACGTAGTCCAATTGAAGTCAACTCTCTAAGTCTAATCCCGTCTATCCATCGCTTCGCGGGCCCATCTGGCCCAAATAGAAAAAAAATAATCAAAATGCCCTTAGGGGCATTGTCTTTTCTAATTCCAAATTAGGCCCGTCTTTCCGAAGACGATAAGTTTCCTTTCCAATATTCCCACAGGCGCGTCTTTCCAAAGACGATAAGTCCCCTTTCCAATTCCAAATCAGGCACGTCTTTCCGAAGACGGTAAGTCTCTTTTTCAATATTCCCACAGGCGCGTCTTTCTGAAGACGGTAAGTCCCTTTTCTATATTCCAATAGGCACGTCTTTTCGAAGACAGTAAGTCCCCTTTTCAATATTTCCATAGGCACGTCTTTCCAAAGACGGTAAGTCCCCTTTCCAATATTCCCACAGGCTCGTCTTTCCGAAGACGGTAAGTCCCCTTTCCAATTCCAAATCAGGCACATCTTTCCCAAGACGGTAAGTCCCCTTTCCAATTTCAAATTAGGTACGTCTTTTCGAAGACTGTAAGTCCCCTTTCCATTTCCAATTCCAAATTCAGCACGTTTTTTGGAGAAAGTTTCTTCAGAACGGTAAGTCCCTTTAAGCCTATCGATCGAAACAAGACCCCAAGTCTCTTAGATGGTAGAACGGTCCACCTTTGGCGCCTGCTAGCCCGCAGTTGCAGCAATATCAGTTTCGGCATGCCTTCTGAGAAAGTTAACTTCTCAGGCGCTAAGTCCCTTTAGCAGCTTCCCGAGATCAGGCAGTCTCGGGAATCATCGCGAACCATCAGAGTAGCAGAAGTACTCGTAAACATTGTAACTATCAGAGTAGCGAAAATACTCACAAGCAGGTCGATATAGGGAATTGCCAACAAACCCCTGTATCATGAGACCGCCATCAGAGTGGCGGAAACACTCAAAACCCAGGTCAACACCAGTGCCTGCTAGTCCACTTCGGTGAAGAATGACCAAACTGCCCCTAGGGCCATTTTCTGGCACATTTCTCGAGAACATACCTAAGTCCTCGGAATGGTAAGTCCACCCCTTCCAGGATCGTCTAAGAGACGATCCAACATGATTAGGTGCCTTCTAGTCAGTTTTGGGCCAGTTCCAAAACTTTTCGGTCAAGATGACCATTTTGCCCCTAGGCATCCGAATGCCCCGGGGACCACACCGGCTCTGGGTATCAAACTGGTAACCTCCTAAGAATGCTTCTTATAGTATTCTCAAGCTTTTATTATCTTTTCAGATCATTTCAAGTCAGTTCCGGCAAACCCGGTGCAAAATAACCGTTTTGCCCCTGGTGTGTCGGTCGCCCTTTTCTGACCATATCGGCTCTGGGTATCAAACTGGTAATCTTCTGAAAATGATTCTTATAGTATTCTTGACCTTCCTTTTATCTTTCTGGATTATTCCGAGTCAGTTCCGGTAAACCCGTTGCAAAATGACCGTTTTGCCCTTGGTGGGCCGGTCGCCTTTTTCGATCACACCGGCTTTAGGTATCAAGCCGGTAGCCTTTGGGGACATTCTAAATAATGTTTCTAATTCTCTAGTCTTCTTTCGGGACATTCCGAGTCCGTCCCGGTAGCTTTTTGGTCCAGTTGATCGTTTTGCCCCTAATGGCCCGGTCAACCCTTCCGACAATTCTTGTTATCCTTTTTCAAGGCTAATACCTCTGGGACTCTATTCTAAGGGTTTCTGTCCCTTTTCGGCTTTTCGAGCCATTCCCAATCCCTTAAGTCCTTCCCGGGCTTTCCGGAGTTACTCCTAGTGAAGCCAGGCTAAAAATTGCATGGTAGTCACTAGTACAAGCACCCAAATCTTTCAAAGATACATTGCTTACCGACTTAACAAATTTTCCTAACTTTTTGGCGCCACTACTAGTGGCGCCAAGCCAAAAAATGGCCTAGTGCCACTCTTAGTGGCACCAAGAGGAAATTTGCCTTGGCGCCACTGCAACAGGCGTCAAGTGATTCTGTTCTCTATAAATACAGAGCCTCTTCCAGCGTGAAAGAGGTTCGCAAACTCAGTCTAAAAAACCTACTTTTCGATATATAGAGCTCGTAGCTTCCCAAAACCTTAGTCTCCTTAGGTTTTCCAAACCCTAGCCTCTATACACAAACCCTAGCTTCTTATACACTCACATACACTTCTATACACTTATACACTAGCCTTCAAAGCCTCCGTTGAAGTCTTGAAGTGCTGCAATCTGAAGCTCTTGAAGATCGAAGCAAACACTTGAAGATCAAGATGAAGATTAAGACGAAGACTGAAGTGAAGACCACAAGCATAGCGCGCAAAGCTAAGCAAAATAAATAAGATACAAGGTAGGCTTCCTCTTTAAGTTTACACATCTTCCTCATCTCTTTTCTCTCCTAACCCACTTGGGTTTTCTTCTATTTTAATCCCCTATCTTCTTCCCCCCCTTCTTGCATGCTTGAAAAAGGGATTTCCTGATCCATGTATAGAATTAGGTTATTGGAGAGTCACCATGCCGGGGGTTTTCTTTTAGTCTAACCGAAAATCACGTGGGTTCAGCCCCCTTGATTATGTGGTGAAGCCTTTAACCTTGTATGTTCATAACCCTCTTTGCATTGTACATATCATGATCTTGTATTCTTCCAAAATTTATTTTCAAACTCGTTTTCAAAGATTGCGTTAACATCGTTTTCAAAATTGCATCAAAATCTTCTTTTTCAAAACTTGTTTTCAAAATCACAATTCTAAGGTGGTTCTAGCCTTTTCATGGCTAGGGTTGCCTTAGGAAAGTGTTACATTTAAAGTGGCTAATATGGTCCATATTTTCAAAATTCTTGTTGTTTTCAAAACCACTATCTTAAAGTGGTTCTAACCTTCTTATGGTTAGAATCGCTTTAGGAAAGTGAGATATTTTTATAAGCTTTCTAAAAGCTCTCTTTTCAAATTTCTCCCTTTAAAAATCCCTTTTTCAACATGCTTTCCAAAAACTCTCTTCAATTTTCTTTCTAAAATTGTTTTCAAAAGCTCCCTCCAAAAATCTATTTTTCAAAAACTCTTTTTCAAACTCCTTTCCAAAAACACTCTCCTTGAAATTCACTTTCTAAAAGCGCTCCCTAGATCTTCTTCCTAAAAAAACGTCTTTCCTAAAAGCTCTCTTCCAAAAACATTTTCTTCAAAGTTCACTCTCCAAAAATGCTCCTTACGTTTCCTTCCTAAACATCTCTTTCCAAAAATCTCTTTCTAAAAACTCCTCACTAGGATTTTTTTTCCAAAAACTCTCCCTTTTCAAAATTCACTTTCTAGAAACTCCTCTCTAGGATTTCCTTCTAAAAATCTCTCTTTTCAAAAAACCCACTTTCCAAAAACTCTTTCCTTAGAGTCCAAGTTAAATCCTAGAACCTACAATTAGGAAACCCTAATTTTCTTTCCCAAAACATGATTTTCGAACTTGCCTTAAAAACTAGGTTTCCAAAATCTCCCTTTTCACATCCAAACTATACATATTTCTAAAACCTCTTTTCTACGTTAAAACTATAGTCTTCCCAAAACTAGGATTTCTAAAAACTCCACCTTTCCAAATTCATACCAAAATCTAATATTCCCTTTAGGAAACTAGATCCTATCATCTGTTTTTGGAAACAAAATCAAAACATCTCATTTTAGAAACAAAATCCAATCCCTTGCTTTAGGAAATAGGAATCTCAATCCTTTCTAGCCTAAACCTTTCCTAATTCACTATTTCCTAATCTCATACCTTCCTAAACCATAAGTTTTCCAAAATTTTCTAATCTTTCCTTAAACATTAAGCTTCTAAATTTTTCCTAATTTCATCCCTTTCCAAATTTCAATTTTCCAAATTCAAAACTTCAAATCTTTCCAAATTCGAAACTTTTTAAATTCTAACTTTCCAACTTTTAGAACTTCCCTATTTCAAAACATTCCAAATTCAAAACTTTTCAAATATCAAAACTTTTTTAAAACGGAATGTTTCCTATTTCAAAACTTTCTTAATCCAACACCTTCTTAAATTGAAACTTTCCTAAAATGAAACTTTTCAAAAATAAAACTTTCCTATTTTGAAACTTTTCTAAGTCAGATCTTTCCTAATTCGAACCCTTCTTAAATCCAATCTTTCTTCGATCTTCCAAGTCTAACATTCGAGTCAAGTCTTTCTTAATCTCGAGTCCTTTCTAAATCCTATCTTCCTAGGTCTAGGGTCTCTATTATTCCATTTCATACTCCAATCTTCTATTCTAAATTCAAATCAAATCCAAATTTCAATTCCATTTCTTTTTCCAATTAAACCTTTTATTTTCTATCAGACTCTTGTTTGAACTATGACTGACTTGAGTCTTCAAAAAGGATACGTAGGCAACCTTCATAGGTGCGGTTACAACCTTTTTCAAATCTTAAATTCCACAATCTCTTTCAAGCTCCTATTTCCACAAATCTCTAATTCTACAATCTTCTTCAAGTTTTCAATTCCATAATCTATTTTTCTAATTCTAAATTTCTATTTCCAAATCTCTATTTTCAATTTCTAAAACTTTCCAATTTCAAGTCTATCTTTTCAAATCTCTTTTAAATCAAATCAATTTCTTTTCACATCTCTTTCCATATCTATTTTTCAACTATCTTTTCTTGCACTTGCATATCATGCATCATATCTTTTAAAACATTCTTTTTCTAAAGTGAATAGGAATGAACATTTGTTAGCTAAAGACTCTCATAGGTGAATTTAGAGTAAATAGACATGTAGGTACCACAAGGGCGGGGTAGGGTAATGGCTTACTGCGTCTTCCCTACACGTAACCAGCCTCCGAACCTAGAATCACTATTTTCAAAGACCAAAATGGAGTTATTTTTCTAAAAAGGGCTTAAATGTTTTTCAAAGGTTGCTAAACAACCGGTTTCTTAAAAACCCTCTTTTGAGGAGATATTTTCAAAATCGTTTTCAAAAACCCTAAGTGTGGTCTTCGGATTGTGCTTAGTATTTAGGTGACCTAGCTCACCTTAATCAAGTTAGGTGGCGACTCTAAATTGTTTTCCTAAATCTCTTTATTCAAATTAATTTTCAATTCAAACCTAGTCGCACTCATTCTTCTAGGAGGATGAGTTCTAACGAGAGAGCACAGTGTTTTTCTCGCTTGTGTGTATATTCTTCGAGTGTGAAAAATCTAGGCGCGACACCCAGCTCAACCCTAACCCTAAAGTTAGGAAGCTTGAAATCTTTTAAAAGAATTTTCTTTAAACTCAAGTAAAAACCAAGATGGTTTTAAAACTTCAATCTAAGTTAAGATGATTTCAAAGCTCAACTAAAATTTTTCAAATCAAGTCCAAGTTTTATTTCAAATTTGATTTCAAATCAAACTCAATTTCAAATCAAAGTCAATTCCAAGTTCGATTTTGAATCAAAGTCAATTTTAAATCAAAGTTGAAAGTTCAATTTTCAATCTTGCAATTGAAGTTCCAAATCAAACCTTTTCAAAGACCTTAAAATGTCTATTTTCAATCGAACCTCGCATCCAAACTACGACTGACCTAATTCCCAACAAAGGGATATGTCGGAAACCCTCATGGGTGCGGTCACAACTTTTTCAAATTTTTAATTTTCACAACCTTTTTTTAAATTTCAATTTCCACAAACTTTTTCAAGTTTTCAATTTTCACCACCTTTTTCGAACCTCAAATCCTTCCTTCAAATCTATTTTTAAAATCAAATCATTTTCTTGCACTTGCATGCTATGCATCATATCAAATCTTTTACTAAAATTCTTTTCAAAGTGGATATAGTTGGACAATGGATAATCGAAGATTTTAAATGGGTGAACTTAGGGTGAATAGACATGTAGGTACCGTAAGGACATGATAGGATGATAACTTAGTGCATCTTCCCTATACGTAACCAATCTTCGAACCTAGAATCATTGTTTTCGAGAGACAAAAAATGGAGTTATTTTCAAAAAGAGCTTAAATCTTTTTAAAGGTTGCCAAACAACCTGTTTTCTCCAAAAACTCTCTCTTGAGAAAGTTTTTTAAAACCTTTTTAAAAATCTTAAGTTTAATCTTCAGATTGCACTTAGTTTTAAGTGACCTAACTCACTTTAACAAAGTTAGGTGGTGACTCCAAATCTTTTCCAAAAGCCCTTATTCAAATCAATTTCTAATTCAAACCTAGTAGTATTCATCCTTCTAAGATGATGAGTTTTAACGAGAGAGTACTGTATTTTTCTCACTTGTTTTCTCGAGTGCAAAAAATTGGGCCTCGACAATTATGCATAATCATGCTTTATAATTTCATTTGATGTTATCTTTTGCATTTTCATCGTTACATTAATGGAGATTTTTACCTTGTGAGCTTTAGAGTATTTATCATATTTCTGAGTTATTATATTTACTCAAGGATTAATTCTTTGCCCTTATTTTTTTCAATAGCTTCATTATGCTTGCATTTGATTCATGAGTTGAGTATTGATTTTGATGTTGATACTTATACTCTATGAAATGCTTCGGTTGAGTACTTGGGGATATAATTCTAGGCCCGTATTCTTCTTAATAGCCATGAGTTTCCCATTATAAAGCCATATATTCCTTTGACCCTTTTTGGTCCCTTTTTTTTTCATTCTTTAGATGTTATAATGCAAATGATGCTTCCTCTCTTATTTCTTGCAAAAAGGGATGCCTATGAAAGAAAAGGAGTGTGTTGTGAAAGTAGAAAGGAAACAAAGGAAAAAAAGATATTGATTGGGGAGTTCAATAGGAAAAGAGCATATTATGAAGTGGAAAGTATTAAATGCAAAAGGGAACATCAAAAGAATAGAAACAAAAGAAGCAAAAGAAAGAAAGAAGAAAAAGAAAGAGATGTTATCAAGTTTGAAAAAAGTATGAAGAAAAAAGAAAAATGCTTAGAAGAATGTTTTGGTATTGAAGAGGGAAAGAGTTGAAGGTGCTTCACCATTCATCATTTCATACATTGATCACACATGACTTTACCTTTTTCTACTCTCCTTAACCCTTATATCTTGTACTTTCTAAGCTATCTTTCTACCTCAAAAAGGCCTAGTTGATCCTAGTTATGCTTGATTGAGGTTTTTATTAGAGTATAAGTTAATTATTGTCAGCCCTTTTGAATCAATGCTTAACTCTGAATGTTCTTTCATGAAGCTATGTTAGGTTAATACGCTTATATCTTTTGGGTTATTGTAATTGGTATGTTCATTTGATTGCCTTTGTATACTTACTCTATTATTGAACATACCATTGTGAGAACTATGTGGGCCTTTATTCGTGAGTGTATGCCCGGTGAGATGTGGAATCAAAGCTTAAACGTTTGGGATTGCATAAGTGTGTGTCATTTGAGTTATTTGGCATGATTCTTCACCTGCACACTTCAACCTCTCTTTTGTATGAATGATTGCATATCTTTGCATGTGTTAGGGGATATGAGTGACATCTAATGTTATTTTGAGTTGGATTATGCATATTTTCCTTATTCTTATCTCTAAGTGCAATTCATAAAGGGATATTTGTAGGTAGCATCACTGAAAATCCTCACGAGACACCACTTATCTACTAGGGGTAACCTAAGGGTTAAAAGTCTTGATGCATAGGTTAAATGCATCCGTGACCTCTACCAAAGTAGAGATTATCTTGTGTACATACTTGTTTTAGTTGTAGATTTTGCTAAGGACTAGCAAAAAAACTCAGTTTGGGGGGGGGGGGGGGGGGGGGGGGGGGGGGGGGGGGGGGGAAGGAGTGTGATTACACTCCAAAAGTGTAATCTCAATCCCTTAATTAATGGATTGTGATCTCTAGAATAGGTTTTAGATTAGTATTTTATCCTTAAATTGTCCTAAACATGCCTTTTTAATCTAATTGCAAGGAATGAAGCTTAATTATGGAAGAAAGGGCTAAAAGTGCATAACCAAGAAATGGCCCATTGTAGCTAAGCAATCGACCAAGCGATTGCCAAATCGACCAAACGATTAGCAGAGCGATAGCCAACTTCCACCGAGCACTCGGATGTCAGAAAATGCACCAATCACTAGATTCTGCAAGCCATTTACACCGAGTGATTCAGGAGCGCAAAGCTTCAGAGAGCCAATTTAATCGAGCAATTCATAAGTGCATGTCGAGCTCTCGGTCGAGCAATCGGTGGCTCGACTGAGCGCTCGCCTTACAGAGCCCTATTTTTGTCCATTGTATAAAAGGCTATTTTAGGCAAGTTTTGGGGGAGTTCTTATTCTAGTACTTAGATATTTTAAGATATAGTTTATATTTGAGAGTGAGAGAATAGGACTTTCTTAGCTTTTCTTGCACTTTCCCACACTTTCCTTGTAACCAAACACTAGAGTCCTCTCATTTCAATACAAGATCTATGTCTTGTTTCAAAAAGTGTTTGAGATGATATCCCAACTACAGGATGTACGAGGTAGTAGATACTCGGTAAGATCGGGGTCGAACCATAGAGAACTGGTGAACTGACGTGTAGAAATCATGTCGAAACTCAAAGATTTATGGAAAACTCGACAAAAAGAAAAGTAAAAATGAATTCTTAGTTGATTTTGTTGTTTAAGAAAACTAGAATTGAAGTTGATTGTAAATACTAGAAAGAAGAATCTTAGTGAGGAATGATTCAATTGCTAGGTGAATGTGTAGTTGATGGGTTCTTGAAAATTCATAAAAAAGTTATTTTTCAAAGTATTCTTATCAGGGATCCAAGCAACCAATATCCCAAAACTTAATTTGTGTATAACGACTCAAATATTTAATCAAGAGATCTTGATTTCTAAAGGAAATCATCAAGAACGCATAAAGATTCATAAATAAAAGATAGAACCAATTATTCATGGATTACCTTCATCAACCATATAAAACCCTTCAATCTTCACATCCCATGTCAAGAGATGATTATTTACGCGAAAACATGAATAAATCATGATTTAAATTGAGAAACATTTTGTTTGATTGTAAGAAATTGAAAGCAATATGTAAACCTAGCTATCTCTCTCTAAAAATGATTTACAAAACTCTAAAATAATGTGTTAAAAAACATCATTCGAACTAGAGTTACAAACCTATTTATACAGGCTTAAGAGTCCTAAACGAGGTCAACAATCGTAGGCCTAAGTAGTTGGGACGGTCAAATCCACTGTTGGGATGGTAGGCTAAACTCCAGAGGACAAGGCTCTAACCGTTGGGACGGTCCTCCAAGCCATTGGTATGGTAGGCCAAATTAAAAATGCATAACCTCTTACCATTGGGACAGTCCTCCCAATCGTTGGGATAGTTTGTAGCCTTATAAATTTTTGTTGCTCAATTTTGATCACTTTAGAATCTGATTTAGCTAATGCACATAATAAACAAATTTGTAGATCTTGAACATTGGAGTAAAAAGTTATGGCCAATCTCCATTTTGATCGCTTTGAACTAGCTTTGATAATTCTTACTTCTTTGTGCCTCTATTAGCTTTCATAACCTACAAAACTCAAACAAAACATAATCAAACATATGACTAACACAAATAAATAAATATATATTATTCTAAGCCTAACAAAGTATGAATTAAAGACTTATGATTACACTTTTATAGTGGAATCACACTTCCCAACTTGCCTTTTGCTAGACCTTAGCAAAACTACTAACATCAAAAGATAATTCTCCACTTTCGTGGGAGTCACGAATGTATTTAGTGTATGTATTATGCCTTTAAACCCCTAGGTTATCCCTAGTGGATGAGTTTAGTCTTGTGAGAGTTTTCAGTGATGGTACCCACAAACATTTCAACCTTTCTGCACTAAAAAGTAGTTAAACAGTTAATACGATCCAGGAATCAAAATGAATCACTAAATCCCAATTCATCTTAAACTCTAACATAAAAGTTAGAATAAATCTAGAACAACATAGAAAGGATTTAGTACAAGTGTATGAATATCAAACCACTATAGATCAAACTAAGAAAGCAAGCAATCATAACCTCAAAGCTTTGATTCAAATCCTTAGTGGGCATACACTCGCAAGAAATAGAAACACAAGGTACTCATAGTGGAAAGCTCATCAGCAAGAGTAAATCCATAGGAAAATAAAAGAGCAATCCAATTACAAGAACCGATAAAATTGAAAGTGTATCCGACTTAGCATAGCTTCATAAAGGAATATCCAATGTAAAACTGATTGAGCATTCAAAAATATATAAACTCAACTCAATAATTTGTAACACTAGTTATGAATACTTTGGATCAACAAGGACTGCTAAGGTTCCCCCTATTTCATTCGAAATTTCTTTTTTTTTTTTTTCCCTCTTTTTTCAACCATCCAACTTCTTTATTCTTTTTCTTATACTTCCCTTCTTTTGCTTTCTTGATATTATCTTTTTCATAATCACATCACAAACATATCACCCTTCTTTACTTTTTAAGTAACTTTTAACAAGTGAAGAAACTTATGTTTTCATGTTAGGGGAATATTTTGGTATTGGTGTAATCAAGAAAAGATCAATCAATTATAGGCTCAAGATGGTTTCAAGGGAACGATTTCAATAAGAAAATTTGTGGCTCAAAATAAGAAAGATGGCCTAGTCTCATTTCTAAAAGTGCATAAAACTCAATCTAATAGAGTTCACTACTTTCAAACTCTCAAAACAGCTTAACATATGAATCAAATCAAAAGTAATGAAACTATTGAATGAAAGAGATATGAAAGAATTTTTTCCAGAGTAAATGTAAACACTCAGAAAAAGCGTTATGCTTTAAAAGCTCACACGGTAAAAATGTCCACTCATTCAAGAATCTAAATTGCTGAAAAATCAAAGTTAAAATCTAATGTAATTATGATGCAAGCAAATGTCATTCTCCTAACCGTGTATCTCAGATGAAGTTTAACAGTTATGTTAAGGTTAAAAGAACAACTTGGAAAGTAATAAAGCATTCATCACCTGACATTAGGATTAAACATTTCAACCCTCAAGATTGTGTTCAAATATGATCTACATGTATCCATACACGATAAACCATCATAGACATGATCACTTAAAACGATATGATAAGCTGCACAACAATTAGGCTCTAATAGAAAAATAAGGTGGATGAGAGTAAACTTGCCGTTGCGAATCTCAATATAACTCAAGAAAAATATATCAATAAAACCTGCATGATTAGTCACTAGGCAAGCATTGGACGATATGTTAAGGTTAAAAGAACAACTCGAAAAGTAATAATGCATTCATCACCTGACAACATGAAACATTCCAACCCTGAAGATTGCATTGAAATATGATCTATGTGTATCCATACATGATAAACCATCATGATTACTTAAAATGATATGATAAGCTGTGCAACAATTAGGCTCTAATAGAAAAATAAGATTAAAAGAACAACTCAGAAAATAATAATGCATTCATCACCTAACATTAGCATTAAACATTCTAATTCTCAAGATTGCATTCAAATATGATCTACATGTATCCATACACAATAAACCTTCGTAGACATGATCACTTAAAACGATATGATAAGTTGTGCAACAATTAGGCTTTAATAGAAAAATAAGGTGGATGAGAGTAAACTTGCCGTTGCGAAACTCAATGCAACTCAAGAAAAATATATTAATAAAACTTGCATGATTAGTCACTAGGCAAGCATCGGAGCACAGTACTCCCAATCATTCACTCAAGCCAAATAACACTCATCTACTATATCGCAGCTAATCAGCATATCCATCAATATATAATGATCAAATCTACAAAATTTTTAATTTGCAAATTTTTTTAAGTAAAAGCCAAAAAAGCCAAAACAAAATGAAACTACCAAACTACCACTAACTCTCCCCCTCAACTAAAATGATGTAATATCCTCAATGCATAAAACAACAAGAGCAATCAAAGAAAATCAGAAAGAGGGAAGAAGAACTGGGCGAGACAACACCCTCCCAACATGAGGGAAACTTTAAAACCAAAAAAAAAAAAAAAATCCTAGAAACTAACAAAAACCTAAAATTAACTAACCTAACTAATATACAGTAATATTGATTGCTTATCTTCAATCAAGAGGTGGTGGATCGCTAGAATCCATGTACTCGATCTCACCTAATTCTACTATGTTCCAACCTAAAGATTTTCTATGTTTCTTCCACGCGTTCAATAGATTTTGCTCTTGACCTTCAAACAACCGAGAGGAAATAACAATCAGATAAGATACACCCTCACTGAAGAATGTGAATTTCAATGTTGATGGCAATGGTTTCCTGTCATAAGTGTGGGCTTCAATCTTGAAAGACTCAAGTCTAATGGAACTAAGAGGTAAAGACTAAAAAGTAGGGATCCATTGTACCTCAGCTTAAATAGGTATATCCTATAAACTTTCAATATGAATGCTCTCTGAAGCCATCCCACCATCTCTAACTCCAGTTCCTTACTAAACATTATGGATCTTTCTAAAGAGTCATCTACAATCTCATTCTCAAAGTGGTCTTGCATTAATGTGTCAATAAAGTTTATTTCCCTCGTATCTTCACACTCACCAGTGGCTTGCTCACATTAAAAATGTTTAATTCAGTAGTCAGTTTACCAAAAGAAAGTTTTAAGACCTCATTTCTACAATTGATTAGAGCATTAGATGTAGCGAGGAAGGGTTTTCTTGAGATGACTGAAATTGGAGCTTGAGCACTAAGGCTAGTTGTGGGTTGAGTGTTAATGACAATAAAGTCCACATAGAAATAAAACTTATCAACCTGGATAAGTACATCCTCCACCGTACCCCGAGGAACCTAAATAGACCTATCAGCTAATTGGAGAGTGATTCTAGTAGGGCGCAACTCGCCCAATCCCAATTGTTGATACACTTAATAAGGGTGCAAGTTCACACTTGCCCCCAAGTCAAGTAAGGCTTGGTCCATACGATGGTTTCCTATGACACACGAAATTGTAGGACATCCAGGGTTCTTGTACTTTGGTGGGGTATTAGACTGTAAGATTGCACTTGCCTGATTAGCCAATAAGGACTTTTCTTTCACATTTAGTTTCCTCTTAACAATACAGAAGTCTTTTAGAAATGTAAGAGGGGATTTGTTTAATAGCATCAAGAAGAGGTATATTGATTTTCACTTGTTTAAACACCTCATAGATATCAGAATGATGAAATTCAAATTTAGATTTAGTCAATCTATGAGGGAATGAAGCATGAGATAACACCTTTATGTTATTGTTCTTAGGCTTCTCTACTTTCACTTTTTCTTCCTTCTCACTTCCTACCTTCTCGGGTTCTTGCTCTCTCTTTCTAGCCTCCTCACTAACCTTCCCTTCGCTCACCCTAGGAAGCTCTCCCTTAGACTCAAACTCTTTAGGATGTATAGTTTTATCAACAATTTTTCTACTTCTAAGAGTGGTGATTGACTAGACTTGTTCATGATTAGGAGCAAAATTAGAGCTAGTTTCAGTCATGTTAACTTGCCTAGTTTGGTTAGGCTAAGGTTGGGTAGGAAATCTGCCCTTCTCTTGAATAGTCAAAGCTTGAGTCAATAGGGTCATTTGACCCTTTATCTCTTTTAAAGTTCTGCTTTGTTGTCCTAGTGCCTCATCTACCCTAGCATTTACACTCCCTTGAGAGTGCATGAATTGTTGAAGGGTATCTTCTCAGGTCCTCTTATTGGGAGGTGGATGTAGGTGCTTGGTATTGCACTTGGGGTGGTTATTCCTGAAATTGTGGTGGTACAGGAGCTTGATATTGTTGAGAGGCAGAAGTCCCCTCATTTCTCCAACCAAAGTTGAGGTGATTGCGCCACCCTAGATTATATGTTGGTTTATATGGGTTTCCTACTCCTCCTTGGTTGATTATTGGCTTATTATAGGGATTAATAGCATTAGCTTGACCTTGTACAACTTCCCTACAAGCCAAAATATTGGGACAATCATAAGTCCCATGGGCTCTACTATCATAAACCTTGCACATAACCTCACTCACAGGCTCACTAAGAACTGTACTAGACACCACATTAACCTTGCTCATCTCTAAAGCTTCTAGTTTCCTAGTGAGAGCTGCAAGTTTAGCATTCATGTCATTTGCCTCTCTTAATGTAAATCTCCCACCCCTTTGGGCAATAAACTTGGACTTTGGGTTTTGAGTTCCCGTCGTATAGTAATCTCGTGCATTCTATGCTAAAAAGTCAAAGGCTTCCTCTAGTGTCTTCTCATATAACTCCCCATTATACATAGTTTCAATAAATCTTTTTAATTGTGGAGTTAGTGAGAAAAAGAAGACACTTATTACTTTCCACGACTCTTTACCATGATGTGGGCATGAATTTAAAATTTCCTTATATCTCTCCCAATAATGGTATAATGTTTCCTGTTGGTGGGGTTGGAATTGAGAGATTTGGCCACACATTGTCACAGTTCTGTGCTTTGGAAAAAATTTCTTAAGAAACCCAGCCTGTAGGATGGCCCATGAGGGTATAGCCCTTGATTTTAAACTATTAAGCCAAGTTTTAGCCTTATCTTGCAAAAAAAAAAGGGAAGAGTTAGAGACGAAGAGTCTCTTCGGTGGAGGTGTTATCTAGGAAAATAATGCACATCTTTTCGAAATCTTTTATGTGTTGATAAGGTTTTTTGGAGTCTATCCCATGAAACTATGGGATCATTTGAGCCATCTCTGGTTTGAAGTTCAGAAGGGCCAGCTAGGGTGGCAAAATGATGCATTAAGGGTGTAGGACGGCCCATAAAGGTATAGCCCTTGGTTTTAAACTGTTAAGCCAAGTTTTAGCCTTATCTTGCAAAGAAAAAGGGAAGAGTCAGAGAAAAAGAGTCTATTCGGTGCAGGTGTTATCTAGGAATATAATGCACATCTCTTCGAAATCTTTTATGTGTTGGTAAGGCTTTTCGGAATCCATCTCATGTGGTGGCAAAATGATGCATGAGGCAAGGCTTTGTCTTGCAGGATTCAGAGAATCTTTAAGTGACCTAGGTGGAGGTGGTTGGTTGTTAGCCCCAGTTTGGGCATTGGCCGATGGATCGACTATATTGAGATTGGTCATCCCTTCAAAGTCGATTAACAAAGCACAATTTATAAATAGAGATTGTGTGTGAATGTCTACCCGTTAAAATCTACCACTAGGACCTCGTGACCAAATTGACATGCAAATGCAGAATGCAACAAATAAAGTAGGCTACAAGCCTCAGCACACAATACACAATTAAGTCCCGTCTATCCTCCAATCTTCTCAGAATAAACCACCGATAAGCAAATAGTACCAAATCCTAATCTCCTCTATCACTTACCCAACTAAATCCAATATGAAGAAAAATAAAACAAACAATTCTAAGAAGAAGAAAAAAATAAAAATAAAATGGAAAGATAATTTCTAATATGCTCATAGAGAAAAAACTAGCTAAGGGTGGAACGAAGTTACCTAATGTGAGCTTTGGTGCATTCGAATGTAGAGGATGATGTGGGAGAATTCTGCTTGTCTTGAATAGTCTTTTCACATCTAAATTCCACCGCCTTTTGCCACAGTTCTCTTGCAACGACGCCAAAATACTTGTCTCGCTTCAAAAGGAGCTCGAGATGATATCCCAAGTGCAGGATGTACGAGGTAGTAGATACCCGATAAGATTGGGATCCAACTACAGAGAACTGGTGAACTGACGTGTAGAAATCTTGTCGAAACTTAAAGATTTATGGAAAACTCACCTTAGAACTTCAACTGCTTTCCTTAATTGATCAATTAGTTGTTAATTACCTTTAATTTCATTGCATTGGTAGTATAAAATCAACCTATCTCAAAATTAAAAAATTTCCAATCTACTTTTGTTACTTTTACACTAAATTCTATTCGATCTGCAATTCAAATTAAGTAAGTCCATTGTGAGATTTTTTTTTTGGGTCTATTTCTATATTTAAATTAATCACATGGAAAGAACAATAACCGGAGAATAGCCGGTAAACTACAACGTGAATCTATACACTTTAGGGTAGCGACCAGTTTTCACAAAGATCTACACCTTCCCAATGGAAGCAGAAACAAGGGCTAACGTTTGAGAGGCCAAACCCAATTTTATAAGTTTTTAGGTATATATATATATATGCAGAGAGAGGGGGATGGAGCTATGGACGTTAGAGAGAGAAAGTGATAAGAGAGAAGTGAAAAGAAGACGATAAACAACAAGATATTGAGAAAAGTGAAAACATGTAAAGAGAGAGAAACACCATCGTGATTTAGCCGTGTGATTTAGCCGTGAAAACATGTACTGTTTACTTTTGTAGGTAAGGCAAAAGCAAGTAAAAATAAACTTGTCATATATATATATATGTTTGTGTTTTGAACTCGTCTTATACATCGCAAACTGAAAATTCTCTCTCTCTCTCTCTCTCTCTCTCTCTCGACAAAAGTATTTTCTCCATTGAATGGTGAAAACAACATGTTTTAAGACATGAATAAGTCATTGGCTTGACATACAAAACCATTGAACTAATTCAAGGCACAAGAAGAGCCAGCCTCCCCCACAATGATCAATGCTATAAAGTCTTTCTCCCACAGATCTATGAGGACCACCAAAGCATTCTTCCCCCCCAAAAAAAAGAAAAAGAAAAGGAAGGACCAAAAAACCCTTTACCAAACATAGAAACACAAAAAGCTGCAAGTCGTTGGTAGTCTATATATATACATAGTTAAACCACGACGTACCATGATAAATAGAAAGCAATTTATGCTCGTCTATTTAATGTTTGATTCCTAATATCCTACCATCGTATCACGTGGTTGCTTGAGGACCCAACATTTAATATTTTTCACATTATAAGATCCAGTTCATATTAATTATATGGTACGATATGCATCAAATGTTCATGAATCTTTGCTTTAATATGATATTAGTCCTCCAAATCCGCTTGGCAATTTAATATTTGTCTCGTAAATATAATTTATACAATGATATGTAGAAAGCCATGTTCGTGCTATGTAATGTGTGATTCCTAATATCCTAAATTTCTATCACAAAGGTTCATAAGCTTCCACGCCTCCAAGCTTGAGACCCAATATTAAATATTTTCACAATATAAGATCCAAGTCATATTAATTATATGGTACAACATCCATCACATGGTCATGAAACTGTGCTTTAATATGATATTTGTCATCCAAATCCACTACATAATTTACTATTTGGCCTCGTAAATATAAGGCACATGACTCATTATATTGGATTCTTAAACTATTCCCTTGAGTAGATCAAAATAATAACAACACTAGTAATGAATTAAATAAATAAAATAAAATAAAAAGTATTCTAGCGATTGAAATCACATGATCTCTTTTAATGTGAAATATGTTCTAAATCTATTTTGTTTTTTATGAATTTGATTTATTTTATGGTTTTATAAAACTTCAAAACGTGTAACTCTAAACTAAAATAGATTCTACATTTACTCCCTATCCAAATGCAAAATGGAAAACAAATTAAAAATTAAACCATCACTGCAGACTTGAACTTCCGATAATCTACAGTTGTCGAACTTAAAAAATTCACAAAAAATAGTAGATGTTAGAACGCTTGAGATAATTTTTCATTTCATGCAATAGAAAAGCAATTATATATTAACATACACGTCATGCAACCTTTTGTAGCATGAAGGAAACTTTTGAATTTATTCCCAATAAACGTTGAACCTTTTAGGATCCTCACAAATTCAAAATTTCCTCATTTCACAAAGTGCTTAACCCTTATCACATGCATGCCCGAGGTTTCTAAATATATTATATATATACATACTATTAAAAACATTGTTAGATCTTAGAGTTTCAAAATCTCGATCCAATTTTCTTAATTTGTGGACTTTTAAAAATCTAAAAATACATTTGTTTCAACCATTAGTTTTCTCTATTTCATTTGGAAAGATGTTCCTAAAAAGATTGCCTCAAGTTATGCAGATTTGGAAAATCTTTCTAGATATGTTGTTTTCCTGATTAGGCGTAATTTTTTTGAACTCTTTCTTAAAAGAAAATTTCTTAATACTAACTTAATCTTAATTCATTTTTTTTTCAAATTCATTTTTCTAAGAGAAAATATTGTATCACGTGTAATTAGATATTATATACTTGCACAAAGAAAACTATATTATATTTCGTTTATAACATTTGTTAGTATAATTAAATATTGCACTAAGAAAACTTTTTGAAACCTTGTAAACCAAATATACTCTACCCTCCTATATTAAATTTGTACATTTGTAAACTTAGCAACTATGTTAATTTAACTCCACTAACGGAGACAAACTTTTCGTTTTGTAGTTATTTTTCATTATATTTCTGGAGTTTAGTTTTGATGCATTGTTAGTGTTAATTTTTTTTTTTTACATATACATGTATCAAAAATGCGACATTTGTCTTTCAAAATTTAAGTACAACATTAACATGTAATGTCGTATTTTAATGCATTCTTGTGCAAAAAATCTCTATACTGACAGTGAATTAAAATTAAACTCATACTTCTATTAGAATCTTTTCTAGCAAAAAATTATATATTCACGTCTAAAGCTATATGTATTATTTGAATAAAAATGTTTCCTAAATAATATCTAATCAAATGAATATTATGTACATGCTATATAAAATACATCATAGAGAATATTTTTATAGGAACTTTTCCCTCGTGAAATTATATTTTCTAATAGACATAAACAACCATCAACTAAATTGAAACTTTATACCGAATATCAGTTAAGAAAAAGATATCTTACGTTTAAACAACATAAATAAATAAGGTAAAACCAGAGGAAGCTACTATTGAAGACATTCAATAATTGTCAATGAAAAAATTCAAGCTGGAGGAGAATTAAGAAAGTAAAGTAAATTAGGGACTATGTTTAAGTTGGAGAATTTCTAATGTTATTGTCTGAAGAGCAAAATTTTCATAATTTTAGACTTAACATTAACTATTAATTCGAGAGAGAGGAATGTTTTTGCTAATTTATGGTTGGAAAAAATTTCAAAATGACTATATGTATATCAAAGTTAAAGATCCCGAAAAATATTTTTTTGATGTCAATATTGTAACAAATTCGGATCGGTTAAGTTTTTTTTTGTTTAAAAAAGAACTCAAAAAGTAATTATTAAGGATATCAAATTATACTCACAAGTACATTAGAGATTACACTTTAAGATCATGGTATACAATAAGAAAATTCGTACACAATTTATTATAAGAATCATGTGGTTGAATGAAAATTATTCATTTTAAAATAAAATGAAACACACACATGAAGAAACCATTCATTTTCAATTCAAATTTGATTTTAAGTTTGAAGTGAATGAATGTTTTGTTAAATCCGTGGTTCATTTCTTCATCAAAAGTTTATACATAATAAGTAACAAACCCAACTATAGGGATTTCCTTTTATCACGAAATTCCAAATCCTCATAAGTTCCTCTCTCTCTCTCTCTTTCTGTGTGAGAAACCTTTTCTTCCACTTTGTGTTCTATTCATCATTATACATTTTCTTCTACATTTTATTCTATTCATTATTCCATCCATGGAGCCAGAAACTCTCTGGTTCTTGGAATCTCTCCAAACACCCTTTTGTTTTCTCTTCTTTTCTGTCTTGATCTCCCTCATCACTTTCTCGCTCTTCTCATTGAGGAAGAAGTTTTGGTGCAACTGTGATACATGTCACAGCTACATCACAACCAGTTGGTCGAAGGATTTCAACAATCTCTGCGACTGGTACACTCATCTTCTTCAAAACTCACAAAGCCAAACAATCCACGTCCACGTCCTCGGCAACACAATCACGGCCAATCCGGCCAACGTCGAGCACATTCTCAAAACCCGATTCGATAACTACCCGAAAGGAAAACCCTTCTCTATGATCCTTGGTGATCTTCTTGGTAATGGCATATTCAATGCTGATGGAGAGTTATGGAGGTTTCAGAGAAAAATGGCGAGTCTAGAGCTCGGAAGCATATGTATTCGATCGTATGCGTTTGACAACGTTACCACCGAGATCAAAAGCCGGCTTCTCCCTCTTTTATCATCTGTTGCCGGAAAGAATGGCAGTTTGTTGGACTTACAAGATGTTTTTCGACGATTTTCATTCGATAGTATATGCAAATTTTCGTTCGGGTTAGACCCCGGTTGCCTCGAACTATCCCTACCCATTCCTCATTTTGCCGATGCATTCGATTTGGCAACAAATTTGTCGGCAGAGAGAGCCATGGTGGCGTCGCAGTGGATTTGGAAGATCAAACGGGTTTTGAATATAGGGTCGGAGAAAAAACTCAAGGAGGCTATTCAAAAAGTTGACATTCTTGCAAAAGAAGTCATAAAGCAAAGAAGGAAACTAGGGTTTTCGACAAGTCAAGACCTTCTTTCAAGATTCATGGCCGTTACCGACAACGAATCCTATCTTAGGGACATTGTAATCAGCTTCATTCTGGCAGGCCGCGACACGGTGGCCTCTGCCTTGACAAGCTTCTTCTGGCTACTGGCGGCTCACCCCGAAGTTGAATCGAAAATTCGTGATGAATTAGATCAAAATATGGAACAAGATCAAGAATTTGTGACATTGGAACAAATTAGAGACATGCACTATTTGCACGCTGCCGTTTATGAAAGCATGAGGCTCTATCCTCCGATACAATTCGACTCGAAGTTTGCCCGGGCCGATGATATTCTACCGGACGGTACATTTGTCACGAAGGGCACTAGGGTTACTTACCATCCCTATGCAATGGGTCGCATGGGAACAATATGGGGTCCAGATTTTATGGAGTTCAAGCCGGAGAGATGGTTAAAGAATGATACATTTTGTCCAGAATGCCTATATAAGTACCCAGTTTTCCAAGCTGGAATTAGAGTTTGTTTGGGTAAGGAATTGGCACTAGTCGAGATGAAAACCGTGGCAGTTTCTGTGCTACGGCGGTTCGACGTTGAAGTTGTCTCACCGGAAGCCAGGCTCCAGTTCGATCCGGGGCTCACGGCCACCGTAAGAGGTGGGCTTCCGGTGGTGGTTAAGGAGAGGAGAAACTTTGCACCAGCAACTAGCACCACCCATTGAGGGATTGTTGTGTGGTGGGCGCATGTTAGCATGCCGGTTTGTGATAAAGTGTACCAGGGTTCATGTATCACGTGGGCAGTACCTAAGTGGTTTGTGCGGGTTGGTTTCAGTAGGTCTGCATGTGAGGTTACGTGAAGGGGGGTACACTGTTAGGTTTAGGTCCTTTTCAGTGAGTTTACAAAATTTCACATTGTTTTCGTATTCTACAATTTTGTTTATGTTGTGTTTAAAATTAGAATTTATTAAAAAAAAGTAAAAAAAAACTAAAAGATGAAAAAAAAGAAAATTTCTTACTTTTTTTCTTTTTCTTTTATTTTGTTATCATCAAATTCTTGAGACGATCAATGCTTGGAAAGTTTTGTTGGATGCTTTCACTGATCTCGGATATGTCAGAATGTACTTCCCTGTCATTTCAACCTGATGCTTCAAAGTTGTGTTTCACATGTGGCTTTAATTTGGAGAGAGAGAGAGAGAGAGAGAGAGAGAGAATTTGATCCAATAAATTGAACATTTTTTTTAAAGCATGGTCTACTGCTTTCACTGAAAACCCATCCAAATAATTTAGTTCAACAAGAAACTAAAAAATTGAACAGTTGTAACATAATGATATTAAAAATGGCACGAACCCTGACAATATTTTCTTACTACTGACTGAATATTAAATTCATGACTAATGACTTGCATGATCAATTTTATATATGTATATGTACTTCGGTATGTATATATATACACATTCTGAAGGGAATGGTGTTTAAGGGAATAAGGGGGACTGACCAAAAGGGTAAAGGAAATGGTCGGTTGGGGGTACCAAATAAGGGTATGAAGTATAAACAGTGTAAGCTGGTGTAGTATAAACAGGTTAACTCAGTATTCACGTGCCTGACATTTTTTTTTGTTTTTTTTGGGTTTGGTGCTTCGTAATGACAGTGCCTGACATACTTCATCACGTGGGTTTCTGAACTCCACGAGGCCGAAGCCTTATCCAATCTAAGTGCTCCTTAACCTACACTGATAAGAAGAATCCTATGCTTCAACCGTCCTCTACTTACCTATAGTCCGCCTCTTAAATCCAATGTCTGCTATTGACCGCCACATAATTCTTGTAGAGATTTGTATATAGTATAAATATTGGTGTAGGGTGGTGAGAGATCTGTCTAACTGCTTTTGCAAGGCCCACCATTTTCCCACATCCGGTTAGCATTGTCACTCAAAATATATATATATATATATACATATTTAAATCCCAGAAGCAATATAAACATGTCTTAACTTTCTTTTCTCTTTTTTTTTTTTTGTATAACCCCACCTTCCAAGTGCTTTAATGGGCATTGTTCTTGCATAAGCAGGACCACTCTCCTACGGCTTTTTCTGGGTAATTGGCGTTTCCCATCTGCCAAACGGGTCACCTACTTCTCTCCAGCAATACTACTCATCAGCTCTGTTTCCATTGAATAGCCCAAAAAAAAAAAAAAAAAAAAAATTTTCCCAGCTGTTCATGGGCTCTTCATAGTGCCTTAATTGCATAACTAAGAACTTGAAATTGAATGATTTAGGTCGATCCTTAAGGAGTTGAATGAATTTATTATTTTTTGCTTACCTTCCATGAACTAAGAAATAAAATGTCTTGGTTAGAAATGGTTAAAAGAGATCAAAATTCAATTGTAGGAATCAAGAGAGGAAAAAATAATTGTATTATTAGATGAAAAAACAAGACACACGATAAAACATGAAAGATGTGAGTGATCGACCAGGAAGCTCAAGCGAGACTTCATGCAATCCTGCATAGTTTGAGCCTGGAAGTTTAACGGTCACTAACTGCATGCATGGGCTAGGGGAGAGTAGCTCCAGGAAAAACTCTTCAAGATTAATTTGTTTTTTAAAAAAGGAAAATAATTTCAATTTAGAGATTTCTACAATATATTTTAAGGATAAAATGTTTGTACAATGTATTTTGAGATTTTGTCTCATATGTCGGTGGCACTAAATGATGTATAAAATTTCAATTTAGAGATTTCTACGATATATTTTGAGGATAAAATGCGATTATCAAGTGGTTCTTCCATGATTCTGCAAGGGAATGGCAAATTTATTTTCTATCTACCATTCTAAGTTTTTATTGCTAATAATATGTTTTTTTTTAACAAAAAGACAATTCCTAAAAGAGAAAAAGAAAAAAAAAATGAGGAGAGGAAAGAAAAGAACAAGAAAGAAGCCAAACAAACCTGTGTGAAGCCAAAAGAGTGAAGTAAAAAAGAACAAAGGACATGTATTTGTCAAATTAGATGACGTTTATTTCATAATTGTTAGAAAACAAAAAGGGAATTTAAAAAGTAAGGAAGTAGGATAATAACAAATCAACCATATAATGTTTTGGTAAATATCCAAATTAAGCATAGACTACAAGAACTTTATAATTTATTATTTAATAAAATTCATGATACTATTATGCATCAGTTTATAACTCGTGTAAAATTTAGAACCAGCGATAAAAATTTTAGTTTGTAAATCGTGTACAATTTAGAACTTTCGAGTTCTTTAAAAATTTCAATTTATTGTCAAGTATGGGTTTGAAGGGATACACAAATTGTTAACAAACACAATAATAATTCTGATGAAACCAAATAATAAATTGTTCATAATAAGAAAGAAAGATATGGTTTACAAGTTTGAAGGCATAAGCGTCATATTAATCATTTCTGTTTAGAATTCTTATTTGAATATTCATGTTTATATCCTATATTATCTGCTAGTATATATGTGTATGTTATATATATATATATATAGAGAGAGAGAGAGAGAGAGAGGCTGGTGAAGAAAAGGAAAGAGAAAAAGGTTAGTTGGGGCATACTAAACGAGGTCATAAGGCGACAGTGGTGTCCTATAAACGAGTGAACATGGTGTTCACGTGCTTCACATCATATGTCACGTGATTTCTGCTTTTCATTAGATCGAACGTTGCTCTCCCTTGATCTTGTAGGACGGTTTAAGCTAAACAGAAGAAGAATCCTACAGAGTCTGAGCCATCCATATTTGCATAAATTCCTATTTCACCAATTTGTGTATTCATATGCATATATGCATAGTATATCTATACAATTATAAACTAAACCCTTTTGGTAAAATCTCTACTCTGATGAAGTTTTTTTCTTTTGACAAAAAAGATCCGTAGCTCGAAGTTTGTCATTTTTACATTCAATACATGTAAGCATGAGTATGTAAAATTCACAACCAAACTACTTATTCAAATTCTATAACTATCTACTACTAAATTAGTAGTAGAGAGAGTAATTGGGTGTAGTGTAACACACACATAATGCGTGCCACATTTCTACTTAGTACTATATACAATCAAAAGATATTTGATTTAAATTTAACCAAGAAAGATATGGTTTAAAGTTTTTCTTATTTTTAGGTTGCGGCAAGTGCTAGAGCAGCTTTAAATTGATTTTGTCATAGAAATGCACAATTATTAAAAATTTAAAGAAAATTCAAAGAAAAAAAAAAGATAAAATCATACAATTGTACATTGCTTTATCAAACAAAAGAAAAAAGAAAAAAGAAAAAAAGACTACTGGTTTTTGTTATTTATACTAGTTTTAAATTTTGGTAATAAGTTTCTAATTAAGGTTATTATTTAGAAGTAATATTTGCCTAACTTTAAGCTTTGCAATCAATTACCAAGGTCAAGAAGGTTAAAAATTTTCTTCTTATTTAAGCTATAGCATTTTCAAGTGAAACGACTTTAATTACTCTTTACAAAACTAATATTTTTAGTATGTATTTTCGGAAACAACTAAATGGTATTTGAATTTTGGTTAAAATTTTTTTCTATTTCTTATCAATCTTGTACGAAAAGGGTGTCAAAATTTTACATGTCCAAATGACATTCAATCAAATATGTTGAATATTAAAAAAGGATCTCAATGCTAAGGATGTGCAATTCGATAGGAACAATGCATTTTGCGAACTTGAATGGGGATTGAAATTTGAAACTGAGAATAAAGTGGCAACTTCTTAGAATCTTGGTTCAGTTAATTTATGAAACAATAAGATGGTAAAGTATTTCCTTCTTCCCCTTCTTGTTTTTAAGGGTTGTTGGAAGTGGAGTGATTATCTAAGTCTGTTAGCCTTGTATTTTAAGGTAAGTTATTAATAAACCCTTATCCACCCTTAATGCACTTATTAGCTAGAGCCTTATTTGGTTTGGCGTGAGAGAACATGAAGGTGTTTAGTATCAAGGCATGTGCTCTATAGAGAGGAGGTGGTTGGTCTGTTTAGTATTGGGTGGGTAAGTCCTCAAGGTTAGGGTAGGTTGGGAGGAGAGTGGGTGGTAGGTATGATGTCCATTGTTTATGGGGATTTGAATTCTTTCTATTTTAATTATGGAATGAAAATTTTTATTTTATCAATTAATGGACTAGACAATGACTTATAAGATATTTTGTTTAAACTACGTTGTTTTATATTAAAATATAATTTTTTAATATATAATTACCACATCTTTTATTACTTAATAATTAAGTTTTAAGTTAACTCATTTTAACTATTTATTTTTATATTAATTGATGTGTCAACACCCCAATCAATGAAACGGAAATCACTATTTCAATCATAAAATAGATTTTATTTTCTCCTCTCTTTTTTATTTTATATTTTACTTTCTCCAACATTGATGGATACCAAAGCTTTTGATCAACATTGCGGTAATGTTATATAAAAAAGAAAATCTATATATTCTATCACGAAAATGATGTGGTTGCATAAAAACCATTCACTTTAAAATAAACCACCTATAACGATAGTTTTTTTATTACAATAATGCCATTAATATATTATTTTGGTGAAATTTTCAGTACAAATCTTCTAAAAGAATAGTATTTTATTTTAAATTATTGTGTTCGTAAGCGACTACTTTCTAACGAGAATGTTTGGTAACCAAATTAAATGCATGAATATATTATTAGAGGTATATAAAGTAAAGTTAGGAGGAAATGAGACGTGAGTGCTATGGTAATTAAGGACGACACACATTGAAAATGCAATACTTCTAGTTCTAAACATAATGACCCCAATCACTACTCGTTTTGTTTCCATGGCATGAACAAAATAAATAAATAAATAAATTACTCTTTGCACTTTTATACTTTATATTGAATCTCACTTCAGGATATATATTTTCAATTATAATAATTAAATCACTGTATTTTTAATTTGTTGTAATGTCACCCCTATTAGATTTCAAACGCCCTCTCCCCCTCACTTGAGACCATTGAAGAGTATTTTGTAACCCTAATATAAATTTATACATAAAATGACTTGATTTTTAGAAGTTTTGAGAAAATTAGCGAGAGATAAAAGCGTTTAGAAGTCAAAATAGTGTGCAAATACATTTTTACCCTTAGAAAAGGGCCACATGAGATGTGCAAGCCTTTTGACAGTCAATTATATGAACAGAAGTTTAAAAGATGGTGATATTGCAATAAATTAAAAATATAGAGACTTAATTAATACAATTGAAATATAAATCCTAAAGTAAAATTTGATGTAAAGTACAAAAACGTAAAATATAATTTACCCAAAAAAAAAGGGGGAATGCTTGAACCTTTGAACTGCTTAAATAAGGTCATGTTACTTAGTAGAATTAGCACCTCTAGATCCATCGGGTCAAGCTATGAAGAAGATACCCTATCAACTCATCAGGAGAACAACTTAATCAGCAAAATAAATCGATACTAAGAATGTTGAAAGTACGTTATAACCCGATTCTGACATGCAGATATGAGTTTTGTGCTATGGAAGACTACTTTGGTATGATAACGAACACACTTACCAGTGGGGAACTTAATTAAGTAAAAGCACATTGATATATATATATATATATATTAATATCTCTCATGAAGACATTACTACAGCTTTTACATCTGCCCATGCAACCTTTTAGTCACTAGGGGATGGGCACAGCATTATTACATAACAACATTTTATTTTATTTTTTCATTCTGTCTCATGATAGAGCTTATTTCACTTAGAAATTCAGATTTTGATGGATCTATCTCTTGCAAACCACTCCATTTCCCTTCATCTCATCGCTACTGCACCGCAAAGTTGGATAATGAGAGGCACCATTGCTTGAAACAGCATTCCAACCGAACCGAGAAGCTGAACAATCGGTTGCAAAGATGCTTGAAGATGAATACTTATGCGTACCACCCATTACTGGCATTGGCACATTAACCTTTGCCTTGCTGACATAGCCACTCCTATAAGTCTGGCCGAGAACTCCATCCACTACGTCTGTCAGGTTATAGAACTTAAAGCCGAGCTCCAAATGAGCAAAGCAGTCTTTATCAGTAATATTATAGCCGTGCACTCTTGATTCCTTGGCCGTAATAGGAACCACCGAAGCAGTAACCCTAAAACTACCGGCAACTTCAACCGTGACTCTGTTGGTGTCGCTTGATCGGGTGATGGTGACAAATGGCTCTACCATAGACCGCCACTTGGAGCCTTCTCTGGTCGGGAGGGAGACAGACATGTCGTTCAAGGATATGTGAAGGCGATCAATGCTGTCATCCCATGTCGATGTCTGTTTAGCCGCGACTAGAAGTTTGTGGCTGTTGACAACTACTCCAATAGATTGAACCCAAGTAAAATCCCTCTTTAGATGAGGATTTCGCTTGCCAATGAAGTGAGCGTTGATGTGGAGGTTGGGGTCTGAAACTAGGCAAAAGTCTTGATCTTTACGGCCATGGAAGTAAAAAGTGATGCCATCTCCACCAACAAAGCGAGGGTCCTCACAGACTGCACCACGGGTACCGCAACCTATTCACAAGAAAACAATTGTGAAATAGCAGCGTACAAACATTATATAGCATATATATAGGCTTATAGAGTACACCAGAAAATTATTAGAATTTCCAAGTTCCCTTTGGTTTATAATTATGATGGAATTCCTCTATAGGCTTATAAACCCACTAGGATGGAGGCATATCTCCAGCGTAAAAATGAAGACATATATATATATATATAGCTAGTGTGTTATAAACTACACATGGGGTCCGATCGCTTACTGCAAACAGGCCTGCAGGTGTGACATTCCATCAAACAGGTTCTGGGACAGTCAATGGGGCAGCGCAACCAGACATTGAAGCAGAATGGAAACCTACCATTCCGGCATCTCACGAAGCGGGGTAGCGGTAATGCGGTGGTTGCCGGGGCTGAGAACCATAGGATGAAAGGGATGAATAGCCACATGGCCAACAAGAGCATTCTAGAAATAGATAGAGACATTTTGTTTTGTGACATGATTAATGGTTACGTATATATATATATACCCTATATGTATCCCCTTTTATAGAAGTCTCTTCAGGCTTATCATCTTCTCGATCATCAAGTGATGCTTGCTACCCGTGAACCATCCGCGCAAAAATTCAGGTCGTCCAAGTTTAAAGTTACACTACCATGCTTTGATTTCTCGGAGAGTCCGCTAATAAAGTTTCGAGTTTTACTGCAATTATTTGGAGAAAAAAGTGTGTTATGTGTTTCTACGAAGTGTGTTATGTGTTTCTAACCCCTGATGAATGTTGTGTTTTTCCTTCAGGCAGAGGCCTTTTTACTGATTTTACTCAACAGTCGCAAGATAATTTAACTCGTAACATACCTCATTTTCTTCACTGGTTAAGTGATATCTTATGCCCTCCATTTCGTGAAGCTACAGCATCCATGTCCAGGAGGGTGAAGCGGCCGCCTTAGCTTTTCAATTTTTTAATGCTACAAATTTTTAAAACATTTATTCAGTATCTCTCTTAAAACAAGGTCCCAATCTAGCTGAAAAAAAAAATTCCTAAGGAAAAGAAATCCAAAATCACCTACACTAATTAATTTTAAAAAATTATATTAATTAATAAAGAAGCCGTACAAATAAATAAAATTTTGAAGGCTCGAAATTTTTTAAAACTTTTACACTATTATTAAGGTCCTATACAGGTTCTATAATTTTTTTGAAACAAAAAGCTCAATTTAGATGGAAAAAAAGAGCCCTATAAAAAGAAGCTTGAAAATCAACAAGATTAATTAACTATGAAAAAAAAAAAAAGTTGGTTTAACCCAATAAAGAAATTATACTAAAAAAATTGTAAAACCCGTAGATGCTTTAAAACAGTATACATTATAGATAATTATTATATTTTTTCTACACATTTTTAAGAAAATGAAAAAATAAAAACACTAGTTAATTTCAACAATAATTGATTTAACCTACTTTTTTGTGAATTTTTTTAAAAAATATATATAAAAGACCTTATTTAAAGTTGTGGCATTGGGCCACAAAATGCTTTCAACCGGCCCTGTCCAAGTTCCGGTACGGTGTGAGAGAGCATCATATACAGCTAAGCTTTTTTAGGAGAATTTATAGGAAGGATCGATTGAGATAATTAAACCATGCGTATTTTGATCGAGATATAGGTGTCTTGTACACAAGTTGTTATATAACAAACCCAATAATAACTATTATTTTAATCAAAACTAATTAATGAAATTGTTTACAAACTGTTCAAGATAAACCAAAAAAGAAAAATAAGGCTTACACATAATATTAATCATTTATTTTTAATGTTCCTTTCTATAATCCTCTATTATCTAATTCATGGCGTAACTGCTAGTATATTGTCGGTACATAATTTGTGTAGAAGAAGAAAAATATGTACAATTGTTTCAAAGCATATTTTATGATGTTGTTTTTCTTAAGACGATATGCACTACTACTAATTTTATGGATAAAACAAATTTGCGTTCAAGATATAATAAAACTTGAGAAAATTTTGTGATCTGTCGACGTTTTAGACTAACGAAATCAAATTTCACTGCCTCATGTTGTGCAAAGTATAGCAAGATTATGCAAATCTGTATCTTAAAAAATAGACTCCAGAGAAGACAAACGAAATAAAAGAGTAATAACAGATTTTAATGCGTGGGAGGATAAAAGTTCTTGAACTATGTGACTAAAAAAGGTTGCGAATTTGCCATTTTTGTAGAACCAAATGTGCCCTTTTGGACAAAGTATGATTGTCGGAGTTTAAAAAATAATTGAATTCTAATAGTCAAATAGTGCCTTTTAACAATCGCTTGCACATGTAAACATGGTCATCCATTGTACCCTTTATAGTCCAAAGATATGTATCGCATTTATTTACATATCCTATTTGGAACTGTGAAATTTATTTTAAAAAAAAAAAAGAAAGGAAAAAGAAGTGAGAGAAAAATTATAGAAAATGTATTTTCCTCCATTTGGTTTTAGAAAGAAAATGAGAGTAGAGGAAAAATTCAATTTTCTTGGTTTCAATTTGAAAGAAAGGAAGTGGAAATAATAGGAGAACTGTTAAAAAGGAAAAGGGAAATAAAATACAAGAAAAGTAGAAAAAAAAAAAAACAACCCTTTCTTTTTCTTCCCACCTAAATAATAAATTAAAAACGAAAGAAGGAAAATTGTTATAATCTTCATTTCTCTTTCTTTTGTCGAGTTTCAAACAGGCTGTTAGTGTAAGTGTTGCCACCAAAGTAGCACACGACTCGCACAAGCATGTATCTCACAAGTGTCGCATACAAGTGCATACACCTAATTGTAACACCCAATAATTGCTATAAATCAAAACATAGGAACATAATGACATTTATATTGATTAGGGTAAATACATTGCACCTCTCTGGGATATGGCCCAAAAATACATAATCCCAATCTCTTTTAGTAGTGGACATATAGCCAAAAAAAGTAGAAAAGAACAAAACCAAAACACTACTAATACTAATCATATATACAAATATAAAACAAAAGGGTTGACTAGCAAGTCACCCAATACCACATGGTGGTATTTTTTTCGATTGTGGCCGCCATGCATCAACCATTAACACTTGTGATAGGTTCACCAAATAACCATTTGCAATTTCCAAATACGCATTAACTTGAAGCTCATAAACATCATCAAAGCAAGTTTTTAAAGAATTGAAATAGTATGAGAATTTCAATGGATCATTCACAAGTGTTTGCACAACATTCATTCCATAGATTTCATCATCATTATGCTCTACCCCCAATGGTTTGTTAATGTCCAAGATATTCAAATCCAAGGTCATATTACCAAATGAAAGCTTCATGTCACCATTCCTATAATTAATCAAGGCATTAGAAGTAGCAAGGAATGAGTGATCTAAAATGATCGGAACTATAGTGTTTGCGTTCTTGATAAGATGCGAATCCAAGGCAACAGAATACACCGAAAAATAAAATTTATCTACTTGGACCAACCAACTTTCGTTACTCCCCCAGGTATTCTAAGAAATCGGTCGGTAAGTTGAAGGGTAGTGCTAGTAGGCTTTTTAGCTCACCAAACCTAATTGGTCATACATTGAATAAGGGAGTAGGTTCACATTAGCCCCTAGATCAAACAAAGCATGTCTGATGTTGTGCATCCCAATAATATATGACATGGTAAGGCATCTAAGATCCTTGTATTTGGGAGGGACATTGTTGTGTTGTATGATGATACTTGCTTGTTCGGTTAAGAATACCTCATTTTGTACACTAAGCTTGCACATAATTGTACATAATTGTTTCAAAAACTTAGCATAGGAAGGGTTTTGCTTGATAGCATCTAAGAGAGGAATATTCACTTTCACTTACTTAAACTCATCAGAACTCTTCAAATTTAAAAGCTCATCTTTAGGTTTAGTTAACCTATGAGGGAATGGAGCATGTGACAATGGTTCAAGCTCATCCTTCTTAGACACCTTCCTAGATTGCTCTACCTCCCTTCCTTTATCTTTTACTTCTTCTCTCTTGGTGGTTTCTTTTCTCTCCCTAATTTATTCTCTACTCTTATCCTCACACTTTTCCTCTCTTCTATCCTTCCCCTCACTCTCTGTGTTGGAGTTCTTGAACTTGGGCTCCTCTCTCTCGGTTCCTTATACCTATTCTCATATTCAATAACTTCCTAACTCACCGTAAAAGTTTCTTCCCTCGACTCAGTTTCTTGGGGAGTGATAGTTTGATCTATGATGTCCTCATTCCTAAGGTTAGTGATGGGATAGATTAGGGGAATTGGGTTGAGATTAAGTGGGAACTGTTTCCCAATACCAAGCACTTGTTTAGGGGGATTGGGCTGAGATTGAGTGGGAACTGTTTTCCTCTCCCGAACACCAAAGGGTTGTGTCAATATAGTTAGTTGACCCTTTATAGTCTAAAGAAGTTGACCTTTTTGTTCAAGGGCTTTCTCTGCCCTAGAGTTGACACCATTTTGCGTTTGCATGAATAGTTGTAGGGTGTCCTCTAGTGTATCCTCTAGAGTGTCCTCTAATGTGCTACTGTGAGGAGGTTGATACACATTATCTATTTGTGTTTGATAAGATTGCAGTGGGGTTTATGTTTGACAGAAATGATATAGGGTTTGGTATTGTTGAGGATTAGACATTCCCTCGCCCTTCCAACTGAAGTTTATTGATTCCCCCCCCCCCCCCCCCCCCCCCCCCCCCAGGATTATAACTTTCTGAGTAAAGATTCATTTAACCCTCTTAGTTAGCACATGGTTTCCTATATTGATTAACAACATTCGTTTGATGTTGTGGCATCTCTTTATAATCCGGAATGGTGGAACTTTTCCTAGACTAGTTCAAGTAGTCTCTAAGCGACTTACGAGGAGGTGCTTACCATAATTATGGACACTCCCATTACCATCATTCTTAACCTGTTGAGAAAAGTATTCTATTGTGCCTATGTGAACGTGTAGGGATGATGTTGGGTGATTCCATTCTAAAAGTGTAATTTTTGTCCCCTAATTAAGTGTTTGTTAGTCTCTATATGGGTATTAAATAAGTTTTTAGCAATAAATTGAATTAAAGTGGTTTTCTATGTGCATCGTAGGTTTTTGGTGACAAAATGGTGGAAAATGGCCTAAAGAGAAGAAGTCCGTCCGGACGGACTGTTCAGACGGTTTCCACCGTTTGGATGGATAAATGACCGTTCGGATGCCTTAACCGTTCGGACGGGCGAACCGTTTGGACGCTACGACGGAGATCGGAGTTCCAAAGTCGATTTTTCCCGTTCAAAGCCATTCCAGAGTCGATTTTTTTCAATCTAAGCTATCACAGAGTCGCTTTTTCCCGTTCGAAGAAATACAGAGCCGTAATTCTACGTTTGAATACCGTCCGAACGGTTATGCCATCGTCAGGACGCCATTCAGACGGTATTAAGACGCACTTCAGACGGTGAGCGCAGATTTGCCCTACAACCCAGTAGTCGAAGAAAGAGTTAGGTTATGTTTTGTTTTAGGGTTTTTGCCGCAAGTAGAAAGGGAAAATAGGGGAAAAACTTGTATTTTGCTTAGATTTACTTTACATTGTTGCATTTAGGGCTTTGGGACGTGTTTAGTTAGATTTTTAGTGTTGTTTATGTGTAATCCTTCACATTTTCTATAGTTTAATATATATCCACTTTTGTTTTCAAGTCAAGAATGTTGTCTCTATATCTTGGGAAGCTTTTAACTATAGAATCTTCAAGCTAAGCTCATTGTTTGGAGACAAATGTGAAGATCCACCAAGGAAGGCATAGGAAATGAAAGGGGAGTCCTCAATCTTGTTGAATATCTATTTTGCATCTTTATCTCTAATTATATTGGAATTAATTGTTGTAGAAATCTTAGATCTACAATCATGGTTAGTAACATGTGATTTATTTCTAAAGAACCCATGAATGGTGATAAAACTTAATTCCAAAATAATTAGAGGTCCTTAAATTTTCAAAGCTAAACTTTCCGAATCAAGGGCCTTTGGACGGTTCTTGATTTGAGTTAACACAAACTCCCCATTTCAAATTCCGTGCTAGAATTGGTAGATTGGAACATTTGAACCCAAACCCCCTTTTTAATCAAGTTAAATTCGTACTTGTTTTCATTTGAAATTTCGGTTAAATCAAAAGTTAATTTAGCTATAATTGTGGTTGTTGTAATAGAATTTTCATAATTGTCAAATTTCTTTAGCTAGAATCAAGTCGTTAGGTTTAATTTCAATTTAAATGTTTGCCTAGTTATTGTAAGCACCCCATTTTTGACCGCTCGGCAGTCTACACTTTGTCCAGACTTGTGTTCAAGTCATTATGGGCATATTCCAACCGAAACCAACTTTCTAAGTCCAAATCTCGTCTGTCCATCGCTTTACGGGCCCGCCAGGCCAAAATAGAGGCAAAATGACCAAAACGCCCTTAGGGGCATTGTCCTTTCCAATTTCAATCCCTCTCGAGAGATAGTTGATTCCTCGAGATGGTTCCAATCAGGCACGTCTTTCTGAAAACGGTAAGTCCCCTTTCCAATCCCTCTCTCGAGATAGTTTATTCCTTGAGACGGTTCCAATCAGGCATGTCTTTTCAAAGATGATAAGTCCCCTTTCCAATCTCTCTCTTAAGAGAGTTTATTCCTTGAGACGGTTCCAATCAGGCACGTCTTTCTGAAGACGGTAAGTCCCCTTTCCAATCCCTTTCTTGAGACAGTTTATTCCTCCAGACGGTTTCAAATCAGGCACATCTTTTCGAAGATGATAAGTCCCATTTCCAATCCCTTTCTCGAGACAGTTTATTCCTCGAGACGATTCCAAATCAGGCACGTCTTTTCGAAGACGATAAGTCCCCTTTTCATCCCTCTCTCGAGACAGTTTATTCCTCGAGATGGATCCAAATTAGGCACGTCTTTTCGAAGATGATAAGTCCCTTTTCCAATCCCTCTCTCGAGACAGTTTATTCCCCGAGACGATTCCATTCAGGCACATCTTTCCGAAGACATTAAGTTCCCTTTCCAATCCCTCTCTTGAGACAGTTTATTCCTCGAGACGATTTCAAATTAGGCACGTCTTTCTAAAGACGGTAAGTCCCCTTTCCAATCCCTCTCACGAGATAGTTTATTCCTCGAGACGGTTTCAAATCAAGCACATCTTTTCGAAGATGATAAGTCCCCTTTCCAATCCCTCTCTCAAGACAGTTTATTCCTCGAGATGGTTCCAAATCAGGCACGTCTTTTCGAAGACGATAAGTCCCCTTTTCATTCCCTCTCTCGAGACGGTTCCAAATCAGGCACGTCTTTTCGAAGATGATAAGTCCCCTTTCCAATCCTTCTCTCGAGACAATTTATTCCTTGAGACGGTTCCAATCAGGCACGTCTTTTCGAAGACGATAAGTCCCCTTTCCAATTCCTCTCTTGAGATAGTTTATTCCTCGAGACGGTTCCAATCAGGCACGTCTTTCCGAAGACGGTAAGTCCCCTTTTCAATCCCTCTTTCGAGACAGTTTATTCCTCGAGACGGTTCCAAATTAGGCACATATTTCTGAAGACGGTAAGTCCCCTTTCCAATCCCTCTCTCGAGACAGTTTATTCCGTGAGACAATTCCAATCAGGCACGTCTTTCTGAAGACGGTAAGTCCCCTTTCCAATCTCTCTTTCGAGGCAATTTATTCTTCAAGACTGTTCCAAATCAGGCACGTCTTTCTGAAGACGGTAAGTCCGCTTTCCAATCCCTCTCTCGAGACAGTTTATTTCTCGAGACGGTTCCAATCAGGCACGCCTTTCTGAAGATGGTAATTTCCCTTTCCAATCCCTCTCTCGAGACAGTTTATTCCTCGAGATGGTTCCAATCAGGCACGTCTTTCCGAAGACGGTAAGTCCCCTTTCCAATCCCTCTCACGAGACAGTTTATTTCTCGAGACGGTTCCAATCAGGGCCCCTCTAGTAACTTCCTGAGAATGCTACTTATAGTATTCTAAACCTTTCTTTATCTTTTCGGATCATTCTGAGTCAGTTTCGGCCAACTCGGTACAAAATGACCGTTTTGCTCCTAATGGGCCGGTCTCCTTTTTCGACCACACCGGCTCTAGGTATCAAACCGATAACCTTTTGAGATTACTTCTTATAGTATTCTCAACCTTCCTCTACCTTTCCGGATCATTCCGAGTCAGTTCTGGCAAACCCGGTGCAAGATGACCGTTTTGCCCTGGGTGGGCCGGTCTCCTTTTTCGACCACACCGGCTCTGGGTATCAAACCGGTAACCTCCTGAGAATGCTTCTTATAGTATTCTCAACGTTTTCTTATCTTTTCGGATCATTTCGAGTCAGTTCCGGCTAACTCGGTACAAAATGACCATTTTGCCCCTAGAGGGTTGGTCTCCTTTTCCGACCACACTGGCTCTGGGTATTAAACCGGTAACCTCCCGAGAATGTTTCTTATATTATTCTCAACCTTCCTATACCTTTTTGGATCATTCCGAGTCAGTTCCGGCAAACCTAGTGCGAAATAACCGTTTTGCCCCTAGTGGGCCGGTCACCTTTTCCGACCACACCGGCTCTGGGAATCAAACCGGCAACCTTTGGGAACATTCTGAATAATGTTTTCAAATTCCAAGTCTTCTTCTGGGACAGTCCGAGTCTGTCCCGACAGCTTCTCGACCCAATTGACTGTTTTGCCCTTAAAGACCCAATCAACCTTTCCGACACATCTTGTCCTTATTTTTCATGTCAAATACCTTCGGGACACTATTTTAAGTGTTCCTGCTCTTTTCCGGCCTTCCGGGTCATTCCTGGTCTCTTCAAATCATTCCCGGACTTTCCGGAGTTACTCCTAGTGAAGCCAGGCTAAAAATTGCATGGTAGTCACTAGTACAGGCGCCCAGATCTAGTCAAAGATACGTTGCTTGCCGATTTACAAAGTTTCCTAACTGGCTGGTGCCACTAGTAGTGGCGTCAAGCCAAGAATTGGCCTGGCGCCACTCCTAGTGGCGCTAAGAGCAATTTTGCCTTGGCACCACTGCAACAGGCGCTAGGTCTGTCTTACCTCTATAAATACAGAGCCTCCTCCAACGTGAAAGAGGTCCGCAAAATCTGTCTAAAAATCATATATTTTGATATACAGAGCTCGTGCACTCCCTAATGTTAAACCAGGTGGCAACCCAAGAGGGGGGGTGAATTGGGTTTATAATTAAAAATTAAAATTTAGAATAATCCAATACACTTAATTTCCAAGAGGTGAGATGCAATAGAAAAGATATAAAATATTAATCTAGTTAAGTAATGAATAAGACAAGCTAAGATATGATCAATGTGAGATTAGTACAAATGATTCAAGTGTGTGTGTGTCTCAAGTATATTAAGATTATATGTAAGGAAAATATTAAGCAAGATAAAAAAAAGAGAGAAAGGAGAAGAGATCAAACACAACGATTTAAAGTGGTTCGGTTGGCTCCTCTTATGCCAATCCTACGTCCACCTCCAAGGCTCCTTCCTTGGGCAAATCCACTATTCTTCAAATAGCTTTACACCACTAGCTTGTCCGGTTGCTAGCAAACCTTTACACCAAGTGTTTTGTTCCAAAAACACTCAAAAATTAACTCTTTGTTTTGCTCTCCAAAACAAAGCACCAAGAGGATCTTTTTCTCCAAGTGTTCCTCTCAATCACTCAAGAAATAAATCACAAGGGTTTAGCAACCCTTTTACAAATGATATAGGAGAGTTGAATCTTACAACAATAGATACAAAACTCTCAAAAGTTGAATAAAAGAATGAAACTCAAAGATGAGATGGAATGAAGAAGTAAAGCTCAAAACTTGAAGATCTTGATGAATATCACTTTGTATGCTCAATCTTTGTAACCTCTTATGTGTCCTTGCTTCTCTTGTGTATCTCTATTTATAGAGGAAGAGTAGTGGATTATTTGTAGCTTAAAATCAACTTCTAGTCGTTGAAGAGGTTTGAACACATTTCTTCCCGTTTGAATAAAGTTGCTGCCAGTCAGGATTTGAATTTTAGATATGATTACTTCTGTTCCTCCTCGATTTTCTCCTTGATAACATTCGAATTTGAAAATTTCTATAAGAGACAAGTTGTAGATATGGACGTCTGCTTTTCAAAAGCTTAAGAATCATGTCGATCCAACGGCTAGATCAAAAGTTATCATCAAAATACTCAAGCTGTCTCCCAGTTGGCATATTTGAATTTCTGCAGATTTGTCTTCACTTCCACCTCAATGTTCTCCCTTATAACGTTTGAATTTGAAAATATCTATAAGATAAAAGTTGTAGTGATAGAAGTCATCTTTTCAAACCTGAAAGAATCATGTCGATCCAATGGTCAGATCAGAAGTTATCATCAAAATACTCAAGCTGTCTCCCAGTTGGCATATTTGAATTTCTGCAGAGTTGTCTTAACTTCCACCTCGATTTTCTTCCTCATGACGTTTGAATTTGAACATGGCTATAAGATAAAAGTTGTAGCCCTGGAAGTAATCTTTTCAGATCAATAAGAATCATAGATATACAACGGTTAGATCAAAAGTAATGATAAAATTACTCGAGCTATCTCCCAGCTGTCATATTTTGAACTTCTACTCCAATGTGTCACATTCCAGCTCAGTTTTGTCCCATAAGACATTCTATTCACGAAATCCTCATAAAATACCGTTTATAGGAATTTGAGTCTTATTTCCAATGCCACAAAAATCAGATCAATCCAACGGTTGGATCAAAAGTTATGTACATAATACTAAAACTATCTTTAATGAGCTTTCTTACCATTATCTTTAACTTAGTCTTCTTCTTCATGCTATGCATTCCTTTTAAGTCCAAGATGAACAATAACTTCAATAAATGTTAGATAATTAACATTTAAAATATAAATAAAAATTAAGTGATATATCATTGAAATGCACAATATATTTAAATAAAAAATCTTTAAAAATCTTAACTCATACATCAAACTTACTTTATTATGAAATCTTGAGATTAACCAAATTTTAATCATTAAAACATTTATATTTGTTATCATCAAAATCAATTAATGAAAACTTGAGGCTAACACCTAAACCCTAGCCTTCCTAGGTTTTCCAAACCCTAGCCACCATACACTAAACCCTAGCCTCATATATACTCATACACACCCCCATACACTTATACACTAGCCTTCAACCCTCTTTTGAAGACTTGAAGAGCTGTAATCTAAAGTTTGAAGACAACTATTGAAGATTGAAGACGAAGATCAAGATGAAGACCGAAGACCGAAGACAAGTAAGGCGCGCAAAATAAACAAGACATACGGTAGGCTCCCTATTTAAATTTCCACACTTCCCCCCCTCTCTCTTCTCTCTTCTAACCCACTTGGGTTTTCTCTATTTTAATCCCCCATCTCTTTCCCCCCCTTTCTTTGCATGCTTGAAACAAGGGGACTCTCGGTCCATGTGTAGGATTAGACTATCGAAGGGTCACTGTGTCGGGGGCTTTCCTTTAGGCTAACCGGAGACCACGTGAGTTCGGCCCCCTTGATTATGTGGTAAAGCCTTAACCTTGTATATTCACGACCCCAAAATTTCATTGTGCATATCATGATCATGCATCTTCCAAAAATCGTTTTTAAACTCGTTTTCAAAATCGTTTTCAAACTTGTTTCCAAAATTGCATCAAAATTCCCTTTTCAAAAACTTGTTTTCAAAATCACAATCCTAGAGTGATTTTAGCCTTTCCATGGCTAGGATTGCTTTAAGAAATTGTTACATTTAAAGTGACCAACATGGTCCATATTTTCGACCCTTGTTGTTTTTAAAAACCACTTTCCTAAAGTGGTTCTAACCTTCTTGTGGTTAGAATCGCTTTAGGAAAGTGAGACGTTTTGATACTTTCTAAAAACTCTATTTTCAAAAATCTCTTTTCTTTAAACCTCCTTTTTCAACGTGCTTTCCTAAAACTCTCCTTTCCAAAGTTGTTTTCAAAAACTCCCTCCTAAAAATCTATTTTTCAAAACCCCCTTTTTCAACTCTTTTCCAAAACGCTCTCTTCACAGTCTACTTTCCAAAAACCTTCCCTAGGTCTCTTTCCTAGAAAAACTCTCTCCAAAAATCTTTCCAAAAACTTTCTTTCGAAAGTCTTCCCTCTAGAAATTCTTCTCTAGGATTTCCTTCCAAAAACTTATTTCCAAAAATACATTTTCCAAAAACTCCTTCTCTTTAAAATCTCTTTTCAAAAACTCTCTCTTCAAATTTACTTTCCAAAAATTCCCCTCTAGGATTTCCTTCCAAAACCTTCGTTTTAAAAAATGCACTTTCCAAAAACTCTTTCCTTAAAGCCCAAGTCAAGCCCTAGAGCTAACCATTAAGAAACCCTAATTTTCTTCCCAAAAACATGGTTTTCAAGCTTTGCTCCAAATCTAGGTTTCCAAAACCTCTTGTCTTCTACATCAAAACTATACACATTTCCAAAACCTTTTTTCTACATCAAAATTCTACACTTCCAAATCCAGGGTTTTTAGAAACTTTCCCTTTTCCGAATCCTTGTCAAATCCAATCTTCCCATTTAGGAAACTAGATCCCGTCCTCTGTTTCTGGAAACAAAATCAAACCTTTGCTTTTAGAAACCAAATCTAATCCCTTCCTAATCCAAACCTTTCTTAATTCAACTCTTTCCTAAACCATAAGTTTCCTAAACCTAAACTTTAAATCTTTCCTAAAATTTCAAAATCTAAATCTTTCCTAATTTGAATCCTTCCTAAACTTCTCATTTCCTAAATCTTAAGTTTCCAAAACTTGAACATAAAAATCTTTCCTAAATTTTAAAACTTAATTTCCACATCCTTCCTAACTCCACTCTTTCCTAATTCTACCACTTTCCAAATCTTAACTTTTCAAATCTAAGCTTTCAAATCTTTCCTAAACTTAAACCTTTCCTAATCTCAAGATTTTCTAAAACTCAAACTCTAAAACTTTCTAAATCTTAAACTTTCCAAATTTCAAATCTTTCCAAATTCTAAGCTTTCTAAATTCAAAACTTTCTTAAGTTAAATCTTTCTAAACCCAAATCTTTCTAAATTCTAAATTTTCCTAAAACTTCAACTCTTTCCAATTTCAAAACTTTCTAAACTCAAAACTTTCTTATTTTCAAAACTTCCTTGTTTTCTAAACTTTTCAATTTTCAAAACTTCCCTATTTCAAAAACATTTCAAATTCAAAACTTTCCTAAGTTGAAACTTTCCTAATTCAAAACTTTCCTAAGTTGAAACTTTCCTAATTCAAAATTTTCCGAAGTTGAAACTTTCTTAATTCAAAACTTTCCTATTTCGATACTTTCCTAATTTGAAAACTTTCCTAATTCAAAACTTTCCTAAAACGGACCTTTCCTAATTCGAACATTTCCTAAAATCTAATCTTCCCAAATCTTCCAAGTCCAACATTCGAGTCAAATCTTTTTTAAATCTCAAGTCTTTCCTAAGTCTCCTATCCTTCCTAAGTCTAGGTTTTCTAAACCCCCATCTTTCCAAAACAAGTCTAAATTGTTGTGCCTCGATTTTTTGGGTGTCCAATGTCCTTTCGGCTCAGAGACCCTAAAGCACGGAACTCTGTCACTAGAACTCGTCCTCCTAGAAGGATAAGTGCGACTAGGTTTGAAAATTGATTTGACTAAGGGCTTTTTAGAAAAATAGGAGTCGCCACCTAACTTGATAAAAGTGAGTTAGGGCACCTAAAACTAAGCGTTAATCTGAAGATTAAACTTAGAGCTTTTGAAAAAGGTTTTTGAAAACTCCCTCAAGAGAGGGTTTTTAGGAAAATAGGTTGTTTGGCAACCTCTCAAAATGTTTAAGCCCTTTTTTGAAAATAACTTCATTTTGGTCTTTCGAAAACAGGAATCTAAGGTTCAGGGGTTGGTTACGTGTAGAGAAGATATCCTAAGATCATCACCCTACCCCGCCCTTTCGGTACCTACATGTTTAATCACCTTGGTTCACTCACTAGAATAACTGGTTACCATGGTCCACTTTATATCTACTTTAGAATTTTTGAAAACGGGGTTTAGTCATCACTTTTCGGATAGATGGTGTATGATGCAAGTTTTGGGAAAAGTTTGAAAATAATGGAGGTTTTGAAAGAGTTCGGAATAGAAACTTTGAATTGATTGGAATTTTTGAAAAAGGGATTGGGGTTGAAATAAAAGTTATGACCGCACCATTTTATGTTGCCTACGTATCTTATTTGGCGAGAATTAGGTCATTCGTAGTTCGGGCAAGAGCCCGATGGAAAATAGGCGCATTAGGGCCTTTGGAAGGTTTGAAGACACTTTGGATCTTTGAAAGAGTTTAAGACACTTTGAGGTTTTTGAAAAAGTTTAAGACACTTTGAGGTCTTTGGAAAGTTTAAGACACTTTGAGGTCTTTGGAAGGGTTTAAGATACTTTGGGGTCTTTGGAAAAATTTAAGACACTTTGAGATCTTTGGAAGTTGAAGACTCTTTGTATTTTTGGAAGTTTTGACTTGAAATTAGATGGTGGAGTGTTTCTTGAAAATATTTTTGGATCAACTTAAGGAAGTTTTGGAAAAAATGCTTTGGCATGACTCAAGAGAACTTGAAAGTGTTTTTGAAGTCTTGTTTTGAAAATCTTGGATGCATGACTTTGGAGTGTTTTGATAAATTAGTTTTTGAAAGTAGCTTTTGAAAATTGCTAAGAGTTTGGAATCCTAATATATACAACCCTAGAGATTAATCTTGATTTGTCACTTGTCCTTGGAATCCCTAACCATGAGAGGGCTAGGAATACCTTAGGTTTGTGACTTTTTGAAAATATTTTTGGACATATCTTGAAGATGGAGTATAGGGACATTTGAAGAGTGTATAAAATCAAGAGAATAGGAGGTTTTGGAAAATAAGCTATGAGAATAGTTTGAAAATTTGAATGATCATTTAGAAAAGGGTCCAAGAGTTGGGACCTTGAAGTTCACTAACCTAGGTTGGGTTGGCCTAGGGTTAGGGGGAACCTAAGGTTAAGAAGACTTAGGGTTAACTAACTAGGGTTAAGTTAACCTAAGATGAGTGAACTTGGGTCAAGTTAACCTAGGGTTAGGTTACTAGGGTCAAGTTAACCTAGGATTAGGTAACTAGGGTAAAGTTAACCTAGGATTAGGTAACTAGGGTCAAGTTAACCTAGGGTTGGATTGAAAAATGATGTTGAAGTGTGGTTGGTGCTTTTTTGGAAAGAGTTTTGGAAACAAACATGATATGCAATGGACTTTGGTTAGTAATCTTTATGAAGATCATTTCCATAAAAATTTTGACTTTAGCCAAGAGTATGGTTTATATGGTTGGTGATTGGAGACCATTCCAAGGAAGGTTTCCTTATGGCCATTATAACCAATATCTTGATAAGAGTATAAGGGGTCAAAATTCAACATAATGATAGTGATTTTTGGAAGATCATTTTTTATGCAAAGATGGAGAGAGTGCATTTTTGAAATCATTTTTGGAGAAGGATTTTGAAAACCATTTTTCAAGGGAACCATTCCATCAAGAGAGGGTTCATATGGCCAATAAATGGGAGACCACTCAAGAGAGGTTTCCATGGGGCCATCCCAACCACTAAACTTAAGAGAATAGAAACCATGAAATTCAAAGAGTTTGAACATCATTTTTAGGCAAGCATAAAGAGGAAAGGGAACCATTCTAACATTTTAGGGTTCCTATGGCCATTATAAAGGGAGACCACTCAAGAGAGGGTTCCATGGGGCCATTTTTAACCACTAAATTGGAGAGACTGGAAACCTTGAATATTAGAGAGTTTGAAAGCAACTTTCATGCAAGTTGAAATACAATGATGCAAAAGTATGAATTAAGGGGTTGAGAGGGACTTTCTAAGGCATGACTCCTAAGGTCTTATCCTAAACTTAAAGGGGCCAACTCTTGGAACAATTTTTGAAGGACATGTAGAACTTAGAAATGACATAAAATTAAGAGTAATGTAAGCATTGTGGAGCATGACAATAAGCATAAAATGAAGCCAAGCACACAAGACATGATCAAGATAGCAATATGCAAGGAGTCATGATTTACATACAAGGCTTTTAGGCTAGATCACATAAACAAGGGGCTCTTAGGCCGTACCATCTTAAAGTTGGCTAGTGAGAGATCCCCCTACATGGTGGCTCTCACTTGCTTTCCTCTAGGCATGATCTAAGAGCCGTCTTGGCTCAAGCATGCAAGAAAGGGGGGTTGAAGATGGGGATTAAAATAGAGAATAGCCTAAGTAGGCTAGGAGGGAGAAGAGAAGAGTGGGGATGAGCACAAATGTAAAACAGATACCACCTTTTGCCTTCAACACACTTATAGTCTTCAATGGATGTCTTGATTGGAGCTCGAATGACTTCAAGAAGGCTTGAGAGGCTAGAGTGGAGTGTATAAGTGTGTATGAGGCCTTGTATGTGAAGTGTATAGGCTTGAGGGAGGTAGAATCTAGCCTAAGTGTTGGATGGGGAGAATATATATAGAGATTCAAGGTTCTGGAGTGATTTCAGTAGGGCTTCGCATCAATTTCGGACCTGGAATATGCAAGGGGGGAGGCCTCTATTTATAGGCAATCTAGAACAGACTATGCGCATGTGCTACATGCGCATGGCCAAAATTTGGCCGTGCGCATGTAGGACATGCACAGGTACTGTTCCATTGTCAAAATAACACGTGGCACCCTGTGTACTAGTTAAATCTCATCCGTTGATCGAAAGTCAGTTGATCTGATCAAAATTTGAGCACATGTAGCATACGCTACATCACCGGGAAAGTTCGTCCAAACTTTGCCTCGATAATCAGGTCAATCGGGAAGGTTTCGGAGAAATCGGTTGCACTAGGAATGTTTTCCTAGTGCTTCCGATGAACTTTCATTTTGTCAAAAAGTTTAAATTATGCTTGGAGGTGGGTGATATCATCTCAGGAAGCGTGCCAAAAAGGACACTTTTGTTGAGCGTCTATGATACGCTCCGTGGGTGTTTGAAAGTGGCTGTTTTCGTTTCATGTGATCGAGGCCTTCGAGAAGCGATCTATTCGATCGGACCGTACCGATAGAAAGTACTCTGGAAATACTTTCTGGAATTTTCAAATTTACGCATTTCTCAAGTCATTTGACGGTGCTTTTTAATCGGAGAATCGGAGAAAAAGTCAACCTTGGTGGAGCGTTTGCGAGACGCTCTAGGGGTTGCTGAAATTTATAGTTTGTACATCGTACGATAGAGGGCTTCAGGAAGTGATCCATTCAATCGAACCGTATCGATGGAAAGATCTATAGACGAGCCTCGAGAATTTCCTGATTTACGCGTTTCTCAAGTCGGTTGACGGTGCGATATAATTAGGGAATCAGGAGAAAAGACAATTTAGGCGAAGCGTCTGCGAGACGCTCCAGGGAACTTTTATTGCGTCGTGTGAGTTTAGTGTCGTAGGGTGCTCTTGGGGTTAAACAAGGGCATGTGGTGAAACCCTCGCTCGAAATCCCAAGGCCGACGCTGTTTCGGGGTATTTTGGGCTTATAGAGGCAAAACTGTCATTTTGACCGGAGTCAGCTGAAAATGGTCAGGAATGGTCTGAAATATTATGTTAGGCGTGTGGGGCTGTTTAGGGATGATTTTGAGAGAGTTTGTTGCCATTCAGCGGGGTTCGCGCCGTGCTGAGTCGTTCAAGGGCAAAATGGTCATTTTGACCAGAGTGAGCCGTAATAGGACCAGATTTGGACCAAATGGCGTGCGGGGGATGCTTGATGGTTTGAAAACATTGTGGAAGGATGGACTTGTAGTTTTGAGAGATTTTAAACTTTCCCAAAATATGCTTGGAGGCCTAAGGGGCAGGTTTGGTCGTTTTTCACCGAGTTGGGCTAGCAGGCGCCGATGTTGACCTAGGTGTTGGTTCCGAGACCGCCCGATCTTGGAAAACTACCTGTGCGGTGTTGGTCTCCAAGAACGCCCATTCTTAGAGAGCTACCTGTAGAGGTGGTGTTGGTTCCTGAGAACGCCTGGTCCTAGAAAGCTACTTGGAAGGGTGGTGTTGGTCTCTGAGAACGCCTAGTCCCAGAAAACTACCAAATGACGGACATTCTACATTGGCGGGCTAGCAAGTGCCATAAGTGAACCGTTTGAAATTTTTGATGAGGTGTTGGTCCCCGAGATCGCCTAATCTCGGGAAGCTACCTGGGTGGCGTTGGTTTCCGGGACCGCCTGGTCCGAAAAACTGCCTGGAATAATGGTACTTAAGGCTCCAGCGAATCCCTGTGGACCCGAGAAGCGACCAGTTGGTTGGATTGGAGATTAAAAGGCTCATCCTAAGCTTGCATGTGTTGTGATATTGGAAACCGAATCCGGTCGGGCCGGAGATTGCCGGGCGGGCAAAAATGGGGTGCTTACATAAATCTTTCTTCCAAGTTCTATTTTTCCAAATCAAAATCCAATCTTTTCAATTCCAAAATTCTAAATTCCAATTTTGAATCTTCTATTCTAAGTTCAATCTCTCAATCTTCCAATTCAAGTTCCAATTCAACCTCTTTCTTTCAAATCAACTTTTCTATTCTCAATCGGACTCTGGTCCGAACTACAACTAACCTGATTCCTCCAAAAGGATACGTAGGCAACCTTCATAGGTGCGGTCACAACTTCTTTCAAATTTCAAATTCCTCCATATTTTCCAAATTTCAAATTCCACAATCTTTTCAAATCTCCAATTTATTTTCAAACTTTCAATTCCAAATTTCTATTTTCAAATCTCTATTTTCAATTCCAAAAACCTTTTTTCCAAATTCAAACTTCTATCTCTTCTTTTTCAAATCAAATCAATTTCCAAATCTATTTTCCAATTCTCTTTTCTTGCACTTGCATATCATGCATCATGTTAGTTTCTTTTCAAACATTATTTTTCAAAGGGGATAGGATTGAACTATAGTTAGTCGAAGACTCTCATAGGTGAATCTAGGGTAGATTGACATGTAGGTACCGAAAGGGCGAGGTAGGGTGATGGCTTAGTGCGTCTTCCCTACACGTAACCAACCTCCGAACCTAGATCACTGATTTGAAAGACCAAAAAAATGAGTTATTTTTCAAAAAGGGCTAAATGTTTTCCAAAGGTTACCAAATAACTTGTTTTCTTAAAAACCCTCTCTTGAGGTGGTATTTTCAAAAACCTTTTTTCGAAAACCCTAAGTGTAGTCTTCAGATTATTCTTAGTTTTTAGGTGACCTAACTCACCTTAATCAAGTTAGGTAGTAACTCCAAATCTTTTTCTAATGGCCCTTTATTCAAATCAAATTTTCAATTCAAACCTAGTTGCACGCATTCTTCTAGGAGGGTGAGTTCTAACGAGAGAGTACAGTATTTTTCCCGCTTGTGTGAATATTCCTCGAGTGCAAAAAATCTGGGCGCGACAGTTATTAGCAAAACAACTCTTCAAAAATCAAAAGATTTTTGGTCAAATTTTAGTTACCATAGGTATCGATTCCACTATTGGTTTGCGATTTCAATTTGCATAGGTTTCTAAACATTACTCGTTTCTATTGTTAGATTGGCACAAGTCTCATGGGAGAACACGATAGTGGGAGTACCTCCACTTAAACTACAAGCACCTCTATCGCGGTGAGTGTGGCGGGAGCAAGTTAAGTTTTGGTGCCGTTGCCGAGGATTTGAAGGAACGAGCAAAGTGCGAAAATGAAAAAAAATTGCAAATCGTAAAAACAAGGTGGGAATTGATCACCCACCTATGAGGGAAGCATCTACGGCTTCGGGCCTAAGTAATTTCTTCAAACTCAATGTGGATACCATGTTAGGATTTTTCTTTCTTTCTTTTCAATAGTTTCTTTTGTTTGATTAACTAGTAGCATTGCATATTGTTATGAGAATTAGAGGAGTTAGGTTAGTGTGCGTTTTATTTGCTAATCGGTGGTAATTTAGCACGTGGATTGGGAGATTGGAGTTGAAAAGCCGTTGTCCGGTAAAGCGAAAAAGCCGTTGTCCGGCATATATATATATTGTTTATGTATGATGTGTTGACTAGGATTGAGGCATACTATTTGTGCATTTCATTTGCATGTCCCATTGGGCACGAATTGACAATAGACGCCTTTTATGAGTCAACCCACCATCACCGGCTAACACACCTTCTCCCGAAATTTCATTAGTTGTCGACCTAGGTGCAACTCCTATCGATGGCATAAACAATGAAGGTAAGCTACCTAATGTTGCTCCACCCAATCCAAATGTTTTACCAAACCCACCGATGGGTGTATTGCCACAACAACCTCCTTTACATCCAGCCCATGGTTTAGGGGGTGAGAACATGAAAAATGCGAGCAACCATGGGGACATGGGGGCTCCTCAATTCCGAATGAGAGATTTCTTGAACCCATTGCGGCAAGCACTGAGTTCTTGCCTTGTTATTCCACCCCACTATGCCACTTTGAACAGAAGGCCTGGCATGATGCAATTGCTGCCTAAATTCCACGGAGTTGATTCAGAAAGGCCTTATGCCTTCATTAAGGAATTTGAGGATACATGCTCCTTGGTGATGGACAAATCATGTCTACGGGAAATCTTTTTTCTTAAAATCTTTCCATTTTGTTTAAAGGATACCGCCATGACGTGGTTCAATTCTTTGAGACCACTTTCTATCCATTCTTAGCAAACTCTTCAAGGAGAGTTTTTGAAATTTTTTTTTTTTGAAAAATAGAACAGAGGCGCTTAGATGCCAAATCTCACAATTTTCTCCAATGTTGGGAGAATCATTTTTTCAGTGTTGGGAGCGGTTTAAAGAGCTTTTAGTTTCTTGCCCACACCATGGCTTTGTCGAATGGCACATTATCAACATCTTTTACTCTTCTTTAATGCCCCAACTCAATCAATTCGTTGAGGCTATGTGCGTGGAAACATTTATGGATAAGCAACCTCACGAAGCTTATTCATACTTTGACTACCTCGCTAATTTGGCTCTCGATTGGGCAACTACCAGGACCCAAAATCCTGAAGGTAGACCAAACACATAAGGGGTGAAATATCAATTGAAAGAGGTTGATGATATGAATGCTAGGCTTGCCACTATGGCGAGAAAATTAGAGGCTCTAGAGTTTAAGAATGTAAGTTCGGTAGGGAGTGAAGAGCCTAAGGGAATGTGTTATGCGGTTTGTGAGACCAAATAGCATGACACCACGTCATGCCTGGTTATCCTGGGGATTAAGGAAGCCTTGCATGGCCAAGCCAATGCAATTGGGCAATATAATCGAGGTGGGGGAAACCGCTACTCCAATACCTACAACTCGGGATAGAAGGATCATCCTAACTTTGGATGGCGCAATGAGGGGACTTCAAATCTCCAAGCTTATCAAGGAGGGTATCACAACCCTCAATCTTATCAAGCACCTCCTCCACCATCACACCCACAGCATTACCAACCTCCACCGGTCACATCATTTCTAACCCAGCCGAAACCTTTCCAACCTCCACCTCAAGCTTAACCCAACTCATACCACCCTTCACATTGAAAGCCGTTGCAGGACACCCTCCAACAATTCATCCAAACTCAAGGGGGGGTAAATTCACGGGTCGATAAAACTTTAGATGACATCAAGAGTCAATTGACTCTTCTTACACAAACTTTGACCCTTACTGAGAAGGGTAAGTTGCCTACATAACCTCAACCTAATCTTGCTAGGCAAGTGCATTCCATCGAAACCTTGGCCTAACCATCAACTAGCGACGAGAATGTTTTGGTCATTACCACTTTGAGGAATGGTAAAACTATTGACAAGACCATCCTTCCTAGGGACCCTAAGGGGGAGGTAAAAGTGTCTAAGGTAAATGAAGGGTCGAGTGTTAATGAAGAAGAGCCTAGAAAAGAAAAAGAGGGTGAGACAGTGCCAAGTGAGAAGGAGGAGGGGAGTGAGAAAGAAAAAAATGAGGGAGAAAAAAAAGAGGAAGGGAATTGTGAGAAGATAGAGCTGAGTGGGTCCATGCCCAATGGTGAGGAAGTTTTGAGAGAGGAATGTGAGATCTTGGCTCACGCTCGATTTCCTCACCAGTTAGTTAAACCCAGGAATCAATTAAGTTCGAAGATTTATGAGACTTTCAAGTAAGTCAAAATAAATCTACCTCTCCTTGAAGCCATTAAACAAGTGCCCCTCTTATGCTAAATTCCTTAAGGATTTATGTACTGTTAAGAGGAGATTAAATGTGAGGGAGAATGTCTTTCTTGCTAAGGATGTCCATTCCGTAGTCCAAGTCAAAACCCCACCAAAGTAAAAAGATCCCGATTGTCCTACCGTGACATGTGTCATAAGAGATCATAGGATAGAGGGGTGCCTTCTAGACTTGGGGTCGAGTGTAAGTCTATTGTCGTATGAGCAATTGGGATTAGGTGAGTTGAAACCTAGGAGGATCACACTCCAGTCAGTGGACTGATTGATCAAAGCCCTTAGGGGAATAGTTAAGGATGTCTTGGTGAAAGTTGATAAGTTTTATTACCCGGCCGATTTTGTGGTCTTAGATACCCAACCGGTTGTAGATCCCCATGCCTGGAGTCACATTCTTATCATTTTGGGGTAACCCTTCTTAGCCACATGTGACGCCATCATCCATGTGCGGGGGGGGGGGGGGGGGGGGGGGGTGTCTTTTGAAGTTGTCCTTTGGGAACATGTCTGTTGAACTTAACATGTTTAATACAGGAAAATAATCGGGGGATTTAGAGGACGTCTGGGAGGTGAATCTTATTGATTCGATAGTGCAAGAGCACGTCGAGAGGCAAATGTTAGAAGACCCATTGGAGAGAATGTTGACATTTAGTGATGGTCTAGATTGCTTGGGAGGTGAGGAAGAGGGGGATGTTCTTAATGAGGGTAGTGGTCTAGAGGTTTATTCTATCATGGCGGTGGGTCAATGGACCCCAACTTTTGAGCCTTTGACTCCTAACCCTACCAAGCCCCAACCATCCGAACTAGAGGCTCCTACGCCCGATAAGAAGCCTTTGCCTTCTACCCTTAAATATGTACTTTTGGGTAAAGGTGAATCTTATCCCGTAGCGATATTTTCATCATTTATGAAGGCTCAAGAAAGGAGCTTGTTGGAGGTGCTCAAGAAGCACCAGAAAGCCATAGGTTGGACAATCGCTGATTTGCACGGCATTAGCCCTCTTGTATGCACTCATCGCATATATTTTAAGGAAGAGGCTAAGCCGGTGCGCTAATTGCAATGCCGATTGAACCCAACTATGAAAAAAGTTGTGAGGGGTGAGGTGCAAAAACTTCTTGATGCGGGTATTATATACCCAATTGCCGACTCTAAATGGGTGAGTCCCACCCAAGTTGTCCCCAAAAAGTCCGGGGTGACGGTAATTGAAAATGAGAATAACGAATTGATACCCACTTGAATCTAAACCGGGTAGCGTATGTGTATTGACTACTGTTGCCTTAATGCTGTGACTACCAAGGATCATTTTCCCCTTCCCTTGCTTGACCAAGTCTTGGAGCGGGTAGTAGGACGGGCTTACTATTGTTTCCTTGATGGTTATTCCGGATATAATCAATTGGAAATCGCCATGGAAGACCAAGATAACACCACATTTACATGCCCCTTTGGCACATTTGCTTACAAGCGAATGCCTTTTGGGTTATGCAATGCTTTCGCCACTTTTCAGAGATGCATGATAAGTATTTTTAGTGATATGGTGGAGCGAATTTTGGAGGTCTTTATGGATGATTTTTCCGTATATGGGGACAACTTTGCTCAATGTCTTCAAAACTTAGAGTCGGTACTGAAACGTTGTGAGGAGAGCAATCTTGTGTTAAATTGGGAGAAGTGTCATTTCATGGTGACATATGGTATAGTTCTAGGCCACATCATCTCCGAGAGGGGCATAGAGGTAGATCCTGCCAAGGTCGAGCTTATTCAAAAGCTACCCGCTCCTAGGAACGTGAGAGATGTGAGATCTTTTCTTGGGCATGCTGGTTTTTACCGGTGCTTCATTCAATCATTTAGTTTCATTTCTAGGCCCTTATGTGCCCTCTTGGCAAAAGACGCTCCATTTGAGTGGACTCCGTCTTGTCAGCTAGCTTTTGATAAGTTGAAAAATCATTTGACTACGGCTCCCATAATCCGGCCTCCGGATTGGAGCCTACCCTTTGAATTAATGTGTGATGCTAGCGACTTTGCTGTGGGGGGCTGTGTTGGGCCAACGAAATGAGAAGAAACCTCATGTGCTCCATTATGCGAGCAAAATTTTGAATGAGGCCTAAATAAATTATACCACCACCGAGAAAGAACTGTTGGCTATTATGTTTGCTTTGGACAAGTTTCGCTCTTATTTAGTGGGGTCTCATGTGATAGTTTTCACCGACCATGCTGCACTAAAATACCTCTTGTCCAAACAAGATGCAAAGCCTTGATTAATTAGGTGGATTCTCCTTCTTCAAGAGTTTGATCTTAAAATTAGGGATAAAAAGGGGTTGGAAAACATTGTCGCAGATCATTTGTCCTGCCTCCCTTTTGAGCACCCTACCAAAGATGACTCTCCTATTTGTGAGACATTCCCCGATGAGCAACTCATGTCTTGCAACGCCTTGAATCAAGCCTTAACTCCTTGGTATGTCGATGTGGCCAACTATTTGGCTACAAAAGTCATTCCTTCTCATTGGTCTGCATTGGACAAGAGGCGATTCTTTAGGCTAGTGAGACAATTTTTTTAGGACGAGCCTTATTTGTTCAAATATTGCTCGGATCAAGTTGTACGGCAATGTGTGTCGGATGAGGAATTTGAAATTGCAATGAAATTTTGTCGTTCTCATGCATGTGGGGCCCATTTCTCGTTGAAGAAAACCGTGGCCAAAATTTTGCAAAGTGGACTCTATTGGCCGACTATGTTTAAAGATGTGCATTTTTTTTGTGTGGCGTGTGATAGATATCAAAGGCTAGGGAGCCTTACTAGGAAACACATGATGCCCCTTAACCCTATCCTTGTTTTGGAGGTTTTTGATTGTTAGGGCATAGACTTCATGGGTCTGTTTCCTTGTTCTTTTAGGTATCTTTACATCTTAGTGGCCATTGATTATGTTTCCAAATGGGTAGAGGCAATACCGGCACGAACCAATGACCACCAAGTTGTGGTCAAATTTTTCAAAGAATATATTTTTTTCCGGTTCGGTTTGCCTCGGGCCATCATAAGTGATGGTGGCTCCCATTTCTATAATAAGCCATTAGGGATACTCATGAGAAAGTATGGCATTATTCACAAGGTTGGTTTGCCATACCATCCCCAAACACAAGGTCAAGTCGAATTAGCTAACCGTGAAATCAAGACAATCTTGGAAAAGACGGTTAATCCATCTCGAAAGGATTGGTCTTTGCGCTTAATTGATGCATTGTGGGCCTATCGAACGGCTCACAAAACCATTCTAGGTGCCTCCCCGTACCGTCTTGTATATGGAAAAGCATGTCACCTCCCGGTTGAGGTCCAACATAAGGCATATTGGGCTATTCGACAATATAATGAGGGGTTGGGTGAAACCGGCAACCACTGGAAGCTACAATTGAATGAGCTAGATGAAATTCGAAATGATGTGTATGAAAATGCAAAAATTTCAAAGGCTAAAATGAAAGTCCGTCGTGACCAACACGTTCATCGCAAATCTTTTCACATTGGTTAAAAAGTTCTCCTTTACAATTCCCGGTTGCATCTCTTTCCGGGAAAGTTGAGGAGTAAATGGTCCGGCCCCTACCAAATTAGGGAAATCTTTCCCTATAATGCTATTGAGGTGTAAAATCTGAAGAATGGCACACCCTTTAAGGTCAATGGGCAACGGTTAAAGCCCTATTTCGAGCCTTTTCGAGGCGAGGAAAATTGTGTGGATCTCATTAATCCACCCATCTTGACTTGATGATTGTCCCTTTATGAGCTCCCACCCGCCTGTGGTTAATGTCCCGATCTCTTTCGTGTTGTTGTTGCTTTGAGGATGATGCAACCTCTTAAGTGGGGGGTGGGGTGAGCTTGTTTCGAGCTCAATTTTTATGTAAATTTGTATATTTTTTATTTGTTTTCTTTTATTCATTTGCAGTTTTTGATGTTTAAGTTAGTTTTTGTATAGTGTTTTGAGTTTTTTGGGTTTTCTTGTGTATACTCGAATTTTTGGAAATTTACCGTTCGGACGGTGCGTTCGAATGTATACTTTTACCGTTCGGACGATGAATTTGAACAGCCCGTTGTGCAATCATTTCCCGTTCGGACGGTGTTTAGACTCGCGTCGATCGTACCGTTCGAATGGACTTTTGACCGTTCGAATGCCATTTTGATGACGCTTATTACCCGTTCGGACGGTGCGTCCGGACGCACTCCGAACGCGTGTCGACCGTATGGTCACCCCTATAAATAGGGAGCGTCTGTATTGAGTCTGAACTCAATACAGACGCTATACGGGGAGTTTTTGAGTATTTTGAAAGCTTTTGGACGGTAGCGGAGCCCTGCCAGAGCCCAAGCACACACCCTTGACTCCTCTATCCTTGTTTTCACGCTTCCCTAGGTATTCCTGTGCCCTTTCTTTGTTTACTTTATTTTATACCTAGGGTTTATTTCTTAGGGTGTTTAGATATGGTAGGCAGAGGGGCCCCATGTGCCCTTCCGGCTGGCCCAGCCCCAGCCTATGACGCCACTTGTTTTGTGTTGGAGGATGCTTTCGAGGCATTCTCTCAGACTTGGATTAAGAGGGGTGTTGTACTTGAGCGCCAGATGGACCTAGATTAGTTTAAGGACCCTGGGTTTTTGTGGGCGCAGATCTTTGAGGGCCGGGGTTGGGTCCCTCTCACTACCTTTACGGGGGAGGCCATATTTACCTTGCTCGCCGAGTTTATGGCGAACGTGTCTACCTATTGTATTACTCTAGGACACGAGCAGATTATGTCCTGGGTTAGGGGGTATGACATTGGGATCACCCCCGGCACTTTTGTGGAGATATATAGACTGCCAAGGGTGGCAGACCCTCAGTATAGTTTCCCATCTAGGGGAGCTCCAGATGACTTCAGGGTCATTGTTGATGAGGTCTATTTCCCGGGCACTGATTGGGGGATTCGTCAGCAATTGCCGGTTAGCTCTTTACTCCCGATCTATGCTCCCTTGTACATATTTTGTTGTCAGCCCGTTTACCCCATTGTTAGACATTCTGGGGTTAAGAGGGATATGGCAAGTCTTTTGTGGGCCATTGTGAAGGGTAGGACCATAAATCTCCCATTATTTTAGTTTAGGGCCCTAGCGGAGGAGTGCTTGCACCCGCATGCTCAGGGATCCATCCTCTTCGTGATTCTTTTGACACGGGTGATCGAGACTACATTCGGGGTCCCTGCTGTTGGATTGCCTTGTCTCCCGTAGTCGAGGGAGGCCATTGGTAGATCCACCATCCGGCGGGGATTGAGATCTCGCAGACTGCAGTAGCAGTAGGAGCAGTTCCAGCCACAGCCACAGGCATAGCCACAATAGCAGCAGCAGCCAGGCCTTGCTGAGTGATGTGGATCGCATGGCCGAAGATTACTTGGAGACTCGGGGCCATCGTTATGCCCGCGCCGGTGGTCGGTAAACTTTAATTGGGCATAACTTTTGACTCGTAACTCCGTTTTCCTATTATAATATGTTTTTGAAAAGCATGCGGCGAGCCGGAAAAACAAAATCATAAAATGATTTTTTGGCCTTGGAAAATGCAAAAAAAAAAGCCTCTAAGTGTGTTTTTTAGCCCGTTTTGTGTTTTGGGCTTTTGTCGGTTTTTTTTTATTTAACCCGGTTTGTCCCGGGCCCTAGGGTTTTGTACCGCTATTTAAACTCTTGTTTAAAGATTTTTAGCAGCTTTTGGAGATTAATAAAATTTTGTGCGTGAATTGCACTTTTCCAATCATTCGGTATTCTTACGAATCAACGAACGCTCGATGCCTTTGAACCTGAGATTCGTGGTGATTCTACAGGTTGAAAGAAGAACATTATTCCAGCATTTATGGTGAATCAACAGATTAGAGTTGGGTTTCTTGCTCTTTAAAGTTCCCCTGCATCACTAAGCTGGACCTTGCTGACCCGAACCAGTATGACCCAGATATTCATCAGCATCAGCATTAGTAGTAGCACTTTCAGCCACTGCCGATGCCCAATCCGGCATTGCAAATGTTTGAGCAGATGCGGTAGACCTTAGATATGTTAGTTGCGAGATCAACACAACAGTCTGCCGACATTGCTAGGCTGGAGGCTGTCTACGCAGCTCATTTTGCTACACTTGAGGGCCTGATTCGAGCCCAGTCCGAGCAGATTACTGCACTTCAGGGTCAGACTCAAGGGTAGACCAAGATCATAGGGGAGTTATTCGTTGAGGTCTGAGCCGTTAGGTCAGTTGTTGCACCGCCTCCAGATGATGATGGAGATGATTGATTAGAGTCTAGGATTGTGTTGCCTTTTGTACACACATAGCATATCATTGCATCATGTTTTGTATATTGTTTTGACATAGTGTATATTGTTTTGATATAGTGGATCATATTTTGAGCTTTCTTCGTTGTACATCATTTATCTTTGTATAACCTTTCTATCTAGCTCGTATTTTTGGAGTGTTTAGCTACAGGTGTGCTCAGATTTTGGTTTATGTTACTCGCCTGTACCATTTTGATGAGGATTTTGGTATTGTATGGTAGCGGTATCGGTCTGCATTTCTCTCACGCATCTAATTACATCTCTTATTATGTTTGCTTTGCTAGCTTTTGCGATAGATGTGTTGGCTCCTCATTTTTGATGCACTATAACACTGTTTTTGACATTAAGACCCAACTTAGATTGAGATGGACTCGTTGTCTTACTTTTAACTCCATGGAAAGTGCTTGATTCATGCATTGGTAGAAAGTTATACACTTTTCACATGAGTTATGTTTTGCAACATATTTTTGTTACTCTACTTTGCATTTTCGTCCATAGTTAGTGGAGATTATCACCTTGTAAGCTTTAGAGCGTTTACCGTCTTTTCGAGAGTCTACATTTACTCAAGGATTGATTTCTAATGAATAACTTCCTTATGCTTGCATTTGGTTCATAAGATGAGTTCTGATCTTGACATTGACACTTTTACTCTATGGAATATTATAATTTGGCATCTTTATATAATTCTAAGCCCATATCCTTCTTGATAGCCATTATCCTTTTTATTTCACCATATATTCCATCTATCATTTCATTTATCACCAACTTCTTCCTCAAAAGATATCATTGAAATTTTTTGTACCTCATAACCCTATTCTATAATATGTTGGGGAAATAAAGATGTATAAGAAAAAAAAAATCCAAATAGAAACAGAGAAGAAGAAGAAGAGTAAGAGAAAAAAAAAAAAAAGTGGGTATATGATATAAAAAAAAAGAAAGAAAAAGTTATGAGAATCATGCAAAGTGGCAATGAAGTTAAAGAGAAGAAGTTGTAAAAATTGAAAATGTTTATTGTTCGAATCTTTGGGTACGTCACAAGGGAGGAGTTGGGCATGATATCTTTTCATCATCTCATTGACACATGATGTGTTTTGTATTTACCTTTCATCATTCCTACTTTACCTCTTCGCCTTCCAAATCATTTAATCGATCCAAAGATGCTTCATTATAATTTTCATTAGAGTAAAAGTTTTATCTTGTCAATTCTTTGAATCATTACGCATCTATGAACATTCTTTCATGAAGTTATGCCAAAGGTGATACACATTCATGTTGTCCGGTTCTGTGTTTTGGATATGTTCACTTGTTTTGCCTTGTACATTACTCCATTGTTGAACATATCATTGTGTGAATCATGTGGGTCTTTCATTTTCAGTGTATGCCCGGTGAGGATTGAATCAAAACTTTAACGGTTCGGAAGTGCATAATTGAGTTCCTTATATGTTGCTTAGCATTGGCTTGTCAAGCACACGCGCACAAACTTCTTTAGTGTGTGAATTTTTGCATAAACTCCTACATGTGTTTGAGGTTTGAGATGCGTCCATTGATATCTTGAGTGGGTTGTGCATATTTTGTTTCTTTTATCGTCTTTATTTATCTCCTTTTTATAATACATTTTTGCTAGGGAGTAGCAAAAGTTAAGTTAGGGGGTGTTGATTCCACTCTAAAAGTGTAATCTTTGTCCCCTAATTAAGTATTTGTTAGCCCCTATATGGGTATTAGAATAGGTTTTTAGTAATAAATTGATTTAAAGTGGTTTTCTATGTGTATTGTAGGTTTTTGGTGACAAAATGGTGAAAAATGGCCTAAAGAGAAGAAGTCCGTCTGGACGGACTGTTCGGACTGACCGTTCGGACGGCTTCCACCGTTCGGACGGATAAATGACCGTTCGGACGCCTTAACCGTTCGGACGGTTTGTTCGGACGGACAAATTACCGTTCGGACGCTACGACGGAGATCGGAGTTCCAAAGTCAATTTTTCCCATTCAAATACATTCCAGAGTCGATTTTTCCCGTTCTAAGCTATCACGAAGTCGCTTTTTCCCATTCGAAGAAATACAGAGCCGTAATTCTACATCTGAATACCGTCTGAACGGTTATGCCATCGTTCGGACGGTGCGTCCGGACACCATTCAGACGGTATTAAGACGCACTTCGGACGGTGAGCGCAGATCTGCCCTACAACCCAACAGTCAAAGAAAGAGTTAGGTTATGTTTTGTTTTGGGGTTTCTGCTGCGGGTATAGAGGGAAAATAGGGAAAAAACTTGTATTTTGCTTAGATTTACTTTACATTGTTGTATTTAGGGCTTTGGGAAGTGTTTAGTTAGATTTCTAGTGTTGTTTATGTGTAATCCTTCACATTTTCTATAGTTCAATATATATACACTTTTGTTTTCAAGTCAAGAATGTTGTCTCTATATCTTGGGAAGCTTTCAACCATGGAATCTTCAAGCTAACCTCATTGTTTGGAGACAAATGTGAAGATCCACCAAGGAAGGCATAGGAAATGAAAGGGGAGTCCTCAATCTTGTTGAATATCTATTTTGCATCTTTATCTCTAATTATATTGGAATTAATTGTTGTAGAAATCTTAGATCTATAATCATAGTTAGTAACATGTGATTTATTTCTAAAGAACCCATGAATGGTGATAAAACTTAATTCCAAAATAATTAGAGATCCCTAAATTTTCAAAGCTAAACTTTCCGAATCAAGGGCCTTTGGATGGTTCTTGATTTGAGTTAACCCAAACTCTCCATTTCAAATTCCGTGCTAGAATTGATAGATTGGAACATTTGAATCCAAACCCCCTTTTTAATCAAGTTAAATCCTTACTTGTTTTCATTTGGAATTTTGGTTAAATCAAAAGTTAATTTAGCTATAATTGTGGTTGTTATAGTAGAATTTTCATAATTGTCAAATTTCTTTAGCTAGAATCAAGTCGTTGGGTTTAATTTCAATTCAATTGTTTGCCTAGTTATTAGCAAAACAACTCTTCAAAAATTAAAAGATTTTCGGTCAAATTTTAGTTACCATAGGTATCGATTCCACTATTGGTTTGCGATTTCAATTTGCATAGGTTTCTAAACCTTACTCGTTTCTATTGCTAAATTGGCACAAGTCTCATGGAAGAACACGATAGTGGGAGTACCCACACTTAAACAACAAGCACCTCCATCGCGGTGAGCATGGCGAGAGCAAGTCAGTGGGAAAGTGAACTACAAAGTATAATGTGATTACATTTGCATGAATTATTATACTATGTCCTCTACTGCATCCTCTAGAGTGTACTCTAGTGTGCTATTATGAGAAGGTTAATATGCATTATCTACTTGCATTGGATAAGGTTGTGACGGGGTTTGTGTTTGATAGAATGAAGGTTGGGTTTGGTATTGTTGAGGGAAGGATCCTTTATTACTCCAATTATAATTAAAGGGAGCACACCGCTCTAGATTATAAATTGGTATAAAAGGATACTATTGACCATTACCTTGAATACACTCTCAAAAAGACCAGGAAGATGGTGATTGCATGCCACTCTTATTAGCTTGAATATATTCTCTAAGAGACCGACGATGTCGTGCTTCCGCACCACCATAATTATGGAGGCTCCTATTACCATCATTCTCAACTCGTTGAGAAGGGTGTTTCATTGTGCCTATGTCAATGTGTAGCGATGATGTGTGAGAAAATGAGCTACCAAGTATAGTGGAATGGCTATTGAGATTCACACTTGAATGCCTATGGGCTGAGTCAAGAATACAAAATATTATGCAATGCATAAACAAATTGGCAATCCATGCCTCAACAAGTCAATTCACAATCCACAACCACCAATTTCCTCCCAAACCCTCTAATGTCCACATACAAATTTTCATCAATTCAAGCAATTTCAATCCCAACCGAAACCTCCAATCTCCTTAGGTAATAACAATACTACCAATAAGCATATAACACACCAGCTTGTCGACCAATTACTATCCACCGATTAAGCTCTCAATGCAATTCCACAAAAATTAGAAACTAATCAAATCAAACAATCCTAAAATAAAAGAGAAAATCAAAAATCAAAATCTATCATGTTATCACACAAAAGGGTAGAACGAAGTTACTCATGGCCTTAGCCAAAGATCACTCTGTTGTAGTGGATGTGATGGAGATCCAATCCATCAATCGCTCTTTAACCCAAAGTTCGTTAATGCTCACCTTGTGTCTTTGGTCTTCGGTAATAGCACCAAAACTTGAATCGCTCCAAAGATGGTTGTATTTTAAGCTCCTGCAAGAGAACAGGTGTTGTAATTGAAGTATAAACTAGGTGAATACTGGAGTCAATTTTCTCAAAAACTGAGCCCAATATAGGCTATCAACCCTAAGAGAACACTAAGCTAACTTGAATTGAATTGCAACTAAATAAATTGAATCTAATTAAAAGAGACCAAAAATGTGTTTAATGAAGAAGTTTATGGTATTAATATACTATTGAAAGTAATTAAAACTAGTTTGAAAGCAATTATGAAAGGTCTTGAATTCAATTGATCTAATCACCTAATTTCTACAAGTAATCAATGAGATTTTATAACTCAAATCAAAGATCTCTCCATGAATCTTTGATTTGGAAGGTTTTGACTATAGAACCTAGGAATTCATTATCAATTGGCCTTAGAATTGGCGAAGATCCATAGGTTCATACCATTGATTTGTGCAAACCCGAAATCAATTCAAGAAGTGTGCATTAAGGTTACCAAACTTAGTCAAGAACCTAGGTTTTCTTAAGGATCAAAGACTCAATTGATAAGAATTAGAGAAATTAGAGATAAAACTTTGAAGATCTACTTACTTCTATTGAAGACTTAAAGATCTTGAGTGATATTCTCAATTGAACCCACGAAATATCTTAGTTACTTATCACTAATGCAAAATACTGGAGAAATTGAAAAAAAAATTGAAGAATTCAAAGCAATTTGTATTGAAATCTAGCTATTACAAAGCATAAACTAAGTGTTTGTCTTTCTAAAACTACTCCTGCAATAATGAAAATGAAGAATTACAATGATATCTAGAGTTTCTCTCTATAAAACTATTACTATAAACTCTAAAACATAAGATGAAATCCTCAAATTTGAGCAAAAGCAATCTTAAATAGGCTGAAAAATAACAGAGCTGCACGAACCGTTAGCTAGGCGTTTGAACGCCTAGCTAATGCCTTGCGAACCTGAGTCAAACGCTAATAACCAGCCTCAGAAGTTTCCTCATTGTTTGAACAGTTCAAACGAGTGTGCAAACGGCCATTCGAATGGTTATTATTAACTGCTAATGGTCACTATTTACCCATTAAAATGTTACTATTCACTATTAAAGATCACTATTCACCGATTCGAATGACACTATTCACTACTAACGGTAACTATTCACCTGTTCGAACAACACTATTCACTATATTCTCCACTTTTGTTCGAATTGTGCTTGAATTTCTCCAAATTAAGCTCAAAACCTGTACAAAGCAACATAAAGTAAGTTAATACTAAAATATAACTAAAAGAGGTATATAAACTCTTATAATAAGGCTAACAAAATACAAATTAAGGTGTTGTAATTGTTGACTCAAGGTTGATTCCCATGTTGATTTTGATGATAACTAAACCTTATGTTATTTTACTAATACATTTACTTAGTGTGCAGATTAATAAAATTTATAATTTAGACTTTAAGTTCAATCTTATGTCTAATACTTGTCAAAGTAAATGTATAACAAATTCAAGATCAAGCAATGAATTCCAAGAGCTATGCAATGAACCAAACAGAGGATTGATGCCTATTTCTACTTCAAACAAATATTTTACATTCGAAAAGATTGAAGGTGTTCAAATAAAGCTTTCATCAAGTATGCATAAGACTCATTGAAGATTGATTTGCACTAAAAAAAGATTGAAGACTTCATCAGAATGTGCAATAATTAGTTGGAGATGAATTGATTGTTGAAGAAATTGAAAATGCTCAATGTAAGCACCCCATTTTTGACTGCTCGGCAGTCTACACTCTGTCCAGATTTGTACTCAAGTCAATATGGACGTATTCCAATGGAAACCAACTTTCTAAGTCCAAATCCCGTCTGTCCATTGCTTTGCGGGCCCACCAGGCCCAAATAGAGGCAAAATGACCAAAATGCCCTTAGGGGCATTGTTCTTTCCAATTCCAACTCCAACCCCTCTCTGGAGACAGTTTATTCCTCGAGACCGTAAATCTACTCCAATCAGGCACGTCTTTCCGAAGACGGTAAGTCCTCTTTCCAATTCCAAATCAGGCATGTCTTTCCGAAGACGATAAGGCCCATTTCCAATTCCAATCCCTCTCTCGAGATAGTTAATTCATCAAGACGGTAAATCTATTCCAAATCAGGCGTGTCTTTCCGAAGATGATAAGACCCCTTTCCAATTCCAATCCCTCTCTCGAGATAGTTGATTCCTCGAAACGGTAAATCTACTCCAATCAGGCGCGTCTTTCTAAAGACGATAAGACCCCTTTCTGATTCCAATCCCTCTCTCAAGACAGTTTATTCCTTGAGACGGTCCGGCACGTTTTTTGAAGAAATGTCTTCGAAACGGTAAGTCCCTTTAAACCTGTTGACTGGGACCAGACCCCAAGTCCCTTAGATGGTAGAACGGTCCACCTTTAGCGCTTGCTAGCCCACCAATGCAGAAATGTCTGTTTAGGCATGCCTTTTCGAGTTGATCCTCAGGCGCTAAGTCCTTTTAGCAGCTTCCCATGATCAGGCAGTCTCGGGAATGATTGCGAACCGTCTGAGTAGCGGAAATACTCGCAAGCAGGTCGATATAGGGAATTGCCAACAAACCCCCATATCACGTGACCACCCTCAGAGTGGCAGAAACACTTAAAACCCAGGTCAACACCAGTGCCTGCCAGCCCACATCGGTGAAAAATGACCAAATTGCCCCTTGGGCCTTTTCTAACACATTTCTCGATAACACACCTGAGTCTTCAGAACGGTGAGTCCAACCTTCTAAGATTGTCTTAAAGGCAATCTGGCATGATTAGGTGCCTTCTAGTCAATTTTGGGCCAATTCCGAGACTTTTTGGTCAAGATGACCATTTTGCCCCTAAGCATTCCAATGCCCCGAGAACCACGCCGGCTCTGGGTATCAAACCGGTAACCTCCTTAGATTTCTTCTTATATTATTCTCAACCTTCCTCTATCTTTCCGGATCATTCTGAGTCAAGTCCGGCAAACCCAGTGTAAAATGACTGTTTTGCCCCTGGTGGGCCGGTCGCATTTTTCTAGCCACGCCGGCTCTGGGTATCAAACCGGTAACCTCCTAAGATTGCTTCTTATAGTATTCTCAACCTTCATTTACCTTTCCGGATCATTTCGAGTCAGTTCCGATAAACCCGGTACAAAATGACTGTTTTGCGCCTAGTGGGCCGGTTACCTTTTTTCGACCACACCGGCTCTGGGTATCAAACTGGAAACCTTGGGAACATTCTGAATAATGTTTCCAAATCTCAAGTTTTCTTCTGGGGCAGTTCGAGTCCGTCTCGGTAGCTTCCCGATCTAATTGACCCTTTTGCCTCTAAAGGCCCGATCAACCCTTCCGACACATCCTATTCTCATTTTTCAAGTTAAATACCTCCGGGACACTATTCTAAGTGTTCCTGCTCTTTTCCGACCATCCAGGTCATTCCCGGCCTCTTCAAATCATTCTCGGACTTTCTGGAGTCACTCCTAATGAAATCAGGCTGAAAATTGCATGGTAGTCACTAGTACAGGCATCCAAATCTAGTCAAAGATACATTTCTTGCCAACCTTAAAACTTTCCTAACTGGCTGGCACCACTAGCAGTGGTGCCAAGCCAAGAATTGGCCTGGCGCCACTGCAATAGACGCTAGGTCTATCCCACTTCTATAAATATAGAGTCTCCTCCAGCATGAAAGAGGTCCGCAAACTCAGTCTAAAAATCCTAATTTTCGATACACAGAGTTCGTACACTCCCACAACCCTAGCCTCCCTAGGTTTTCCAAACCCTAGCCACCATACACAAACCCTAAGCCTTATATACACTCATACACGCCTCTATACACTTATACACTAGCATCCAACCCTCCATTGAAGACTTGAATTGGTGCAACTACGAAGATTTGAAGATCGAAGACGAGCCCTCGAAGATCAAGACTGAAATGAAGTGAAGACCGAAGAAAAGCAAGGCGCGCAAAATAAACAAGACACAAGGTAGGCTTTTGTTTTACGTTTCTGCACTTCCCCCTCTCTCTTCTTTCTCCTAACCCACTTGGGTTTTCTCTATTTTAATCCCCTATCTCCCCCCCCCCCCCCCCCCCCCCCCCCCCCCCCCCCCCCCCCCCCCCCCCCCCCCCCCCCCCCCCCCCCCCCCCCCCCCCCCCCCCCCCCCCCCCCCCCCCCCCCCCCCCCCCCCCCCCCCCCCCCCCCCCCCCCCCCCCCCCCCCCCCCCCCCCTCTTTTCTTTACATATTTGAAATAAGGGGATTCCCGGTCCATGTGTAGGACTGGACTATTGGAGAGTCACCGTGTCAGGGGCTTTCTTTTAGTCTAACTAGAGACCACGTGGGTTTGGCCCCTTTGATTATGTGGTGAAGCCTTAACCTTGTATGTTCATGACCCCAAATTTGCATTGTGCATATCATGATCTTGCATCTTCCAAAAATTATTTTCAAACTCGTTTTCAAAATTTTATCAGAATCTCCTTTTCAAAAACTTGTTTTCAAAATCACAATCCTAGGGTGATTCTAGCCTTTCCATGGCTAGGGTTGCTTTAGAAAAGTGTTACATTTAAAGTGACTTTTATGGTCCATATTTTCAAATCTTGTTATTTTCAAAACCACTTTCCTAAAGCTCTCTAAAAACTCTATTTTCAAAAATCTCTTTTTAAAAATCTCTTTTTCAACATACTTTCCTAAAACTCTCCTTTCCAAAGTTGTTTTCAAAAACTCCATTCAAAAATCTATTTTTCAAAACTCCTTTTTTCAACTCCTTTCCAAAATACTCTCCTCAAAATTCACTTTCTAAAAACGCTCCTTAAAAATCTTTTCAAAAACTTTCTCCAACAATCTTCTACTAAAAATCTTTCTAAAAACTCTCTTCCCAAAACCTTCTAGAAATTCCCTCCTAGAATTTTCCTTCTAAAAACTCGTTTTCAAAAATCCACTTTCCAAAAACTCTTTCTCTTTTTAAAATCTCTTTCCAAAAAATCTATCTTCAAATCTATTTTCCAAAAACTCTTCTCTAGGATTCCCTTCTAAAAATCTTCGTTTCCAAAAACGCACTTTTCAAAAATCTCTTTCCTTAGAGCCCAAGTCAAGCCCTAGAGCTAACAATTAGGAAACCCTAATTTTCTTTCTAAAAATATAGTTTTCAAACTTGCCTCAAAACCTAGGTTTCCAAAACCTCTTGTTTTCTACATCAAAACTATACATATTTTCAAAACCTATTTTCTACGTCAAAACTATAGTCTTTCCAAATCTAGGATTTCTAAAACTTTCTTTTCCAAATTCTTGTCAAATCAAATCTTACCGTTTAGGAAACTAGATCCTATTCTCCGTTTTTGGAAACAAAATCAAACCTTCCCTTTTAGACTCAAAATCTAAATCTTTCCTAATTCAAATCTCTCATAATTTCCTACCTTCCTAAACCATAAGTTTGCTAAAACTTTCAAATATTTCCTTAAATATTAAACTTTCAAATCTTTCTTAATTCAACCATTTCCTAATTCTACCCCTTTTCAAATCTTAACTTTTCAAATCTAGGTTTTCAAACTTTTCTTAAACTCAAACTTTTCCTAATCTCAAGATTTTCTAAAAACTAAAATTCTAAAACTTTTTAAATCTTAAACTTTCTAAATTTCAAATCTTTCCAAATTCAAATCTTTCTTCAGTTAAATCTTTCTAAACTTCCAAACTTTCTAGATTCTAAATTTTCCTAAATTTCAAATCTTTCCAAATCTAAAGCTTTCTAAACTCAAGACTTTCTTATTTTCAAAACTTCCTTATTTCAAAACTTTCCTAATTCCAAAATTTTCCTAAACCAAAACTTTCCTAAAACGAAATTTTCCTAAAATGACACTTTCCTATTTTGAAACTTTTCTAATCTGAATCTTTCTTAAATTCCAAGTTTCCTAATCTTCCAAGTTCAACATTCGAGTCAAATCTTTCTAAATCTCAAGTCTTTCCTAAGTCTCATATTTCTTAAGTCTAGATTTCCTAAACCTTCATCTTCCCAAAACAAGTCTAAATCTTTCTTCCAAGTTCTATCTTTTCAATTCCAAAATTCTAAATTCTAATTTTCAATATTTTATTCTAAGTTCAAATCAAATCCTCTTTCCAATCAAAATCTCTTTCTTCCAATCCAACATGCTATTTTCTATCGGACTCTTGTCCAAACTACGACTGACCTAATTCCTCCAAAGGGATACGTAGGCAACCTCCATGGGTGCGGTCACAACATTTTTCAAATTTCTATCTCTACATTTTTCAAATCTCAAATTTCACAATCTTTTCAATCTATTTTCAAACTTCCAATTTCAAATTTCTATTTCCAAATCTCTATTTCTAATTTCTTAAACTTTCCAATTTCAATTCTATCTTTTCAAATTTATTCTAAAATCAAATCAAATTCTTCTTTTTAAATTTCTTTCCAAATCTATTTTCCAACTTCTCTTATCTTGTACTTGCATATCATGCATCATATCTTTTAAAACATCTTTTTCAAAGTGGATAAGGTTGAACATATGTTAGTTGAAGACTCTTATAGGTGAATCTAGGGTAGATTGACATGTAAGTACCCAAAGGGCGGGATAGGGTGATGGCTTAGTGCGTCTTCCCTACATGTAACTAACCTCCGAACCTAGGATCACTGTTTTCAAAGACCAAAAGGAGTTATTTTTCAAAAAGGGCTAAATGTTTTCTAAAGCTTGCCAAACAACCTGTTTTCTTAAAAACGCTCTCTTAGGGTGGTATTTTCAAAAATCTTTTTCCAAAAACCCTAAGTGTAGTTTTCAGATTATGCTTAGTTTTTAGCTGACCTAACTCACCTTAATCAAGTTAGGTGGCGACTCCAAATCTTTTCTAATAGTCATTTATTCAAATCTATTTTCAATTCAAACTTAGTTGCACTCATTCTTCTAGGAGGGTGAGTTCTAACGAGAGAGTATAGTGGTTTTCCCGCTTGTGTGTGTATTCCTCGAGTGCGAAAAATCTGGGCGCAACACTCAAGAGAAGCCTTTATCAAGCTTGCAAAGATCAAATTCAGATTATGTGATTGAAGTTGCTTGAGAAGAAGACTCACAATGATTGTCTGATCTTTACATGGAATCCAAGTGAATAATTCTTCTACAATATAAAACATCAATGAAGATTAGATGTATGAACAGATTTTATCATGTTTGCAAAAGTCTCTTTGAAGTGATTTTAAAAAAGAAAGAAGAATTTCTAGCTGAGAGAAGAAATCGGCAATGAAGTATTGTGAAGCTCTACTTAATTGAGGAAATTTGGCATTGAAAGAGATTGTTCTACAATGAAAGAGGAAGCTTTGCAAATGAAGAAGAAAAGATCAACATTGATCTAATGAAGCTCTGATTGTTTGAGAGTCAAAAGAAGATGGATGTCAAATGATTGATTCAATTCAAATTGAATAGAAGTTAACTCTGATGAGTTAAAGAGATTTGATTGATCATTATACCCCAAAGAGATACTCCTTGAAGATCTTATACCAGTGCTGAGATGAGCTGGATCATTACAAGTCAGAAAGCAGATTTCTGGGCAATGAGTGGACTCATGGAAATGAAGAGTCACCTCGTGGAGACAGACGTAAAAGGCTTAAATACTAAATAATTAATGAACGGACTCATGGAAATGAAGAGTCGCCTCATGAACACAGAAGCAAAAGCTTGAAGACAAAGTAGGCAATGAGTGGACTTACAGAAATAAAGAGTTGCTTCACGGAGACAGATGCAAAGACTTGAAGATAAAATGATCAATGAGCGGACTCATGAAAATGAGAAGTTGCCTCATGGATACAGAAGCAGAAAACTTAAAGCCCAAATGAGCAAAGAGTCGACCCTTTGATTTAAAGAATCGACTCATGAAATTTGAAGTAAGTTTTCTGTACAAAGAGCGAACTCATGAATTTGCAGAGTCGCCTCGTGACTACAGAAGCAAAATGACGTGAAGACAGAATGAACAAGGAGTCGACTTATTATTATGAAGAGCGGACTCATGAAGACAGTGAACTACATCTGGTAAATGCACACTACTGTAAAAAAGGGCTAAGACGACACTTTATTCCCGGTGTTTTTTAGAAACACCTCTATACGTCAATTTACATCGGCGTTTTCATAAAAACCGCCACTTCAAATGCAAACACACATCTTCGGTTATATCTAGCATGAAAAATCCCAGCGCTTTAAAAAAAAGCGCTGACAAAAGGTTCAAATTTTTGTTTCATGGTCTGTAATACGCAGATAACTCATTTAAACCAGGAAAAATGAAACGATATTGTTTCTCTTGTGGGGAAAATTTTTCCCTTTAAAACCCTAGATCCATCTCTCTTTCAAGTCATTGTAGAAGTATTCCAATCGAAATTGATTTTCTAAGTTCCAAATCCCGTCTGTCCATCGCGTCGCGGGCCCACCAGGCCCAAATAGAGGCAAAATAACCAAAATGCCCTTAAGGGCATTGTCCTTTCCTTTCCAATTCCAATCCCACTCTCGAGACAGTTTAATCCTTGAGACGGTTCTAATCTAGGCACGTCTCTTCGGAGACGATAAGTCCCCTTTCCAACCCCACTCTCTAGACAGTTTATTCCTCGAGACGGTTCCAATCCAGGCACGTCTCTTCAGAGACGGTAAGACCCCTTTCCAATCCTTCTCTCGAGACAGTTTATTCCTCGAGACGGTTCCAATCCAGGCGCGTCTCTTCAGAGACGGTAAGACCCCTTTCTAATCTCTCTCTCTCGACAGTTTATTCCTCGAGACGGTTCCAATCCAGGCACGTCTCCTCGGAGACGGTAAGACCCCTTTCTAATCGCTCTCTCGAGACAGTTCATTCCTCGAGACGGTCCGAGTAGCGAAATTATTCACAAAACCGTTAGAGTAGCGGAAATACTCACAAGTAGGTCGATATAGGGAATTGCCAACAAACCCCTGTGTCACGACGACCGTCATTAGAGTGGCGGAAACACTCAAAACCCAGGTCAACACCAGTGTCTGTTAGCCCACTTCGGTGAAAAATGACCAAACTGTCCTTTGGACCTTTTCCGAGACTTTTCGGTCAATATGACTATTTTGCCCTTAGGCATCCGAACGCCCCGGGAACCACACCGGCTCTGGGTATCAAACCGGTAATTTTCCAAGACTACTTTTTATAGTATTCTCAACATTCCTTTACGTTTTTGGATCATTCCGAGTCAGTTCCGGCCAACCCGGTACAAAATGACCATTTTGCCCCTAGTAGGCCGGTCTCCTTTTCCGACCACACCGGCTCTGGGTATCAAACTAGTAACCTCCTGAGTCTACTTTTTATAGTATTCTCAACCTTCCTTTACCTTTCCGGATCATTCCGAGTTAGTTCCGGCCAACCCGGTACAAAATGACCGTTTTGCCCCTAGTGGGCCGATCTCCTTTTTCGACCACACCGGCTTTGGGTATTAAACCGGTAACCTCCTGAGACTACTTTTTATGGTGTTCTCAACCTCCTTTTACTTTTCCAGATCTTTCTGAGTCAATTCCGGCCAACCCGGTGCGAAATGACCGTTTTGCCCTTGGTGGGCCGATCTCCTTTTCCGACCACGCTGGCTCTGGAAATCAAACCGGCAACCTCTGGGAACATTCTAAATAATGTTTCCAGATCCCAAGTCCTCTTCTGGGACAATCCGAGTTCGTCCCGGCAGTTTCCCGGTCCGATTAACCGTTTTGCCCTTAAAGGCCCGGTCAACCCTTCCGACACATCTTATCCTTATTTATCAGGTCAAATACCTCCAGGACACTATTTTAAGTGTTCCTACTCCTTTCAGGCCTTCCGAGTCATTCCCAGCTCCTTCAAATCATTCCCGGACTTTCCGAAGCCACTCCTAGTGAAGCTAGGCTAAAAATTGCATGGTAGTCACTAGTACAGACGCCCAAATCTAGTCAAAGATACGTTGCTTGCTGACTTATAAAGTTTCCTAACTGGCTAGTGCCACTAGTAGTAGCGCCAAGCCAAGAATTGGCCTGGCGCCACTCCTAGTGGCGCCAAGAGCAATTTTGCCCTAGCGCCACTGCAACAGGCGCCAGGTTTGTCCAACCTCTATAAATACAGAGCCTTATTCAACGTGAGGAGGGTTTACAAACTTAACCTAGAAATTACATATTTCGATATACAGAGCTCGAGCACTTCCTAAACCCTAGCCTCCTTAGGTTCTTCCAAACCCTAGCCACCATACACTAAACCCTAGCCTTATATGCACTCCTATACATCCCCATACACTCATACACTAGCCTTCAACCATCTTTTGAAGACTTGAAGAGCTGCCATCTAAAGCTTGAAGACAACCCTTGAAGGTTGAAGAAGAAGATCAAGACGAAGACCGAAGATTGAAGACAAGCAAGGCGCGCAAAATAAAGAAACCATACGGTAGTCTTTCTATTTAAATTTTTGCACTTCCCCCCTCTCTCTTCTCTCTCCTAACCCACTTGGGTTTTCTCTATTTTAATCCCCCATCTCTTTCCCCCCCCCCCCCTTCTTTGCATGCTTGAAACAAGGGGATTCCCGGTCCATATGTAGGGTTGGGCTAGTGGAGTCATCGTGTCGGGGGCTTTCTTCTAGTCTAACCAGAGACCACGTGGGTCCAGCCCCCTTGATTATGTGGTGAAGCCTTAGCCTTGTATGTTCACGACCCCAAATTGCATTGTGCATACCATAGTCTGGCATCTTCTAAAACTCGTTTTCAAATTCGTTTTCAAAATTGCATCAAAATCTCTTTTTCAAAAACTTGTTTTCAAAATCACAATTCTAGAGTGATTCTAGCCTTTCTATGGCTAGGGTTGCTTTCGGAAAGTGTTACATTAAAAGTGACCTTTTAGGTCTATATTTTCAAATCTTATTGTTTTCCAAAATCACTTTCTTAAAGTGGTTCTAGCCTTCTTATGGCTAAAATCGCTTTAGGAAAGTGAGACTTTTCATACCTTCCAAAAACTTTCTTTTCAAATCTTTTCCTAAAAAAATCTCTTTCAACAAACTTTCCTAAAAACTCTCTTTTCAAAAATCTTCCTTCTAGAAACTCCCCTCTAGGTTTTTTCCTCCCAAAATCTATGTTTTCAAAAACACACTTTTCAAAAACTCCTTCTTTCCAAAAATCTTTCCAAAAACTCTTTTTCTAAATTCACTTTTCAAAAACTCCTCCCTAGGATTTCCCTTCTAGAAAAACCTTCGTTTCTAAAAGCGCACTTTCCAAAAACTCTTTCCTTAGAGCCCAAGTCAAGCCCTAGAACCCACAATTAGGAAACCTTAATTTTCTTTCCAAAAACATGATTTTCAAACTTTGCCCCAAACCTAGGTTTCCAAAATCTCTTGTTTTCACATCCAAACTGTACATGTTTTCAAAACCTCTTTTCTATGTCAAAACTATAATTTTTCAAATCTAGGGTTTCTAGAATCTCCCTTTCCAAATCCTTGCCAAATCCTATATTCCCTTTAGGAAACCAAATCAAATCTCCCCGCTCAGGAAGCCAAATCCAATTCCCCCGTTTAGGAAACTAGATCCTGTCCTTCGTTTTTGGAAACAAAATCAAACCTTTGCTTTTAGATACCAAATCCAATCCCTTCCTAATCCAAACCTTTCTTAATTCAATTTCCTTCATAAACCATAAGTTTCTTAAACCTAAACCTTAAATCTTTCCTTAAATTTCAAAATTGAAATCTTTCTTAATTCAACCCTTTCCTAATTCTACCCTCCTTTCAAATCTTAACCTTTCAAACCTAAGTTTTCAAACTCTTCCTAAACTCAAACCTTTCCTAATTTCAAGATTTTCTAAAATTCAAACTCTAAAACTTTCTAAATCTTAAACTTTCTAAATTTCAAATCTTTCCAAATTCAAAACTTTCTAAATTTAAAACTTTCTTAATTTAAATCTTTCTAAACCTAAATCTTTCCAAATTCTAAACTTTCCAAAACTTCAAAATCTTTTCAAATCTAGAACTTTTCTAAACTCAAAACTTTCTTAATTTAAGACTTTCTTAAGTTGAAACTTTCTTAATTCAAACATTTCCTAAATTGAAAACTTTCCTTTTTTTTTTTTTTTCAAACCTTTCCTAAAACGAAACTTTCCCATTTCAAAACTTTCTTAAAGTGAAAACTTTCCTAAACCTCAATACTTTCCTATTTCAAAACCTTTCTTAAAACAAAACTTTCCAATTTTCAAAACCTTCCTAATTTGGGAACTTTCCTAATCTTAAAACCTTTCCTTTTTTGAAAACTTTCGAAACTCGAAGCTTTCCAATTTCAAAACTTTTCTAAAATGAAAACTTTCCGAATTTCGAAACTTTTCAAAAATGACACTTTCCTAAATCGAACCTTTCCTAATTCGAACCTTTCCTAAATCCAATCTTTCTTAAACTCTTGAGTCTTTCCTAAGTCTCATCTTTCTTAAGTCTAGGTTTCTTAAACCTTCTCTTTCTAAAACAAGTCTAACTCTATCTCTTTAAATCAAAGTCCAATCTTTTTTAAAATTTCAATTTCCAATCTCCTTTTCTAATCTCAAATCAAATCTAATTTTCAATTCAATCTCTTTCTTCCAATCCAATTTTTCTCTTCAAATCAATCTCTTTTCAATCGGACTCCGGTCCGAACTACGACTGACCTGATTCCCCCAAAGGGATACGTAGGTAACCTTCATGCGTGCGGTCACAACACTTTTCAAACTTTCAATTCCACCCTCGTGGGTGTGGTCTCCACATCTTTCAAATCTCAAATTCCAATCTATTTTCAAAATTCTAATTTCAAAATTTTTATTTTCAAATTTCTACTTTCAATTTTCAAACTTTCTAATTTCAATTCCATCTCTTTAAATCTATTTTCAAATCAAATCAATTTCAAATCAATCTCTTCCCAAATTTATTTTTCAATTCTTTTTCTTTGTACTTGCATATTATGCATCATGTTAATTTCTTTTCAAGCATTATTTTTCAAAGTGGATAGGATTGGCCAATAGTTAGGTGAAGACTCTCATAGGTGAATTTAGGGTAGATTGACATGTAGGTACCGAAAGGGCGGGGTAGGGTGATAGCTTAGTGCATCTTCCCTACACGTAACCAACCTTCGAACCTAGAATCACTGTTTTCAAAGACCAAACAGAGTTATTTTTCAAAAAAATGGCTAAATATTTTTCAAAGGTTGCCAAATAACCTGTTTTTCCTAAAAAAAACCCTCTCTTGAGGAGATATTTTCAAAATCGTTTTCCAAAAACCGTAAGTGTAGTCTTCGGATTATTCTTAGTTTTTAGGTGACCTAACTCACCTTAATCAAGTTAGGTGGCAACTCCGAATCTTTTTCAAAAACCCTTTATTCAAACCAATTTTTCAATTCAAACTTAGTCGCACTCATTCTTTTAGGAGGGTGAGTTCTAATGAGAGAGTACAACATTTTTCCCGCTTGTGTGAGTAATCCTCGAGTGCGAAAAATCTGGGCGCGACATATCTCATTTGTGAATTTGAACTATCCTGACTTTTCCTTCAGATAGCATTTTAACCTTGATTGGATGTACTTTTTGAGTAATGTTTGTGTATTTATTTTTTTTTTAATTAATCCTATAATCTGTCACTTGGGTAAGAAGGGTTTGGCTTTACCACATTCATTTGCATGATGTATACAAGTCCTGCCATTGTCACTAGGAATACTAATGCCCCTAACTTTTTGAGGGATGTTTGTATCTATCTTGACTTAAAACCATGAGAACTATTTTAGGCTTACTCTTAACATATGATGTTTGTCTAATTTGTATCTATCTTGACTTAAAACCATGAGAACTGTTTTAGGCTTACTCTTAACATACGATATTTGTCTAATTAGGTTAAAAACTTATTCAACCAACATTTCCTGTAATCCACTCATCATTAAAATGGTGTTTACAAAAGAATAAAATAATAAAAAGATTTTGAAATCTGCTTGGCAAGACTACATCTGAAAATTTTTAATTGGCTAGTATTTCTCTCATCTAAGTTAGTGGAGCAATTCAATGATTTGGCTGAAATAATTAAAAGCTTAGTTGTCATATATACAATAACACCAAAGTCATGTAACTTCTTCTTTTTTTTTTTCCTCTTCTTGCTACACGTGCTCTGTTTAGATCATATTGTCAACTGGATGAAAGGTAGATAATGAGGTAACTTTGAATTGAATACAGATTATGAAGGTGGACCTTAGCTTCCCCATCACCCCTTACGTTTCTGCAGGAGCTAAAAATCTTATTAGCCAGGTCAGCTTGTTATCTCGTCATTGTGATGTGAATTGGTTGAATGAAAGGATTGAATCGCCTTTCTAAAATGTCACCTGGAAATTTGTGCTGCTTCTTGTGAAGGATTCGTCAAAAGGTTCTCTCTTTAGAAGATCAGAGAGCACCCTTCGATAATTAAGAATGCTGATCCCGTAGGTACCAGCTCTAAATTGCATCTTTAGTTCTTGTCTTTTAACAGTTCCATGATTACAAGGTATCAACACAGTTGAATTCTAGCTCTATTGTGGTAGTAATGCGGTAAAACAAAGTGACACTACAGTTCATTTTGTCGCCTCTCAACTGTCATTGTGTTTTGTACTTCACACAAAGGCCAATAGATATTAACTTGATTCCCACCAAACCAATAGGTCATTGCATCACATTATCATTGGATACTAGATTTATTGACTTGGTAGATGAAGAAGTGTATTGTTGAATGATACTATGTTTGATTGTGTAGCAGTTTTAGTTGAATATCCAAATGTGCTATAACATAGTTGAGGGTTGTAATGGATTGTTGATCTTTTTGGAAACTTGAAAAAAAAAAAAAAGTGAGGAAACAATGATCTGTATCAAGAGGAGAGGGAATGAATCACGTTCTATGAGTTCCTGTTCTCTTGGTGCTGTAAAGCTCTTGGTTGCACTTGCATAACTTGAGATGATGGTGGTTGTATCAAGAACTATACAAGACAACCAATTGAATAATCAATTGTCTCTAATGTCTTATGGTATGTGACATTTTCGTGTACTTCGAGTGTGCATTTTGGATTCTTGTTGTTTCGTAGTGCAACACATAAGTAGCAAAGAGGGGTAATTGGAAACTTAGAGATAATCGAGGCATGGAGTATGTTGGTAAGAAATGGGTGAAGTATCATTGTCAACTTGTGGTCATCCAAGAGTTGGGTGACTAATCCAATTTTTGAACGATGTGATTTGGTTTTTCACCTTTAATTTTTGAATTTAAGTTTTGGGCGAGAAAGTTGCCCAACAATTGTGTTTAATATCAATTGTATGCTGAAATGTGATAATTTAATACACTGAAATGTGATAAATTTCCCCTTTCCTCACATAAAGTACACTAAAATGTGATAATTTAGTGCCTTAACTAAACAGGACATGGATAATCATTCATTATAGTTGTACTACTATTAGTATTTTGTCAACCGTTATTTTCTATAATATGCATGTGTACTCCTATAGTTGTTTGTTCAAGTCCTCAATTAGGAACCAATTAGTTTACTCAATATACAGTTCCTAATTTATTTGTTGTCTTGATAGGGTTTGGAACAAACACATCAAAGGAAGGGAAGGAATACTTCAATGATCATGAAAATCACAAAAAAAAAACTTGTCTTAGTAAATGAGAAAGATGGGGAATCAATTGAGCTTGCCTTTTTGTAAGAAGTAAATGGAAGCAATAGTTTGAGCTTGAAAGTTAAATGTCTTTTCTTATACAAATTTGAAGTTTCTTTTTGTTTTTTTGAATCTGATTTTTTGCTAATCTTCTTTTTCTCTTACCTCAGCTTTGTAATATGCAGCATAGCAACTGAACCATATACTTCGTGAACAAGGAACTTTTCAAAGATTGATCCTATGTTATTGGAATATAATATTTAATATATTTTTTGAATATAGCACGTAAACAACTGAATGTCAATTTTTTATTTTATTTATGAATTAGACCTTTACTGGCGTTTTATTAATGCTAGCAAAAATCTAATTATTTTTTTAACCAAGAGACTTTTACGGGAGTTTACAAAAAAATGTCGTGTTAAATGCACTTTTTCCGGTGCTTATGGCAACTTTAAACGGCGTTTAAAAAGCCATTAAAATTTTTTCTGGTCGGAAATTTCTCTCCGGTGGAGGCACTTTTGATGGCATTTTTAAAACGCCGGCCAAAATGCTGGAATAAATTTCTAGCGTTTAGAAGCGCCGGAAAATTATGCCGACACCGATATCGTTGGTGTTTTTTAAAAGTGTCGAAAAAAGCATTGGCAACACTTTTACCGGCGTTTTTAAGCCTTTTACCGGCGTTTTTTGAAGCACCGGAAAATGCCTTTTTTGTAGTAGTGGCAGAAGTAGAAAGTGTCGACTCTACAAGCTTGGAGTCAACCCCTTGAATATGACGGCTAGTTTTTCTAACGTTATAACGGATTGGACGTGCATTAAATCAAGCCCAACTACCTCTAACAGATGGAATCAGTGCAGGAGTTTATATACAAGCTTCCAGCTGCATTTATAACAAGAAAGAGAGACAAGAAACAAGATTGACTGACTGATCAACTGATATTCTTGAATATTCTTTCTAGTTTCATTTGTGAGCTTTGATTGTATAATCTACTATTGTTAGAGAGTTTGTTTGTCACTTGTATATTATTATACACTTGTAAGGGAGAGTTTGAGAGTTCTCTTGAGAAAGAAAAACTCTTGTAAGTTTGAGTGGAGCTTGGACAAAACCACTTGGTGGTTGAAGAACTCGGTGAGGAGTTCATATGTATAGTGAGTTGAGCACTTTGTCAATCAGTATCCCATTTGTAATTGGAGGTTACATAGTGGAAGAAGACTTCAAGGAGGTCTTGGGGTGAGGACGTAGACCACGGTTTGTGGTTGAATCTCAGTAAATCTCTGTATTCATTCTATTGCTCTGTTTTCTCTTCTTCTTTTGATTACATTGTATTATATATAGTTTGATTACTGTTACATTGCTTAGATTAATTTTAATTAATCTTAATTACTATTAATCTTCAAAAAACCCAATTCAGCCCCCCTCTTGGGTTGCCTTTTGGTTCAACAATAATTGCACTTTTGGAGCGCAATCACATAGTGGTATGGCTATTGGGTTCACTCTTGAATGACTATCGGTTGAGTCACGAGCACAAAATATTGTGTAATGGACAAAAAAATTGGCACTTCGCTCCTCAATGAGTCAATTCACAATTCTCAAACACCAATTTCCTTCCAAACCCTCCAATCTTCATAAAAATTTGTCCACTGATTCAAGCAATTTTGCAACACTTCAAATGGTACTACTTCTTAAAAAGGTAAAACAAAAAATACTTGATTTTGAAAGATTGATTTGGCTAAACTAAAGCAATATTAACACAATTAAACTATAAAGATAAAAGACTTATATCCAATTGATCCAACTACCCAATTCACCCAAGGTTCCAATGGGGTTTGGTAGCTCAAATCATTGGCTTTATTGCGAGCCCTTGATTCAGAGGATTTCGACAATTAAAAGAATGAAATCAATGATAATCAATTTAGATTTATAAATAATGAGATTCATGTATTTATAACATCGATCTAAATAACTCCCATACTAAATTCATAATTAATACATGGAAACTCAAAGTCTTAGTCAAGAATACAAGATTTCAATAGAATCTAAAAAATCATTATCATAGATTCAATTCAATAGCAATTTAAAGTTATAATTACAATCAATTTGATAATTATAGACTAATACCAACGATTTGTGTAATTTCAATATCAATTTAAAAATTGTGCATTGAAATTACCAAACATAGTCAGTAATTTATGTGTTCTTATAGATCTAGACTTCAATTGCTAATAATTGCTAGTTTAAGAAGATAGAACAATGAAATTTTGATTTACGTCCATGGAAAACCTTGGAACCATTGGTTGATCTTCACAATTGAACCCAAGATGGAGTAGCTACTTATTTCCATGATAAAATTGAAAATTTAATTGAAATACAAAGTGAATTCAAAGCTAAACTATGAATTGCATTAAAATATATAAGTTTCTCTCTCTATAAATCACCCAAAACAGCTATATCTAACCTAAAACTAGTCTAATGGCCAAGAGATCCTAAGATTTGGGTACAAAATTGCCTTAAATAGGCTAAAAAAACAAAGCTGCCATAGAACTTTCTTCGGACGACTTCAAATGAGGCTTCAAACGGGCTTCAAACTGGAAATCAAGCCTCTGAATCTTTGAATTATGTGAAACTATGTGAATGTGTTTGGGGGTCGTTCAAATGCTTTGTTGGGCCTTCAAACGGCCCTTCAAATGGGCTTAACCATTTGAATGCGTTTTTGTTATGTTAAAATAATTTAGTATTGAATAATGTTTAGTATGAATAATGTCTAATTTTGTAAGTGAATATTTTGTAAATAAATGTATTTTTTCATAAATATATAATATTTATAGCGATAAGTCTGATACAGTACCCAAAATTATACTGATACAAGTACGTACAATACCAATAGTAAAAGTAGTATGTTTGTTGGTACGATATTAATAACTATGCTTACCAGTGCTTAAATAAATACATTTGTATTCAAGGTTAGTCTCCTCTACAAGAATCATGCTATTAAAAGCTTTAAAAAATTGTCAAGGATTTTTTAGGATATTTGAGGCCTAAAGCAAACATGGGCCTTTTTTTTTTTTTTTTTTTTTATAAATATGCAGAAACTATATAGAATCTTAATAGCATATAAGATTTTTAAATTTGGAGCCTTCAAAATTTTCTTTTGGTTGTACAATCTATTTATTTTTTCTTAAACCATTGTTTTTCCTTTTATGAAGTTAACTAGGGTAGTTATTTTTGGGCTTATTTTTGTAGCTGCCCTTTTTTTTTCCTTATCTGGACCACGGATTTTATGAAGTTAATTAATTGAATAGAGTTTAATTATAACATGTAAGGTTTTAAAAAATTCAGAACTTTCCAAAAAAATTTATTTGTACAATTTATTTATTTTTTGTTAAACCAGTTATTTCCTAAAGTTCACTAGTGCGGCTGATATTGAGCTTTTTTTTTTTTTTTTTTGCAACAAGCTTTATTTATTTAGCTTAGGGCCTATCTTTCAATAAAGATGTAAAACTCATGTAGGACAATTACTATAGCATGTGACATTTTAAGAAATTTAGGATCTTAAAAAATTGAGAGCCTAAAGCAAGTGCTTTGTTGTCTTTATGGTTAAGCCAACACTGCCAACAAAATAGCAAATCAGTTATGGATACTAGTCAACTTTGGTTTATATATTTTTCAAAAACATGACATTGATTGATGCACATTAACAAGAAAAGTTCATTTATTAAGAGGTCGAACTAGGTAGTGAGGGGGACGAGGAGGGATTGGTGGTGGGTATTGGAGCGAAGTGGAGGTGATTGTAGATAGTGGGAAGGGGGTGAGGAAGTTTTGTTCTTACCACAGAGAAAAATGGCATCAGACGGAGAATTGTCAAAATCTTAAGAACCACTTAGAGGAATTGGCAAAGGCAAGACATCATGACTAATACATTAACCGGGAGAAGACAAAGCGGGAAGCAGAGCAGGAAGCCATTCTGCAAAAAGAAGTCAGAGCAGAACCTGCCTGGGCAATCAATATTCTCCATGGATCGGTAGAGTCAACAACAGTAGACCCACACAGATACCGGGCTAAGATCCAAAAAGCAGCACACCTTAGGGAGGTAATGCAGTTGGAAATCCTAAATAAAAAAGCAAAGGTTAGTAGTAGTGCTGAGGCCATAACCTTCACCGATAATGACGTAGCAGGGGTGCAACTGCCACACAATGACGCATTGGTGGTAACGCTACGATTGGGGGACTATGATGTGAAAAGGCTGCTGATTGATCAGGGAAGCTCTTCTGAAGTCATGTACTATGACCTATTCAAAAAGTGGGGACTGAAGGATTTCGATCTCCAACCATCTCTGAACCTCCTGATCAGATTCAACTCGGATCCAGTCTGGCTGATAGGAAAGATAACTATCCCGATTACTGTAGGAGAAATTACTATTCAGACTAAGTTCCTAGAGGTTGATGTTCCATCCCCTTACAGCGTAATCATGGGTTGGACATGGTTGCACCTCATGAAGGCTATACTTTCATCCTATCATCAGCTGATCCATTTTTCGACTCTGGGAGGAGTAGGAGAGATAAGAGGGGATCAAGTAATAGCTAAACAGTGCTTCCTGACAACATGTGCCACGAAGGAAAAGACCGGTAAGGTTCAGATGATAGAACTTCACGAGGACACACTCACGATTAATGATGTCGGGCTATTACCAGAGAACAAGGCTATTGAGGACTTGAAGAAGATTTATATAGATCGGCATGACGAGAAAAAGTTCTTCGTTCTTGGCACCTCGCTGCTTAAATCTGAAGAGAAATCATTGATCAACCTATTAACAGAGTACATGGAAATATTTTCCTAGACACCATATGACATGCCAGGAATTTACCCAGAAGTAGCTTGCCACAGATTTAGCGTGGACCCACAGTGTCGACTTGTGATCCAGAAGGGGTGTAGGGTAGCTATTCAATATGTGGTTTGTCGCATCCCGATTTTTGAGTGTTCAAGGTCCTTTCGACTCTGAGACAAAAGTACGAAACTTTGCCACTAGAACTCGTCCTCTTAAAAGGACAAGTGCGACTAGGTTTAAATTGAAGATTGGTTTAATTAAGGGCTTTGTAGAAAAATAAGAGTCGCCACCTAACTTGATTAAGGTGAGTTAAGGCATCTAAAACTAAATGCTAATCCGAAGATTAAACCTAAGATTTTTGGAACAGATTTTTGAAAACTCCCTCTAGAGAGGGTTTTTAAGAAATTGGGTTGTTTGACAACCTTTGAAAAGATTTAAGCCCTTTTAGAAAATAACTCCATTATGGTCATTCAAAAACAGAAATCTACGGTTCGGGAGTTGGTTATATGTAGGAAAGATATCCTAAGATCATCACCCTACCCTGCCTTTTCGGTACCTACATGTCTAATCACCCCTTATTCACTCACTAGAATAACCGGTTACCATTGTCCACTTAATGTCCACTTTAAAATTTTAAAAATGAGGTTTAGTCATCATTTTTTGGATGAATGTGTATGATACAAGTATTGGAAGAAATTTGAAAACATGGGAGCTTGAAGAGGTTTGAGATAGAAACTTTGAATTGATAGCAAATCACTATGACCGCACCATTTTAGGTTACCTACGTATCTTATTTGGCGAGAATCAAATCAATCATAGTTCGGGCAAGAGCCCGATGGAAAATAAGTGCATTAGGGCCTTTGGAAAGATTGAAGACATTTTGGGGTCTTTGAAAAAGTTTAAAGACGTTTTGTGGTCTTTGAAAAAAGAGAACTTGGGAGTTTTGATTTGAAATCAGGTAGTGGAGTGTTTTGAAACAAAGCTTTGGAACCTTTGAACGGGGGTTTTGAAATGTATGTAGAATAACTCAAGAGAGTTTTGAAAATGATTTGAGATAACTCAAGAGAGTTTTGAAAATGTCTTGAAGTCTTGTTTGGAAACTTAGGAGGTAAGACTTTGAAATGTTAAAAAGTTTTTTAATGTGGTTTCTGAATGCGCTTGGGATTTTAGGATTCTAATATGGACAACCTTGGAAGTTGTTCTTGATTGTAAGCACCCCATTTTTGACCGCTCGACAGTCTACACTCCGTCTAGACTTGTTTTCAAATCATTGTGGGCATAATCCTATCGAAACCAATTCTCTAGGTCCAAATTTCGTCTTTCCATCGCTTCGCGGGCCTGTCAGGCCCAAATAGAGGCAAAATGACCAAAATGCCCATAGGGGCATTGTCCTTTCCTTTCCAATCCCACTCTCGAGACAGTTTTTTCCTCGAGAAGGTTCCAATCCAGGCACGTCTCTTTGGAGACGGTAAGACCCCTTTCCAATCCCACTCTCGAGACAGTTTATTCCTCGAGACGGTTCCAATCCAGGCACGTCTCTTCGGAGACGATAAGACCCCTTTCCAGTCCCACTCTCGAGACAGTTTATTCCTCGAGACGGTTCCAATCCAGACACGTCTCTTCGGAGACGGTAAGACCCCTTTCCAATCCCTCTCTCGAGACAGTTTATTCCTCGAGACGGTTCCAATTCAGGCACGTCTCTTCGGAGACGGTAAGACCGGTAAGACCCCTTTCCAATCCCACTCTCGAGACAGTTTATTCCTCGAGACAATTCCAATCTAGGCACGTCTCCTCGGAGACGATAAGTCCCCTTTCCAATACCTCTCTCGAGACAGTTTATTCCTCGAGATTGTCCAAGTAGCAAAACTACTCACAAAACCGTTAGAGTAGCGGAAATACTCACAAATAGGTCGATATAGGGAATTGGCAACAAACCCTTGTGTCACGATGATCGCCGTTAGAGTGGTAGAAACACTCAAAACCCAGGTCAACACCAATGTCTGTTAGCCTACTTCGGTGAAAAATGACCAAACTGTCCTTTGGACCTTTTCTGAGACTTTCCGGTCAAGATAACCATTTTGCCCCTAGGCATCCGAACGCCCCGGGAACCACACCGGCTCTGGGTATCAAACCGGTAATTTTTCGAGAATACTTTTTATAGTATTCTCAACCTTCCTTTACCTTTCCACATCATTCCAAGTCAGTTTCGGCCAACCCGGTACCAAATGACCGTTTTGCCCCTTGAGGGCCGGTCTCCTTCTTCGACCACACCGGCTCTGGGTATCAAACCGGTAACCTCCTGAGACTACTTTTTATAGTATTCTCAACCTCCTTTTACCTTTCCAGATCATTCCGAGTCAGTTCCAGCCAACCTGATACAAAATGACCGTTTTGCCCCTGGTGGGCTGGTCCCCTTTTCCGATCACGCCGGCTCCGGGAATCAAACCGGCTACCTCTGGGAACATTCTAAATAATGTTTCCAGATCCCAAGTCTTCTTCCGGAACAGTCCGAGTTTGTCTCGGCAGTTTCCTGGTCCGATTGACTGTTTTGACCCTAAAGGCCCGGTCAACCTTTCCGACACATCTTGTCCTCACTTTTCAAGTCAAATACCTCCAGGACACTATTATAAGTGTTCTAGCTCATTTCTAGCCTTCCGGGTCATTCCCGGCTCCTTTAAATCATTCCCAGACTTTTCGGAGCCACTCCTAGTGAAGCCAGGCTAAAAATTGCATGGTAGTCACCAGTACAGGCGCCCAAATCTAGTCAAAGATACGTTGCTTGCCAACCTTAAACATTTCCTAATTGGCTGGCGCCACTAGTAGTGGCGCCAAGCAAAAAAATGGCCTGGCGCCACTCCTAGTGGCGCCAGTGTAAACTTTGGCCTGGCGCCACTGCAACAGGCGCCAGGGTTGTCCGACCTCTATAAATACAGAGTCTCATTCAATGTGGAAAGGATCCGCAAATTCAACCTAAAAATCATATAATTCGATATACAGAGCTCGAGCACCTCCTAAACCCTAGCTTCCTTAGGTTTCCCAAACCTTAGCCTCCTATACACTCATACACACCCCCATACACTCATACACTAACCTTTAACCCTCCTTCGAAGACTTCAAGAGCTGCAATCTAAAGCTTGAAGACAACTCTTGAAGGTTGAAGACAAAGATCAAGACAAAGACCGAAGACCGAAGACCGAAGACAAGCACGACGCGCAAAATAAACAAGACATACCGTAGGTTCTCTATTTAAATTTCCGCACTTCCCCCTCTTTTTTCTCTCTCCAACCCACTTGGGTTTTCTCTATTTTAATCCCCCATCTCTTTCCCCCCCTTTCTTTGTATGCTTGAAACAAGGGAATTCCCGGTCCATGTGCAGGATTGGGCTATTGGAGAGTCACCGTATCGGGGGCTTTCATCTAGTCTAACCAGAGACCACGTGGGTCCGGTCCCCTTGATTATGTGGTGAAGCCTTAGCCTTGTATGTTCACGACCCCAAATTGCATTGTGCATATCATGATCTTGCATCTTCTAAAAACCGTTTTCAAAGTTGTTTTTCAAATCGTTTTCAAACTTGTTCTCAAAATTGCATCAAAATTTTCTTTTCAAAAACTTGTTTTCAAAATCACAATCCTAGGGTGATTCTAGCCTTTTCATGGCTAGGGTTGCTTTAGGAAAGTGTTACATTTAAAGTGACCAATACGGTCCATATTTTCAAATCTTGTTGTTTTCAAAACCGCTTTCCTAAAGTGGTTCTAGCCCTCTTATGGTTAGAATTGCTTTAGGAAAGTGAGATGTTTTTACACCTTCTAAAAACTCTCTTTTCAAAAAGTCTTTCTTACTAAAAATCTCTTTTTCAACATACTTTCCTAAAATTCTCCTCTCCAAAATTGTTTTCAAAAACTCCCTTCGAAAATCTATTTTTCAAAACTCCCTTTTTCAACTCCTTTTCAAAATCCTCTCCCCAAAATTCACTTTCTAGAAACATTCCCCAAAAATCTTTCCAAAAACTCTCTTCAACAATCTTCAACCAAAAACCTTCCTTGAAAAACTCTTTCCAAAAATCTTTCCAAAAACTCTCTTTCCAAAAGCTTCCTTCTAGAAATTCCCCTCTAGGATTTTCCTTCCAAAATCTATGTTTCCAAAAACACACTTTCCAAAAACTCCTCTCTAAGATTCCCTTCTAAAAATCTTTGTTTCCAAAAACTCTCTCTCTCCAAAATCTTCTTTTTAAAAACTCCTCTCTAGGATTTTCTTCCAAAATCTTCGTTTCCAAAAACGCACTTTCCAAAAACTCTTTCCTTGGAGCCCAAGTCAAGCCCTAGAACCTACGATTAGGAAACCCTAATTTTCTTTCAAAAAACATGGTTTTCAAACTTTGCCCCAAACCTAGGTTTTCAAAATCTCTTGTTTTCTACATCAAAACTATACATGTTTCGAAAACCTATTTTCTATGTCAAAACTATAATTTTTAAAAACTAGGGTTTCTAGAATCTCCCTTTCCAAATCCTTGCCAAGTCCTATCTTCCCTTTAGGAAACTAAATCTAATTACCTGTTTAGGAAACTAGATCTTATCCTCCGTTTTTGGAAACAAAATCAAACCTTCACTTTTAGAAATAAAAACCAATCCCTTCCTAATCCAAATCTTTCCTAATTTACATCCTTCCGAATCTTCTCATTTCCTAAACCTTAAATTTCCAAAACTTGAACATAAAAATCTTTCCTAAAATTCTAAAATTCAACCCTTTCCTAATTCTACCTTCTTTTCAAACCTTAACTTTTAAAACCTAAGTTTTCTAACTTTTCCTAAACTCAACCTTTCCTAATTTCAAGATTTTCTAAAAGTCAAACTCCAAAACTTTCTAAATCTTAAACTTTCTAAATGTCAAATCTTTCTAAAATTCTAAGCTTTCTAAATTCAAAACTTTCTTAAGTTAAGACTTTCTAAATCTAAAACTTCCTAAATTCTAAACTTTCCAAATTTCAAATCTTTCCCTATTCTAAGCTTTCCAAATTCAAAACTTTCTTAACTTGAAACTTTCTAAATTCTAAGCCTTTCTTAAACTAAACTTTTCCTAATTCAAAACATTTCTAAATTCAATACTTTCCTATTTCAAAACTTTTCTAAACCTAAAACTTTCTTAATTTGAAACTTTTCAAAAAATGAAACTTTCCTAATTCAAAGCTTTCCTAATTTGGAACTTTCCTAGTTTGAACATTTCCTAAATCCAATTCTTCCTAATTTCCTAAATCTTCCAAGCCGAGTCAAATCTTTCCTAAGTCTCTTCTCTTTCCAAAGTCTAGGTTTCCTAAACCTTTGTCATTTCAAAATAAGTCGAAATCTCTCTCTTCCAAGTTGGATCTTTCCAAATCAAAATTCAATCTTTTCAATTCCAAATTCCAATTTTCAATCTTCTATTCTAAGTGCAATCTCTTAATTCAATTTCCAATCCAATCTCTCTCTTCAAATCAATCTCTTTTCAATTGGACTCCGGTCTGAACTACGACTGACCTGATTCCCCCAAAGGGATACGTAGGCAACCTTCATAGGTGCGGTCACAACACTTTTCAAACTTTCAATTCCACCCTCATGGGTGCGGTCTCCACATTTTTCAAATTCCAAATTCTAATCTATTTTCGAAATTCCAATTTCAAAATTTCTATTTTCAAATTTCTACTTTCAATTTTCAAACTTTCCAAATTCAATTCCATCTCTTGAAATCTATTTTCAAATCAAATTCTTTTCAAATTTATTTCCAAATCTATTTTTCAATTCTCTTAACTTGCACTTGCTCATATATCATGTTAGTTTCTTTTCAAGCATTGTTTTTCAAAGTGAGTAGGATTGGATTATAGTTGGTTGAAGACTCTCATAGGTGAATCTAGGGTAGATTGACATGTAAGTATCGAAAAGGCGGGGTAGGGTGATAGCTTAGTGCGTCTTCCCTACACGTAACCAACCTCCAAACCTAGATCACTTATTTCAAAGACCAAAAAAGAGTTATTTTTCAAAAAGGGCTAAATGTTTTCCAAAGGTTGCCAAACAACCTGTTTTCCTAAAAACCTTCCATTGAGGAGATATTTTCAAAATCGTTTTCTAAGAACCCTAAGTGTAGTCTTCGGATTATGTTTAGTTTTTAGGTGACCTAACTCACCTTAATCAAGTTAGGTGGCGACTCCAAATCTTTTTCAAAAGCCCTTTATTCAAATCAATTTTTCAATTCAAACCCAGTCACACTCATTCTTCTAGGAGGGTGAGTTCTAACGAGAGAGTACAGCATTTTTCCTGCTTAGGTGAGTATTCCTCGAGTGCGAAAAATCTGGGCGCGACAGCTGGCGACTCCACTGGGGAGATTTAGAGGGTTAGGCCGTAGTCATGTTTCTTTACCCTTCACCCATGTAGAGTCTTCAATTAACTTGGTTCAATCCTATTCACTTTAAATTTTCAAAACCAAATTTTCAAAATTGTTTTAAAAAATATGCATTTACTCATATTATCTTGTATTCTGTTTATCATCCGCATACTAACACTTGCATCTTTGTTTTGTAGGTGCACTTTTTGCTTAAGTTTTATTAATTGCTTTGCATGAATGTGATGTACAAGATGAATGGGAGTTGGGCCTTTTCGTCCACTTTTAAAAATCATACACACACTGCATGTGCACTTGCATTCTGCATACTTGCATACCCTGATATGTCCTTTCTAGTTAGAAAGGGGGAATGGTATATTGGTTGTGGGCAAGATGCTGTGTCAATTTCTTCACCTACGGCCTCTTGATGGTTCCCCTGCTCGGATCACCAACCGATCATGACACCACCTCGGGAAGTGGGCCTAGGTTTGAAGATCCGGAGACCAAGCCTTTTTAGGACGCATTAGTAAACCCTCAACCTCATACTCATATAGACACCATGCATAGCCGAACCTCTACCGGATTTGAGATACGAGCACTATTTTCAAAATCACGGAGGAAAGGGCGGCTGCTCTTACTTTCATTTATACTTGTCTATTCCTGCTGTTATAATACTTGTATTTATATTGTTATAATGCCTGTCTAACTGTTCATGCACGCATATTTACTTCAATTGTACCTTCTCTCCTTATACTTTTTGCATATTCATGTTCATGCGTTCAATATTCCATGTCAAGACAAGAGTTCCAAGTAACTCCAGTCACTGCATTTTCATGCATATGATCAACCCATTGAGAGTGACACCAACGTCACTTTCCCTTGCATTAAACCTACCCAAACCCTAACGGTTCCCGTGTAACCCTAAGGACTCATGGCATGCACACTAATCCATTCCATAAGAGGGGCCCCAATCCCTCTATGCTCACGGATATATTCGAGAAACCAACCCTGTCTAGTAGAATTGCTCGATGGCACATGATCCTGTCAGAATTCGACATTGTGTTCACTACCCGTAAAGCAGTCAAAGGGTAGGTGATAGCTGATTATCTAGCTGAGAACCCCATTGATGATTATCAATCCATGGAGCCCCAATTTCCTGATGAAAATATACTATGCATTGATGGTACATTTGAAGAGCAAGAACTAGCCGGGTGGAGGATGTTTTTCGACAGCGCTGCTAACAAAAGGGGAGCCGACATTGGGGCAGTAGTAGTGTCAAGAACCGGTAGTCATTATCCCATCGTAGTTAAGCTACAACTTGAACTCTGTACTAATAACATCGCTGAATATGAGGCTTGTATCCTGGGGTTAAGATTGGCATTAGAAATGAGGATTGATGAATTGGTTGTTCTTGGTGATTCAGATTTGGTCATTCAGCAATCCAAGGACGTGTACCAAACTCGAGATGCCAAACTCTCCCCGTATCATCAACAGGTCAAGGACTTGTGTCAGCTATTTAAAAGCGTGGATTTTCGTCACGTGCCCCGAACAGAGAACAGCTTCGCCAATGCCTTGGCTATATTGGCCGCAACAATCAAGGTCGACAGTGGCACTGAAATACCCCCTCTACAGATCTTCACCAGGGATGTCCCCTCTTATTGTCTACATACAACTATTGAACCTCACGAGAAACTGTGGTTTTATGACATCCAGAGGAATATTCAAGCCAGGACGTTCCCTGATCCGGCAACACAACGCGATAGGAAGACCATTTATCGTTTGGCAGGACACTATTTCATGGCTGGAAATGAGCTTTTCAGGAGATCATGGTTCGGACCTCTAAGATGTGTCAATACCGCTGAAGCCAAAGTTATCATGGAGGAAGTGCACGAGGGAGTTTGCGGCCCCCACATGAATGGCCACACGCTTGCAAAGAAGATTCTCCGGACAGGGTATTACTGGTCAACAATGGAGTCAGATTGCATTAGATACGTTCTTCGGTGTCACAAATGTCAGATACATGGGGATAAGATCAAAGCACCACCGACTGAGCTCCATTCTATGTCAGCCCCATGGCCTTTTTCTATGTGGGGGATAGATATGATTGGTCTCGTCACTCCTAAAGTTTCCAACGGCCATCGCTTCATCCTAGTCGCCATTGATTATTTCACTAAATGGGTGGAAGCCGTCTCTTACGTCCATGTCACCAAGAAGGTCGTAGAAAGGTTCATAAAAAATTACATCATCTGCCGGTATGGGATTCCCGAGTCACTCATTACTGATAATGCTTCCAATCTGAACAACGAATGGATATCAAAGCTATGCCAAACATTTCGCATTACTCACCAGAATTCGGTCACTTACCGGCCCCAGATGAATGGGGTAGTAGAAGCAGCCAACAAGAATATTAAGAGAATACTCCGAAAATGATTGACAATTACAAAGATTGGCATGAGAAACTTCCGTTTGCATTGATGGCTTACCGAACTACTATGAGGGTTTCCACTGGAAGCACCCCTTTTGAGCTAGTTTATGGCACCGAGGCAGTCATCCTTGTTGAGATTGAGATTCCTTCTTTACGGATCTTAACAGAAACTAAGTTAGACGAAGCAGAATGGATTAAAGACCGATATGCCCAACTCTGTTTGCTGGATGAGAAGCGGTTAGTTGCAGTTTATCACGCTCAATGTTACAGAAGGCGAATGGCCAGAGCATTTGACAATAAGGTACGACCTCAATCATTCCAGCCGGGAGATTCGGTGCTCAAGAAGGTGTTCCCCCATCAGGAGACAGCACAGGGAAAGTTTGCTCCAAACTACGAAGGGCCATTCATGGTAAAGAAAGTTTTGTATGGAGGAGCTCTCGTTTTGGAGGAAATGGATGGCCAAGAATTTCCTAGCCCATTGAATTCAGATGCTGTCAAACACTACTACATATGATTCTGAAAGCTAGACCTTTGGTTTCTGTGAAGAAGCAATAAAACCTACTCTCCTCATTCTCCGTTAATCAATAAGGTAGTGTCTTAAGGTTAAAGCTCTATAGACTAAACAATCTAATTCCAAGATGACAAGGGGCCCTTATTTCATTTTCTGTCCAATTAAAATGCATATATATATAACCTTTGTCAAACCTTTAGAGCCGGTTACTTTCTTTCAGAAGCATTCCCCCAATAAAGTGATCATGTTCAGTAGAGGCACTGAAAATAGTAAAAAAAAAAAAAAAAAAGCCTTGAAGTACTACTTTAAGTTTGCACAAATATTGGTATTAACATCATTGGCAAAAAAAAAAAAAAAGCGTGCAATGAGATACCCAAGGAAAGATGGGAATACGCAGGAAAAGTGCCATTGAACTAAAAACTATCAAAGGTGATCACTAGTAGAGTGGTAGGCTTGAGCCTTTTCTTTTTCTTTCGAAAGTAAATACCAACACCATAACCCCTAAAAGTCCTCTCAGATTGGAGTTAAATTGATTAGTCCAAATGAGCTTACTAAATATGCCATGGGCTAGAGAATGATGCAAGTAGCGTTTAGGAGCTTCTCAACAGAAACCCGAGACCAAGCTAAGGAAAGAGAGAGAAAGAAGAGAGAAAAGTTAAGCGCTTCCCGAGGATGCGGTGAAAACCCGAAAGGGCGCTATAGGTAAAAAGGTATGGATGTGGCAAGATACAAAACTATCGACCCTGGCGAAAACCTGCAAAGGCGCCTTGGTGCAAAAATGACAGAGCTAGGACTGGTGAAAACCCTCAGGGGCACTAGTAGCAAAAATAGCCAAAAAAAAAGGGGGGGGGTGGGAACAAGAGATTTAGATATAAGAAATAGCTCGAGCTACTACATTCCCCAGAAGTTAAGGTATGAAAGCAACAGTGTAAAAGTCGAAAGGCGTCTTGAAAGGCATTCTCCAGTTTAGCCCAGTTAGGGTTAAAGGAAGCAGAGGTCCCTTTTGCGGAACAGTCAGTGAGTCAAAGAATCAAACAAAGGGAAGTTATTTTTCATTAAACTGCAATTCTCATTTAATTTTTCCCAAATTTGTTACTATACTAATCATGCAGGGAAATTATACCAAAAGCACGGGAGGTCATGAATTCATAAAATAAAAGAGGCATAACACTAAACAAAGTATGTTTTTCTACAAATGCAGAAATCAGCAAATCTAAGAGCGAGGGGCAAAAATATATCGCTCCCTGTCGTCATCAGAGGAGGAATCAACTATGCAGGGGTCCACTGGCTTGCCGGTCACAAGAGGAGCACTCAAAGAAGTACCAGCAGCAGAAGACCCAGGCTGGCCTTGCTTATAGTCCGCACATCTAGCCAGAAGCATGTCTCTCTCTCGAGTAAGCGACTCCATAGTCTCCCGCAAGGACGGGCCATCCATCACATCACCCTCCAAGGAAGGAGAACTGCCTAGAACGCCTCGTGGCCGCCTGCGGACCCTCGCAGCACCCGAAGGTGGGTCATCGTGTGTCGATCTGGCTGCTGCTAACTGCCTCTCCAGTAAAACTACCTTAGCGTCTCTCATCCTCAATCGGTCATGCAACATCCGTATCAGACGACGGTTTACCCGTCTGTGACGACGCCCCTGAACAATCATAGCAATCAAGAAGTCGGTATACCCTATAGGAGGTAAAGGAGTCTCAATGAGAAGATCCCCAAGTCTACTAGGACCCAGCACGTAGCGTCGAAGCCAATAATGATAGGCCTCGGTGGCAGGGGGCATGTCAGAGAAGGGACCATCATCATCAACGTGAGGAAGCAAAGATCTCCATATATCCATAACTTTCTCCACCAATGCTTTAGGAATCGACGCCTCAAAGACAAGAGTAATCTCGGCTGTAGAAGCTAAAAAAGGGATATCCTGACTCCTACCAAGCTGTCGTAGAACCCGAATCCCGAAGAAAGGGGCAATGCCCTGCAGGCCTGCTAGGGGCACGAAAGCTCTCCTGGAAGGCCGAACTCTCAAGCAATACTTACCAACCAGCCCTGAATACCACTTGACCGTGCCTGACCTCATGCTCTGAAGATAGTCAGCCTAGGATGCAGCGGTCTGCGAAAATCTCCCCTCATCTGCCATGACACCCTGAGATCTCCCCAGGGAATGTACATGATCGAGCTCAGGATACCACGTGTGCTGAAACAAAAGTGTAACAAACAAATGACTAATCGCCCAGAGCTGGAAGAGAGTAGCGCATCCGCGGAAACGAGCGTCAAGGGTCTGCTGGAATCTCGTAAGACTCATGAAGGTCTCCCCTACAATCATAGGAGCATAGGAATGCCCGTTACGGATTAAGGCCAGCGGTGCACAGAATCGACAGTCTACTAAATCATCTTCTCAGGGGAACACCAAGAAGTTCAGCAGAAGCAAGGCTAAGGCAACCATATGAGAAACAGCCCAATCCTGGGAGGTGTGCCACTCACCTGAATGAACTCGCATACCCATAGGAAACTCAAAACGGGAAAAAAGGAACTCTACTGGGACATAGGGAAACTGGGGCAAAGAAGAAGACGAAAGAACTGCCCGTCTGAATCCGAGCTGGGACGAAACCACTGTAATACAACCATCCGGAAAGAGGGGTCTCACAATGTTAGCAGAAACATATCGGAAACCAAGAAGGAACCCATACTCGTGAGGAGTAGGGGTAAGCTCACACTCCCCAAAGCAGAAAAGAGACAAGTTCGGCTGCCAGAAAGGGATCATTGCCTCCATGAGTCCGGGAATAAGCCACACTGATAAAAGCGAAGCCACCCGACCAAAGGACCGACGAAAGATATCCTGCTCATCCGGAGGGTAACTACTGTGCCAGGCTCTCAGCCGACTCAAAACTCCATCTGCCATCCTGAAAAGGTAAGCCAAGGTAAGTGATGTTAATATACCATCCATGCAGTTTAAATAACAGTAAAATAAAAATAAAAACAACTAGCACATACAAAACAAATAAAAGACTTCGAACGATAAGTCAAAACAAATTTCTTACATGCACATCTTGATTTTCCAACTTTAAATCATATCTCAAGGGTTCTCTGCCTTTTTCTTTAAAAAAAAAAAGATTTTATTTCTAAAACTTTAACCAACTCTTTTCCTAATTTCTAAAAATTTCGGCAGAGTCCCGTTTAAAAATGGCCCCTACAATGCCCATGACATCAACACAAAATGCAAAATGTGCACTTTCCAACAATCACATGACAATGGCACCCGTGCACACTTTTCAATTTTTCAAAATTTTCAAAACACCTATTTTATTTTTCAAATAAATCAATGGTTTTCAAACATCTTCCGAAATTTTTCAAAATCACCTCAACTGTTTTCAAAAATATTCCAATCTTTTTCCAAATTTCAAACTTTAAAAATTTCATCAGTTTCTTGAATTTTCTTTTTTTTTTTCTAATTTTCTAAATATTTTTCTATTTTTTAAAAAATTAAAAATTCAACGAGTTTTCAAAAAATCACGAAACTTCATACGGTTGTTAAATACATTTTTCTAAGGCACATTGCACAAAAACATAGCCAGAAAACCCAATACCCATGCCTGTAGGAACAAATCCCCTATTCCTGCAGAAAGCCCTTTTTCGCATAATCATGAAAAATCATTCAAATTCAATCAAACAACCATCAAAATGCAAAAACAACATCACCAAAGTGTTCAAAACATGTCAAAACATTAATTTCCACTATTCACATGATTCAAACAAAGTTCTACACATCAAAATCAATAAAATTTGAAAACTCACCTTTTGGAAGTTCTCCGGTGAAATCTTCTCTTTCGGCGACTTCTCCGGTGACGTGGACTCCTTCCGGTAATCACCCGTGGTCCCCAAGGAGTGCTCCTTCGATGTCCAAGACAGATTCCTTGCAATGCCTCACAAATTTGCGAAAACTCTCTAAAATCCCGCGAGCGTTTGAACCAGAATTTTCTGGTTTTAACTTCAAACCTGGCGCCAGGCAATTTCTGCCAAAGGCGCCACTAGCAGTGGCGCTAGTTATAAATTCTGGGCAGTTTTGCCCTTTTTCCGACCAAAACTCGTTTTCGAAGGCCTTTTTGGCCCGTTATCCGTTTTCGACCCTCGTTGTCGAAAGATTTCCAATGCCCGTCCCTTCGACTGCCTCGCGGTCAACATGCGACTCTTACACTTATCGTTTTCTGTCTTTGACAAGCAAAGACAGAAAAAAGGGGCAGCTGTAAGCACCTCATTTTTGACCGCTCGGCAATCTACACTCTGTCCAGACTTGTTTTCAAGTCATTATGGGCATATTCCTATCGAAACCAATTCTCTAGATCCAAATTTCGTCTTTCCATCGCTTCGCGGGCCTGTCAGGCCCAAATAGAGGAAAAATGACCAAAATGCCCATAGGGGCATTGTCCTTTCCTTTCCAATCCCACTCTCGAGACAGTTTATTCCTCGAGACGGTTCCAATCCAGGCACGTCTCTTCGGAGACGGTAAGACCCCTTTCCAATCCCACTCTCGAGACAGTTTATTCCTCGAGACGGTTCCAATCCAGGCACGTCTCTTCGGAGACGATAAGACCCCTTTCCAGTCCCACTCTGGAGACAGTTTATTCCTCGAGACGGTTCTAATCCAGGCACGTCTCTTCGGAGACGGTAAGACCCCTTTCCAATCCCTCTCTCGAGACAGTTTATTCCTCGAGACGGTTCCAATTCAAGCACGTCTCTTCGGAGACGGTAAGACCCCTTTCCAATCCCACTCTCGAGACCGTTTATTCCTCGAGACGGTTCCAATCCAGGCACGTCTCTTCGGAGACGGTAAGACCCCTTTCCAATCCCACTCTCGAGACAGTTTATTCCTCGAGACCGTTCCAATCCAGGCACGTCTCCTTGGAGATGATAAGTCCCCTTTCCAATCCCTCTCTCGAGACAGTTTATTCCTCGAGACGGTCCGAGTAGCGAAACTCCTCACAAAGCCGTTAGAGTAGCGGACATACTCACAAATAGGTCGATATAGGAAATTGGCAACAAACCCTTGTGTCACGACGACCGCCATTAGAGTGGCGGAAACACTCAAAACCCAGGTCAACACCAGTGTCTGTTAGCTCACTTCGGTGAAAAATGACCAAACTGTCCTTTGGACCTTTTCTGAGACTTTCCGGTCAAGATGACCATTTTGCCCCTAGGCATCCGAACACCCCGGGAACCACACCGGCTCTGGGTATCAAACCGGTAATTTTTTGAGAATACTTTTTATAGTATTCTCAACCTTCCTTTACCTTTCCAGATCATTCCAAGTCAGTTCCGGCCAACCCGGTTCCAAATGACCGTTTTGCCCCTTGAGGGCCGGTCTCCTTCTTCGACCACACTGGCTCTGGGTATCAAATCGGTAACCTCCTGAGACTACTTTTTATAGTATTCTCAACCTCCTTTTAACTTTCCGGATCATTCCGAGTCAGTTCCGGCCAACCTGGTACAAAATGACCGTTTTGCCCCTGGTGGGCCGGTCACCTTTTCCGACCACGCCGGCTCCGGGAATCAAACCGGCAACTTGTGGGAACATTCTAAATAATGTTTCCAGATCCCAAGTCTTCTTCCGGGACAGTCCGAGTTTGTCTCGGCAGTTTCCCGGTCCGATTGACCGTTTTGCCCCTAAAGGCCCCGTCAACCTTTCCGACACATCTTGTCCTCACTTTTCAAGTCAAATACCTCCAAGACACTATTTTAAGTGTTCTTGCTTATTTTCGGCCTTACGGGTCATTCACGGCTCCTTCAAATCATTCCGGACTTTCCGAAGTCACTCCTAGTGAAGCCAGGCTAAAAATTGCATGGTAGTCACTAGTACAGGCGCCCAAATCTAGTCAAAGATACGTTGCCTGCCGACCTTAAACATTTCCTAATCGGCTGGCGCCACTAGTAGTGGCGCCAAGCCAAAAAATGGCCTGGCGCCACTCCTAGTGGCGCCAGTTTAAACTTTGGCTTGGCGCCACTGCAACAGACGCCAATGTTGTCCGACCTCTATAAATACAGAGCCTTATTCAACGTGGAAAGGATCCGCAAATTCAACCTAAAAATCATTTAATTTGATATACAGAGCTCGAGCACCTCCTAAACCCTAGCTTCCTTAGGTTTCCCAAACCCTAGCCTCCTATACACTCATACACACCCCCATACACTCATACACTAACCTTCAACCCTCCTTCGAAGACTTGAAGAGCTGCAATCTAAAGCTTGAAGACAACTCTTGAAGATTGAAGACAAAGATCAAGACAAAGACCGAAGACCGAAGATCGAAGACAAGCACGGCGCGCAAAATAAACAAGACATACGGTAGGTTCTCTATTTAAATTTCCACACTTCCCCCTCTCTCTTCTCTCTCCAACCCACTTGGGTTTTCTCTTTTTTAATCCCCCAATCTCTTTCCCCCCCTTTCTTTGCATGCTTGAAACAAGGGGATTCTCGGTCCATGTGTAGGATTGGGCTATTGGAGAGTCACCGTGTCGGGGGCTTTCATCTAGTCTAACTAGAGACCACGTGGGTCCGGCCCCCTTGATTATGTGGTGAAGCCTTAGCCTTGTATGTTCACGACCCCAAATTGCATTGCACATATCATGATCTTGCATCTTCCAAAAACCGTTTTCAAAGTTGTTTTTCAAACTTGTTCTCAAAATTGCATCAAAATTTTCTTTTCAAAAACTTGTTTTCAAAATCACAATCCTAGGGTGATTCTGGCCTTTTCATGACTAGGGTTGCTTTAGGAAAGTTTTACATTTAAAGTGACCAATACGGTCCATATTTTCAAATCTTCTTGTTTTCAAAACCGCTTTCCTAAAGTGGTTCTAGCCCTCTTATGGTTAGAATTGCTTTAGGAAAGTGAGATGTTTTTACACCTTCTAAAAACTCTCTTTTCAAAAAGTCTTTCTTCCTAAAAATCTCTTTTTCAACATACTTTCCTAAAACTCTCCTCTCCAAAATTGTTTTCAAAAACTCCCTTCCAAAATCTATTTTTCAAAACTCCCTTTTTCAACTCCTTTTCAAAATCCTCTCCCCAAAATCCACTTTCTAGAAACATTCCCCAAAAATCTTTCCAAAAACTCTCTTCAACAATCTTCAACCAAAAACCTTCCTAGAAAAACTCTTTCCAAAAATCTTTCCAAAAACTCTCTTTCCAAAAGCTTCCTTCTAGAAATTCCCCTCTATGATTTTCCTTCCAAAATCTATGTTTCCAAAAACACACTTTCCAAAAACTCCTCTCTAAGATTTCCTTCTAAAAATCTTTGTTTCCAAAAACTCTCTCTCCAAAATCTTCTTTTTAAAAACTCCTCTCTAGGATTTTCTTCCAAAAACGCACTTTCCAAAAACTCTTTCCTTGGAGCCCAAGTCAAGCCCTAGAACCTACGATTAGGAAACCCTAATTTTCTTTCAAAAAACATGGTTTTCAAACTTTGCCCCAAACCTAGGTTTCCAAAGTCTGTTGTTTTCTACATCAAAACTATACATGTTTCCAAAATCTATTTTCTACGTCAAAACTATAATTTTTAAAAACTAGGGTTTCTAGAATCTCCCTTTCCAAATCCTTGCCAAGTCCTATCTTCCCTTTAGGAAACTAAATCTAATTTACCCGTTTAGGAAACTAAATCTTATCCTCCGTTTTTGGAAACAAAATCAAACCTTCCCTTTTAGAAACAAAATCCAATCCCTTCCTAATCCAAATCTTTCCTAATTCACATCCTTTCTAATCTTCTCATTTCCTAAACCTTAAGTTTCCAAAACTTGAACATAAAAATCTTTCCTAAAATTCTAAAATTCAACCCTTTCCTAATTCTACCTTCTTTTCAAACCTTAACTTTTAAAACCTAAGTTTTCAAACTTTTCCTAAACTCAACCTTTCCTAATTTCAAGATTTTCTAAAAGTCAAACTTTAAAACTTTCTAAATCTTAAACTTTCTAAATGTCAAATCTTTCTAAAATTCTAAGCTTTCTAAATTCAAAACTTTTTTAAGTTAAGACTTGCTAAATCTAAAACTTCCTAAATTCTAAACTTTTCAAATTTCAAATCTTTCCCTATTCTAAGCTTTCCAAATTCAAAACTTTCTTAACTTGAAACTTTCTAAATTCTAAGCCTTTCTTAAACTAAACTTTTCCTAATTCAAAACATTTCTAAATTCAATACTTTCCTATTTCAAAACTTTTCTAAAGTTAAAACTTTCCTAAACCTAAAACTTTCCTAATTCAAAACTTTCTTAATTTGAAACTTTTCAAAAAATGAAACTTTCCTAATTCAAAGCTTTCCTAATTTGGAACTTTCCTAGTTTGAACATTTCCTAAATCCAATTCTTCCTAATTTCCTAAATTTTCCAAGCCGAGTCAAATCTTTCCTAAGTCTCTTCTCTTTTCAAAGTCTAGGTTTCCTAAACCTTCGTCTTTTCAAAATAAGTCTAAATCTCTCTCTTCCAAGTTCGATCTTTCCAAATCAAAATTCAATCTTTTCAATTCCAAAATTCCAAATTTCAATTTTCAATCTTCTATTCTAAGTGCAATCTCTCAATTCAATTTCTAATCCAATCTCTCTCTTCAAGTCAATCTCTTTTCAATTGGACTCCGGTCCGAACTACGACTAACCTGATTCTCCTAAAGGGATACGTAGGCAACCTTCATAGGTGCGGTCACAACACTTTTCAAACTTTCAAGTCCACCCTCATGGGTGCGGTCTCCACATTTTTCAAATTTCAAATTCTAATCTATTTTTGAAATTCCAATTTCGAAATTTCTATTTTCAAATTTCTACTTTCAATTTTCAAACTTTCCAAATTCAATTCCATCTCTTCAAATCTATTTTCAAATCAAATTCTTTTCAAATTGATTTCCAAATCTATTTTTCAATTCTCTTAACTTGCACTTGCTTATCATACATCGTGTTAGTTTCTTTTCAAGCATTGTTTTTCAAAGTGGGTAGGATTGAATTATAGTTGGTTGAAGACTCTCATAGGTGAATCTAGGGTAGATTCACATGTAGGTACCGAAAGGGCGGGGTAGGGTGATAGCTTAGTGCGTCTTCCCTAGACGTAACCAACCTCCGAACCTAGATCACTTATTTCAAAGACCAAAAAAGAGTTATTTTTCAAAAAGGGCTAAATGTTTTCCAAAGGTTGCCAAACAACCTGTTTTCCTAAAAACCCTCCCTTGAGGAGATATTTTCAAAATCGTTTTCTAAGAACCCTAAGTGTAGTCTTCGGATTATGTTTAGTTTTTAGGTGACCTAACTCACCTTAATCAAGTTAGGTGGCGACTCCAAATCTTTTTCAAAAGCCCTTTTTTCAAATCAATTTTTCAATTCAAACCTAGTCGCACTCATTCTTCTAGGAGGGTGAGTTCTAACGAGAGAGTACAGCATTTTTCACACTTGGGTGAGTATTCCTCGAGTGCGAAAAATCTGAGCGAGACATTAAGATATCACTTTCCCTTGGAATCCCCAACCATGAGAAGGATAGGGACGCCTTAAGGTTATGAATTCTTGAAAGCGTCTTTAGAAATATTTTGAAGATGGAGTGTAAGGGTATTTGAAAAGGTTATGGAGTTTGGTTTTTGGAATCTCATAAGAGTAGGTGGGTTTGGAAAAATGGGTTATGAGCATGGCTTAAAATTGGTAGATTATTTAAAAGGGGTTCATGAGTTGGAACCTTGAAGCATACTAACCAAGGTTGGGTTGACCTATGGTTAAGGGTGACATAAGGTTAACTAGCTTTGGTTAGGTTAACCTAGGGTTAAGGTCACCTAGGGTCAACTAACTTGAGTTAGGTTAATCTAGGGTTGGGTAACTAGGGTCAAGTTAATCTAAGGTTGGATAACTATGGTCAAGTTAACCTAGGGTTAAATAACTAGGGTCAAGTTAACTTAGGATTGGATAACTAGGGTCAAGTTAACCTACGGTCGAATAACTAGGGTCAAGTTAACCTAGAATTGGGTAACTAGGGTCAAGTTAACCTAAGGTTGGATAACTAGGGTCAAGTTAACCTAGAGTTGGATCGGAAGATGGTTTCGAAAGATGGTTTCAGGCACTTTTGGAAAGTGTTTTGGAAAACAACTTATGTTATGCAAATGACTTTGGTTGACAACCCTTTTAAAGATCATTTCCATGAAAATTTGATTCTAACCAAGAGTATGGTTTATATGGTTGATGTTTGGAGACCATTCCAAGGAAGGTTTTCTTATGACCATTATCTTGACAAGAGCATGGAGTTCAAGAATAAGATGACAACCTTTGAAATACCATTTTTAATGTAAAGATGAAGAGAAAGAATTTTTGAAAGCCATTTTTGAGAAGGAGATTTTGAAAACCATTTTTAAAGGAAATCATTCCAACAAGTTCGAGTTCTTATGGCCAATGTGAAGGGCGACCACTCAAGAGAGAGCTCCATGGGGCCATTCCAACCACTAATCTTGAAAGAATGGAAACCTTAGGAATCAAGGAGTTTGAAAATCATTTGTGTGCAAGAGATGAAAGAGGGAAGGGAACCATTCTAACAATCTAGGATTCCTATGACCAATATACAAGGGAGACCACTCAAGAGAGGGTTTCATGAGGCCATTCCCACCACTAAACTTGAGAGAACAGAAACCTTGAAAGTTAGAGAGTTTGAAAATGACTATTATGCAAGTTGAATGCAATGATGCAAAAGCGTGAGCTAGGGGGTTAGTGGGAGATTTTCTGAGACATGACTTCTAAGGTTTCACCCTAAACTTCAAGGAACCAACTCTTGGAACATTTTGAGAAGAATATTGAACTTGACAATAACATGGAAATAAGAGTAATGCAAGCTTTGTAGCACATGGTTAGAAACATGAAAATGAAGCCAAGCACACAAGACATGATCAAGTTAGCAAAATGCAAGGGGTCATAAATACATACAAGGTTTTAGGCTACACCACATAATCAAGGGGCTCTTAGGCCATACCATCTTAAAGTAGGCTAGCGAGAGATCCCCCTACACGGTGGCTCCCACTAGCTTTCCTCTAGGCATGAATTAAGAGCCTTTTTAGCTCAAGCATGTAAGAAAGGGGAGTTGAAGATGGGGGTTAAAATAGAGAATAGCCTAATTAGGTTAGCAGTGAGAAGAGACGAGTGGGGGAAGACAAAATGTAAAAGAGATACCACCTTTTGCCTTCAACACACTTGTAGTCTTCAATGGGTGCCTTTACTTGAACTTGAATGACTTTAAGAAGACTTGAGGGGCTGGAAGGGAGTGTTTAATGGTGTATAAGGCTATGTAGGTGAAGTATATAGGCTTGAAGGAGGTGGAATCTAGCCTAAGTGTTGGAGGGGCAGAATGTGTATGGAGATTCGAGGTTTTAGAGCAGTTTTAGTAGAGCTTCATATCAATTTCAGAGTTAGAATATGCTAAGGGGGGTGCTGGTATTTATAGGCAAAGGTTTTGGACACTGGCGTATGTGTTACTTGCGTCTGTACTATTCCAATGGCAGATTGCCACGTGGCATCCATTGTACTGCCTAAATCTCAACGGTTGATCGAAATTTGGTCGATCTGATCAAAATCTAGGCATATGTAGCATACGCTTTGTCACCAGAAGTGTTCGTTTAAATTGCCTCGATAATTGAGCCAACCGGCGAGGTTTCAGGAGAATCGGTTGCACCCACGATGTTCTCCTAGGATTTCTCACAAACTTTCATATTTTTAGGTAGTTGGAATGATGTTCGGAAGTGTGAGATATCATCTTGGGAAATGTGCATAAAATGGCATCTTTGCGGAGCGTCTGTGGTACGCTCCGTGGGGATTCGAAAATGGCTGTTTTCGTGTTGCATGATCGAGGCTTTCAGGAAGCAATCTCTTCGATTAGACCATACCGATGGAAAGTACTCTAGAAATACTTTTGAAAACTCCCTAATTTACGCATTTCTTAAGTCATTTGATGATGTGTTTCAATCAGGGAATTGGAGAAAAAGTCAACGTTGGCAGAGCGTCTGCGAGACGCCCTAGGGGTTGCCAAAAGTTACAGTTTTTGAGTCATACGATGAGGAGCTTCGGGAAGCGATCAATTTGATCAAGCTATATTAATGGAAAGACTTGGGAACGAGCTTTCGGGAATTCCCTGGTTTATGAATTTCTCAAGCCATTTGACGGTGCGTTATAACCAGGGAATTAGGGGAGAAGGTAATTTAGGTAGAGCGTCTGTGAAACGCTACAAGGAACTTTTATCGAGTCGTGGGTGTTTAGTGTTGCGAGGTCTTCCTTAGGTTAAACGGGGGTTCATGACGAGATCCGTCATTTAGTAACCTAGGACCGGTGTTGTTTTGGGGTGCGTTCGGGTCGTCAAGGGCAAAATGGTCATTTTGACCAAGTTTGTTCGAAAACAGTCAAGAATGGTTCGGAGCATTGTGTTAAGCGTGCCTGATCGTTCAAGGATGTTTTTAGGGGATTCTTTTACCATTCGGTGGGGTTTGTGCAGTGCAAGGACGGTTAGGGCCAAAATAGTCATTTTAACTGAGGTCAGCCAGAATGGAACTGAAATTTGACCGGATGGCGTGCAGAGTACACGTATCCGTTTAGTAACATTTTGGAAGGGTGGAATTATCATTTTGAGGGCTTTTGAACTTTCCCAAAACGTGCCTGGAGGCCCAAGGGGCAGATTTGGTCATTTTTCACCGAGTCGGGCTAGCAAGCGCCTGTGTTGACTAAGTGTTGGTTCCCGAGACCGCCCGGTTTCAGAAAACTACCTGTGCGGTGTTGGTCTCTAAGAATACCTGGTCTTAGAGAGCTACTTGTAGGGTGGTGTTGGTTCCTGAGAACACCCGGTCTTAGAAAGCTACCTGTGAGGGTGGTGTTGGTCTCTGAGAACACCTGGTCTCAGAGAACTACCGAATGACGGACATTCTACATTGGCGGGCTAGCAGGCGCCAGAAGTGAACCGTCTAGAATTTGATGAGGTGTTGCTCCCCGAGATCGCCCGATCTCGGGAAGCTACCTAGATGGCGTTGGTTTCTAAGACTGCCCGGTCCCGGAAAGCTGCTTGGAATGATGTTCATGGCTTCATTTGGGCTCGGTGGGCCTGGGAAGTGACTAGTTGACTAGATTTGAGTTTGAAAGGCTCGTCTCAAGCATGCATGCATTATGAGTGTTTGAGAATTACATCTGGTCGGGCCGGAGATTGCTGATCGGGAAAAAATGGGGTGCTTACATAGATGCAGTGATTGAAGAAGTTGACAGGCTCCTTGAAGCGGGGACAATAAGAAAATTCCACTACCCACGCTGGCTCTCCAACACAGTGGTGGTAAAGAAGAAGAATGGCAAGTGGAGGGTTTGTGTTGACTTCACAACTTGAATGGCAGCGGTTCTCAATTGGTTCATCAGCGAATATTCAATAAGAATAGCAAAATGGATGGTGGAGCTGGGAGAGTTTGATATTAAATTCCTACCTATGTCAGCAGTGAAAGGTCAGGCACTAGCTGATTTTATTGTTGAATTTTCTATTGAATTGCCCTAGGAAGCCATTCAGGCACCTAATATTGATCAACTAAATTGCGAACCCCCCTTAGAATTATGGGAGAATGCTGATCATTGGAAGCTCTTTGTTGACGGAGTTTCCAACGATAGGGGGCAGAATCAAGCATAGTTCTAATCTCACCAAATGGTATGGCATTGGAGCAAGCTATAAAGTTGGAGTTTATTGCATCGAATAACGAGTCAGAATATGAGACTTTGCTCACTGGCCTGCACCGAGCTATGGAGCTCAAGATTGCGGGAGAGTTATCTATTCAGATTCCTAGTTGGTGGTTAACCAGCTCATGGGTGAGTATGCAGCAAAAAATGATAAGATGGTGCAGTATCTGGCGAAAGCAAAAGAGCTGCTCGGTAAATTTAGTAAATACAAGCTCCATCAGATCAGCCACGACTTCAATGGTCATGCCGATGCCTTGGCATCACTGATAGTGACCCTTAAGTCAATGTCAAATAGAACAATTCACGTGGATACACTGCCTAGCCCAAGTATATTTCAAGAAGAAGTATAAGCTTTGGCTATTGAGCAATTAAGGCTATCTTGGATGGACCCGATCGTCTCCTACCTCGACAAGGATGAGTTGCCGGAAGACAAGAACGAGGCCAGATGAATCAAGCACAAGTCATTAAAGTACTGGCTATCACCCGACAAGAAACTATTTAGAAGAACATTCACTGGTCCCTATCTGCATTGTGTCCACCCCAACAAGGTGTAGGGCATTCTGTTTGAAATTCATGAAGATATCTATGGAAGTCACGTCGACGGAAGATCTCTCACACACTAAGCTATTTCTCAGGGTTATTGGTGGCCCTATATCTAGAAAGATGCCACCCAGTATATTCTGAAATGTGAAAAATTTTAGAAGTTTTCGCTGATAATTCACTAGCCCATCGAGGACCTCACAACCATTACCAGCCCCTGGCCCTTTACACAGAGGGGTTAGGTATGGTCGGATTACTACCCCGAGCTCTAGGAAAAAAGAGATTCCTTATAGTGACAATTGACTACTTCACCAAGTGAGTGGAAGCAAAGCTCTTATTTACTATCAGAGAAGTTGACGCTAAGAGGTTTGCATGGAGGAGCATCATTACAAGATTCGGCATACCCCGTGTAATGGTTTCAAACAACGGCACCCAGTTTTACAGCAACATGTTTAGAGAATTTTGTAATGGGCTTAGGATCAAAAATTACTTTTCGACACAGGCCTATCCACAGTGCAATGGGCAAGCCGAGATATGAAACAAGACAATGTTAAATAGAATTATAAAGAGGCTGGAAAAAGCTAAGGGAAGATGGGCAGAAGAACTGTTTAGTGTCTTATGGTCTTACAAAACCACTCCAAGAAGATCTACCGAAGAAACCCCTTTTTCAATAGCATATGGGTTGGAGGCAGTAATACCCTTAGAAGTCAAACCTTTAACCATTAGATCGACAGCGTTCGACCGGCCTCAATGACTAGACTTTAGTGAAGGACCTCGACCTTATTGAAGAAAAGAGAGAGGCTGCCATACTTAAACTTACTGGATATCATCAACAACTTAGCTAAGCCTACAACAAACGAGTTCAGCCAAGAGCTTTTGCTCCCGGTGACTTAGTGCTAAGGAAAGTATTGGGGGTAACTAAAAATCCAGTAAAAGGGAAGCTTGGCCCAAACTAGGAAGGTCGTTATAGAGTTGTGTCCCAGGTCGGCGTGGGGGCATACCGACTAGAAACTGTCAAAGAAAGGCGACAACTACCCTGATCGTGGAATGCTAACAATCTTAGAAAATTCTATTAGTAGGGGTGTTCCCCAGATGATGTACTGATCTACGACAATCAATGATAATATATTATTTTTCCTTCAAAAGTTGCAAGTAATTCAGCAAATCTACAAAATTACAAAAAAGGGGATTACCATAAAAAACGAAGTGTAAAAATTTGGTCCCATCCAATTTGTTGGTAGGTCGGCTAATAAAGGTCATAAAAAATTAAGTGTAAAAACTTAGTCCTGTCTAACTTATTGGCAGGTCGGCTAATAAAGGCCACAAAAAATCAAGTGTAAAACCTTGGTCTTGTCTAACTTATTAGTAGGTCGACCAATGAAGACCACAAAAAATCAAGTGTAAAAAATGGTCCTGTCCAACTTGTTGGAAGGTCGGCCAATGAAGGCCACAAAAAACCAAGTGTAAAAACTTGGTCCTGTCCAGCTCATTGGCAGGTCGGCCAATGAAAGCCATAAAAAACCAAGTTTAAAAACTTGATCTTGTCTAAAAAATTGGCAGGTCGGCCAATTAAGGCCACTAAAAACAAAGTTCAAAAACTTAGTCCTGTCCCAAAAATTGGACAGGTCGGCCAATGAAGGCCTTAGCCAATAAAGGCAAGATAGAATAAGAATCCAAAGTTAAAATTGTATGGTTTAAATGAAGAAACATCCATACAAGAGTTGACTTAGAAAATAAAATCCATATTCATTCAAAAAATTTAATTCGTTACAAGACTTCACAAAAAAGATACAATTACAAAAAACTAAAGCAAAAAGCTAAGCTATAACATCTTCAACAGGCTTCTTAGTAGGGTCAATCGAGTTAGAGATAGTAGGATTTGTATCAACCGTCTTTGAGATTTTGACCTCAATGGTCTTCGGAACGTCTGCTTCAATCGTCTTGGGGACATTACCTTTAACTGTCTCGGATAAACCTGTAACAGGAATCACCGAAGTGTCTGCACCCTTAGCCGCCTTGGAGGTATCCTCAGTACTACCCTTTAAGGTTATCTCAAAGTAGTTCAGAACATTCTTTCAAAGGCTGGAAGGGCCCTCGACTTTCATCTCCTTCAGAGCCCCGTGCCAACCCTTGACGAATATCGATTACGAGAGATCAACCATCTGAGGGCATAGTCATTAGCAGTAGCCAATATGCCTTGCTTATACCTCTCCTCGAACTCGGCCTTCTCCTTTGTGAGGTCGACTTTGAGGCTATCAACTTCAACCCTCGACTTGAATAAGTCCACTGATAGTATGGACTTGATCAGATCGGCTGTAATTTGGGCCTGCACAATCTTTGCCTTTTTAGCCTCATTCGCAGTAGTTAGTTGGGCCTTTTTCACCCCAATCCACTCCTTCTTCCGTCAAGCATGATCTTCAATAAGTTTGTTATGCTCCTCAGATAGAACTCAGAAGCGGCGCATGGCCTCTAAAGTGTTAAGAGAGCCCTAGAAGTGAAACAGATGCGACAATATTAGTACACAATTAATAAGTCACTACTGAAAATAAATTGGTCAAGGAACTTACCAGTAGGATTCATGGAAGGCTCCTAGAAAGATCAATAGGTCATCATTGCTCTCCAACAAGTTAGTGTCAATCTGCTGGAGGTTACTTTTGACCACACCCATCACCACCTTGGCCGACTTGATCAAAGAGTTGCTGGGCCGCATACGACGGTCACCAACGATGGGTCTTACAACCACAAAGTCAACGTTATTACATGCAGCACTACTGCCTGGATGATGATAAGTCGGCACGACTTTGGCTTTCTTTAGTGCGGGCTCAACCAGTGTGTCCCCCATTGTTGGCTTTTTCTTCTTTGCCCTCGTTTCCCTCTTCTGTTTTTCGGGTTCAAAGAGCCTGACCTCTGTAACGAGGGCAAGGGGAATAGGCTTCGCCACTTCAGCCTCCTATTTCCCCAACTTCTTCAGCTTCTTCGCCGCTTTATGTATCATCATGTCAGGAGTATCGGAGTTAGAGGACAAAGGGTACACCAGCTTACATTTCTTCCCAATTTTGGTTGTAGCTTAGTGGTCGGGCATTGTGAATGGAGTTGAAGTTGACATTGATTTAGATGACCTTGACCGATCCCAAGATATGTCTTGAACTATATAATCTGTAGGATAGGCCATTGCGTTAGTTGTGGATGGAAGCAATTCAAATGACGCCCAACTTGGGAATCCAACCCTTGAGGTCACTAGGACTCGAGTCTCCAAACTCCCCACCTGTGGCAGCACGTCAGAAGGCAAGTCGGCAATGGTCACCTGATCGTCGAGGTGTACATGCTCAATTGTAATCCCTACTGGGATTTCGGCGAACTCACTAGCTATACCCTCGTCTGGTAGCTTGGCAATCACACCTAGTAGGATCCCAGACGAGGCAGTGAAGGTGAAAACCCAGAGTGGGTAGTTCAGCAAGATGTGAGGGGTCCTTGTGATATCACGAAGCTGACTAGTGCCTCTGTAATTCAGAACCTTGTTTAGATCAGTCAAGTTAACATTCCACGTTTGCCTCCTGTTCTTATTAGATACTAAACAAAACAAAACAAGATCAGTTAGACAAGTACAAGTTAATATACATGAAAAGGAAAGGGTCGGCACCAACCTAACCCTCTTAGAGTTCTATGACATTGACTTAATAACATTTGGTCAGCAGAAAGGTCGCCAAACTCCCAAAGGCCAGAAACCTAGATTTTGACGTCATCTACCCCTTACTCGAAGATGGGAGACACTTCACTATTTTCCTACTTTTGTCAGCCGCCTTAAGGTAGACTTTCCAACTATTACACCCGACTTTACACAAAATATAGTAAAAGTCAAGCTTGGCAAGCCCTAGGTTAACGCCCAAGATTCAGTTCAACTTAAGCATCCCCATTACAATCTAATAGGAATTTGGGTTGACTTGGGCAGGACATATATCATGGTGTTCAAGGAATTTTACAAGGAAGGGGTGTAAGAAAAATCTAACGCCACCCTCTAAGATGGCAATCACGGGAAAAGACATCCCCCTTTTGGTTTATTCTATCGTATGGTTATTTGAGTCAACCAACTCAATGCCGACCTGGTTGGCAATATTGCATATGGACTTAAAAGCAGCAATAGCTGCTGGACTGTCTACAAGTTTCCTAAGGTGAGCCACCATTAGGGGACGACCACAGAAGAGTAGGGTAAAAAAAGAAGAAAGTAAAGGTTCAAAGGACTTACAGTATATTTACAAGATCTATTCTCTCTCTCACTAGGAGTCTTAAGCTAAGTTCTAATGTTGAGAATGGATGAGGACGCACCCAATTTATAGTGAGCCATGTCGTAGGTTTAGCTGCGGCAATCATAACGCCTAACCCAACCGTCACCTCAGAAGCCCATTTGATACATCTCTTCGATTATAGGGCCAGTATAGATAGTCCACGTGGTACAAAGTGACGGGAAGGCTAAAAGACAAGCTTTAAATACAAATCTTAGCCCTTACCCATATGGTTGTCCAAACAGGACGCAAGGGCTGGGGAGCAACTGTGGGCTCAATAAGGGTGAAGCCCAAGACCAAGAGAGACCAACCCAGTGAGATCGGCCTATGAGTGCCAACTTATCAGACAAGGCCCATGCCAATAAGAGTTAAGGACTAAAAGGAGCTAGCCCATGGATCTTAATCCAAAAGGTATTAGGACTAATGAAGCCCATAACACGAATTCTATTTCTAAGTAAATTAGGACAAATAAAGGATAAGTTCAAAAACTTAAACTGACTTAATCAATGAGGATTCCTAGGAGAAAAGTGACTCCAATTTCCAAAGGGAACATGGCATTCTGAAGCCTATAAATACTCTCATGCACTAAAGGTGTAAGGTACGTTTACTTGAGTTCTACCTCTCCAATATTTTATTTGATTCATTATAATTGAGCTTAATAACTTAATCATCAGAATGCTTTCGGCCCAAAAAGGGTCGAGATATTCTCATCGTCTTTTTCTCTAATAGATTGTTCATGCTCCTCGATTCGGTTTTGAGAGTTCAACCAGGCCTTCCTAAAAATCCCCCCTATAGATACTAAACGAAGGCGTAAATGTGGGCTCGTTCTACATCGGACAAGTCTTTGGGTGTGTGTGTATATACCTACACTTGACTTTCCATTTTTAATGGGTTGTTAAGTGATTGGTTAAATTCAAAAACAAATCATTTTGCCATGTGGCCTCTTTACCAGGTACGGCTAGTAGGATCCCATTGGGGGTTCAGGCTTAGGCCCATGTTCTCATTCGACGGTTGCATTAGGCTAGGGGCTCATCCCACATCGGACAAGTCTTTGGGTGTGTGTGCGTATATACCTACACTTGACTTTTTATTTTTAACGGGTTGTTAAGGGATTGGTTAAATTCAAAAAACGAGGGCGTAAAGCGATAGTGGTGTTCTATAAACAAGTGAACAAGGTGGTGCCAAATTATTTAATCAAGCTATGATTTGTTTATATTTCACAACAAATAGTACATGAGATTCTTGTCAGATTGGGAAAGATCTTAGCAATGTATGGCATCTAGTATCTTACTTTATGCAATACAAGATTCTTTTGAAATTGTAAATCTTACTAAGACTATTTTTATGGTTGGATTAGTCTTATTTTTTGTGAAAAAATGCACAACTATTCAAAAACTATTAAGTAATTAACTATTAAAAAGCAAAAACTTTTCCAGTAATAGTATTATCCTTTTATAATTCTAGTTATATTTTTCTAGTAAGAATTTATTCACGTTACACTGTTAGTCCACAAAGCTAAATTTTGGGTTTATGGATACTATTTCAATAATATTAGGGGACTACTTAATCTGCAACCATTTGTAGTTGGATCCCCTTGTCTCACATTTTTGGGTCCTATATGTGACCTCGAAAAATGGAATAGAGAGGAGGAAACACAAGAGAACACTCATGTAACAAGCTCGTCACCCAATTGGAAGTCCACGAAAAGAGATAAGAGCAAAAGATAACAAGATGAACTCCTTCTCTACAAGCCAAAGTAATTTCTTTCAATAATAAAAAAAAATCTGATTACGTAGAAAAAAAATGCTACTATAAGCATGAAACAACCCTCTAGCCATAAGTTAAGTTCAAAGACATCTTTCAAGAAAGACAACACAAGTTTCAACCAATTGAAAAGAGAAGACTTGACCAAAATTAATACAATCTAATAAAAAGATTTAGAAACTAGAAAGACACTTAATAAGACTCCAAATATTGAGAAATAAGGTTGGTAAAGTCCCAAGATAATCACGAATAGCCAAAGTTGCAGAATCCGAAATTAAACAGTCAGCACAGACACACTTAGTAGAATGGTCATAACTCTTTCCACAGACCACGAAATGATACACTATTTGATACGTTGGACACCAGACTCATAGAAATTTCCAACAATGTGTGGCTTGACTGTTGGAACTCTCTAGATTGATTCAATTTTTGCTATAAATTTACCCCAAAAATTCATGACTGTAACTTTTTCTTGACTTTAAAAATGAAGCTTATAAGTATGATCTCAATTTGTAACCAATATACAATAAAGGGAGCTGAAAAACCATAAGCAAGATTTATCATACTTTGAAGGGACGCCTTCGATGTTAAACTCCCTTGGTTGGAGAAAATTCGTCCTTGAATTTTGAAATAAAGTATAATTCCTCCAGTTTTTAACATGTCACACATTTGAAGTTCAACTTTGCTCCATTCTTCCACTGCACACTCTGATATTTCAAGTAAGATCTTTAGATTAAGTAGATTAGATTAATAACCAATTGAGAAGTTGTCACAAGGAAGAATAAACTCAATAGTTGGACCTAATAGCAAATACCCATCATTGGAGTATTCGTTGGAAATTGGTGGTTGATTCTAATCAAAACGGTTGTTATTGCCTTTGTCAAACAAAATAGAGTATGTATGAAAAGAACCTTTAAACATAAAACTCACCTCACCATTTGATTTGCAATCATTCTCAAATTCAGTTGACTCGATCAAATCATCAATATGATTGGCCTTATTAGTCTTCACCATGAAAGTGATCAAGTTCTCACCTTGTTCTTGTTCACTTCCAATTTTCTCAAAATGATTGGTTTCAAATGAATCCTCAAATTCTTCATCATATATTGGAGGTTTGTTCCAATCAACATATTTTTCAAGTAATTATTTACAAGATGAAAATGATCTCAACATCCTCTTTAAGCACACTCACCATGTTAGACTTAGGATGACTTCTTGGGTAGTTGTAGGCCGTATTAACAAGTCTAACATCCTTTAGTATTTCAACAATATGTTTCTCTAGGAAGCTCTGATTGATGAACCGGTCGTTGTGTTGAAAAGTAGACTCATCAATAAATGATTCAACTAATTTTGAAAATAGAAATTCATTTGAAATTGACTCAAAACAAACCTAAGATTTATGGACTGCAATGAGATTATGAGGTTGAGAAGAAGCCTCTTCATCTAACACTCGTTCATGAAAATGATGCGAGAGGGTAACCTTCTTCCTTACACCGGAAGATAATTTGTAATTTGAATCATGACGCGAATCATTACGTTCTAGAGGTTCATAGCGTAGTAAATGCTACTAGAGTTATTCCACTTGCCTCCAGAAATCATCCATCTCAATGTCTTGTACATCACGATTATGATGACAAACACAAGTCATCAAGAACCCAAACTCTGACACCAAATATGACGCCACAAAAAGGTATAGAGATGAGGAAACACAAGAGAACACTCGAGTAACAAGCTCGCCACCCAATTGGAAGTCCACCAAAAGGGATAAGAGCAAAGAATAACAAGAAAAACTAGTTCTTCTTCAAAAGCCAAAGGCTAATTTCATTCAATACTAAAAAAAAAAACATTTGATTACATAGAAAAGAGATACTAATATAGGCATGGAATAACACTCCAACCATAAGTGAAGTTCAAAGACATCTTTTAAGAAAGACAACACAAGTTTCAACTACTTGGAAAGACAAAACTTATTCAAAATTAATACAATCTAATAAAAGGATTTAGAAACTAGAAAGATACTTAACATGACTACAAATATTGAGAAATAAGGTTAGTAAAGTCCCAAGATAATTAGCTGAAGCAAAACTAACGCAATACAAAAATTTGCAAAATTCGTGGTTGAACATTTAACACAAACACACTTTAGTAGAATGTGCATAACTCTTTCCACAGACCACGAAATGATGCATTATTTGATGCATTGGACACTAGACTCGTAGACCTTTCTAACCATGTATGGCCTAACTGTTGAAAATCTCCAAATTAATTCAGTTTTCACATTATGCCTAGTATATGGCAATCTATTAACATCTAAGTGCAAGTGTGGCGAACCAGTAAATAAAATCTGATAAAACTAGGGTCGATCCATGGGGAACAGTTATCAAAACATGTAAAGTTAGGTGCTAAAATTCACCTACAGTAAAATATTAGATACCAACTAAGCTATGCTAGACACTGTAGTGTTACAATGGCTTTAGTTAGAACCTAAGCCAACCTGTTTGAATTTTATCTTGAAAAGTACCGACGAGAACTGGACAATTATTGCAGAAAATGATAACCAAAGAAAAATAGTTTAATTTTTGAGGATTAATTGTTATAGAACGAAACTTTAATTAAATTAAATAAAATAGTCTTGGATTCGATTAATCTAATCACCTGATTCACCCAAAATTCCAACGAAGATTTTGTAACTCAAATCATTGGCTTCTTCTTAAGCCTTTGATTTGGAATATTAAGCTATTAGAAGGAAAATTCAATAATAATTAAATCTAGAATAATACAATTAAAGCCATAGATTCATACCATTGATTTGTACAATAACTATACTAAACTAAGATTTATACATAGAAATTACCAAACTTAGTCAAGTCTTAAAAATCAATAATTTAATTACCAAGAATTGAAAGGTTTTAAATATAAAATAATGAAGACTCAATTACCTTCGTTGATATTCAATGTTAAAATCACACAAGTAACTGATAAGTAAATTCTCTATAAAGTGAATGAACAAACAATGAACACATTAAATCCTCAAGGACTTTGTTTAGATTGTAACTTGGCTATAAGGTAGGGAAAAAGAAAGGATAAAAGGCTCAAAACATATGCAATCAAGGCATGAATTGATTAATGAATACATACATTCAATTTCCCTATTTCATTTGATTAGATAGGATTTTTTTTCTTTTTTTTTTCCAACATCCAACCTCTTACTCTTTTTTTTTGTACTTCCCTTTTTCCTTTGTTTTTTTCTTTTCTTTCCTTCGTTGCTAAATTATTTTTTTCATATTGTAAATAAATCACCCATTTTCTCAATTCAACTTGCACAAGTGAAGATACTTGTGTTTTCGTATTTATGGACAAAATTTTAGCAATGATATATGTAGCAAGAGACAAAGAAATAGGCTTAAAAATGGTTCTAAGGGAATTATTTTAACAAAGAAATTTGTGGCTCAAAGATTCAAAGATGGCCTCGATTTTTTAAAGTACACAACAGCTCAAGGTTAGAAGAATTTAACATATTCAATTACCTAAGTAATTAAAACAATCATGTCAAATAAAAAAATAATGGAGCTATTAATAGAGTGATGTGGAAGAAATTTATCAAGAGTAAATGTAAACATTCCAAAAGGCGTGAATGGCTTTAAAGCTCACTTGGTGAATAATCTCTACTTTGCAAGGATGATACTATACAATATGTAACAACACTAAACTTATCATGAGATGATAATAAGTGATGTAAAATAACCTTTTTCTATGTGTTAAGATAAAATTTTGAAGTTGTATTAAAAAAAAAAAAAGAATAAAACAAAAACTTTGTTAAGGTGAATGAAACATGTTTCAACAAATTCTCAAAATCTACGGTTACATTTCACCAATGATAGTGCAAAATAGTAAAAGATATGCGAACCCTTGGTAAGAAATCAAGGTAGTAAGCAAATTTTATTGCATCACCTAAGAATAACATAAACCAATAAGAGTCCAAGTATAGTTCACATGATCCTCTGTTGTTCGCATGCTTTGTTGTCGTTTTTTTTTTTTTTTTGTTTTGTTCTTTCTTTTTTTGTTGTTTTTTTTAAAAACACTATGAAAACCTGCAAAAATAAACACAACCAATCTGTAGAACATATTTACAGATAAATTAAACAAGTAATTATAAAATAAAAAGAAATACACAAACACACTATTAAACGGCTAGACATGAGAAAGTCAAGCTAAACTTTTAACATACAGATCAAGGTAGTCTACAGTTATGGTGAAACCTAGGTGTCTCAATGCATCGACATTTACTCTACCCTTAATAATGTCTAAGGAAACCATCTAATTCCGTGACATTAATCGGTTGCTCCCTTTGCAATGTTTGTTCACACGTGTGTCTAGCAAAACGGTGACATCTATGTAGCCTCTTTGCTATTCTCTTACAGGTCAGAGTACTATGACCAGTAAGAGGTTGAGGTTATTCCTCTTAGAGCTTAACTCTCCTCACCAATCTTGCATGGCAAATTATGTCGCCACTAACACCAAGTGAAAGTATCAGATTAACACAACACGCAAATGCAAGCACTCTACCATTTATATACTATGCCATAACTATCCAGTTCTTTAACATCTGCTAATCACAAAGACAAAATTAAAAATCAAAATAACAGAAAATGATGAACCAAATAATAAAAAAATTAATGTGGCCCTTCCCCCTCCCCCCCCCCCCCCCCCCCCCCCCCCAAAAAATGAGAGAATAGCCACGACTGTAAGGAGAAAAAGAAAGGGAAAGGGTCAGAGACAAATATAGGTAGGAAGAAAGGTCACTTGTCTCCAACTAAAGATAAACTAGCTACCAAACCAAATAAATAAACTAAACTAGCTATACATATTGATTGGGTGTTGCTTCTGCTCAAGCAATGGTGGATCTATAAGATTTACACTTTCATTCAAACTTATAAAATTCTCTAAGTAGAGCTTTAGTTTGTGCCCATTGACTTTAAAAGCATTTTTATTGCTGGAATTCTCAATTTCTACCGGACCGTGTGGTGACACATCTCTTACTCGAGTATGTCCAGGCCACTTACTCTTCAATTTGCCCGAAAACAAGTGTAACGGGGAATTGCAAAGCAATACTTTTTTACCGACATGAAAAGACTTACGAAGAATGTGTTGGTCATGGAATGTTTTTATCTTTTCCATAGAGATCTTTGCATTCTCACAGGCATCATTTCGGAGTTCCTCTAGTTCATTGAGTTATAGCTTTCTAGTTTGGCTAGCCGCATCTATGTTCTTATTAAATTGGTGAATGGCCCAATACGCTTTGTGCTTATTTTCTACCAGAAGGTTTCATGATTTACCATACACAAGCCTGTAAGGAAAAGCACTTAACATATTTTTGTAAGCAGTTCTATAAGCTTAGAGTGTATCCACTAACCTTAAGAACTAGTCCTTACGGTTAGGATTAACAATTTTCTCAAGAATGTGCTTAATCTTCCGATTAGCTAACTCAACTTAGCCACTAGTTTGAGGATGATAAGGTGTACTAATCTTGTGAACAACCGCATACTTTTGCGTTACCATTCTAATGGGTTTATTACAAAAGTGAGTGCCAATATCACTAATGACAGCACGAGACATACCAAAGCAAGAAAATATATTCTTCTTTAAGAACTTGACCATAATGCGGTGATCATTGGTACAAGAAGTAACGGCCTCCACCTATTTAAACACATAGTCAATGGCCACAAAAATGTAAAAGAATCCAAACAAACTAGGGAATAGTCCCATGAAATTAATACCCCAGCAATCAATATCTCAAGAGTAAGAATGAGTTTAAGGGGCATTATATGCCTTCTAGTCAAACTTCCTAGTCATTGACACCGATCACAAGATGTGTAAAAAGTGTGAACATCACGAAACATGATGGGCGAATATAAGCCAAATTGCAGAATCTTTGCAACTGTCTTTTTTGAACTAAAGTGCCCACCACAAACATAGAAGTGATAGAACTCAATGACAAATTAAAACTCATTATTGGGGATACACCGACAAATTATCTGATTGGGACAATACTTGAACAAGTATGGATTATCCCAGCAGAAATACCTCACATTTCTGAAGAATTTTTATTTATCTAAGTAAGACAGTGTGATGGTATCTTGCCAGTAGCCAAAAAGTTGGCTATATCAACGAACCATAGAACAGTTGCTTGAGAAAGTGCTTGGATTTGGAAAAGATGCTCATCTGAAAAATACTCATTAATAGAGAGAGTGTTGTAAGCACCTATTTTTGCCTACTTAGCAATCTTCGGCCTGACTAAATCCAGTTTCAAACATCACAACACATACGAGCCTAGGCTAGCTCTTTCAAAACTCCAATCTAATCAACTGGTCACTTCCCAAACCCGTAAGGCCTAATTGAAGTTGAAAAGACCATATTGCCCTTAAGGACTCTAGGCAGCTTTTTGAGATCGGATGGTCTCAAGAACCAATGCCATTCAAGTAGCTTTCTGAGACCGGGCGGTCTCGGGAACCAACGTCATCCAAGTAGTTTTCCGAGATCGGGTGATCTTAGGGACCAATACCTTATCAAATTTCAAACGGTTCACTTCTGGCACCTCCTAGCCCACCAATGTAAAATGTTTGTCATCTAGTAGTTCTTCGAGACCAGGCGACTTCGGGGACTAACACCACCCTACAAGTAGCTTTCTAAGATCGGGAGATATTAGGAACCAACACCACCTTATAAGTAGCTATCTGAAATCAATGAGTCCTAGGGACTAACACCGCACAGGTAGCTTTTCAAGACCAGACGGTCTCGGGAACCAACACTCAGGTCAACACCGGCGCCTGTAAGCCCGACTCAGTGAAAAATGACCAAACTTGCCCCTTCGGCCTCCAAACACGCCTTTGAGAAAGTTCAAAATCACTCAAGATGGTAAGTCCACCCTTCCAAAATGTTCCTAGAAGGTTAGGCATACTCAATACGCCATCGTGACCAATTTCAGTCTCATTCCGGTCAACTTTGGTCAAAATGACCATTTTACCCCTAGGCACCCAGCAAAGTACAAATCCCACCAAATAGTGAAAACATCTTCCAAGACCGTCCCCAAATAGTCCGACATGCTTAATATGCCACTCCAATCTATCCTAACCCTTTTCGACCAATTTTGGTCAAAATGACCATTTTACCCCTGGTGGCTCAAGCGCACCCTAAAACCACATAGGTTCTAAGTACCAAAACGAAAGATCTCATCATACGCTTATGTTCAATCCAAGGTGAGTCCTGTGACTCTAAACACTTCCAAGTCAATGAAAATCCCTTGGTGCGTCTCACAGATGCTCCGCTAAGGTTGTCCTTTTTTTTTTCGATTCCTAAATGATAATGCATCGTAAAATGATTTGAGAAATGCGTAAATCAAGAAATTCTCAAAACACTGTTCATAGGTCTTTCCTTTGATACAGCTCGATCGAATAGAACGCTTCTCAAAGCCCCTGATCGCATGGCTTGAAAATTGTCATTTTTAATAACCCCTAGAGTGTCTCGTAGACACTCCACCAAGGTTGTCTTTTTCTTTAATTCCCTAATTATAGTGCACTATCAAATGAATTGAGAAATGCATAAATTACAGAATCCTCAAAAGCATTTTTAGAGCGTTTTCCATCGGTGTGGTCTAATCGAAGAGATTGCTTCCCGAAGGCCCTGATCACGTCACCCCAAAATTGCTACTTTTGAACATCCATGGAGCGTATCACAGATACTCTGCAAAAGCGTATTTTTATGCATGCTTCTTGAGGCAATATCTAACTTTTCTGAACACCTGTCAAGCTCCCTAAAAATTCCTAGTTCTTGAGAAACAATAGGAGAACATCGTGAATATGACTGATTTCTTAGAATATTTCTTGGATTGCATAATTATCGAGGCAAAGTTAACATGAAAATTTTTTACGGCAGAACGTATGCTACATACGCCCAAATTGTGATTAGATTGATCAAAACTTTGCTTGCTCCCCAAGTTAAGTCAGTACAGAGTGTGCCACCTGACATTCAACCAATGGAACAATACTGGCACATGTGCTACATGCACCAAGGCAAAAATTGCCCAGGAGCATATAGTACATGCGCCAGCCTTCACCAGTTTGCCTAGAAATACAAGTCTCCCCCTCTACATATTCCTGAATTGACAACAATAGTGAAGCTCTACAGAAATAGCCTCTAAACTCCGAAATTCTATATACATCTCACCCTCCAAGCACCTAAGTTAGATTCAACCTCTCTTTAGCCTATACACTCCACCAACAAAGCTTCTAATGCCATAGAAAAGCCATTTCTAGCCTTTTTAAGCCTCTTTAAGGCCATTCAAGTTCAAGATAAGTCATCCATGGAAGCTTGAAAGTGGTTTGAAGACAAAGGTGGTATTCTCTTTTATATTTTGTCATTCCCACTCTTCTCTTCTCTTTTCTAGCCTACTTAGGATATTCTCTATTTTAAACCCCCATCTTCTACCCCCATTTCTTATATGCTTAAAACAAGTGAACTCCTAATTCATGCCTAGAGGAAAGCTTGTGAGAGCCACCATGTAGGGGGATCTTTCACTAGCCTACTTTAAGATGGCATGGCTTTGGAGCACCTTGTAATTTGGTGTGGCCTATAACCTTGTATGATTTTATGACCCCTCTTTGCATATGGTTACCATGTTCATGTATTGCATGCTTGGCCCCATTTTCATATTCATCATCATTTTTCAAAAAATTTCACTATCTTGTTTCTATGTCTTTTCAAATTCCATATTCAAGTGTTTTTCCAAAAATGATTTTAGAAGTTGGTTCCTTGAAGCCTAGGTTAAATTATCAATTTCCACATCTTAGCGACCCTCCCTTTTAGTCCCTTGACTTCATTTTGCATCATCTCATTTTACAAACTTCAAGTTGCATTAAAATGATTTTTATACCTTGTATTTCACTTTGATTTTCAAAGTTTTGCTCTCTGGAGTTTTTTGGTTGAAATGGTCCCCATGGAACCCTCCTTTGAGTGGTCTCCTCATTTATTGACCATTCAAAACAATTCTCTTCAAGAAGAGTTCTCAAAATTTCATTCTATTTAATTTGCATAAAAATGATTTTCCAAAACTACCATTTTCATATTGATTTTTGGAAGTTTTGCTCTTTTGAATATTATGATTGGAATAGTCCCATGGAGTCCTCTTTGGAGTTATTTCCCTCATATAAACCATATGAACCCTTATTCTTTAGAGTGGTTTTCAACATCTTAAAAATGGTTTTGCAAAACCACTTTTCCAAAACTAAATTTCAAAGGTTTATTCTATTTAATTTTCGATCAAAGAAGTCTTCAAAACTATATATTCAATATTAATTTTTATAAGTTTTACTCTCTTGAGTTAGTAGTTGAAATGGTTCCAAGGCAACCCTCTCTTGAGTGGTTTCCAAATACCTACCATATGAACCCAACACTCACTTGAGTGGTTTTTATAAAATGGTTTTCAAAACACACTTTCAAGTTTCTTGCGAAAAATCACATTTCCAAAACCACTAGGTTCAAACCTTAGTTCAAAACCACCTTCCAACCCTAGGTTGACTTGACCTTAGTTGTCTAACCTTAGGTTAGCCTAACCTAAGTTAGTTAATCCTAGGTCACCTTAACCCGAGGATAATCTAACCTAAGTTAGTTAATCCTAAGTCACCTTAACCTTAGGTTAACCCAACCTAAGTTAGTTAACCCTAGGTCACCTTAACCCTAGGTTAACTTAACTCTAGTTAGATAATCCTAGGTCAATCCAACACTAGTCCAACCTAACCTTAGTTGTCCAACCTTAGGTTAACCCAACCCGAATTAGTTAATCTTAGGTCAACCCAACCAAGGTTAGTAAGCTTCAAGGCTTAAACTCAAAAGCCCTTTTTAAACCCTTTTTTCAATTACAAAAACCACTTGTATGGCATACTTTCAAAAACCTCCTACTCTCTTGAGATTTCAAAAATCAATTCAAAAATCTTTTCAAACACTCCCATACTCTATCTTCAAACATGCTTCTAAGTGAGATATTCAAGAAGGGTTTTACAACCCTAAAGTTTCAAAAACTAAAAGGGGAAGTTTCTAGCCCCTTTTCCAAACATGTTGTCAAAACTCATAGCCCTAAATGAGTTTAGCACTTTAATGACTAACTTCTTAAAGGTGATAAAACATTAAACATGCCTTTATGAGGTATTCAAAAACAACTTTCAAAAGCATTTCGAAGACAAGTTCACAAGAGCATTTCCAATTCAAACTCTACCTCTAAAGTTTTCAAAACAAGAATACAAAACACTTCCCAAACTCCCTTGAGTTATTTCAAAAACATTTCAAAACTCCCATGAGTTAATTTAAAAAACGTTTAAAAACATCTTCAAATCTGATTTAAAAAAACACTTCAAACATTCTAAGTCTTATTTCAAAAGCATTTTCCAAAACTCTTAAGTTCTTTTTTTCAAAAGATCTCAATATGTCTTCAAAGCATTTCAAAGGCCCCAATGCGCCTATTTTCTATCGGGCCCTTGCTCGAACTATGAATGACCTGATTCTCGCCAAATGAGATACGTAGACAACCTAAAATGGTGCGGTCATAACCTTTATTCCAACCAAATTTTCTTTTAAAAAATTTCCATCAAGTCAAAAATTTTATCCCAAATCGCTTCAAAACTTTCTATTTTTAAACATCTCTTCAAAAACATTCATCATGCATCATTCATCCAAAAAGTGATGAACAAACCCTATTTTTAAAACTCTAAAGTGGATACAAGTAGATAATTAGTAGCCGGTGATTCAAGTGAGTAAACTAAAGGTGATTAGACATGTAAGTACCGAAAGGGGTGGGGTAAGATGATAATCTTAGGATATCTTCCTTGCACGTAACCAACCCCCGAACCATAGATTTCTACTTCGAAGACCTACCCGGAGTCATGTTTTCAAAAGGGATTTAAAAAATTTTAAAAGGTTGCTAGAAATCTCTTTTTCAAAAACCTTTTTAAGGACATTTTCAAAATGATTTCAAAAAACCTAAGTTTAGTCTTTGGATTATGCTTAGTTTTAGGTGACCTAACACATCTTTAACTATGTTAGGTGGCGACTCCCATTTTTTCCCAAAAAGTTCTTAAATCAAATCAAGTTTCCAAGTTCAAACCATGTCGCACTTGTCCTTTCAGGAGGATAAGTTCTAACAGAGAGAGTACCGTACTTATTTCCGAGCCAATAGGGCTTGGTTTAAAAAACGCGGTGCGACATGTACCTTTGGCTTTCCCATCAGTAGGGAGCCATGACAAGTGGTCAAGAATTACATTCTCAATCCCTTTCTTGTCTCGAATTTCAATATGGAACTCTTGTAATAAAAGAATCCAACAGACGAGGCGTGGCTTTGCATTAGCCTTAGTAATCAAGTACTTTAGTGCAAATTGGTCAATATATATGATGACTAATTACCCCATCAAGTACGACTGAAATTTATCTAATGCAAAAACAATAGCAAGGAGTTCTTTTTCGATTATGGTATAGTTCAATTGGGCTTTATTCAAGGTTTTTTTTTGCATAATAGATAACATAAGGTTTCTTGTCTACTCTCTGCCCTAAAACTACTCCTACAGCATAATCACTAGCATCACACATTAACTCAAATGGTGATAACCAATCAGGTGATCGAATGATAGGTGCAGTTGTCACCAGCTCTTTAAGCTCGTCGAAAGCTTATTGGTATTCAAACGTCCATTCAAATGAAACGTCTTTTGACAATAGACGGCATATTGGACAAGAGATGGCACTAAATCCTGCTATAAATCACCGATAGAAACAAGCATGCCCAAGAAAGATTGAATGTCTTTCACAGTTCTAGGAGTAGGTAGTTTCTGGATCAGTTCAACTTTGACTTTATCTACCTCAATCCCCTTGCTAGACATGATGCGCCCAAACACTATACCTTGTGTCACCATGAAGTGGCACTTTTTTAAATTTAGGACAAGGTTACTATTCTCGGATCTTTCTAACACCTTCTTGAGGTGTTCCAAACAACTCTTATAGGTATCTTCATACACAGAAAAATCATTCATGAAAACCTTTAAGAATTTCTCCACCATATCACTAAAGATACTTATCATGCACCTTTGAAAGGTAGTCGGTGCATTCCATAAGCTAAAGGGTATTCTTTTGTAAGTATAAGTACCAAAAGGACATGTGAAAGTATTTTTATCATGATCTTCTAGGGCAATTTTGATTTGATTGTACCCAAAGTACCCATCTAGAAAACAATAAAAGGCCTGTCCTACCACTCTTTCTAAGACTTGGTCTAAGAATGGGAGTGAGAAGTGGTCTTTTCTAGTAACAATATTCAGTTGACGGTAGTCAACCACCTAATTTGAATCATAGTGGGCACTAGTTCATTTTTCTCATTTTGAATTACCGTGACTCTAAATTTCCTAGGAACAACTTGAGTTGGACTAATCCACTTTGAATCAGAGATGGGGTGTAAGATACCCACATCGATAAGCTTCAGTACTTCTCCTCTCACAACTTCTTTCATGTGGAATTTAAACGCCTTTGTATTTAACGCACCGGTTTAGACTCTTCCTCAAGATATACGTGATGTGTGCATTGTTGCGTCCAAATTTTTAACCAAGTCCTTTCGGCTTGGGAAAAAGCTCGGAACTCTATCATTAGAACTCATCCTCATAGAAAGACTAGTATGACTAGTTTAAACTTGGAATTGGTTTAACTAAGGGCTTTTTTAGAAAAATAGAAGTCACCACCTAACTTGATTAAGGTGAGTTAGGTCATCTAAAACTAAGTGTAATTCGAAGATTAAACTTAGGGTTTTTTAAAAAGGTTTTGAAAAACTTCCTCAAAAGAATATTTTTAAGAAAATAGGTTGTTTGGCAACCTTTGAAAAGTTGTAAACCCTTTTTTGAAAATAATTCCATTTTGGTAATTCCAAAACAGAAATCTATCGTCCAGGGGTTGGTTACGTGTAAAGAAGATATCCTAAAATCATCACCCTACCCTGCCCTTTCGGTACCAACATGTCTAATCACCCTTCATTCACTCACTTAAATAACCGGTTACTATTATCCACTTAATATCTGCCTTAGAATTTTGAAATTGGGGTTTGGCCATTGCTTTTTGGATGAATAATAGATGATGCAAGTTTTGAGAAAAATGTTTGAAAACATGAAAGTTTTGAAGGAATTTGAAATAGGGATCTTGAATTGATAGAGAGTTTTGAAAGAAGGACTTGAGTTGAAATAAAGTTATGACCGCACCATTTTAGGTTGTCTATATATCTCATTTGGTAAGAATCAGGTCATTCGTAGTTCAGGCAAGGGCCCAATAGGAAGGAGGCATATTAAGGCATTTGGAAAGTTTTGAATACACATTGAGATCTTTGAAATGGTTTGAAGACACTTTGTGGTCTTTGAGAAAAGAGAACTTGAAAATTTTGATTTGGAATCGGATGTTGGAGTGTTTTTGGAATAGAACTTGAAAGTTTTTTAAAGTGCTTTTGAAATGAAATTTTGAAGCGTTTTGAAATGCTTTTGGACTTAACTCAAGAGAGTTTTGAAAGTTTTGAAAACTTGATTATGGACTTAAAAATTAGATTTGGACAAATAAAAGCTTTTGTGAACTTGTCTTGAAATGATTTTTGAAAGTAGTCTTTGAACACCTTATGAAAGGCATTTTTAATGTTTCATTTACCTTTGAGAGGTTAGTCATTGTAGAACGAAACTCCTTTAGGGTAATGAGTTTTGAAGACATGTTTTTTTTTTTTTTAAAAAAAAAAGGGGGCTAGAGACTTCCTTTTGGTTCTTTAAAACTTTAGGATTATAAAATCCTTCTTGAATATCTCACTTATACTTGACCAATTCTAACTATGGAAGGATTAGGGTTGCTTCAAGAATATGATGTTTGAAAATCATGCTTGAAAAGAGCTTTTGAAAATACTAAGGGTTTTAAAACCCTAATATGGACAACCTTGAGGGTTGTATTTAATGTATCACCTTCTCTTGGAATCCCTAACCCTAAAAGGTTAGGGACACTTTAGGGTTGTGAGTTTTTAAAAACATTTTTTAAAATAGTTTTTGGAAAATGCTTAGTGTCTAGCCATCTTAGTTGAGACAAGTTTAAGAGAACTTCTTGGAGATATTTTTGAAGATAAAGTGTCGGGATATTTGAAAAGATTTGGAGTTGATTTTTGAAATCTCAAGATAGTAGGGTGTTTAGAAAGTATTTTATGAAAATAGTTTTTGAGTTGAGATATTATTTGAAAATGGGTCTTTGAGTTGGAGCCTTGAAGCTTACTAACTTAAGTTGGGTTGGCATAAGGTTAACCAACTCGGGTTAGGTTAACCTAGGGTTGGCTAACTAGGGTTAGGTTAGCTTAGGGTTAAGGTGACCTAGGGTTAACTAACTAGAGTTAGGTTAACCTAGGGTTAAGGTGACCTAGGGTTTACCAACTAAGGTTGGATTAACCTAAGGTTAAAGTAACCTAGGGTTAACTAACTAAGGTTAGGTTGACCTAAGGTTAAGGCGATCTATAGTTAACTAACCAAGGTTAGGTTAACTCAGGGTTAAGGTGACCTAAGGTTAACTAACCAGGGTTAGATTAACCTAGGGTTGGAAGGTGGTTTTGGAAAGTGGTTTTGGATTAGGGTTTTGACATAATGGTTTGGAAAAGGTGGTTCCATGCGTAAAATTTAGAAGTATGTTTTGAAAACCATTTTATGAAAGTCACTCAAGTGAGTGTTGGGATCCTATGATTGATATTTGGAAACCACTCAAAAGAGGGTTGCTTTGGAACCATTTCATCCACATACTCAAGAGAGCAAAACTTGTGAAAATCAACATTGAATAGATAGTTTGAAGACTTGAAAATTAAAGAGAATGACCTTTTAGCTTTAGAAAGAAGGTTTTGGAAAACCACTTTTAACAAGTTGAAGGCCACTCTAAAGAATAAGGGTTCATATGGTTGATTTGAAGGAAATCACTCCAAAGAGGACTCCATGGGACCATTCCAACCACAATATTCAAGAGAGCAAAGCTTCTAAAAATCAAGGTGAAAATGGCGATTTAGGGAAATCATTTCTATACAAGTTAAAGAGAGGGCAATTTTGAAAACCATTTTTTGAAGGGAATTGTTTTGAAAACCATTTTAAAAAGAATAGAGTCAACTCTAATGAACTAGGATTTATATGATGAAGATAATAGGGAGACCACTCAAGAGAAGGTTCCAAGGGACCATTTCAACTACAAAGTTCAAGAGAATAAAATCCTTGAAAATCAACATAGAAGAAGAGGGTTTGAAAGCCATTTTAGTACATCTTTGAAAAACAATGAGATGTAGGGTTGCAAAATGAAGTCAAGGGACTTGAAGGGAGTTTTCTAAGGTGTAGAAATTAAGGGTTTGACCTAGGCTTCAAGGAACCAACTCTAGGACCTTTTTTAGGAAAGCATTTGAATATGGAGCTTGAGAATTCCATAGAAATAAAGATAGTGAAAGTTTTGGAAAAATGGTTGTAAACATGAAAACAAAGCCAAGCATGCAAAGCATGAACAAGAAAACCATATGCAAGGGGTTATGGAATCATACAAGGCTAGAGGCTTCATCACATATCAAGGTGCTCTAAGGCCATACTATTTTAAAGTAGGTTTGTGAGAAGTTCTCTATACAGTGGCCCTCACAAACTTTTCTCTAGGCATGAACTAAGAGCTTCCTTGTTTCAAGCATGCAAGAAAGGGGGGTAGAAGATGGAGTTTAAAATAGAGAATAGCCTAAGTAGGTTAGGAGGGAGAAGAGAGGAGTAGGGATTGCAAAAATGTAAAGAGAAGTCTACCTTTTGCCTTCCAATATTTTCAAACCTCCATGGATGCTTGGACTTGAGCTTGAATAACGTTAAAAAGGCTTGAAAGGGCTAGAATGAGGTATTTTATGACATTGAAGGCTATATAAGTGTAGTGTATGGGTTAGAAGGAGATGAAATCTAGCCTAAGTGTTTGAAGTGTGGGACGTATATAAGAATTTGAGATTTTGGGGTAGTTTTAGTAGAGCTTCGCTATCAATTTTGATTCTAGAATGTTCAAAGGAGGAGGCATGTATTTAGAGGCAAAGTTGGAGAGACCTGGTGCATGTAGTACATGCGCCTGGGCAAAATTTGCCTTGTCGTGTGTGCTACATGCGCCAGTACTGTTCCATTGATAGAATGCCACGTGGCACTCATTGTACTGACTAAATTTTAAGGGTGAAGCAAAGTTTGATCGATCTGATCAAAATCTGGGTGCATGTAGCATATGTTCCACCACTAGGAATGTTCGTTTAAACTTTACCTCGGTAATTGTGCCAATCGAGAAGAACTCAGGGAAATCAGTTACATTCATGGTGCTGTTCTAGTGTTTCTCATGAACTTTGAATTTTTTGAAAGGTTGAAAAGTGTTCAAAAGAGTGAGATATCATCTTATGAAGTAGGCACAAAAATATATTTTTGTGGAGCGTCTATGATACGTTTTGCGGGGGTTCAAAAGTAGCCGTTTGTGTGCCACAAGATCGAGGCCTTCAAGAAGTGATCTCTCCAATCGGACCACACCAATGGAAAGTGCTCTGGAAATACTTTCGGGAGTTATTTAATTTACACATTTCTCAAGTCGTTTGACGGTGCGCTATAATCAGGGAATTAGAGAAAAAGTCAATCTTAATAGAGCATATGTGAGACGCTCCAGGGGTTACTGAAAGTGGCAGTTTTCAAGCCATGCGATGAGGGGCTTCGGGAAGCAATCTATCCGATCGAGCAGTATCGATAGAAAGACCTATGGACAAACTTTCGGGAATTCCCTAGTTTACGCATTTCTCAAGTCGTTCGACGGTGCATTATAACCAGGGAATCAGGGGAAAAGAAAACCCTGGCAGAGCATCTGTGAGACACTCCAGAGGGACTTCGTTGAGTCAGGAGTGTGAGGTTCACCTCGGGTTAAACAGGGGTGTATGATGGGACCCGCCATTCAATACCTAGGGCCGATGTAGTTTTGGGGCGCGTTTGGGCTGTGATCGCTCCTAAATAGTGCAATTTATATCCGCTAGTGTACGGTTGCGATGTAGTAATAATATTTCGGTAAGTCCGAGGTCGATCCACAAGGAATATGGATGGAATATAATAAAACTCACTTTGGGAAAGTAGAATTCTCAAGAAAAACAACTTTAGAATGTAAAGAAAAATTTTGATTTGAGATTTGGTTTGAGAAATTATCCTAGGCAATGAAAATAAATTTATCCTAAGAAAACTTGATTAAATAAGGATAAGCAAAAGGTCTTGGCAAGACTGATCTAGTTAATAGGTCTATAAGTAGATCACCAAGATAGTTGTGAGTAAAGAATCTCAAGATTTGATTACCTTATTGGAGTTGATATTCAGTTATTTACTAGTGTTCATACCAGGGTCCCATTCATACCTGTCCCAGTTTATAAACTTGTCTACAAAGTATGTTTGAAGCTTAATCAAGAACAGTAGATTTCTAAAGTACTCCTAATAGGAACATATATGCAGTTATAATCAATATCCTTATCAGAAATTCTAGGTATACGTATCCCTGCTTACAAATCAGTCTATACATACATTCTAGATATGATCAAGAATATTGTTTTTGAAGATATTCATGGGCAAGAAAATAAATCTTGGTTCAAGATCTTAAAATCTTGAAAAATAAATAATTATCTTGAAGATCTACCTGTAACCTAGTTACTTTCTCAACCCATACCAAGAACAGATTTAGCTACTAAAGAACATTATAAAGATTGCAAGAATGGAAATAATAATTAAAGAAATAAAATACTGCATTAAAGAAATATAATCTGAAATTCACAATAAGAACAAAAAAGAAAACTAAAGATAAAAACTAAAGATTAAAAATGCTCCCTTGAAAGATGAAAAGATTCGTAACCTCCAAAGCTTGGATGATTTCTCCTTCCAAAACCTTAGAAAAACCTTAGAATTCTTCTTATCCTCCAGAACATAGAAACCTAAGTCTATCCTACTACCTACCAATCTATACAACTAAAAAGTGAGTTAATATATATAAATCCCGTCGTCAATCATACGGACGGTTCCCATCGAGTGCTCAGATGGGCTGGATCCCTTCACAAAGGTGTAGGTCTCAAAAAGTTATATGAAATTGACATATTATGGGCCTGAATAGCCTTTCTGGTTGGTGAGATATAGGCTTTTAAAGTTCTAGCTCTGCTTCAATAGCTTGTACCACAACTTCAATAGCTTGTACCTTGATAGCAACCTCTTGAAACCTATTATTAAATTGCATTCGAAATCACTCCATTTAAGCTCAAAACCTACATAAAGCATAATAAACTTAATTAATATCAAAACATAACTAAAAAGACATATATACTCATAAACTAATACTAACAAAGTACTAATTAAGGCCTTATAATTGCATTTTTGAAGAGCAATCAGGTTGCCAAGGGTAAAATGGCCATTTCGATCGAAATTGGTTGAAAAAAGTCAGAATGGGTTGGAGTGACATATTAAGCGTGCCCGACTCTTCGAAGATGGTCTTGAAAAAGTTTTTCACTCTCTGATGGGATTTGTACTATGCTAGGGCGTCTAGGGGCAAAACAGTTATTTTAGCTAGAGTTGACCGAAATAAGATCGACATTGGACAAAATGGCCTATTGAGCACGCTAAACCATCTAAGAACATTTTGGAAGGGTGGACTTACCGTCTTGAGGGATTTTAAACTTTCTTAAGACGTGCCTGATTGGATAGAGATCTAAAAGTTGATTTGGGCTTGAATATGCTTACGGAGTTTTGAAAGGGAGTTTGTCAGGCCGGAGATTGCCGAACGGGCAAAAATGTGGTGCTTACATACATACAAGAGAATTAATATCGTGAAGGTCTACAATGGTTTAAGCTAAGGCTTTTCTATAATTCTTTAGCACTTTTACAAGACTCTGCTCTTGGCCTTCAAACAAGTTAGAGGATATAACAATAGGATAAGATTCACTTTCACCACGGAATACATATTTCAATGTAGATGGTAAAGGTTTTCTTTCCGAAGTGCGTGCTTTTTGTTCAGAAGGGACAGGCTTTATGATAGTAGGAATTAGAGGCTCAAATGATGTGATCCAATGGCCCACTTACATACATTGTTCTCTCTCTATCTTTCTAGGAATTGTGTCCCTAGACTTGACATGGTCACAATCTAACCGGTCATGTGGCTTGCTCGAAACAAGAGCTTTTCTAATTAGATCCTTAAAAAATTCACTCTCAAAGTACTCTTGCATAATACACTCAATGCAGTCTACTTCTCTGGTATCCTCATACTCTCCCGGTTATTTTCCAACTGAAAATATATTCTTCTCGACAATCATATTCCTACATGTCAACTTTAACAATCCATTCCTACAATGGATTACGGCATTACACATGGCTAGGAATGGTTGTCCTAAGATAACAGAAATTTGGGAATGAGCATTAATTTCAGAATTCAAAAGCTTATGTTTTGGTCTGGCCAATTTATGAGGAAATGGGACATATTTCACAACATCAATGCCCTCATCTTCAAATGCTCTATTTGGCTCTAAAACTGGCTCAACTTTCTTTTCTCTTTCTCACACTCATCTTTTTCTCTCACATCTCCATTCCCTTCATCACTAACCTTAAAAGTTTCATTTCTAGGTGGAATGGTTTTATCAATAATTTTTCCACTCTTCAGGGTTGTGATAGATTGGACTTGTTCATAACTGGATTGAGGATTAGTCCTCGCTTCGGCCATGTTTATTTGCTTTGTGAGATTTAGATTTGGTTGCGGTTAAGATGGAAATCTCCCCAACAATTGTTGAGTCAAAACTTGTGTCAAGTTAGACATTTGCTTTATTATGTCCTCTAACATCCTAGTGTGTTGGTCTAGCACTTTGTCTTGCCTATCCACTTTATTATTGACTCCTCTTATATCTTTTGTCAATTGATGAACATTATCTTTTAAAGGTCTCTTATGAGGGGGTTGATATGTATTATGTTGGTGTTAGAAAAGTATGGATTGTTGAGCGTGAACAGGTTAGGATTGGAAAGGTTTAGGGTTTGAGGCCTTCCTTGGAATGCTTGAGGATTCGAAGGACCCTCATTTCTTCACCCAAAGTTTAGATTATTTTGCCATCCAGGGTTATATGTATTCAAGAAAGGGTTCTCCCCAACTCGTTGGTCATTATATGTACCCTGGTATTAGCCAACCACATTGGCTCAGCTATATAAGGCCTCCTTGAAACCTGGTATAATTGGACATACAACAGTTTCATGTTCCATTGTACCACACATTAAACAATTCTCTTCCTTGGAAGACTCACTATTCATAACATTACCCTTACTTGTCTCTATGGCTTCTAACTTTCAAGCAGCTTAATCAAGTTGAAATGTTACCTTATGCTTAAACTCATGATTTTGGGTCCGAGTTGTGACCTAATCTGTAGTCAAATTCGCCAAGTAATCAAAGAAGTCATATGCTTGAAATAGGTCTTCGTCATATAAAGTCCCTACGCACATGGACTCAACAAATTGCTTCAGTTGTGGAGTCAATAATGAATATAAAGTATTTATGATATGCCAATTGGTAAAACCATGATGTGGACAAGCACTCAACAAATCTTCGAATCTCTCTCAACATTAGAAGAATAACTCACTAGACACAGAGATAAATTAAGAGATTTAGTGACGAATCACCTCAGTTTTATACTCATGGAAGAATTTTTCAAGAATTCTTTCTAAAGATCTTGCCAAGAATGAATAGACTTAGGCATCAATGAATTGAACCATGTCTTGGCCTTGTCTTTGAGAGAAAACGAGAAGAGTTTCAAAAGTGTAACTTCCCTTCAGTAAGAATTATTGAAGAACATAGAGCATACATCATCAAAATCTTTTATGTGGTGATATGGTTTTTTAGAATCAAAACCATGGAATGGATTCAAAAGTTGGATCATTCCTAGCTTTAAAGTCATTACGATCTGATGCGCAAGAAGAACGATACAAAAGGTAGGCGCTTGCCTCATGGGATTCAAATAATCCCTAAAGATTTATGGGGAGGATCGACATGTACACTCTTACATTTAGGTACATTATTTGGATTTGGCGAGTTAGGATTCACAGGTGGTTGATGATCAAATTATTCCGCCATTGGGATAGAACTAGGTCCTTGGTGAATTAACTGAATATTCGAAACAAGAGTCCTAAATGGGGAAAGAGTACGGAAGATGAGAGAAAGATCACTAGAAGAGTCAATGTTTACCAATCGTCCGTGCACATTCTTAATGAAGACATAAAAGTGTACGTACCCTATGAAGATACAAATTAACCCTATGAAGGCATAAATTAACCCTTTCCGAAACATCAATACAAAAAAACACTTAAAAAAGGATATAAAAAGAAAAAATAAAATGCTTGCACATAAGAATAGCAAACGAAAATAATATTATACAGGTTAGTAACAACATTATGGTAACCTTAGTGAGCGGTGCCGGCCTAAATAGGTAATAAATCAGTTCCAAATAAGGTTATCCATAATAATCAAATAAAAATAATATATATGAAGTTATATAGTCACCATATCCAGCGGTGCCGACCTAAATAGGCAATGAGTCAACTTGAAAGGTAACCCTCAAAGAGAAAGAAAAAGATGTGAAATAAAGTATAGAAAATAAAAAATAAAATATTAGAATGGTAACCAACGTTGGTTATCCATTAAATAAAAGAAAATGTTAAATAGTTAGTAAGTTAGATGGGTTAGATGGGTTAGATGAAAAATAAAAATAGAAAATATGGTAACCAAGTTAACTGGTTTCATCTAACAATAGGCAAGTATGCCAACCAAAGAGTTTAACCACAAAATAAAAAATAAAAAATAAAAAATAAAAAAACTAAATACATACAAATATATAAGTTAGAATTAGAACAAAGTAATAAGTGAAGATAGATCACTGATCAGTTGGTATACACCTTCTAATTTTTGCGTCATGGTTGGGAAGCAATAAATTATTCTTAAATCAGGAAAGGTATTATTATTATTATCATTTTTAAAATTTTTAATTTTTTAATTTTTTAATTTTTTAATTTTAATTTTGAATTTGTTTAATTTTTTATATGATTTTATTAAAGCCATTTTCCGGTAACGGTGCCAAAATGCTTGACTATACCCAAAATATGACGATCTATTAACACCCAAATACAGGTGCGGCGAACCAATAAATAAAATTCGGTAAAACCAAAGTCGATTCATAGGGAATAGTTATCAAAACATGCAAAGTTCGGTGCTAAAATTCACCCACGGTAAAAGATTATTTACCGACTAAGTCATGCTACATATTGTAGTGTTACAATGCCTGCAGTTGGAACCTAAGCTAACCTATTTGAATTTCATCTTGAAAAGTACTGATGAGAATTGGACAATTATTGTAAAAAATGGTAACCAAAGCAAAATAGTTTAATTTGTGAGGATTGATGGTTGTAGAATGAGCCTTAAATTAAATTAAATTAAACAATCTTAGATCCAATTGATCTGATCACTTGATTCACCTAAAATTTCAACAAATGTTTTGTAACTCAAATCATTAGCTTCGTCTTGAGCATTTAATTTGGAAAATTAAGCTATTAGAATGAAAATTCAATAATAATAAAATTAAATCCATAGATTCATACCATCGATTTGTGCAATAACTATACCAAATTAAGATTTGTGCATAGAAATTATCAAATTTAGTCAAGAATTTAAGTTTTCTCAAAGATCTAGAATTTAATTACCAAGAATTGAAAGATTTAAGGATAAAACAATAAAGACTCAATTACCTTCATTGATATTCCAAAATTCTCAGATGATCTTCACAATTGGCTTCAAGAATAAAATTAGCTACTTACAGTATGAAAACGACATGGCTTGAAAAATAACTTTATAAATAAAAATGTTTATTATAGCAGAATAACGACAAAGAGAAGACTAAAAAATTAACTGGCTAAATAGCTACTAACAAACTAACTGATTGCTAAAGAAGAATCAGCCACTTTCATTCTGCTCTCCTCTCCTCTGTTCTCTCTCCTCTACTCTCTTTTTTCTGCTCTCTCTCTCTTTTTTTTTTTGGCTTCTCCCCCTCCTCCTTTTATAGACTCTTTTTGGGTAGATCTTCTTCTATATTTTTTTTTCTTTCCTTGCCGGCTACCCCACCTCCTTTCTTCTTTTTTTCTTCCTTTCTTTTTTGTTTTCTTTCTGTTCCTCCTTTTCCTTGTCGGCAGCAGCTCTTTCTGCACACAAATGATATATATATGTTTTATTATTAAAATATATATAAAGTATAATATATATATATATGTAATATAATATACACACCCACTCATATAGATAATGTACATCACCTTGCTTCATTTTGCTTGTTTTTATCTTCAAATCTGTTCAAGGTGTGTAAAATGTGAAACATACTACAGTTATATAAAAATGATAAATAACACACAAATAATAACTAACATTAGTCTGTAATTAGAGACTTCAATTGCACTTTTTAAGAGTAATCATTTTCGCTGCAAACCTATCCAAAATTTATGACTGTAACTTTTTCTTGACTTCAAAAATTGAAGCTTATGAGAATGATCCCAATTTGCAACCATTATACAATGAAGGGAGCTGAAAAACCATAGGCAAGATTTTTCAAACTTTGAAGGGATGCTTCTGGCGTGACAGGAAAGGGCTTTAAATGTAGCCAAAAAAATGTTTATCATTCAACATTTTTTCAAGTAGGAAAAACATTATGTATAAAGTGCAAAATGGAGAGTTGTGGTAGAGTAGACCGATGGTCTTTGATTACACTATAAAAGTGTAATCTAATTCTTAAACTTGTGCTTTGTTAGAACTAGATTAGTCATAAATAGCTTTAGTTAGTGAATTATCGTTCCTAATAATGTTTTTGTACTTTTTGCAGTAATTGGTGGCTAAAATAGAGCTCAAAAGAAGCAAAAAATGCAAAGTAAAGATCAGTTGTCTTGATGAAAAAGTGGATTGTTTAGATAATCAGAGAGTATAATTTTTGTAGGTCATCAATTGTCCAACGAAAAAGTGCCTTGTCTGGATGACGAGAGTTGACAAAATCAAAACCTCAAGCTGTTCAGATGACACTCTGCATCATTAGGACGACACGTGTTTTCAGAGTTTGTTAAGATTCCCAATTTTGCAATTGCACGGGATTTTTTATCACTAAATTTAGATTTTTAGAGAGTTTTTTTTTTTTTTACTTTTGAGTGGGAGAAAGTCCTTCAAATTCTTGTAATTCAGTACAATAATTTTCATTTCAATTATGTTTTGATGAAGTTTATGGATGGCTAAGCTTCTCTCTTGGCAAGGAATGTGAAGGTTCCTTAAAGAATGGATGTTTTCTTGAAGGTATTCAATTGTTCTTCAAGGATTTATATTTTGATTACATGAAACTTGTGTTTTAGATTCATTAAAAATCTAGTATTCATGATTATATCTTTGAATTTCCATACACAAATTAGATTTGGAATGAAAATTGTTTAGATCCCTCGTATAAACACCTAGAATTAACTATCAATAGTAAAAAACCATTTGGGGATGTGGATTTGCCTATGGTGATTAATTAATACAAGTATCCAACTATAAAAATATGTCAATCTTGGTACGCCAATTTTATATGCAACTTTAAAGCAATAAAGTAAAGACAAAAGGCACATATGATTTTAGCGTGGAAACCATATAAACCAAAGAAAAAACCACGAGGCCACACATAGCCACTAACCTACTCAGCACTATAAATCTTTAACAGTTACAAGAATAAACTTACAACCCTACTTGTTAATCCATAACTATAGTAAAAGTTTCAGACTTGTTCGCTAGACGTCACAATTCACCGTTTTTTCGTGCTCTCAACGCCAACCTTTGGAATTTACCAAAGCAGATATGTGTGAAGTTTGTTGTTAACCAGAAGGAAGAACACTCCAATATTTGGGAAGCACAACAAAGCTCTCTAAATAGCTAGGTAATCTCTTTGAGTGTATGTGTATATTTTATGAAGTCTTCAGAGCCTTTATATAAAGTCTACAATGTTTGTAAAGTCTTGGACAAAGTGTATCCCGAACTACAAAAGGTTTCCTAAGCCGACATGGAGTAGAAGCTCGAATTTCCAAACTCTGACGTGCGTTCGAACCCTCTAAACAAGGGTCCAAAAGCCTGACCGTTAAAATGCATAAGAAGACCATTTGAAAGCCTGCTAAACATGAGTGCATAGATCTCAAAAAAGTTATATGAAACTGATATACTATTGACCTCAATAACACTTTTAGTTTGAAAAATATAACTTTCCAAAGTTTCAGCTTTACGTGCTTCAGCAACTTATACTCCAATTTCAGTAGCCTTTACTCTAACAGTATCAACTTGAAACTTGGCCCAAGCACAACTCAAAATGCAATTACAATCAAAGTACTTTTCTCTAAGGAATATGCCCATATTAAATACCGTAACAATCTCTCCCTTTGGCAATTCCGTGACAAAACACAAATTAACAAATGCAATCAAATTACTCAAACATATACAAAGCTAAGCTTGAAGAAGTCACTTATGTACCTATCTATCTGTACATAACGTAGACGAAAAAACTCGTCAAACAAAACGTGTGGTAAAAACCAATAAAGTACAACCTAAGTTTGGTGATTTGTTATTTGCACAATATATTCTCCCCCTCAAATGCATACGTCATCTCTCTCCCTTTAGTACAACACAAACAATATGATTTAACCACTATATATATTTTCTCTCCCTTGTTATTAGGATTTAACAAAGAAGATCCAATCAAATTCATTTTAATGCTAATAGGGTAACAAGGTACCGAAGGGAATAAATAAGACAGATGTTGGAGGGATCCTAACCACACCATAAGAAATAATTACTCAAAAAAGTTTGAGAATAAATCAAGTAGAATATTATGATATGTAGGAAGCAAATCTCATGACTCAAGTATTGTCTCAAACACAAATATAAATTTTTAACATCTTATGCACATATGTGTAATTTATAAACATAGTAAAGTGGGTGGTCTCAGTGAACTCGAAAGTTATAAAAATTAAAACGAACACTAGTAGAGATCAATATTAATGAATCTATTCAAATTCTAGAGATAATTATACGACTAGAAGATAGACTAATCATGCTTGTATGATTCGAGTTATGGAAACTCCTCCTTTAATGAGATCATATGTAGAACCTTGTTAGGAGCTAAAATTTTCTTTTGTGTAGCTCAAGGATTTGTTCTTTTCTTTTGTGCAATCTCAATTCTTAAAACATGATAGCCCTTTCTACGATTTTATCCAAATGGTGCATATTTTGAGATACATCTATAGTGGCTTTCACACATGTTAAGCGAGGGACTGATTGATAGAATGATGGAATATGAACATTGGTCAATCTAGTGTGCAACTATCTTTAAAAAAAAACATAAAAATAGAGAAAACTAACAAGAATCACATACATGTTTTATTCAAATCAGACGCACTAAGTGTGCTCAGTGATCACATGACATTTGTTTTCAAATCACTCACAATGTAGGAAAAGATGAAGGAATTTAAATCTAAATCATGTATTTAATGCCTAACAAATGCATATAATCATTGCCATGAAAAAATCAATTAACAAATTACAAAAATACTAAATGACCTATAATCAAAATATGTTTTTGGTATTTTTAAAATTTAAGAAAAAAATAATCCTTAAAATCTACAACTATGATCATAGCACTAGGACAAAGGAATATAATCAACTAACTTCCAATGCAATGTCAGAACCATGTTCCTAATCAGAAAAGTCAACCCATATAAACTTTCTATGCGTATTCAATGCATTAAGATTATATTTTCTAACCCAAACAGCTCTAATTTTAGATCTTTCAGAAATACGATGTCTAAGATTATTTATTTGTTCATTCATCTTCTTAATGTGATTGTTATAGGCTTCTAAAAATGATTTCTAGGTTCTTCATGCATATAACTCCTAGAAATATTTCGTAATTTATAAAAGTAAGGCCCAATGTGTCCTTTAACAAAATAGTAATGACAAGTAGGAATAAATTTACTAGAAAAACTTACCTGTGAGGAACAGATCCACTAAAAGAAATTGTGGATTTGGTGACGAAATTATTGGTAACAAGGAGAAATTCGTTGCTAAAAGTGGACCTTTTGCAACAAAACCTTATTTGTTGCCACTGTTCATGAAATTGCTTTGATATCGACAAATTGCCAAATTAGTTGCTAATTTGGTTGGGAAAAGCCCATGGCGGTAAGAGTCTAGAGGGCAGAATATAGTAGGAAAGAGTTTTAGTGACAAAAGGCTAAACTTGTGGCTAAAACTATATTTGTGTTTATTTGCAACTAACACATTCCCTGCAAAAAGTAGTCCTTTAGCAACAAAAGTTAAGATCATAGCTAATTTTAAAAAAATTATAACAATTAACCACAATCCACTAATCTCGTCACAAAAGCACATAGGAAGGGATTCAGCGACAAAATTGTGAAGTGGTCACAAAAGCTAATTTGTATGGTTATTTGCAACAAAATGGTTTTGTCGCTAAAAGTAAGGCTGAAACAAAATTTGTTAAAGAGTCTAAGAAACACCCGGCCACAATTTTTCACTAACGGTATGGATTTCGTTTTTCTTTGGTAACATCACTCTTGAAAAAAGAAACAAAATAGCAATGTACTTATTACATGTACCCACTCTGATTTGAAGTAATATTGAATAAAAATAAAACTTCATTTCTAAGTAGATGATATATCAATTCATATTTTTTAATTTTCTTTTATTTTAATGTAAATGACATTTAGTTCCATTTATCTTATTTTAACTTTTTTGATTTAATTTTTTCCAAAAAGGTTAAGTTTTTTTTCCCCTAGATGTAATAGTAAGAACTATTATAATATCATAAAAATGGCACCTAAAATAATATATTATTATATATGTATAGTTTTTGATGATATTGGTTTAATTTTATAATAAGATCATTTTTTCCATACAGGGTGATTGGACAGTTTTATAAGAACTGAAGCGTATCAATTGGATGGTTGCTTTATTCTTTCATTATGATTTCCAAATTAATCGATTTCAAGCCTCTTAAGATTGGAACTTAGATACCTTGCAAGGGATAAAGCACTTTTACAATCAAACCATTATGAATTTTTGCTAATTGGTTTTCAAAATATATATTTATTCTTAAATCTAGCATAAGAGTGGGCCTTGGACGGACTGGACTAGGCTAGGTCTGAACTAAATTCTAACAATTAAAGCACTAACTCGGGCCTCAAAGGATCTGACCTGAGCTTTGCATTACCAAGCCCATCCACAAAAAAAAAAAAAAAAAAAATTCTCAAACTAGCTCATATAACCCAAAAATATTTAATAAAAATATTTTTATCATTTCTAACAGTAAAAAAAAAAAAAATTGTTTTAGTGATTTGAATGCCTCTTTTTGAAACGTAAGGCTATGATTTCAAATCTCACGAATAGATATTACAAAATTAAAACTATACATTTTAATTAATATTACAAAAAATAAAACTCTATAATGTAACACATAATATTTAAATCACTCATATATATAGGTATATATTATTAACATATGCGGGGAAGATCCGTGCTTCACTTTTTATTTCAAGCCTAACCCGTAGACATGAAATTTTAGCAAAGCTCAGCCCTACAAGCTTATACATCATTCTAAGCCCTTCAAAACATGGATGGGTTCGAGCTGGCTCCATGAGTTGTTGGACCAATGTCCATCCCTAATCTAGCATCATCTATGTTAACTTACTAGCTAATAATCAACTTAAAAATCTCCTATTTATGTTGATAACCAGTTGAATTGACTGACTCGTAGTTGAATCACAAGAATTAGAGGACCGAACCCACGTAGTGAACTGGTCCAGACGTGAGTTCATGTTTGATCCTATCAAATATATTTATACATACATATATATATATATATAAATTGTGTTTGCTTTTATATTTTGCCTCTATCTTATGTGGCGCTTAAGTAATATTCTCTATACTCTTATACTTTTAAAATGCAATGTTATATGGGTAATAAAGATGCTTATTCCATTAAGATTTTTATTTATTACATAAGTCCTATTTTAAAAAAAAAATTATATGCAGTGAATATTGTTATTAATTGTTTTATACGTACAGATATGAATGAGTTTCTTATTCGGGGTTATACGTATAAATATTTATAATTTCCTAATTTAAAAAGAAATTCATTAAGTTTTCGATTATGTTGTCGATTGTATTTAATTTATATTTAATACAATAGTTGATATGGAGACCACCAAATAATATTTCAATGTATACTTAAAGTCTCTTTTAACTTTTATTTAAAATAATAGCTGATATCATGAATAAGAATTTTTAAGTTTTGATAAATTACTTCATAATTAATAAGATATATATTGTTTTTATCCATAGAATAGTTCACTAATATTCAACTACTTAAGATCTATTAACATTCAACCACTTAACCCGATAGAGCTCTAAAGTTATATATTATACCACATATAAGATTGATTTATTTATTGACATTACTTTTTGATGGATGAACCTCACCTGTGATGCATAATTTAGGTTTTTTAATTTTTCTATGGATTAATTCACTATAACATTTCTATTTTGGATTTCAAAAAATCTTACTTCCTGTGCAACGCATGAGTTGCACTGGTTGACACCTAATTTTGATAACTATACCTTTGTACAAAGAGTTTCTTATGTTATTTTTTTTTTCTTAGTAATTTAGTGTACTAAAGTGATTTAATTCTACAACACTTTAGTACCAAATTTGGGATCATTGATCCCCTCCCAAGTTTCCATGATCAACATGTCCACCACCAAGCATCAGTTACCAACGCCACAATCCATCGCAACCGCAGTCTGATATTGGACGATCTCAGTCAAGATTGGCTTAAAGTAGTGAGCCAAATTGTCAAAAAAGAGGAGCTGTCCAGTTTCTAAAAATAAAGTGTAGACCCTGTTTTTCAGTTGATTTTACATTAAAATATAAATCTACTGGAAGTAAATTAGCATGCAAATCTTACATGGTTGGAAAGATTTATGAGTCTACTTTCTAACAAAAAAAAAGGGAGCATGATTTGCTGTCTTGTGAAAAGAGATATGACTGTTTTACTAAAGAGTGTCAAAGTTGCCTACAAAATCCGAAAAATCAACAACCCCTTGGAATTCTTTCTGATTTGATCCCGCCACCTTCTTTTGATTTTCATTCCACCTGATGTGTTTTTTTGGAGTCCAGCTAAGAGTATTTCCAACTTCTTTATCCTCTAATTAAATTGCATTAGCTTAGTCAAGATTTGTTATCTTTAGTTAGATTGTGATGAAGTCAACATAGGTGTGTTACTAAAATGTGTTTGTCAAGGAGAATGAGTAGTAATGTAAAAGTAGTGTATATTTATATGCATATTCGGTATGTAATGAAGAAGATGGTTTTGAATATTGAATGAAAATTAAGCCTTTGGCTTTTGAAGAAGGAGTTTTTCTTGTTTACTCTTATCCTTTGGTGGATTTCCATACTGTGGTGAGTGTTATCCTTTACTCTTATCTCTTTTGGTGGACTTCCAATTGAGTGGCGAGCTTGTTACCTTAGTGTTCACTTCTATTACATCCTTGTTCTCCATTTTCTGGCATCAGATTTGGTATCAGAGCATTTGGTTCGTGATGGCTGGTCGTCATCGTTGTGGTCCTAATGTCGAAAAAGCCCTGGTTCATGAACAAGACTTACGAGACGTTGAGGTGGAAGATTTACGAAGACACGTGCAACAACTCTAGTAGCATTTGCAACGCTACGAGCCTCTGGAACATGGCAATTTGCCATGATTTAGAGCAAGAAGCACCCAATGAAGAGGAGGAGGTTAATCCCTTCTATGGCGCTTCTAATCAAGCATCAAGTGAAGAGGCTTCTCTCAGATGTCGTGTCCAAAGAAACCACGATTTTTAACGAGATTATGGTATCAAAGTAGACATTTCATAATTTGAAAGAAGAATGCATCCAAAGAAGTTCATAGATTGGCTTCACTCTATTGAAAGGGTGTTTGATTACCAAGAGGTTGCGAAAGATCAAAAAGTGAAGTTAGTTGCTATAAAATTAAAGAAACATACTTCAATTGGGTGGGAGAACCTTAAGAAGCAATGTGCTATAGAAGGAAAGTCTCGCATTGTCACGTGGGACAAGATGAAGAAAGAGCTAAGAAATTCTCGTCGAAAAATTATCGTTAAGACACCTTCCTCAAGTTCCATAATTTCAATCAAAAGGAGCAGTCCATGGAAGATTATACGGTTGAATTTGACCATCTTATGATGCGTTGCGAAGTATTTGAATCGGAAGAACAAACTATAACACGTTATCTTAGAGGACTTCAATCTGAAATTGCTAATGTTATTAAGTTGCAACCTTATTAGAGTTACAATGATACTTTTAAGCTTGCAATCAAGGAGAAAAAACAACTCAAAGAAGCATGTGGGAATAGCTCTCGATCTTGGAACAAAGATGGGTTTTCTAAAGGAAGTGTCTCAACTACCAAGCCTTCTTTATCACACAAAGTAGCCCCTTCAAAGTCACTGCCCAAGCAAAATGGAGCAGCGAGTTCAAGCTGTCCTCGCACCTCTAATCCTAATAATCGCTGATGTTTCAAGTGTCAAGGATTAGGTCGCATCGCCTTTGATTGCCCAAACTACAAGATGGTTTCTCTTGTGGAAGAGGACATTCGAGAGGAGTTCAAGAAAGGTGATGCATTAACTGATGGAAAGCAAGAAGCTTATTGAGAAATCACTTATAGAGATCAAAAAGAGAGCCTAGTTTTTAGAAGTCTAAGTGCAGCCCCATTTAGATCAAGAAAGTTGGCTCCACAACAATATTTTCCAAACAGATGTACTTCCCATGGCAAAATCTATAACGTCATCATTGATGGAGGGAGTTGAGAGAATATGGTGGCCACAACAATGGTGGAGAAGTTGCATCTCAAGACAATGGAGCATCCACACCCTTACAAAATTTTGTGGCTTTGCAAGGGAAATGAGGTAAAAGTAACTAAAAGTTGTCTAATTTCCTTTTCCATTGACAATAACTATAAAGATGAAGTTTGGTGTGACATTGTCACCATGGATGCTTGTCATTTGCTTCTTGGTCGTCCTTGGTAATATGATAGGAAGGTTATTCATGATGGGTACAAAAACACTTACTGTTTTGAGAAGGATGGAGTGAAGGTAATCTTAGGTCCTTCCAAGCTAGTGGGCACTCGTAAACTGTCAAAGGGGAGGGAAGTTACTTGCTCTCTAAATCCCAATTTGATAAATCTTTGAAAGAGGTTAATGAGACTTATGCACTTGTGGTGATGGAAGAAAATAAAGAGCACATGGAAGTCCCTTCCATTATGCAGCCACTTCTTGAAGAGTTTCATGATGTTATTCTAGAAGAGATCCCACTCAGTCTTCTCCCCATGAGAGAATATGTGTATTGATAGTAGAACGGTGAATAAGATCATAATCAAATACCGCTTTCCGATTCCACGCCTTGATGATCTTCTTGACCAACTCCATGGTGCTTCTATCTTCTTTAAGATTGATCTACGAAGTGGATATCTGATTGTACTATAAAAAGTATAAATTGGAGTCCGTAATTATAAGCTATTGCTAGTAATTATTTATATATTAGTATTATTTTAATAAAATATTAGTTTTCTTTTATGTTTTAGTGTCTTGTGCATATATAAAGGTAAAACCGAGCAAAATAAAACTAACGTGCACATAGACATCTATCTATGTGTTAATTTGATGTAGTATACACATGTGTAGGATCTTAGATTGTATATTATATTATATATATGTATTATACATTTGTATGTAATATATCATATTATATGTACATATGATATGTAATATTATATTATATATGTATGTAGTGCAGGTGTGTGTTGTGTATAATATTATATATATATATATATATATATGTATTAGTGGGTGTAGGTGGGCGGCCAAAGATGGGCGTGGCCGACAAAAGAAAAAAGAAAAGCAAAAAAAAAAGAAGAAAAGGACAGGCCAACTGACACAGAGAAAAAGAAGGGAAAAGAAGACAAAAGAAGAAAGAGAAAAATTTCTCATCTTCAGCTATAAAAGAGGGAGGTGAGTCTGTGGAGAGTAGTTTAGGGTTCTCTCTATTCTTTTGTTTTAGGAGTAGATTTTAGTTTGTTATTTTTCTCATTTCAGTTGTTGTTTTTCAGTTATTTCTGGTGAATTAAATATTTTATTTATGAAGTTATTTTTCTCAAGTCTTTTAAATATTAGTATTTAGTTTTATTCTTAGAGCCAATTGAGAAGATCGCTTAACTGGATTAAGATGATTAATTAAAGTTTGTCTTTTCTTTCTAGATTCATTTGAAAACTTCGTGTTTTTTTACACGTTCAGTATATTGCACGCACGGGCACGTACACGTATATTTTATGCACATAATAATTACGTGTATTGTGAACAAGTTTAGAATAGATACTTTTAGTGTAAAAGTAGAATAGATATTGGTTTAGTCTACGCTGGTCAGAGGCTTGTAGATTTTATGCGGGTACTCTATCTGGTATGTTTTATGACCAAAATCTTTAGTAGGAATCTAAGACTCTAAATCTTAATCTAGAATGGATTATTTTTATATTCTTAGTAATTAAAATCTAGATCTTTTCGAAACTGAGACTTTTGATTATTTTTGTACTATCTCCTGTCTTGACAAAGCAATCAGAATATGCAAATCAATGGTAAAGGCCTTTGATAATAATTTGTAAGTATTTAGCTTAGAGCTTTTGAAAATATGTGCCTTTAATTATGCTTGTTACACTAATGCTATAACAAAGTATTGCCAAGTATTTATCAGTCGATGGTGAGGGTTTTATGATTTTAACTGAGTAATATTCTAGTAATTGATTATTTTAAATATACCCATCTGCTAATTTATGAGGTCTAAGTAGGTTAAACTATCAGTAGTTGATAAATCTGTATTGATCATTTCCAAGTAAGTCGCAAGTGATTGAATCCAAGTTTGTTTTATTTTATTATGTTTGGCAAACATTTTTGGCCTCCATCTCAAAATCTTAAAAAGATTTTATTTTATTTATCTTTTAGTTTCATTTGTCATCTGGTTTTACCTACTATATATGTTCTTTGTGGTTCAACTCCGGTCTTATCGAATTATTTTTATTATGTAATATTTCGCCGCACCTACTTTTTGGTGCGTTAAGTAGATCAAGCATTTTTTAGAAAACTAATATTTTATTAAAATAATACTAATATATAAATAATTACTAGCAATAACTTATAATTAGGGACTCCAATTTGTACTTTTTAAAGTACAATCACACTCCCTAACTAAACTTTTGCTAGTCTCTAGCAAACAATAAACCCACATAAAAATATAGGCTTCACTTTCATAGAGATCACGAGTACATTTAGCATATGCACTAAGCCTTTAAACCCCTATATTACCTCTAGTGGACGAGTGATATCTCGTGAAAGTTTTAAGTGATGGTACCCACAAATATTAAAATGTGACCTGTAAGTGAGGATAACGAGAAAAATATTATATATATCAAAACACAAGTATATTCTGTATAACTTACTCGTTAAAGCACAAGCAAGATAATGTCTTAAAACAACATATGAGAGACTTTTGTGTATGTGTGATCATTACATGATACAAAAAGTATTACAACATTAAAGCACAGATACATCCTTTAAGTTTTGATTCAACCTCACTTGATATTCTCTAAAAAAAAAAAAAAGAAGGCATCACACATTGGTAAATATAACGTAAACTCAAAACATACAACCATAAAGAAATGACGTGAATATATAAAGTGAGAGACAAATTGGCATAACTCTATGAATGAATACTCAATGTTAAAATCACATAAGCAACTGATAAATGAATTTTCTACAAAGTGAATGAACAAACAATATACACATCAAATCCTCAAGGACTTTTTTCAAGTTGTAACTTGGCCATAAGGTATAAGGTAAGGAGAAAAAAAGGATAAAAGGCTCAAAACATATGATCAAGACATGAATTGATCAATAAATACATAACTTTAATTTTTCTATATCATTTGATTTGATATTTTTTTAACAGTCAACCTCCTCTCTTCTACTTCTTTTTTTTGTTTTACTTTTATTTTCCTTTTTTCTTTGTTTTTCTTTTCTTTCCTTCGTCACTAACTTTTTTTTTCATCGCATTGCAAAAACATCTCCTCTTTTTATCAATTTAACTTGCATAAGTGAAAATACTTGTATTATCATATTTAGGGACAAAACTTTAACAAGCGAAAGAAACATGCTTAAAAATGGTTCCAAGAAAATTATTTCAATAAATAAATATGTGGCTCAAAAAATCAAAGATAGCATTGATTCATTTTTTAAAGTACACAACAATTCAAGATTATAAGAATTCAACATATTCAATTATCTAAGGAATTAAAACAATTAATTCAAATACAAGTATAATGGAGCTATTGAAAGAGTGATGTGGAAGAAATTCAGCAAAAGTAAATGTAAACACTCCGAAAGGCGGGATTGACTTTAAAGCTCACATGGTAAATAATTGTCACTTTTGTAAAAATGAAATTGTATAATATGTAAAAATACTAAAGTTATCATAATATGATAATGAGTGATGTGAAATAGCCTCTTTCTATGTATTAAGATAAAATCTTGCAATTGTATTAAAAAAATGATAAAACAACAATTGTGCTACAGTGAATGAAAATATTTTTCAACAAAGTCCCAAAATCTACATTTGCATTTCACATAAAACTGTACAAAATTATAAAAGATATGCAAACCTCTTTTATAGATCTCAAGTGTATTAAGAGATTTAAATTATATACTCCTCAGCCTTGCGCATGTTTTTTTTTTTTTTTTGAAAGAAAAATGCAAAAATTTTACAAAATAAATATTATTCATATTTACAAATAAATATAAACACACAAAATAAATAAAATAAACACTATCCACTTAACACACCTTTAAGCAAAATACTCACTACAAAGTCAAGCCAAACTTTTAACATGAGAATTAAGATAGTTTACTGCTCTGGTGATTCCAAGGTATCTTAATGCCTCAGCATTTACTTTACTCGTAATAATATTTAAGTAAACCATTTGATTCTCTAATATTAGTGACTTGCCCCCAAATGCGGTATTCTTACAAAATGGTGTTAGCACCTCGCAAGAGTACGGGGGGTCGCGATGAAGTATAAACCGGTAATCCGGTATCGTTCTCTCCCAAGGGACCTAGCTAAATATAAGCTCTAGTACTCAACTCACACTAATCTAACCTAGGATTGATTTGCAATTATGTGGGGAATTAGATCTAAAATAAAAAAGAAAATAAAAGGACCGAAAATGTTTTGGATTTTTTATGATGGTTTTGAATTAATAACCTAATGCAATGGAAATTAAAGCAATTAACACTAGATAATTAAAGTAAAGCAAAGTGAAAATAGAATTAGAGTAATTAAAAGAGAATTGGGCTCAAATGATCCAACCACTCAATTTCATTTAAGGTTTCCAATGGGGTTTATAACTCAAATCAAACACAACATTTAAGTGTGTTTGATTCGGATGATTTAGCTTTGAAAATCGATTATTCTCAAGCAATTAAAATTAGATACATGTTCAATGAGGAATCAAAGGTTAATTCAGAGGATTTAGCTTTGAAAATCGATTATTCTCAAGCAATTGAAATTAGATACATGTTCAATAAGGAATCAAAGGTTAATTCGGAGGATTTAGCTTTGAAAATCGATTATTTTCAAGCAATTGAAATTAGATACATGTTCAATGAGGAATCAAAGGTTAATATCATCAATTCAACTTAGTCAGTACCAAATTTGTAGTTTGTGTATTGATTAGCCAAACATAGTCAATAACCTAGGTTTTCTAAGGCATCTCAAATCAATTTGTGAGAATGAATTTCTACCAATTGTGGAGTATTTGTCTAATCAAGGGTCTTAAATTAATACCATCGATTTGGATGATGAAAATCCTTAAACTTAGTCGATAATTCAAGTTTTCTAAAATTTCACATCTAATTACTAGAAATTCGAATTCTAAGAAAATATGGCAATTAATTCATAAGATACTTCCATTGAATTTCTTGGATTATTTGGGTGATTTTCACATTTGAACCCAATGTAAAAACTAGCTAATTAAACTCATAACAAAGGCATGAAAAATGGAAACAAAGCATATAGAGATTTAAACTAAAATTTACTTGAAGATTAAAAGTGTTTGGATACAAGAAAAATACATGAAAGTGCAAGAAAGTGAAAAAAAAATACAATACAATGAAAGGAAATTACAAGTTCTACTCCTATATTACCATTATAAAGCTGAATCTAAGCTAAAAATGAAGAAAAATGGAAGAACTAACCTTTTTGGAGCTTCTCCCGCCGCCCCTCTATCTCAAACTAAACCTAACTACACAAAAAAAAACTACAAAAAATCCTAAAAACGCCGCTTCGGATGCAAAAAATGCATTCTGGATGAATAGTAACCATCTGAATACCGTCCGAACGATGCGTCTAACGGCCGTTTGAAGTGCGTTCGGACGGTGAACAGTAACAGTCCGGACGATTACTGTTCACCCTCCGAACGGGCACTGTTTATGAATGGTAACCGTCTGAACGATGAACAGTAATCGTTTGGACGGGTACTATTCACACTATTCGATTGTAAAAATTTTAAAACTTGATTTGACTACTCTAGAGTTCGATTCAGCTGATGCACATTAGAGTCAAAGTTGTAGAGCTTGAAGTCTTCTTTCTAATGACATAAAAATCAGCTCAATTGGATATCGGTGTAAAAAGTTATGGCTAAAATATCGAGATAGGTCTGAATTTTCATGAACAAATTATTCGCCTTAAACTCGCTTTGATTATTCTTAATTTCTTTTCACCTTTATTAGCTTATATAGCCTACAAAACACATACAAAACATACTAAAACAAATATCTAACTAAAATAAGATAATTAATTACAATATAAGTCTAACAAAGTACAAATTAAGGACTTATGATTACACTTTTAGGGTGTAATCAATTAGTCGATTACTTCTTTCTTGCAATTTTTATTCACGCACGTGATTCAAAAAGTCAAAACAAACAACAAACCAAATAAAAAAATAAATGTGTCTCCCCCCAACTAAAGAGAAACTAACTACAAATTGGTGGAACGAATAAAAAGAAGAGAAAAGAAAATTATAACAAAAATGAAAGAAAACAAAACATGCACTCTAAACACAAATAACAAACATTAAAGTTAGGAAATACATTATTAATGGTCACTTTGTCGAGGGCACCGGCCTAGAAAGGTAGTGGATCAACCTAGAGGTAAACCACACAAAGAAAAATAACTAAATGTACAAGATTGAAATTAAAAATGCAGAAATTAAATATTGGAAATGGTAACCCAGGGGTTATCCACTTAAAACAAATGTTAGATAGTTAGATATATATATACATATATATACAGTTCGTCAAGGTAGGAAAACAAAGGTGCATGTCCTTACTCCACAGCAAGTGTATAAGATTTGAAATTCAATTGTCCTCCTTGAGTCAACTGTGAAGGTTTTGTTTTATATATATATATATATATAATTTTTGAATTTTTAAAAATATTTTTGGATTTATTTATTTATTTTTATTTTTCAAATTTTTTATTATTTTTCAAATTTTTATTGTTTTATTTACCAATTTTAACTCCTTAATACCGTTCTCTGGCAACGAAACAAAAAATGCTAGATCTACTTAATATACCTAAGAGTAGGTGCAGCGAAGTAGTACATAATAAAAATAACCTGACAAGACTGGGGTTGAACCACATATAACGGATATAGTAGATAAAATCGAATGACAAACGTAACCAAAATAAAAATAAAATAAAATCTTTTTAAGATTTTGAGATGGAAGTCAAAAATGCTTGTCAAACATAATAAAATAAAACAGACTTAGATTCAATTGATTCAATCATTTGACTTACTTAGGAATGATCAATACAGATTTACCAACTATCAATCGTCTAGCCTACTTGGACCTCATAAATTAGGAGATGAGTATATTCAAAATAATCAATCACTAGAATATTACTTAATTAAAATCATGAAATCCTAACCATCAACTAGTAAACACTTAGCAATGCTTTGTCAGAGTATAAGTATAACAAGCATAATTAAAAACACATATTTTTAAAAGTTCTAGTCTAAATATTTATAAATTATTATCAAAGACTCTTACTATCGATTTGCATATCTTGACTACTTTGTTAAGACAGGAGATAGTACAAACATAATCAAAAGTCTCAATTTTTTAAAATATCTAGATTTCAATTACCAAGAATATAAAAACAATCAATTTCATATTAGGATTAAGAGTTTTAAGTTCCTACCAAAGGTTTTGATTATAAAACATACCAGATAGAGTATTCGCATAAAATATATAAGCCTCTGACCAACATAAAATAAACCAATATCTACTCTATTTTTATACTAAAAATATATATTCTAACCTTGTTCATAATACATGTAACCATTACGTGTATAAAATATGTGTACATGTCTGTGCATGCAATATACCGAACGTGTGAAAAAAAAAAACTAAGTTTTCAAATGAATCTAGAATGAAAAGACAAACCTTAATTAATCATTCCAATCTAGTCAAGCGATTTTTCTAATTAGCTCCAAGAATAAAACTAAATACTAATATTTAAAAGACTTAAGAAAAATAACTCTATAAATAAAATTTTTAATACACTAGAAATAACTGAAAAATAACAACTGAAATAAGAAAAATAACAAACTAAAATATACTCCTAAAACAAAAGAATGGAGAGAGCCCCAAACTACTCTCCATAGACTCCCCTCCCTCTTGGACAGACTCCTCAGACTCTCTCTTTTACAACTGAAGATGAGAATTTTTTTTCTCTTTCTTCTTTTGTCTTCTTTTCCCTTCTTTTCCTTTGCATCGGTTGGCTCGTCCTTTTCTTTTTTTTTTCTTCTTCTTTTTTTTCTTTTGTCGGCCACGCTCATCCTTGGCCGCTCACCTGCACCAATAAATACATATATATATATATATGTGTATATATAATATTATACACAACACACCCACACTACATATATATATATATATAATATATCATATGTACATATAATATAATATGCAATCTAATATCCCACACATGTATATACTACATCAAATTAACACACGGATAGATATCTATATGCACGTTAGCTTTATTTTGCTCGATTTTACCTTCAAATATGCATAAGACACAAAACATAAAAGAAAACTAATATTTTATTAAAATAACACTAATATATAAATAATTACTAGCAATAACTTATAATTAGGGACTCCAATTTGTACTTTTTAGAGTACAATCAATATTATCAAATCCGAATGAGACCCGATGATGAATGAAAAACTGCTTTCAAGATAAGAGATGTCTTTATGAGTGGATGGTTATGGTTTTTGGGTTTCTAATGCTTCTAGTACTTTTATGCGCCTTATGAATCATGTGTTTAAACCTTTCATTGGAAAGTTTATTGTTGTTTACTTTAATGATATTCTAGTGTATAGCAAGGGTGAAGAACAACACTTGGAGCATCTTCAACAACTATTCAAAGATATTAAAGGAGGAAAAATCGTATGCCAACTTGAAAAAGTGCCACTTCTTTACAAATAGCCTTGTATTCTTAGGCTATGTCATATCTGGTGAGGGCATTCAAGTGGATCCTAGCAAGGTGGAAGCAATTATCAACAGGCCCATTCCAAAGTCAATTTGTGATATTCGAAGTTTTCATGGTCTTGCTTCATTTTATCATCACTTCATTAAAGGATCCAGCATTCTTGCTGCTCCTATCACCGAGTGCTTGAAATGAGGCACATTCAAATGGTTGAAAAAGGCATAAAAGAGCTTCGAAATTATTAAGAAGAAGGTTGCTGAGGCTCCTATTATGACATTACCAGATTTTAACAATGTGTTCGAGGTACATTGTGATGCTTCCAATGTGGGAATTAATGTTATGCTTAGTCAAGAAGGTAAGCCTATTGTTTTCTTTAGTGAAAAGTTAAATGGAAGTCGAAAGACATACACTTCCTATAATAAAAAAATTTATGCTATTATTCGAGCTTTGGATCGTTGGAGCCATTATCTCATATCCAAAGAGTTTATTCTCTTTTGAATCATAAAACTTTGAAGTATATAAATGGCCAACATAAGCTCAATAATCGGCATGCTAAATGGGTCAATTTTTAACGAGCTTATACTTACCATATCAAGCACAAATCTGGAAAGAAAAATCAAGTGGCTGATGTATTGAGTCGACGACACTCCTTATTGTCTACAATTCAAGTGCATATTTTAGGCTTTGAAGTCGGAGTTGTACAAAAATGATCCTTACTATGCCAAAATTTGGGAGGAATGTTTGAAAGATCCCTTTAACATTTTTTATTACAAGATGGTTTTTTTTTTCAAGAAGACTCAGCTATGCATCCTAGAAAGTTCTCTCAGGGAAACTATTATCAAAGAAACTCATGGAGGAGGACTTGTTGGCCACTTTGGGAGAGACAAAACACTCTTTCTTGTGCAAGAAAATTTCTATTGGCCTAGAATAGATTGTGACATTGTTCGGCATCTGAAGCATTGTAGAATTTGTCAACGAGCCAAAGGTCACACTCAAAATACTAGACTATATACTCCATTGCCAGTTCCTATGGCTCTTTGGGAGGATGTGAGCCTAGACTTTGTGGTGAGATTGCCTACCACTAAAAGGAACAAATACTCTATTATGGTCGTCGTTGATTGATTCTTTAAAATAGACTCTATTATGATCGTCGTTGATCGATTCTCTAAAATGGCACACTTTGTTCCATATAACAAGACTTTGGATGCTTCTTATATTGTTGATCTCTATTTTCGAGAGATTGTAAAGCTCCATGGTATTTCAAAGACAATGACCTCTAATCGTGATTCAAAGTTTATGAGTCATTTTTGGCGCACACTTTGGCGTATGCTTGAAACCACTCTTCAATTTAGCTCTTCCCATCACCAGTAAATGAATGGACAAATTGAAGTTGTCAATCAAAGTGTGGGAAACCTTTTGAGAAGCTTAGTTCGTAGCAACATTCGCCAATGGGACTTTACTCTAGTGCAAGCTGAATTTGCATACAACCGATCCACGAGCCAAACCATTATAACTAGTCCCATTAAGTTGTCTACGGGCGCAATCCTATAAGTCTTTTGGACTTGGCACCACTTGCTACCACTCAAAATTTCAGTGGCGATACTAAAGAGCCAGCCAAACAAATCAAAAAGTTGCATTAATAAGTAAGGGATCGAATCTTTAAGCAAAATAAAAAGTACCAAAGACGTGCTAACAAACATCGTAAGCCTGTAGCATTCAAAGAAGGAGAGTTGGTATGGATCCATCTTCACAAAGAATGCTTTCCATGAGGTCGTCATAGTAAGGGCTGACGATCCTTTCAAAGTGCTTCAAATAATTAGTGAAAATGCTTATAAGATAGAACTGGAGACTACGACGTTTTAGCCACCTTAAATGTGGCGGATTTATCACCATATCATAATGAAGAAAGTGAGGAAAACTCAGAGATAAGTTCACATGCAGCAGAAGTGTATGATACTGGAGGATCTCATCCAACATTAACTTAAAATAGTGAGCCAAATTGTCAAAAAAGAAGGACTGTCTAGTTTTTAAAAATAAAGTGCAGACCCTATTTTTCAGCTGACTTTACATTGAAATCTAAATCTACTAGAAGTGAAATAGCATGTAAATCTTATATCGTTGGAAAGATCTATGAGTCTACTTTCTAGCAAAAAAAAAAAAAAACAGAATATAATTTACTATCCTGTGGAGAGAGATATGCCTGTTTTACTAAAGAGTGTCAGAGTTGCTGCAAAATCTGAAAAATCAACAACCCCTTGAAATTCTGCTTGATTTGGTCCAACCACCTTCTTTTGATTTTCATTCCACTTGATGTGTCTTTTTGGAGTCTAGCTAAGAGTATTTCCAATTTCTTTATCCTCTAATTAAATTATATTAGTTTAGTCAAGGTTTCTTATTTTAAGTTAGATTGTGATGAAGTCAACATATGTGTGCTACTAGAGTGTGTTTGTCAAGGAGAATGAGTAGTAATGTGAAAGTAACGTGTATTTATATGCATATTTTGTATTTAATGAAGAAGATGGTTTTGAATATTGAATGAAAATTAAGATGTTGGCTTTTGAAAAAAGAGTTCTTCTTGTTTGCTCTTATCTCTTGGTGGATTTCCATAGGTGATGAGTGTTCACTTGTGTTACCTCCTTATTCTTTATTTTCCGGCATCGCAGTCTTCCATCTCTTGAGAAAATACCCGATCGATCACCTCCTCTGTTCACAACAATTTGCAGCGCCGCACTCATCCATCTCTCTCTGGTTCTCAAGTACCTCGGCTGAGGTAACATCAGTTGTAGTTCTCTTTTTTTATTTTATTTTTTCCCTTTGAATGTTGCCTGGTGTTGTGTTAATGCGCAGTTGTGTTTAGGGAGATACAAGGGCTTGGATGTGACAAATGTATACATGTGTGGGTGTTTGTGTGTGGTACATACATATATATATACATATATATATATATATATAATGAATTACTCATGTCTGTAATGACCACCACGACAAGTGTGTGCTTTATTGTGCCATAAAATATGACTGGTGGGATGTCATGAGAGAAATTTCATACCAAACCTTTGACAAAAATTTGGGGCTAGCTCATTTATCTAACTGCCATTTTGTAAACCCTAGGAATACAACAATTCAATCTGCAGATTCTCTCTCTTTTAGGAAGTGATTCTTGCAATGATCTTGACTCTAAGCAATTGGCCCCCTTTAACAACACCAGTTTTTGCAGAATTGACTTGTTACTATGAGAAAACTACTCTTCTACAAATCCCCTGGCTTTAAGGTTTTTAGTGCTCCCTCTTACACAAACCACGTGGTTTGTTCACACTAGACTATATATGCATCTGATGTGATAACATATTAGATGACATTCGGAAAAGGAACCTAGAGGGGAATTTCATTCATTTTTGCGTCCACAAGTTTGATTTGTCAATGAACTAAGTTCTCTGACACGATTATTTTTTTCTTTCATTTTGTTTTTGTTTTTTAAAATTTCTTTAGGCAACGGCAATTAGCTGTCCTAAAAGTCGTAGTATCGAATTGAATGTGAATGTTCAATTATTGAATGAGGTACTTCCGGTCTCATGTTAAATGTTTACATTCTTCTCTTTTCATCACGCAGGATTGGATGTATACTTCTCTCTGTTGGACATGGTGAACCGATGCATACTCTGAAGTATGTTGTGAATCAGTCAGACTTCACTGGGCAGAGACTAAGAAATGTTACAGAGTATGTATCACTTCCCAAAACCATTAATGTGGCCCAGATTTTCCCTCCTACAGATGTCAAAGATGAAACTGACATGAATGCACACTGAAATTACTGCAGCAAACACATTGAGCTAGAAAACAAGCAAAAATTTTGGAAAAATAGAGTCTCTTCAATGCAGTGTATGAGCTTTGAGCTTGGTAATATCATCATAATTTTAGCTTTTGTATTGAACTCGCAATGCTGACAAGCAAAAAACTTTATTTCAGGCGATCATCATTGATCACTTGCTGCATTGATGCTTCTTCTAACTCTTCTTGGTCTTTGTATGTATCATTAGAAAATCCCCTTTACTATTTCTTCCATATTGAACTTCACTCTTCCAGTCAACTCTTCTTGCTCTTTCCAATTTACTGATAGATTTTAGTATACTTTATTGCAGTCTTGTCCATCCTTGGGCACCAATTGCAATTCACATGTAAGATCTCTATGCATTTAGTTCATTCATTCAACTTTCAAAGAGTAAACAATGTTTGAATTACAGGATATTTTTTGACAATTCTATATCTGATTCAACCTGCATCAATTTGACGCAGATTCATTGTTAGTGGATAGTTATTTGTAGCAGTCACATCCATTCTTTGGAACTCTTATGTTCACTTTCTACTGGTACATGTTTTTTCGGAACTGTTGAGGTCCACGAGGTTTACTATTGAACAAAAACTTGAATCCGCATTGTGAAGCGAGGTCCAAGGCATTTTAAAGCAGAATTAAGCTTAAGCAATTCATAATGTGAGGAAACATGGATTATCTTTAGCGTTCTTGTTCAAGGAAACATGCCTTGTTCCAACCCATCTAATATTTGGCAAAATGCCTAAACGTTCAAAAAGAAATATTTCTTTCATGTTTAATTGTTAATGTTCCGAGGGTTTCGTGCATGCTTGCTATACTGATGTTAAATTGAATGGACTGTTAGCATATAATTTTAGGAACCAAATAATCTTTAGACTAAGATGCAAAAATAGTGCTTCAAGAGTAATAAATATTTTTTGGTAGAATATTATGAGGATTGTATTCTAAGTTTTGTTTACTTGAGAGGGTTTATTGTTTCTCGTAGTTAGATGGTATTTATTCCATCATTTCCCAAAGCCATTCATGAACCATTAGCATTTTATTTTTAAGAATCATTCATGACGATTGTGTTTTTCAATACCTTGACTTGTGAAATTATGCCTTCATTACTTTCTAATTTTATTTGACTAGGTTCTGATAAAATTTTGCATAAGTCCTTAATCATTTGCTAAAAACAAAAAAATCTTTTCCCTACATTATTTAATAAGAATTTAAAGATTATCGTCCCTTGCCGTAGAACTTATGACAAAAATACTATCATTCTTTGAAAATCTGCACCAAGAAGACCACGTAAATTCATTATACTTGTACTTTTCAGAGAGTTTATCCTAGTTATACTGTTGCTTTGTATCATAAAATGGTTTTTGTTTTTCCTAACAATCAAATTGCTTTGAATCAGGACAAAACAGTGGTTTCCGAGGAGTTTTTGGAAGTGAAGATACGCCAAGAACTGAGGAATGTTCAGCTGGACCCCATAGAGTTCCGTAAAAAGCCAATGTCATCGTTATCTTTCTAGTACTCTACAACTTCAGACTAATTTTCATGTATTTGACAATACCATTAGATATTGTGTTTGTAATATAGATGTTTAGAAATGTTAAAGTTGTCAGGTACATTGAGTTTAGCTTTGCTTTTTTGAATTCAAAAGTTTATTGAAGACATCTAGCTTCCTACCTTGGCTTGTTTACTGATTGCTAGCATAGTCATTCAGCAAGCTTAGCCAGGAATAAAATTCAACAAAAATAGAATATATGCATATTAATTTTTTTTCAGTTGGACATTTTGGGACATAATCATTTGTTCAGTAATAGTCACAAGGTTATTACACATTTACAACAAGAGTAATTGTTTCTAAAACTTGCTATGCAAATTTCTAACGAAACTATATTGTCACGAAATGGTGTACTATTTTAAAATTAGTCACAAAAACATTTCGACGTTGCTATTAGATAAAGTATTAGCATCAAATTAAATGGTTTCAAAATGTAGCTTTTAGAGACGAAGTGTGACGTTAACAATTTTTTAAGTTTTAGCAAGAGATTTATTTGGTCTCCAAAAAGGTCACTTATATCCATTCGTTTGCTGATTTGGCAACCAAAAATACTTTTTGCAACACAATTACAATGCTTTTCCAACAAAAATATTGGTCGCTAAAACAGAAACCCTTTTACAACGGATGGTTTTTTGGTCACAAAAAGCTTACATCTAGCAACGAAACAAAATTTCGTCCTCTAGGAGTATCCCAGGTGTTGTTTTAGAGACGAATTAGTGACAACACAATTTCGTTGTTAAAGACCTTTTGCAACGAAATTTAAGATTTTGGGGATGAAAATTTTGGTCCCCAAATCACAAGTTTCTTGTAGTGGATGTACGAAACACTCTTTTTTTGCACCTTTTCAGTAATGTGGCCTGGGGAACAAGCTTTCCTGGTTTAGAGCTTGATGAGCCATCGAAACCAATACCATCTTTAATAGCTACTTTTCTTTATATGTTCAAAATATGATCAATCTTTTTTGAAGCTACATTCATCTTTTCAAGAATAGTATTAGTGGATAACAATTCTGACTCAAGTGTAGATACATTTCTCTCAAGTCCTTGAATAGTCACATCCAGTGTTTGTTTCTCTTTTTGAACTGTAGACACTTTATCAAATGATTTTTCGCTTTCATTCTTCAATTCAGTAATCAAAACTTGGCATTCATCAAACTAAGTTTCAAAACTATCTTTTTCTTTCTCCATATTTTTTATTAACATTACTCAGCTTGAGGCTCTCTTTTACTAATTCTTCATATATACTTTGGAGTTCATCCCTATCATTATCATAGTCATCTTGATTTCATTCATATGACTCACTAGGATCATTAACAGAATTATCAAGTTCAGAATCAAGAATAATGGAATTAATAGAATCCACATCTTTTCTAGACGAATCCATGTCTCCAAAACATTAAGGATCTCACTTAAAATTTTTGAAAACAATTGTTCTAAAAACATAATGAACCCGCTCTGATACTAATTGAAAAACTATTTAGGAACATGGATTTGCCTATGGTGATTAATTAACCCAAGTATTCATCTAAAAGAACAGATCAATTATCTAGGTACGTCAACCTATATGTAACTTTAAAGCAATCCTATTTTTCTCTCTCGACGCCAACCTTTGGAATCACCCAAGCCAATATGTGTGAAGTTTTTTTTTACTAGAAGAAAGAACACTCCGATATCTAGGAAGCACAATAAAGCTATCTGAATAACTAGATAATCTCTCTAAGTGTATGTTTATATTTTATGAAACCTTCAGAGTCTTTATACGAAGTCTGGAGCGTTTGTAGAGTCTTGGACGAAGTGTATCCCGAACTAAGAAATGTTTCCTAAGCTGACATGGAATAGAAGCTCGAATTTCTAAAAAGTCTTACTTGTGTTCGACCCATCTAGTTAGAGGTTCAAACACTCGACCATTCGAATTCCTACTAAACATGAGTGTGTAGATCTCGAAAAGTTATATAGTATCAATATATTATAGACCTCGATAACATTTCTAGTTTGAAAGATATAGTTTTTCAAAGTTTCAACTCTGCGTGCTTCAGCAACTTATATTTTGATAACATCAACTTAAAACTTGGCTCAAATATAACTCAAAATACAATTACAATCAAAGTATTTTTGTCTAAGAAATATGTCAATACTAAATACCCTAACAAATAATCTAATTGAATTGTCATAAGCTCAATTTTGGGCTCTAACATCAAATTCTGCGATTTAATGACACGATTGCTGGCATTGAATTGAGATAAGCCGTACCTTAGGGAATTACCAGTTATCTTGACCGATTGGATAATTGTTTGCCAAGACCTCTTTAATTCTAGATTTTACCCTTAACTCGAACATTTTCAATCACAAACAACATTGATTTTACACTTCCTTTTACAAATTCTTTGAGTTGTTTTCATAGTCATATCATTCCGTCAAAGACTTCAGCAAAGCCATTGCCATATAAAAGTTCATCGAAAATATGATCTTGGATCTGACCAAGTAAAACTAAATCGCCCCGTGCTCTTTCGGGAGAGCATCTACAAGAAGAGTTGGGAGCGGTCAGTCTTTTCGTAATTTGGCCGGCAAATAAGAGAAAAATTTTCATCTATATGCTACCCCTATTTTTATTTTAGGTTGTGGCAAGCGCTAGAGCAGCTTTGATTTTGTCACATTTATTTTAAATTCTAGGTAATGCTAAGTAACGCTATATTAAGTATATATGAAAGTACTTTATAACCCCATTTTAACATTGTAAGGCACTTGAACATAACGTTAATTAGACTCAAGTGAGAGAAATTAAGGACAGATCTGAGTTTTGTGCTATGGAAGACCAGTTTGGTATGGCATTCAAAACACTTACTAGCATAAAACTTTAAGAGTAAAAGCACCTTTATATATATATATATGTATATATTAGTATGTCATGAAGACATTATTACAGCTTCTACATTTGCCCATGCAACCTTTAGTTACTAGCTATGGGCACACCATTAGTACATAGCAACATGTGATATTTTTTTCAGTCCCCCGGTTAAGGTGATCATGTTTTATTTTTCTTATCTGGACGCTTAAACTCCAAGCTTATTCTATCTCATGAGAGAGCTCATTTCATTATGAAATTCCGATTTTGATGGATCTATCTCTTGCAAACGACTCCATTTCCCTTCAACTGATCACTACTGCACCGCAAAGTTGGATACTGAGAGGCACCATTGCTCGAAACAGCATTCCAACCAAACCGAGAAGCTGAACAGTCAGTTGCAAAGATACTAGAAGATGAAAACTTATCTGTGCCACCCATTACAGGCATTGGCACATTAACCTTTGCCTTACTGACATAGTTGCTCCTATAAGTCTGGCCGAGAACTCCATCCACTATATCAGTCAAGTTATAGAACTTGAAGCCAAGCTCCAAATGAGCAAAGCAGTCTTTATCAGTAATATTATAGCCGTGCACTCTTGATTCTGCGGCTGTAATAGGAACCACCGAAGCAGTAACCCTAAACTTATCGGCAACTTCAACTGTGACTCTGTTGGTGTCGGCTGTTCGGGTGATGGTGACAAATGGCTCTACCATAGACCGCCACTTGGAACCTTCTTTGGCGGGGAGGGAGACAGGCATGTCGTTCAAGAATATGTGAAGGCGATCAATGCTGTCATCCCATGCCGATGTCTGTTTAGCCGCCACTAGAAGTTTGTGCTTGCTGATAACTACTCCAATGGATTGAACCCAAGTAAAATCCCTCTTCAGATGAGGGTTTCGCTTGCCAATGAAGTGAGCGTTGATGTGGAGGTTGGTGTCTGAAACTAGGCAAAAGTTTTGATCTTTACGGCCATGGAAGTAGAAAGTGATGCCATCTCCACCAACAAAGCGAGGGTCCTCACAGACTGCACCAGGGGTACTGCAACCTATTTACAAGAAAACAATTGTGAACTAGCAGCTTATAAACATTATCTAGTATATATATATAGGCTTATGGGGTACACCAGAAAATTATTAGAATGTCCAAGTTCCCTATGGTTTATAATTATGATGGAATTCCTCTATAGGCTTATAGACCCACTAGGATGGAGGCATATCTCCAGCATAACAATGAAGATTTATGTGAGGATATATATATATATATATATAAATATAAACTACACATGGGGTCGGATCGCTTACTGCAAACAGGCCTGCAGGTGCCACATTCCATCAAACAGGTCCTGGGACAGTCATCGGGGCAGCGCAACCAGAGGTTGAAGCAGAATGGAAACCTACCATTCCGGCATCTCACGAAGCGGGGTAGTGGCAATGCGGTTGCCGCCGGGGCTGAGAACCATAGGATGAAAGGGATGAAGACCCACATGGCCAACAAGCTCATTCTAAACATAGATAGAGACATTTTGTTTTGTGACTTGAGTAATGTTTACATATATATACACTATATGTATCCCTTTTATAGAAGCCTTCTCAGGCTTATCATCTTCTCATCAAGTGATGCTACCCGTGAACCATCAGCGCAAAAAATGCAGGTCAGTTTCTGTTTCTGAATTTAAATTACACCACTATCCTTTGATTTTTCGAAGAGTCTGCTAATAAAGTTGAGAGTTATAACTTATACCGTAATAGTTTTGAGAAAGAATTGGGTTTTGTTTCTACCCATTGATCAATCTTGTGAGGTAGCTCATTTTCTTCACCACCATTCCGATACTGAGGTGATAGTTCACGTGATTTAGGGGTGTTAGAGAGCATCATATAGGCTTTGGTTAGGAGAAAAGAAAGGACGCAGATGAATCAACAATGAAAAATTCTATTAATTAATTCTCTTATAATTTTATTAAATAGTGTAGTATAATTAAAAGCAATATTGTTGGGTACCTAGCTTGTTTTAAAATGATAAGTCCTAGTTTACTCACATCATTATATATACAATTTAGTATACTTTCTTCTATTTATTTAGCACTATCCAATTCAAAAAGAAAAAGAAAAAAAAAGTATGAGTAATTCCTAAGAAATGAGATTGAATTTTCTAACAAGCTAAGAGCCTACGTCTATGTATTTCCCAAACCTAGGATCATTTTATTTTTTTAGAATTAGGGCGGATTGCAATTTCAGTGTGTAGCCATATTAGAATTTGCTCATGAATATATATATATATATATAGAAGTTTGAAAATTACAAAAAGAATTGAATTAGTTGTTTCGGTTATTGCGGACGAGGGGAAGAGTAGCACTATAGTGCAATGCGTGCGAAGCAGTCAGTTTTGAGGATGCTGAAGTGGCTTTCAATGATTTTATTACTGTCCTTATGGTTATATCCAAATCTAACATAAAAAAAATAGCAACTTTTGTTTCACTATTAGGGTTATTTAGGCATGTAAAAACATAACAGAGCTTCACTAAATTAAAGTGTTGCCTTTTAACAATAGTATAGATAATCCTAGCTAGCAATAAACTCATGTTATACACGAAATCTAAACAAAACACAAACAAATTCTGGGATAATGTTTTCTACTAAAAATATATTCACTATTAGAATTTTTTTTTATTAATTCATGCATGCATGCCGTAAAGTACTCCAAGGGTTTTACATGTTGCATTTAACTTTAATTTTTGTAACTCAAGTTATTTGGAAAACATATGTCAAACTATAAACTATTTTAATTATGAAAGTTATATAATTTATATCAACACTTATTCATGCTGCTTGATAAAATTGAAAATTTTGACCGGTAACTTTAGAGTTAAAATATTTAAACACGATTCTTCTATAATTAAAAGTTTCAAGGCAATTTTTCAGTAAACACAATTCTTCTGCTAGGTGTATTTTGATATTAAATAATAAATTAAATATATCTAATTTAAAATTAAAAACATTTCTACCTCGATTTTCAAAATTAATTAGTGATGATCAGTTATACATTATTAAATGCATTTAACTACGGATTGATTTTGAACACTTAATTTCGTTATCGAATAAATTGTACCAAAGAATTATCGAGGTAAGGAAAATTTCACGTAGTTGAAAAAGTCAATTTAAATTAATTTAACAACACCAAAATATATGTTAAGTATATAATTATTAACATTTCCTGCTAAAAGCTAAATCACAAAAGACCCTTTTCAAATTCAATATATAAATTTTACCAGTTCCTCATACTAAAATGCACAATCAATTCAACTAATAACTATGAGATGTGTGAACGAAAGGATTTTTAAAATTAAAAAATTAATTTGAGACTCAGGACTTTAAAGCCTTATCTCTGATCTATTAAAGATATAAGTAACGTATGTATAGTATATATAAAGAGAGTTTTTCAACAAAAGCATTTTGGCAGGACTCTAATTTAAAACCAATGTTATACATGTCACATAACTAATAATGTCATAATTTAGATTTTAACTATTAAAGTTTTTATTGACATTATACATATTGAATAGCACGATTTAACAGATTTGGAAAGTATTACTATATTAATCAAAAGACTCAATTATTACATTTGAAGTGAGTGAACAAATGATTACTTGACTTATATATTTTCATATTTTACAAATTCCAAAAACTAGGAAAATTGAGTTGAGTCTTGAGACTTTGAAGCTCGTAAACTCCACAACCTACTGTAATAATATATACAATAGATAGATTGTCCCTTGAATTGAAGAAAACAAATTACCTTTTGGGACTAGCATAGTCGGAGAGAGCATTGGGTCCTCAAGAGGTTCTGGGTTCGACTCTTGCTCTCAGAAACAGTGCAATTGTGAAAGATTTTTTCCTCATTTGGTAGTTTCTGCCCTGTCAGCTCGATGCTCACAACCCAATCCATCCCCATGCCATATAGGAGTAGGCTAAAAAGGTAATTGAAAAAGAAATATCTAACAAGGTGTAGAGATAGATAAACACAAGATATAAATAAATTAATTCTTTTGGACCTCTTAAAGATTGATATTCTAGATCATCAAAAACCTCGTCTTATTCATTTGCTTATTCTTTCAATTTCATCTCTCAAAACCTCCTTATATAGGCACACAATCATAATTATCACGCCGCGATTTTTTGCACTCGAGCATGGGAAATACACACGATACTCTCTCGTTAGAACTCATCCTCCTAGAAGGATGAATGCAACTAGGTTTGAATTAGAAATTAATTTGAATAAGGGCTTTTAGAAAAAGGTTTGGAGTTGCCACCTAACTTTGTTAAGGTGAGTTAGGTCACTTAAAACTAAACACAATCTAAAAATAAAACTTAGGGTTTTTAAAAAAATTCAAAAAACTTCTTCTTGAGAGGGTTTTTAAGAAAACAGGTTGTGTGGCAACTTTTGAAAAAATTTAAGTCTTTTTTTATTATTTAAAATAACTCTGTTTCGGTCTTTCGAAAACAGTGATTTTAAGTTTGGAAGTTGGTTACGTATAGGGAAAATGCACTAGGCTATCACACTATCCCGCTCTTTCGGTACCTACATGTCTTATCACCCTAGGCTCACTCACTTGAATCTCCAGTTACTAACTATCCATTTATATCCACTTTAAAAAGAATTTTAAAAAGAAGTTTGAGCCATCATTTTAGGGATGATGTGATGCATGATATGCAAGTGCATGAAAAGAATTTAAATTTGGAGAGAAATTTTGAAAAAAGAAATCGGTATTTTGAAAAAGGTAATGACCGCATCCATAAGGGTTGCCTACGTATCCTTTTGTTGGGAATTAGGTTAGTCATAGTTTGGACTGGGGGGGGGGGGGGTCCGATTGAAAATAGATACTTTGGGGGTCTTGTTTTATTTGAAATGACACCTTGTGACCTTTGAAAAGTTTGACTTGAAAAAGTTTGAGTTGAACTTTGATTTGAAGATTTGAAATTGAGTTTTGATTTAAAATCGATTTTGATGTGAAATTGAACTTTGAAATGGAACTTCAACTTTTTTTGCAAAGCTTGAATTAAGCTTTAAAATTATCTTGACTTGAAATGGGATTTGAAAATCATCTTGATTTAGACTTGAGATTTAGAAGAGAGTTTAAGTTTCCTAACTTATGGGTTAGGGTTCAACCAAGGCTTAGGTATCCTAGGGTTTAGATAACCAATGATTTAAACATGCAATTGAAATAGAAATTTTTGATTTTAGAAAATTTTTGAATTATGAAAGTTCCAAATTAGAAAAATTCTATTTTAGAAAAATTTTCATTTTAGAAAAGACTTGATTTTGGAAAGATTTGAATTAAGGAATGTTTGAATTTGAAATTTAGAAAGTTGAAATTTGAGAAATATTTGATTTAAGAAAAATTGAATTCGAAAAATTGAGTTTAAAAAGTTTTGACCTAGGTTTGAGGTGACTTGGGATTTAAGCAATCCTACGAACTAGGATTTATGCAATGCATTTGAATTGAAAAGATTGGAATTCAATTGAAAGAGGAAAGTTTTGTTTTTGGAAAGTTTGCAAAGAGAATGTTTTGAAATTAGGAAAGATTGACATTAAGAAATATTGAAATTAGGAAATATTTGATTTCTATTTGGACAAGATTTTATCTGACTTAAAATTGGAAAACTTTAGTTTTGAAAATCTATAATTTTATGTGACTTTTGAATTAGGAAATCTATGATTTCATGTAGAAAATGATTCTGAAAATCCATGAGTTGATGCAAATATAAAGCTATGGTTTTATGTGAGAAAACTAGGGTTTTCTAAATATGGACTCTAGGGTTTTGACTTGAACTTCAAGACTTCAAAGTTTTTGGAAAGTAAACCTTTTAGAAGAGTTTTTAGAAAATGAATTTGCAAAACTATTTTAGAAAGGTTTGAATATAGGCTTTTGAAAGTCTCCTAAATATTCCACTTTCCTAAAATGATTCCAATCATGAGAAGACTAAAACCATTATAGAGTTGTGGTTTTGAAAACAACTAGGGTTTGAAACCTTAATATGAATTTTGATGGTCTCATTGAATACAACACTTTTCTAAAACAATCGTAACCATAGAATGGCTAGAATCATCTTATGGTTATGGTTTGGAAAACAATTAGGGTTTGAAACCCTTAATATGGACCTTGATGGTCTCATTGAATATAACACATTTTTAAAACAACTCTAACCATGGAATGACTACAATCATCTTAAGGTTGTGGTTTTAAAAACAAATAGGGTTTGAAACCCTAATATGGATCACAATGGTCTTATTGAATAGAACATTTTCCTAAAACAACCTTAACCATGGAATGACTAGAACCATTTTAGGGATGTGGCTTTGAAAATAGCTTTTTTGGATGCAAGTTTTAAAAAAAACTTTTGAATGCGATATTGAATGCAATGTATGAACACAACAACCACAATGCAATTGGGACATGAACATACAAGGCTAGGTTTTATCACATAATCAAGGGAACCGGACCCATACTGTCTTAGGTTGAACTTGAAGAAAATCCTAGACACGGTGACTTCCTCCAAGGCTTTCCTAGGCATGAACTGGGAGGTCTTCTATTTCATGCACATAAGAAAAGGGGCTAGAAGATGAGGATTAAAATAGAGAATAGTCTAAGTGGACTAAGAGGTAGAAGAGAGAGAGGAGGATTACATAAAAGTAAATAGAACCCTACATTGTCTTCTTATTAGGTTGAATGCTTTAATAGAGGACTTGCTTGAGCTTTGAGAACTTCGAATATGCAGCATTTGATCTTCAATGGTGATGGGAGGCAAGTGTATGGGTGTTAAGACTGTATGGAGGCTAGGGTTTGGAGAGAAGCTTGAAGGAATTAGGGTTTTGAGAAAATTCGAGGGCTAATTTCGGAGAGGCAGAGTTTCTTGAGCTATGTTTTGGACCTAGAATACAGAAGGGGGTGGCTGTATTTATATGTAGTCAAAATTTGGCCCTAATGCTTGTTGTAGAGGCGCTAGGGCCAAATTTTGGCTTGGCACCACTACCAATGGGGCTAGGTACTTAGGAAAGTTGTTAAGGTCCGCAAGAAAAAAATCTTTGCCGGTTTGATACCCAGAGCTGGTGTGGTTGGAAAAGGCGACCGGCTCACTAGGGACAAAATGATCATTTGGCATTGGGTTTACCAAAATGGACTCGGAATGGTCCTAAAAGGTACCAAAAGATTGGGAATACTATTAGAAGTATCGCCGAAAGGTAACTGGTTTAATGCCTAGAGTCGGTGTGGTTCCCGGAAGCGATTGAATGCCTAGGGGTAAAATAGTTATTTTGACTAGATGTTCTCAGGATTGATCTAGAACTAATTGAAAGGCACTAGAATGTGCTAGATTATCCTTGGGACAATCTTAGAAGGGTGGACTTACCACTCTGAGGTCTTAGGTAATTTCTCGAGAAGCGCGCTAGTGGGGCCTGTTGGGGTGTTTTTGGTCATTTTTCACCGGAATGGGCTAGCAGGCATTGGTGTTGACCTGAGTTTTGAGTGTTTCTATCACTTTGATGGTGTGTGACGAGTTAGTTTCCAAAGGTTTCCCATCCTTCAATAAACACGCCATGGCCAAGAGGCGTGTTTGGTCCCATGACATAGGGGGTTTGTTGGCGTTCCCGATGTCGACCTATTTACAAGTGTTTTTACCACTCTAACGGTTGTGAGGTTTGTGAGTGCTTCTATCACTCTGACAATGTGCGTTCATTTTGGAGACTATTTGATCTTGGGAAGCTGTTAGATGGTCTTATCACCTCGATGCCTTAGGTACTTTCCCAATCGATGTTGGTGGGCTAACAGGCGCCAGAAGTGAACTGCTCTACCATCTTGGGGACTTGGGTTCTGTCCCAATCCGACAGCTGTGAAGGGACTTATTATTCCAAGGGGTTTTGTGCTTTCTCAATAAACGTGTTGTGCTGGATGGACTTACCATCTGAGGAATTAACTTTCTTAAAAGACGTGCTAGATTGAGTTTGACTGGTTTGAACTGAAATTGAGGTTAAAATATGGACTTACCATCTTTAAGAAAACATGCCAACTGGAATTGGACCAAGCAATACCCCAAGGGTATTTTGGTCATTTTGCTGCAATTGAGCGTGGCGGGCTCGCGAAGCGGTTGATTAACTAGATTGAATCTGGGAAGCCAGTTTGGGCTTGAATGTGTCTATGATGTTTGAATGTGAGTCTGATCAGGCCGAAGATTGCTGAGTCGGCAAAAATAGAGTGCTTACAATAATGAGAGGAAAACGAAAGCTTGAAATTGCAACCATACCATAGGGTGAAGCCATACTACAAGATGGAAGACTTAATAAGTTGGTCATCATGGTGGTCATCCATGAATGTATATATTTACAACACTCCCCCCCTTGAATGACCATCTTAGAAAGAATATGCCTCATTAAAATCCAATGGTAAACAACCTTAGCGAAAGAAAAGAGTACAAAATTCTTATATCAAGTAGAAAGGAATTGGGTGTGTTAAGACTGCCTCATTAAAATGTCAAGTAGAATGGAATTGGGTGTGCTAAGAAAAACCCAGTGAGATAAAAATTTAGTGAAAGAAAAAGAATTCAATATATGTCGCGCTCAGATTTTTTGCACTCGAGGAATACACACACAAGCGGAAAAAATACTGTACTCTCTCGTTAGAACTCATCCTCCTAGAAGAATGAGTGCGACTAGGTTTGAATTGAAAATTAATTTGAATAAAGGGCTTTTGGAAAATAATTTGGAGTCAGCCCCTAACTTGATTAAGGTGAGTTAGGTCACCTAAAACTAAGCACAATCCGAAGACTACACTTAGGGTTTTTGAAAATACTTCCTCAAGAGCGGGTTTTTAAGAAAATAGATTGTTTGGCAACCTTTGGAAAACTTTTAAGCCCTTTTTGAAAATAAACTCCATTTTGGTCTTTTGAAAACAATGATTCTAAGTTTGGAGGTTGGTTACACGTAGGGAAGACGCACTAAGCTATCACCCTACCCCGCCCTTGCGGTACCTACATGTCTATTCATCCCAGATTCACCCATTAGAGTCTTCAATTAATCTATGTCCAAAACTATCCATTTTGAAAAGAATTTTTAGAAAGAAATTGACATGATGCATGATATGCAAGTACAAGAAAAAGAGAGTTTGAAAATAGATTTGGAAATAGATTTGAAAGAAACTTGATCTGATTTGAAAAGATAGATCTGATTTTGAAAGAAAATTTTGGAGATTGAAAATAGAAATTTGGAATTAGAAATTTAAAATAGATCATGGAATTGGAGATTTGAAAAAGGTTGTGGAATTAGAAATTTGAAAAAGGTTATGACCGCACCCATAAGGGTTGCCTACGTATCCTTTTTGAGGGATCAGGTTAGTCGTAGTTCGGATAAGAGTCCGATAGAAAATAGAAGATTTTGATTTGAAAAAAAAAAGTTTGATTGGAAAAAGGAGTTTGATTTGAACTTAGAATAGAAGATTGAAATTTTAAATTTGGAATTGAAAAGATTAAACTTCGATTTGGAAAGATAGAACTTCGAAGAAGGATTTGGACTTGTTTTGGAAAGATTGAGATTTAGAAAACCTAGACTTAGAAAAGATAGGATTAAGGAATGACTTGAGATTTAGAAAGATTTGAATCGAATGTTAGACTTGGAAGATTAGGGAAAGATTGGATTTAAGAAAGGTTCGAATTAGGAAAGTTCCGTATTATGAAAGTTTCATTTTAGGAAAGTTTTGGTTTAGGAAAGTTTTTAAAAATAAGAAAGGTTTCAAAAGTTGGAAAGTTTTTAATTTAGGGAAGTTTAGGATTTAGAAAGTTTCATTTTAAGAAAGTTTTGGAATAAGAAAGGTTTTGAAATAAGAAAGGTTTTGAATTAGGAAAGGTTTTAAAATGGGAAAGGTTTCATTTTAAGAAAGTATTGGAATTGGAAAGTTTTGAATTTAGAATGTTTTGAAATAGAGAAGTTTTGAAAGTAAGAAAGTTTTGTGTTTAGAAATTTTTGAGATTAGGAAAGGTTTGAGTTTAAGAAAGATTTGAAAACTTAGATTTGAAAAGTTAAAATTTGAAAAGGTCTAGAATTAGTAAAGGGTTGGTTTAGGAAAGATTTGGAACCTTAAAGTTTAAGGAAAGATTTAAATGTTTAAGTTTTAGAAATTTAAGGTTTGGAAAAGTATGCAATTAGGAAGGAGTGGATTAGGAAAGGTTTAGACTAGGAAGGATTGAGATTTCTATTTCCTAAAACAAAGGACTGATTTTGTTTCTAAAAGAGGTGTTTTGATTTTGTTTCCAAAACCAGAGGATAGGATTGACTCACCTCCGTAATGCGGTATTCCTACAAATGGGGTTAGCACCCCGCAAGAGTACGGGGGTCGCGATGAAGTATAAACCGGTAATTTAGTATCGTTCTCTCCGAAGGGACCTAGCCAAATATAGGCTCTAGCATTCAACTCACACTAACCTAACCTATGATTGATTTGCAATTATGTGAGGAATTAGATCTAAAATAAAAAAGGAAAATAGAAAGACCGAAAATATTTTGGGTTTTGATGATGGTTTTGAATTACTAACCTATTGCAATAAAAATAAAAACAATTAACACTAGACAATTAAAGTAAAGCAAAATGAAAATAGAATTAAAGCAATTAAAGGGGAATTGGGCTCAAATAATCCAATCACTCAATTTCATACAAGGTTTTCAATGGGGTTTATAACTTAAATCAAGCACAACATTTAAGTGTGTTTGATTCAGAGAATTTAGCTTTGAAAACCGATTATTCTCAAGTAATTGAAATAAGATACATGTTCGATGGGGAATCAAAGGTTAATACCATCGATTCAACTTAGTCAATACTAAATTTGTGGTTTGTGCACTGATTAGCCAAACATAGTCAATAACCTAGATTTTCTAAGGCATCTTCAATCAATTGTTGGGAATGAATTTCTAGAAATTATGGAGTTTTTGTCTAGTCAAGGGTCCTAAATTAATACTATCGATTTGGGTGATCAAAATCCCCAAACTTAGTCAATAATTCAAGTTTTCTAAAATTTCACATCTAATTACTAGAAATTCGAATTCTAGGAAAATATGGCAATTAATTCATGAGACACCTCCATTGAATTCCTTGGATTATTTGGGTGATTTTTACATTTAAACCCAATTTAAATTACTAGCTACTTGAATACATCATAAAAACTTGTAAAAATGAAAAAAGAAGCATAAAGAGATTTAAATCTAAAATTAACTACAATAATAGGACTGTTTGGTTGCAAGGAAAATGAGAGAAAATGCAAGAAAGTGCTAGAAAGTAAAAGAAAATACAATACAATGAAGAAAATTACAAATTTTATACCTACATTAACATTACAAAGCTAAATCTAAGTTAAAAATGAAGAAAAATGGAAGAAACTAACCTTGGAGGAGCTCTCCCGCTGCCCCTTGCTCCAAACTAACCCTAACTACTCAAAAACTATACAAAAAACCCTAAAAAACGCCATTTCGGACGCAAAAAACATAATCTGGATGAACAGTGACCGTCCGAATACCATCCGGACGGTCCGTTCGACGCCCGTTTGAAGTTTGTTCAGACGGACAGTTATTGTTCACTATTCGGAAGGGTGCTGTTCATGAACAGTAACCGTCCGAATGGTGAACAGTACCCGTTCAGACGGGTACTATTCACATTGTTCGACTGCAGAAATTTTGAAGCGTTATTTGACCATCCTAGAGTTTGATTCAGCCGATACACATTAGATGCAAAGTTGTAGAGCTTGAAGTCTTCTTTCGAATGACGCAAAAATCAGTTCAATCGGATATTGGAGTAAAATGTTATAGCCAAAATACTGAGATAGGTTTGAATTTTCATTACCGGTTTGTTCGCTTTGAACGCATCTTGATCATTCTTTGTATCTATTTGCCATTAGTAGCTCTATAACCTAAAAAATACACACAAAACATAATAAAACATATATCTAACTAAAATAAAGTAATTAACAATAATTTAACTCTAACAAAGTGCGAATTAAAGGCCAATAATTACATTTTTACAGTGTAATCAAGGATCTAGTTTGCTAAATGGGAAGATTGGATTTGGTTTCCTGAAGGGAAGATTGGATTTGATATGAATTTGGAAGGATGATGTTTTAGAAACCCTAGATTTGAAAAACTATAGTTTTGATGTAGAAAAGAGGTTTTGGAAACCTAAGATTTAGATGTAAAGAAGAAGATTTTGGAGACCTAGGTTTTGAGGCAAGAGTGGAAATCATGTTTTGAGAAAGGAAATTAGGGTTTCCTAATCGTTAGATCTAGGATTTAACTTAGGCTCTAAGGAAAGAGTTTTTGGAGAGTGAATTTTTAGAAAGGGAGATTTTTTAAAGGCAATCCTAGAGATGACTTTTAGAAAGTGAATTTTGAAAAGAAAGTTTTTTGAAAAGGATTTAAGAAGACATTTTGGAAAATAGATCTTTAAAGGGATTTTTTGAAAACAATTTTGGAAAGGAGGTTGGAGAGAGTTTTTAGAAAGTATGTTGAAAAAGAAATTTTTAGAATGAGAGATTTGAAAGGAGAGTTTTTGGAACGTTCATAAAAATATCTCACTTTCCTAAAGCGATTCTAACCATAAGAAGGTTAGAACCACCTTAGGATAGTGGTTTTGAAAACAACAAGATTTTGAAAATATGGACCATATCGGTCACTTTAAATGTAACACTTTCCTAAAGCAACCTTAGCCATGGAAAGGCTAGAATCACTTTAGGATTGTGATTTTGAAAACAAGTTTTGAAGAAGAAGATTTAATGCAAGTTTTGAAAACAAGTTTGAAAACGAATTTTGGAGGAATGCAAGATCATGATATGCACAATACAAGTTAGGGTCGTGAACATACAAGGTTAAAGCTTCATCACATAATCAAGGGGGGTTAACCCACGTGGTCTCCAATTAAACTAAGAGAAAGCCCGATACAGTCTTCATCTTGATCTTCGAGAACTTGTCTTGATCTTCGAGAGCTTTGGGTTGCAGTAGTTCAAGTCTTTGATGGAGGCTTTGGAGGCTAGTGTATGAGTGTATATGAGTATATGTGAGTATATGAGAGCTAAGGTTTGTGTATGGGGGTTAGGGTTTGGAAAACCTAAAGAAAACAAGGGTTTAGGGAGGCTACGAGCTCTGTATATCAAAGAGTAGGGTTTTTCGACTGAGTTTGCAGACCTCTTTCACGCTGGAAGAGGCTCTGTATTTATAAAGAAAGGATTGACCTGGCGCTTATTACAGTGGCGCCAGGCAAAATTTCCTTCTAGTGTCATTAGAAGTAGCACTAGGCCAACATTTGACTTGGTGCCACTAGTAGTGGCGCTAGCCACTTAAGAAAGTTTTTAGGTCGGCAAGCAACGTGTCTTCAGAAGATTTGGGCGCCTATACTAGTAACTACCATGCAATTTTTAGCCTGACTTTACTAGGAGTGGTTCTGGAAGGTCCGGGAAAGATTTGAAGAGGTCGGGAATGACCTAGAATGCCGAAAAGGGACAGGAACCCTTAGAATAGAGTCCTAGAGGCTGAAAAATGATGACATGATGTGTTTGGAGGGTCGACCGAGCTATTAGGGGTAAAACAGTCAACTGGATTGGAAAACTACTGGGATGGACTCGAAATGTCCCAGAAGAAGACTCTAGGTTTGAAAACATTACTTAGAATGTCCCACGAGGTTACAGTTTATTACCTAGAGCTAGTGTGCTCAGAAAAGGTGACCGGCCCACTAGGGGCAAAACGGTCATTTTATACCGAATTTGCTAAAATTGACTCGAAATGATCTGGAGAGATAACGAAAGGTCAAGATTACTATAAGAAGCAGTCTCGGGAGGTTACATGTTTGATACCCAGAGCTGGTGTGGTTCCTAGGACGTTCGGATGCCTAGGAGCAAAGTGGTCATCTTGACTGGAAAGTCTCGAAATTGGCCCGAAATCGACTAGAAGACACCTAATCATGCCAGATTGCCTTTAAGATAATCTTGGAAAGGTGGACTTACCATTCTGAGGACTTAGGTTGTAATACCCGCTATTTTTCCTGGACTCCATTAACCATAACGGGACTGATTATGACACCACCATAGGGTCATAAGTCATAAGCAAAACCTTTTCAAGCCTAACCCCGTCCGTTTATAGAAACTCGATTCCCCAGAAATAGGGTTTGAATCTTGTTACCCAACAATTCGCATCAATTGGCACCCTAACTTTAATCGGAGCTTTCTCTCTCATCTTTCGACGGATTTCGAAGAATTATATGTCTAAAATTATCAACTTTTTGAGCCCGACAGCTTGCTAATCCTAGCACTCTACTTTGTAGAGTGTCGATTCCCCGGAAAGCCCTCAAACGCTGTTGCACCTGGAAATTCACACCTGAATTCCCCGAAACTTCATTTTGAGTTTTCTCTCTCACCCGGTGTCGGAATCGCACGAAATTCGAGCCCAAATCAATTAACTTTTTGAGAGCCTTCTAACTACAGTTTTGGATTTCTCATTTGATGAAAAATTGAAACCTTAAACTTAGTCGATTTAAACTAGGGACTTCTTTTCATATTGTAAAATTGCCCCCACCCCACCAACTTGCATGGCCGGTTCATTATTGGCTTGGGTAACATGTATGCATACGCATATGTATATATAACTGCATGCATACCTGCAAATATATATATACATGTACGCTTATCCTATTAGACAAAATGCAACTAAGGCACATATTTTAAACGCACACACACATATCATAATAAATTGGCGATATTTTAAAACCCCATTGCTATACACCTGCAAGATATGGCTGCCTAGACAACCAATAAGATTCAAGATTAGAAGAGGAGGAGGGAACTAAGGAAGGAGAGGGAGATAACCTGAGGGGAATGTCGGGAGGAAACTTTAAGCAGGAATCTCCCATGCACCCCATGCCTAGGAAGGGGCTGTACATTCAGAAAAATTGTAGGGAGAGAGAGAGAGACGTTGAGAGAATTGTAGAGAGAGAGAGAGTGAGGGACGTTGAGAGAGTATAGAGAGAGAGAGAAAGAGAGAGTTCATTCCCCTTCACCCCTGTACACACACCCACAACCCCTATAATTCACACATGTCCTTTCCCTCATTCGGGTTGTGCTAGATAGAGAAGGTTGAGACGGAGAGTTGTAGTAAGAGAAAGAGAGAGAAACTGAGAGAGAGAGAAGAAAGGGGAGGTGGGGAAGAAACGGGTTAGGGTTGTACAATTGGAAAACCAGGTTAGGAGACTATCTTCACCACCTTATAACCCTTCTAAACCTAGCATAAAACACCCCATAGCCTCACTGTAGGACCCGAGAGCCGAGAGAGAAATAATGAGCATTGTGGAACACTAACCACCTCACTCCGGAAAACCTAGGAGCCGAGGGCTGTCACAGGGGCTTGGGACTTCTCAGGGACCCCTTCTGGGTGTCCTAGGGAGGTCCACGGCCTCTGTGCATGCACCAAGACCTCCTGGAGTGCCGAACTCGTCAAAAAAGCTTCAGAAAACAGTAACTTCGACCACCGGCGAGCTTTACCATCCAGATCACTTGGGGACGATTGTCTCTGGGCAAGGAACAAAAGTCGTGAAGGGACCATGGCCAAATTATCATGGGAAGCCGGCCAAAAACTCGGTTGCAGGTTGGTAACCCTAGGGTTCCGCCATGCAGCCAATGTTTCGGGCCATGTTGGCCACCTCCGACCAAGCTCTGACCATGAGTGTATGACCTAGGTCCTTACCAATCTCTGGGTCGCACATGCATGGCCAAGAGGTGCCAGGAATCGCCGAAAAATGAGCTGGATACTTTACTAGTCGCGCGGGCGGAAGAAGAAGGCCAAGCCTTCCACCCCCACACGCGACTGGTGGCGCGTGTAGGCGTGTGGCAAGTTTGATGATGCTGAAAGTTTTATGGCAGCCTTTATACTACTTCAAGAGGTTATCCTAAAAATTTCAAGGCAATTGGATACTTCTGTGAATTTCCATGAATTATTTACGATTGAAAGGATGGAAATTCACAGAAAATAATTTATAAGTAGAACAATTCTTAAAAATTATCGGGACACCCCTAAATATTCAAGGAACCCAAAAATGGGAGAGTGGCCTTAATAGCCCCCCAAATGGAAGCTTCCAGAGTATCTCTACTTTGAGTCACAAGCAGTTTTGTTCCTAACTTGGCGATGAATATCACCCCAAAGGGGGAGCCTAAACCTTCCACCTCATTTAACTTAAGTGTTCACTGATTTAACTTACCATTCCCCACCTAACCATGTTTTAATGGAGTCCTTTTTGCAATAAGATAACAAAGAGACTAAGGCAGGATATTCTCTTCTTTTACAGAAATACTGAGCTAAGAACAATCTTGATCCAAACGAATCCTAAGGGTAGGAATCTATGCATTTCCTTAAGATTCATGCTCACATATTTTCCCTATTGAATGATCTGTATATTGCTATGCTTTATGCTTACCTGCCAAATTATCTTTCCGTTCTGAATATCTTTCTATCATTAACTTCAAAATATTCAAGTATTGCTTGCATGACTGCATCATTGAAAAGGTATAAGGGTGGTACAACCAGAAAGAAAAAGACCCCGGGTTTTATATCATGGGTGTATCTGACTGGCTTAATATTTGGGGCTATCATGGGTCGGTATCACTAGCTTGATATCGGGCTAGATGATCATGGATGGGCCCCACTGGACTTGATGATGGAGGATGAATCATGGGTGGGCCCCATTGGCTTGAATTGGCCCGGGCAGGACATACTTGCAAGGATCCTGATATTGATGAAAAGAAAAAGAAATTACAAGGGTCATATGCATGCCATGACATTCTTTTACTGCATTATCTTTTATCATGCACCTTATAGAAATCTTAGATCTCCTACTGGGCTCATTCCTATCTTATGGGACATTTTCAGGAATAGAAACACCAAACTGAGTTCCAAGGGAGTGAGCATACGAGATCAAGCCCCTTGCTATCTTATTTCTTTTAAACTCTCAAGTTAGTTTATGCTGGACTATAATGTTATGAGATTTGCATTGGTTTTACGGCCTTGATGTAATATTTCTGGACCATTTATGTTATGTCCATATTTATGTTGTTGTGTTAAAAAAATTATAAACCCTACCACCTAACGATAAACCCAACCTTAAACCCTTCATTGTCGCGACCTAGTGAGGCCAAAGTCAGGTCGTGACAGAAGTTGGTATCAGAGCACGGTTTTAGGTCATTAGGGAAGAAAACCACTTGCATGTAGCATGCACTCCTTATGTTACTCCCTATCACTGGTCTCAACTGTATATTAATGCTAAATCTCATGTGCAGATGAATCTAGCAATATGGGATGAATTTCTGCTACACCAGCTCGAGGTAGAGAAAGATATGAGAAACAACCATAGAACCGTGACTAGCGCCCAAGCCAAGACCCTCATGAGAGCTGAGATTTCTGGGGTAGGACAGCATTGGGGATGTCTCTTTAGGGGCCAGCAGGATGACATCATCCGAAATAGGGTTACTTCCTTGATAGGGATAGTCCAAGAAATATCCAAGATAGTGAGGCGAGCTGAGTATCAGCAGTTGATACTAGAGATGCAGCTAGCCGGAGAGTTGTCGCTACCCGGGGCCCATGTCCCTACCGGGCCGCCTTACCACACCCAGCTGCCTAAGGGTAGCAGACTACACCACCTACGACACCACCCCCAGCTGACCAGCCACCCTCCCCTGAGTACCATCCTTTGACCTTGGAAATGTCCGTAGACAACCCTACCTCGGCGATTAGCCCCATCGTACCTATGACCTCGGCTACTCCTGTGATAGATGTCTCGAATAGTGAGGAGGAGCCCGAGGAAGACATAGATATGTGATTGTATGTGTCTTTTCTAGCATCCTTGAAAATACCTATGGTCCTCCACATTTTGGGATAGTTGTGTATGTGAGGAGCAAACCGGGATATGTTAGATTATTTTGTTGTACTTATCTAACACTGTGTGTACTTATCTTTTCTTTAGGAACTATTATCGACTTGGTAGACCTTATAATGATGTCTTGATTTCAGACTTAACAAAATAGCAATCTAATTTAAATTAATGACCCTTCTAGATGGCAAGGACTAGGATCGGAGCTGGAACTAATGGGAACAACGAAAACCCACCCAACACCCAATTGGACCAGATTTTACAAAGCCTACAAGCCATGACCAATCTACTGCAACAACAGCAACAAAATCATCAAACACCACCGATTCCTCAATCGCCTCCACCAGCCCCTGAGCCCCTCAAAGCAGTACCCAACCCGATGCCCCATCCGAATCTTGAGAAGAGAAAAACGAAGCTACTTCGAGAATTCCAAAAGCAAAACCCCCCAAGATTCGTTGGAGAAAACAACCCTTTAGTTGCGGAGCGATGGCTCAAACAAATCCGAAAGGTACTAGATATCGTCGGAACCCCAGCCAAGTATCAAGTGGAGTTCATAACTTACCGACTTGAAGGAGAGGCAAAATTTTGGTTGGATATAGTGAAACGCATGAGGGATGTGAAGAGCCTGACTTGGAAGGAATTTGTAGTCCTCTTCCATAACCATTACTTTCGAGAGATAGTTAAGGACCCTAAGATGGAGGAATTTGTACAGGTCCAACAAAATAATTTGACAGTGAGTCAATATGTGGCCACATTCTTGGAGTTATCAAGATTTGCCCCATATTTTGTGGCTACTGAAGAAAGCAAGACTCGAAGGTTTCTTAAGGGATTAAAACCCGTAATATGATCTTGGGTAGTTGCATTCATAGGACAAAAGTTTACGGAGGTAATTGATCGGGCATTGTTGATAGAACAAGAGTTGGAAGGGCAACAACAAACGCTAAACCCGAGGGTACCTAGAAGAAATGTGAGAAATTCCTCCCACTTTAATAACCATAGACGCCCGAACTCGAGGTACCAACCCTACCCTCTGAATTCTAGGGGAGCATCAGATAACAGGCTTGTTTGCTTTAATTGCCAATGGAGAGAGCATCTAAAGTGGGACTGCCCTCAAGGTATGCGAAGTGGGAATGGTAATGGCAACTGGATTCCTCCGCAAATACCGCCAGTACGAAATTTCCAAGAAACACCCACATCAGCACCCCGACAGACCATTGTAAGCACCCCATTTTTGACCGCTCGGTAGTCTACACTCCGACCAGACTTGTTTTCGAGTCATTATGGGTATATTCCTATCGAAACCAACTTTCTAAGTCCAAATCCCGTCTGCCCATCGCTTCACGGGCCTGCCAGGCCCAAATAGAGGTAAAATGATCGAAATGCCCTTAGGGGCATCGTCCTTTCCTTTCCAATCCCTCTCTTGAGACAGTTTATTCCTCGAGACGGTTCCAATCCAAGCACGTCTTTTTGAAGACAGTAAGACCCCTTTCCAATCCCTCTCTCGAGACAGTTTATTCCTCGAGATGGTTTCAATCCAGGCACGTCTTTTCGTAGACGATAAGTCCCCTTTCCAATCCCTCTCTCGGGACAGTTTATTCCTTGAGACGATTCCAATCAGGCACGTCTTTTCGAAGACGATAAAACCCCTTTCCAATCCCTCTGTCGGGACAGTTTATTCCTCGAGACGGTTCTAACTCAGGCACGTCTTTTTGAAGACGGTAAGTCCCCTTTCCAATCCCACTCTCGAGACAGTTTATTCCTCGAGACGGTTCCAATTCAGGCACGTCTTTTCGAAGGCGGTAAGTCCCCTTTCCAATCCCTCTCTCGAGACAGTTTATTCCTCGAGACGGTCCGAGTAGCGAAAATACTCACAAAACCGTTAGAGTAGCGGAAATACTCACAAATAGGTCAATATAGGGAATTGCCAACAAACCCCTGTGTCACGGGGACCACCGTCAGAGTGGCAGAAACACTCAAAATCTAGGTCAACACCAATGTCTGTTAGCCCACTTTGGTGAAAAAATGACAAAACTGCCCTTTGGACCTTTTCTGAGACTTTTCGATCAAGATGACCATTTTGCCCCTAGGCATCCGAATGCCCCGGGAACCACACCTGCTCTGGGTATCAAACCGGTAAACCTCTGAGAATGCTTCTTATAGTATTCTCAACATTTCCTTATCTTTCCGGATCATTTCGAGTCAGTTCCGGCCAACCCGGTATAAAATGACTGTTTTACCTCTGGTGGGCCGGTTTCCTTTTTCGACCACACTGGCTCTGGGTATCAAACCGGTAACCTTCTGAGACTGCTTTTTATAGTGTTCTCAACCTCCTTTTACCTTTCCGGATCATTCCGAGTCAGGTCCGGCCAACCCGGTACAAAATGACCATTTTGCCCCCTGGTGGGCCGGTCTCCTTTTCCGACCACACCGGCTCTGGGTATCAAACCGGCAACCTTTGGGAACATTCTAAATAATGTTTCCAGATCCCAAGTCTTCTTCTGGGACAGTCTGAGTCTGTCCCGGCAGTTTCCCGGTTTGATTGACCGTTTTGCCCCTAAAGGCCTGGTCAACCTTTCCGACCCATCTGATCCTCTCAAGTCAAATACCCCTAGGACACTATTTTAAGTGTTCCTGCTCTTTTCCGGCCTTCCTGGTCATTCCCGGCTCCTTCAAACCATTCCCGGACTTTCTGAAGTCTCTCCTAGTGAAGCCAAGCTAAAAATTGCATGGTAGTCACTAGTACAGGCGCCCAAATCTAGTCAAAAATACGTTGCTTGCTGACCTTAAACATTTCCTAAATGGCTGGCGCCACTACTAGTGGCGCCAGTGTAAAATTTGGCCTGGCGCCACTACAACAGGCGTTAGTGTTGTCTAACCTCTATAAATACAGAGCCTCCTCCAACGTGAAAAGAGTCCTTCAACTCAACCTAAAAACCATATATTTCTATATACAGAGCTCGAGCACCTCCTAAACCCTAGCTTCCCTAGGTTTTCCAAACCCTAGCCACCATACACAAACCCTAGCCTCATATACACTCCTATACACTCCCATACACTCATATACTAACCTTCAACCCTCCTTTGAAGACTTAAAGAGTTGCAATCTGAAGTTTAAAGTTTGAAGACAACTCTTGAAGATTGAAGACGAAGATCAAGATGAAGACCGAAGACAAGCAAGGCGCGCAAAATAAAGAAGACATACGGTAGGCTTCCTATTTAAATTTCCGCACTTCCCCCTCTCTCTTCTCTCTCCTAACCCACTTGGGTTTTCTCTATTTTAATCCCCCATCTCTTTCTCCCCCCCCCCCCTTCTTTGCATGCTTGAAACAAGGGGATTCCCGGTCCATGTGTAGGATTAGGCTATTGGAGAATCACCGTGTCGGGAGCTTTCTTCTAGTCTAACCAGAGACCACGTGGGTCCGGCCCCCTTGATTATGTGGTGAAGCCTTAGCCTTATATGTTCACGACCCCAAAATTGCATTGTGCATATCATGATCTTGCATCTTCCAAAAACCGTTTTCAAAGTTGTTTTTCAAATCGTTTTCAATATTGCATCATAATCTCTTTTTCAAAACATGTTTTCAAAATCACAATCCTAGGGTGATTCTAGCTTTTCCATGGCTAGGATTGCTTTAGGAAAGTGTTACATTCAAAGTGACCAATACGGTCCATATTTTCAAATCTTGTTGTTTTCAAAACCGCTTTCCTAAAATGATTCTAGCCCTCTTATGATTAGAATTACTTTAGGAAAGTGAGATGTTTTTATACCTTCCAAAAACTCTCTATTCAAAAATCTCTTCCTAAAAATCTCTTTTTGAACTTTTTCCAAAAACTCCTTCTCTTTAAAGTCTTTTTTCCAAAAACTCTATCTTCAAATTCACTTTCCAAAAACTCCTCCCTAGGATTTCCTTCTAGAAAACCTTCGTTTCCAAAAACTCATCCTCTTTCCTTAAAGCCTAAGTCAAGCCCTAGAACCCACCATTAAGAAACCCTAATTTTCTTTCCAAAAACATGATTTTCAAACTTTGCCCCAAACCTAGGTTTCCAAAACCTCTCGTTTTTTACATCCAAACTATACACATTTCTAAAACCTCTTTTCTACGTTAAAATTCTATAGCCTCCCAAATATAGGGTTTCTAAAACCTCCCTTTCCAAATCCTTGCCAAATCAAATCTTTCCTTTAGGAAACCAAATCAAATCTCCTCGTTTAGGAAACTAGATCCCGTCCTCCGTTTTTGGAAACAAAATCCAACCTTTCTCTTTTAAAAACAAAATTCAATCCCTTCCTAATCCAAATCCTTCCTAACCCTCCACTTTCCTAAACCTTGAGCTTCCAAAACTTAAATATAAAAATCTTTTCTAAATTTTAAAACTCAACTTTCAAATCTTTCCTAATTCAACCATTTCCTAATTCTACCTTCTTTTCAAATCTTAACTTTTCAAACTTAAGTTTTCAAACTTTTCCTAAACTCAAACCTTTCCTAATTTCAAGATTTTCTAAAATTCAAACTTTAAAACTTTCTAAATCTTAAACTTTCCAAATTTTAAATCCTTCCAAATTTCAAAACTTTCTAAACTCAAAACTTTCTTATTTTCAAAACTTCCTTGTTTTCTAAACTTTCCAATTTTCAAAACTTCCCTATTTTGAAAAATTCCAAATTCAAAACTTTCCTAAGTTGAAACTTTCCTAATTCAAAACTTTCCTAAGTTGAAACTTTCTTAATTCAAAACTTTCCTAATTTGAAAACTTTCCTAATTCAAAACTTTCTTAATTCGAAACTTTCCAAAAATGAAACTTTCCTAATTCGAAACTTTCCTAAATCGGACCTTTTCCTAATTCAAACATTTCCTAAATCCAATCTTTCCTAATCTCCTAAACCTTCCAAGTCAAGTCGAATCTTTCCTAAGTCTCTTTCCTAAGTCTAGGTTTCCTAAAACCAAGTCTTTCCAAAATCAATCTTTCCAAAGCAAGTCCAATCTTCTCAATTTCAATTTCCAATCTCCTCTTCTAATTTCAAATCAAATTCAATTTCCAATTCAATCTCTTTCTTCCAAATCAACCTTCTATTTTCAATCGGACTCTGGTCCGAACTACGACTGACCTGATTCCCCCAAAGGGATACGTAGGCAACCTTCATAGGTGCGGTTACAACACTTTTCAAACTTTCAATTCCACCCTCATGGGTGCGGTCTCCAGATTTTTCAAATCTCAAGTTCCAATCTATTTTCAAAATTCCAATTTCAAAATTTCTATTTCCAAATTTTCAAACTTTCCAATTTCAATTCCATTTCTTCAAATCTATTTTCAAATCAAATCAATTTCAAATCAACCTCTTTCCAAATCTATTTTTCAATTCTCTTCTATTGCACTTGCATATCATGCATCATGATAATTTTTTTTTAAACATTGTTTTTTTCAAAGTGGATAGGATTGAACAATGGTTAGTTAAAGACTCACATAGACGAATCTAGGGTAGATTGACATGTAGATACCGAAAGGGCAAGGTAGGGTGATGGCTTAGTGTGTCTTTCTACATGTAACCAACCTCCGAACCTAGAATCACTGTTTTCATAGACCAAAAAGGAGTTATTTTTCAAGAAGGGCTAAATATTTTCCAAAGGTTGCCAAACAACATGTTTTCCTTAAAAACCCTCTCTTGAAGAGATATTTTCAAAATCGTTTTCGAAAAACCCTAAGTTTAGTCTTCGGATTATTCTTAGTTTTTAGGTGACCTAACTCACCTTAATCAAGTTAGGTGGCGACTCCAAACTTTTTTCAAAAGCCCTTTATTCAAACCAATTTTCAATTCAAATCTAGTCGCACTCATTCTTCTAGGAGGGTGAGTTCTAACGAGAGAGTACAGCATTTTTCCCGCTTGTGTGAGTATTCCTCGAGTGCGAAAAATCTGGGCACGACAACCATGACCGGAAGACCTGCAGCTACCACCTACAACCCCAACCGAGTGAACCCAGTAACAGCAGACAAAGGAAAACAAGTCAACCATGCCGGTCCACCTCGGATGTACGCCCTTCCTACTGCCAGAGAAAGTAGCAAGAACCCCAATGCCGTGATCGAAGATACGATCCTACTCTACAACTCGTGGATCTCGGTGTGATTTGATTCCAAAGCTACACATTCCTTCATCTTTGAGAAATGTGTAAATGATCTAGGGCTAACTACTGATTTGTTGACTACACCCCTTAGCATTTAGACATCTACTGGTGGGACAGTTATAGTACAAGTAGGATGCCTGTCCAGCATTATTCGAATAGGTACCTTTGAATTTATGGTTGATTTGGTCCAAATAAATATGAAGGGATTTGATGTGATCCTAGGGATGGATTGGTTAGCCAAAAACAAGGTAGTTATGGACTGCAGTGAAAAAACCCTAACTTTATGGAATCATAGTGGATGTATGGTGCACTTTCCCGACGAGGTGAACACCAACTGGGCAAGACCCCTTACGACTTTTAGGGAGCAGCAGAAGCAATCCGAAGGGTGTTTTTACTTCCTTAGCACCCTATCGTAAGGAAATGAGAACCCGATCAATACAAAGCCACTACCTGTAGTGGACGAGTTTCCCAATGTATTTCCTAAAGATCTACCCGGAATACCTCCAGATCAGGAAATCGAATTCACGATCGAGTTACATCCGGGGTAGCACCAATATCCATTGCACCCTATAGAATGGCCCCATCAAAACTCAAGGAACTAAAATCTCAGCTAGATGAGTTCTTGGAGAAAGGGTATATTTGCCCTAGTACCTCGCCCTGGGGAGCGCCAATGTTGTTTGTGAAAAAGAAAGATGGAACCCTCAGGTTATGTGAAGATTATCGACAATTAAACAAGGTTACCATTAAGAATAAGTATCCACTCCCAAGGATTGATGATCTATTCAACCAACTCAAAGGGATAACAAACTTTTCTAAGATAGACCTGAGATCTGGGTATCATCAATTAAAAGTAAGAGAAGCTGATATACCCAAAACAACCTTTAGGACCCGCTACGGTCATTTTGAGTTTATAGTGATGCCCTTCGGACTAACTAATGCACCTGCTGCCTTTATGGATATGATGAATAGAGTGTTTCGAGCTCAGTTAGACCATTTTATGATTGTCTTCATAGATGATATCCTTATCTACTTGTCTGACGAAGAAACCCACAAGGAACACCTAAGAATCACCCTTCCAATCTTGAGGAAACACCAACTTTATGCTAAGAAGAGTAAATGCGACTTTTGGATGAAAGAAGTAAAGTTCTTAGGGCACGTGGTGTCAAAAGTAGGAATAACAGTAGACCCTGCCAAGATAAAAGTAGTAATAGATTGGAGGAGGCCCTCTATTGTAATCGAAGTTTGAAGTTTCCTAGGCTTAGCTAGGTACTACCGAAGGTTTATGGAAGGGTTCTCTAAGATGGTAGGCCCTCTAACCCAGTTAACCAGGAAAGGAGTGAAGTATGTCTAGATAGACAAGTGTGAGGAAGCGTTCCAATTGTTGAAGGAAAAACTCACTACTGCACCCATTCTCACCCTTCCCGTAAGTGGGAAGCCCTATATAGTCTACATTGATGCCTCTCATCGAGGGTTAGGGTGTGTTTTGATGCAAGAAGGAAAAGTAGTGGCTTATGGGTCGCAACAACTCACAAAACATGAGCAAAATTACCCAACTCATGATCTAGAGATGGCCGCGGTAATCTTTGCCCTTAAGATTTAGAGATATTACTTGTATGGAGAAAAGTTTGAATTATTTACGGACCACAAGAGCCTTAATACCACCTTGGTAAGGTGGGTAGAATACACGGAAGACTACGACTTCACCTTATAATACCACCTTAGTAAGGCAAATATCGTGGCAGATGCCTTAAGTAGGAAAAAATCAAGGGCTTATGAGTAGCATTGTGTTGGAGAAATGGAAGACAGTACAATTGTTTGAATCATATGGAGGGTTAGAAGAGAGGCGAAGAATACTGTATAGGCTTCAGATACAATCCCAAACCCCAGAGGAAGCTCGTCAGGCCCAACAGGGAAACCCAGAAGTGTAAGAGATAAAGGAGAAAATGGAGAAACGGATAATGGAACCGGGATGGACCATTAACGCCGAAGGTGAGCTCCAATACAAGGGTAGGTACTTGGTGGTGGATAAGGAGGAGTTGAAACTAAACGTTTTATCTTAAGCCCATCATTCTAAGTTTACGATACATCCCGAAAATACCAAAATGTACCAAGATCTTAAAAGATAGTATTATTGGAGAGGAATGAAGAAGGACATTGCGAAGTTTGTAGCACATTGTCTCACCTGTCAACAAGTAAAGGCAGAACACCAACGACCCGATGGACTACTATAACCCTTAACCATAGCAGAATGGAAATGGGAACATATCACCATGGATTTTTTTATTAGGCTACCGAGGAACAGACAAGGGTGCAACACGATTTGGGTAATCATAGATCGTCTGACAAAAATCGCACACTTCTTACCCATTAAATCTACTGATAGTCTTAGTACTTTAAGTTGGCTGTATTTGAAAGAAGTACTATGATTGTATGGGGTACCTAAAACCATTGTATCAGATCGCGACCTAAGGTTCGCGTCGCGATTCTGGCAAAGCCTACAGAAGGCATTAGGAACCCAGGTGTGCATGAGTACCGCTTACCAACCACAGATGGATGGCCAATCCAAACGAGTTATCCAAATCCCAGAGGATATGCTTCGCGTTTGCGTATTAGATTTTCAAGGAACTTGAAGTGACCATATACCCTTGGCCGAGTTCGCCTATAACAATAGCTACCAAGCAAGTATAGAAATGGCCCCTTACGAAGCATTGTATGGATGACCTTGCCGAGCACCTAACTGTTGGCTAGAGGCAGGCGACGTATGCTTATATGGACCTGAGATCATTCGGGAGACCATGGAAAAGATTAAGCTCATACAAGAATGGCTCAAGATTGCCCAAAGGCAACAAAAGAGCTATGTAGACCAGCGTAGGCGACCATTGGAATTCCAAATAGGTGACCAAGTGTTCTTAAAGATAAAACCCCACAAAGGTGTGATGCGTTTAGGTAAGAAAGGGAAGCTTGCACGCCGATACATTGGACCCTTTCGCATTTTAGAAAGAATTGGACCAGTGGCGTACTAACTGGAATTACCTCCTGAATTAGAACGAATACACAATGTATTCCATGTATTGATGTTAAGGCAATACCACCCCGACCCTACGCATATAATTCAATGGGGAACTGTGATAGTACAACCTGACCATTCCTATGACGAGGGATCCAGCAAGATAGAGGATCGCCAGATAAAAGTATTGAGAAACAAGGAGATTCCCTTGTTCAAGGTGTTATGGCAGCATCATGGGGAGGAGGAAGTGATGTGGAAGCAGAAACAGATATGAGAGTAAAGTACCCACACCTATTCGAGACTGATTTCGAGGATGTAATACCCGCTATTTTTCCTTGACTGCATTAACCATAACGAGACTGATTAAGACACCACCATAGAGTCATAAGTCATAAGCAAAACCTTTTCAAGCCCAACCCCATCCGTTTGTAGAAACTCAATTCCCCAGAAATAGGGTTCGAATCTCGTTAGCCGACAATTCGCATCAACTGGCACCCTAACTTTAATTGGAGCTTTCTCTCTTGTCTTTCGATGGATTTTGAGGAATTATATGTCTAAAATTATCACCTTTTTTAGCCTGAAACCTTGGTAATCTTAGCACTCCATTTCATAGAGTGCCAATTCCCCGAAAAGCCCCCGAATGCCGCTGCACTTGGAAATTCACACCCGAATTCCCCGAAACTTCGTTTTGAGTTTCTCTCTCACCGGTGTTGGAATCGCACCAAATTCGCGCATAAACCAATTAAATTTTCAAGAGCCTTCTAACTACGGTTTCGGATTTCGCATTCGACGAAAAACTGAAACCTTAAACTTAGTCGCTTTAAACTAGGGATTCCTTTCCATATTGTGAAATTGTCCCCACCCCACCAACTTGCATGGCCGGTTCATTACTGGCTTGGGTAACACATATGCATATGCATATGTATATATAAATGCATGCATACCTGCATATATATATATATATACATGTACGCCTATCCTACTGGACAAAATGCAACTAAGGCACATATTTTAAACGCACACACACATATCATAATAAACTGACAATATTTTAAAACCCTATTGCTATACACCTACAAGACATGGCTGCCTAAACAACAACTAAGATTCAAGATTAGAAGAGGAGAAGGGAACCGAGGAAGGAGAGGGAGATAACTAGAGGGGAATGTCGGGAGGAAACTTCGAGCAGGGATCACCCATGCACCCCATGCCTGGGAAGGGGTTGTACATTCAGAAAAATTGTAGAGAGAGAGTGTGAGGGACGTTGAGAGAGAGAGAGAGAGAGTTCCCCTTCACCCCTGTACACACATCCATAGCCCCTATAAATCATGTAAGCACCCTATCTTTGACCGCTCAGCGGTCTCTAGTTCGTCCAGACTTGTATTCAAGTTAATATGGACATATTTTGAGTCAAATCAACTTTCTAAGACTAATTTTGTCTATTCATCGCTTCGCGGGCCCCACCGGGCCCAAATAGAGGCAAAATGACCAAAATGGCCCTGGGGGCATCATTCGGTCTAATTCCAACAGGCGCGTCTTTCCGAAGGCAGTAAGTCTCCTTTCCAATTCTAATTCTAATTCCTCTCTCAAGACAGTTGATTCCTTGAGACGGTCCGTCACATTTTTCGAAAAAAATCTCTTTGAAATGGTAAGTCCCTTTAAATCTGTCGACCGGGACGAGACCCTAAGTCCCCTAGATGGTAGAACGGTCCACCTTTGGCGCTTGCTAGCCTGCCAATGCAAAAATGTACGTTTAGGCACTCCTTTCGAGAAAGTTGATACTCAGGCGCTAAGTTCCTTTAGCAGCTTCTCAAGATTAGGCAGTCTCAGGAATGATCGCGAACCGTCAAAGTAGCGAAAATACTCGTAAGCATTGCAATCGTTAGAGTAGCGAAAATACTCGCAAACAGGTCGATATAGGGAATTGCCAACAAACTCCTATATCACGTGACCGCCGTCAGAGTGGCGGAAACACTCAAAACCCAGGTCAACACCAGTGCCTGCTAGCCCACTTTGGTGAAAAATAACCAAACTGTCCCTAGCGCCATTTTTTGGCACATTTCTCGAGAACACATCTGAATCCTCAGAACGGTAAGTCCAACCTTCCAAGATTCTCTTAAAGGCAATCTGACATGATTAGGTGTCTTCTAGTCAGTTTTAGGCCAATTCCGATACTTTCCGATCAAGATGACCATTTTGCCCCTAGGCATTCGAATGTCCCGGGAACCATACTGCCCTGGGTATCAAACCGGTAGCCTCCCGAGAATGCTTCTTATAGTGTTCTCAACCTTTCTTTATTTTTCCGGATCATTCCAAGTCAGTTCCAGCAAACCCGGTACAAAATGACCGTTTTGCCCCTAGTGGGCCGGTCGCCTTTTCCAACCACACCGGCTCTGGGTATCAAACCGGAAACCTTTGGGAACATTCTAAATAATGTTTCCAAATCTCGAGTCTTTTTTCGGGACATTCCAGGTCCGTTCCGGCAGCTTTCCGGCTTGATTGACCGTTTTGCTCCTAACGGCCCGGTTAATCCTTCTGACGCATTCTGTCCTCATTTTTCAAGTTAAATACCACTGGGTCGCTATTCTAAGTGTTCCTGCCCTTTTTCGGCTCTCCGGGTCATTCCTGGCCTCTTCTAAGGTGATTCTAGCCTTTCCATGGCTAGGGTTGCTTTAGGAAAGTGCTATATTTAAAGTGACCAATATGGTCCATAGTTTCAAATCCTCGTTGCTTTCAAATCCACTTTCTTAAAGTGGTTCTAGTCTTCTTATGGTTAGAATCGCTTCAGGAAAGTGAGATATTTTTATACTTTCCAAAAAACTCTCTTTTCAACAATCTCTTTTTCTAAAGCCTCCTTTTTCAACATACTTTCCAAAAACTCTTCTTTCCAAAATTGTTTTCTAAAAACTCCTCCAAAAATCTATTTTCTAAAACTTCTCCTTTTAAATTCCTTTCCAAACTACTCTCCTCAAAATCAACTTTCTAAAAACGCTTCCCAAATCTCTTTTCTAAAAACTCTCAAACAATCTTTTTCCAAAAATCTTTCTAAAAACTCTCTTCCCAAAATTTTCCTTCTAGAAACTCCTCTCTAGGATTCCCTTCTAAAAATCTTCATTTCCAAAAATACACTTTCTAAAAATCCCTTTCCTTAGAGCCCAAGCCAAGCCCTAGAGCCACGATTAGGAGACTCTAATTTTCTTTTCAAAAACATGATTTCCAAACTTGCCTTAAAACCTAGGTTTCCAAAACCTCTTATTTTCTACATCAAAACTATACATATTTCCAAAACCTATTTTCTACGTCAAAACTATACACTTCCAAATCTAGGGTTTCTAAATCTTCCTTTTTCAAATCCTTGTCAAATCAAATCTTCCCTCTAGAAAACCAAATCCAATCTCCCGTTTAGGAAACTAGATCCAATCCTCCGTTTTTAGAAACAAAATCAAATTTTTTCTTTTAGAAACAAAATCCAATCCCTTCCTAATCCAAATCTTTCCTAATTCAACTCCTTCCTAATCTTCTGCTTTTCTAAATCTTAAGTTTCCAAAACTTGAACATAAAAATCTTTCTCAAATTTTAAAACTCAACTTTCAAATCTTTCCTCAGTCAACCATTTCCAAATGTTAACTTTCCAAATCTAAGTTTTCAAATCTTTCATAAACTCAAACTTTCCTAATCTCAAGACTTTCTAAAACTCAAACTTCGAATCTTCCAAATATCCTAAAACTTTCTAAATTCAAATCTTTCCTAATTTAAAATCTTATTAAAATTCTAAGCTTTCCAAATTCAAAACTTTTTTAAGTTGAAACTCTCCAAATTCTAAACCTTTCTTAAACTAAATTTTTCCTAATTCAAAACACTTCTAAATTCAATACTTTGCTATTTCGAAAACTTTCTAAATTTGAAACTTTCTTAAGTTAAAACTTTCCTAAATCAAAATTTTCCTAAAGTAAAACCTTTCTTTTTTCAAAACTTTCCTAATTCAAAACATTTCCCAAACCAAAACTTTCCTAAGTTAAAACTTTCCTAAATTGAAACTTTCTTAAATTAAAACTTTCCTAATTCGAAAACTTTCCTAAAACGGAACTTTTCTAAAATGAAACTTTCCTATTTTGAAACTTTCCTAATTCGAATCTTTCCTAAATCCAATCTTTCTTTTCTAAGCTCCTAAGTCTAGGTTTCCTAAACCTTCGTCTTTCCAAAACAAGTCTTAAATCTTCCTTCCAAATTCTATCTTTCCAAATCAAAGTCCAATCTTCTCAATTCCAAAATTCTGAATTCCAATTTCCAATCTTCTATTCTAAGTTCAAATTAAATCCTTTTTTGAACCAACTCTTCTATTTTTAATCAGACTCTTATCTGAACTACGACTGACCTGATTCCTCCAAAGGGATACGTAGGCAACCCTCATGGGTGCGGTCACCACATTTTTCAAGTTTTTAGTTCCATAAATCTATTTTCAAATCTCTATTTCTAAAACTTTCCAATTTCAAATTTATCCTTTCAAATCTATCTTCTAAAATCAAATCAAATTCTTCTTTTCAAATCTATTTCCAAATCAATTCTCTTTTCTCGCACTTGCATATCATGCATCATGTTAGTTTCTTTTCAAACATTATTTTTCAAAGTGGATAGGATTGAACATTGGTTAGTTGAAGACTCTCATAGGTGAATCTAGGGTAGATTGACATGTAGGTACCGAAAGAGCGGGGTAAGGTGATGGCTTAGTGTGTTTTCCCTACACGTAACCAACCTCCGAATCTGAGATCATTGTTTTTAAAGACCAAAAACGGAGTTATTTTTCAAAAAAGGGCTAAATGTTTTCCAAAGGTTGCCAAACAACCTGTTTTTCTTAAAAACCCTCTCTTGAGGTGACATTTTCAAAACATTTTCCAAAAACCTTAAGTGTAGTCTTTGGATTATTCTTAAGTTTTAGGTGACCTAACTCACCTTAATCAAGTTTGGTGACGACTTCAAATCTTTTCTAAAAGCCCTTTATTTAAATCTATTTTCAATTCAAACCTAGTCGCACTCATTCTTCTAGGAGGGTGAGTTCTAACGAGAGAGTACAGTATTTTTTCTACTTGTGTGAGTATTCCTCGAGTGTGAAAAATCTGGGCACGACAGCTGGCGACTCCACTGGGGACACTTAGAGGGTTAGGCCGTTAGTCATGTCTTTTACCCTTCACTTATGTAGAGTCTTCAATTAATTTGTTCAATCCTATTCACTTTAAATTTTCAAAACCAAATTTTTAAAATTGTTTTAAAAAAAAAACATGCATTTATTCATATTATCTTATAGTAAGTTTGCCATCCACATACTAACTCTTGCATTTTTTGTTTTGTAGGTGCGCTTTTTGCTTAAGTTTTATTAACTGCTATGCATGAATGTGATGAACAGGATGAATGGGAGTTGTTGGGCTCTTTCCTTCGCTTTTAAAAATCACACACACACACTGCATGTGCACCTGCATTCTGCATACTTGCATTATTACCCTGATATGTCATTTCTAGCTAGAAAGGGGAACGATATATTGGTTGTGGGTAAGATGCTGTGTCAGTTTCGTCGCCTACGGCCTCTTGATGGTTCCCCCGCTCGGATCACCAACCGATCATGGCACCACCTCGAGGAGTGGGCCTAGGTTTGAAGATCCGGAGACCGAGCCTTTTTAGGACGCATTAGTCAACCCTCAATCTCATACTCATATAGACACCATGCATAGCCGAACCTCTGCCGGATTTAAGACACACGCACCGTTTTCCAAAACTATGGAGGAAAGGGCGATTGCTCTTATTTTTCATGTATACCTGCTTATTCCTGTTGTTATAATAACTGTATTCTTACTGTTATAATGCCAGTTTCTGTTTAACTGCTCATGCATACACGTTTATCTTGCCCTTGCATTTTCTCTCCTTATACTCTTTGCATATCCATGTTCATGCATTCAATATCCCATGTCAAGACAAGAGTTTCAAGTAACTCAAGTCACTGTATTCTCATGCATATGATCAACCCATTGAGAGTGACACCAAGGTCACTCTCCCTTGCATTAAGCCTACCTAAACCCTAAGGGTTCCCTCGTAACCCTAAGGACTCATGGCATGCATACCAATCCATTCCATAAGAGGGGCCCCAATCCCTCTATACTCACAGAGATAGGGTTGCCAAGAAGACAAGGGGCAATCGATCAACAAGGTCTCACAGCGACCTCATCAACATCAAATCCAACAAGGTGAATCCGAAGACTCACGAGTAGTTTAGGTATTTCCTTTGTAAAACAAGATTGGTGAAAGTCCAAAGGAAACATGTTCCCTTTCCCCGTCAAAATGTATTTCAATTCTTTTGTATCCTAAACTGAAAATTTAATGTACTTCTTTACTTTTGTGAATGAATGTATGGATGGCTGAAAGTTCCCACTTGACGGTAAAGTATCTGCATACAGGGGCAAATCCCCTATCTCCAAGAAGTGAGCCAATTCACCATGTTTAGTTTCCCTTTTAAATAAGGACACCGTAGGACATGCATTGCATAAACCTTTTTAAAAACTAGAAACTGACTTGTGATTGGTGTTTTTGTCTTCCTTTTTATTTTACAGAAATCCTACAGTAAAAGTCAACATTGCTCCCAAGAAAGAACATCGTCCACTTAGAGGCCTCATTACTACCCTACAAAGAACTCTACTAATGGCAGCCAACCTCGATGAGACCTCCCCTATCACTCACAAGGAGATTAATGAGATGAAAAGCAAAATAAATAAAATTTTCAAGCTGATGCAGGCAGTGGTGTCTAAAGAGCCCATTTTAACAATGCATGCAACCTCAATGCCACCCAATCGACCACTCAGGCAGGGGCAGACCTGAATATTCGAAGAACAAGCGGAACTCAGAAAAAGGATGATGAAACTGGAGACCATGATCCCTCTATCTTGCGCAAAAATGACCAAGGTGAAAAAAGAAGAAAAGTTAACCTCTCGCCAGAAGATCATTCCCCTGCCACAACCTCAACTCCATGTTGCCACAGTACTCCACCTTCAAACTCCTACCAACCCCTCACAGGATGCGGATCAAACACAGATTGAAGTCTGGCATACTCTTTCACCAAAGAAGGTAAAAAAGGAAAGTCAAAGCTTCACCCCGCCTGAATACTCTAGAGATGCAACTTATCGGCAACTTTGTGAATCCGAGCGCCTGGTCATGGTACCTCCAAAGCCCATTCTTGATAAAGAGCTTGAACCTAAAGGTCATAACATCGGAAGTTGCCATACCCTAAAACGGAAGATGCAAAGTCTTAGCGAATCCCAAGCAGCGAACTTGGCAGGAATTACTACTACAGCATTTGACCTTCTCCCCTTACAACTGTCTGCACCAGCAACACCTAGGGTACCTACTTTTGAGTTGGTTTATGCGTCGTCGTATACTAGACCTAAAAGAGCAAGAAGGCGGAATCGACCCTTTACCTAATTGGCTGGCACCCAAACAGATGCTTACAATAATTTGCTAAAAGCTGGATACCTGCGCCTGATACCGGCTACACCACTGATTAAACCTTTACCATCCTCTTTCAGCTCAACACTCAAGTGCGCATATCACTCAGGCGGACAAGGCCATAACACAGAAAGTTGCCGATCTTTGAAACATAAAATCCAAGATTTAATAGATGATAAGGTCATCGAAATCAAGGAGGTGAAACCAATCCCTGCTAGTCCGCAACGCGATCACACCGTCAATACAATCATGGAGGAGGAAATCAACAACAATATCATCTTCGACAGTTCCCCAAGCGTCGCAGAAGATTTATCAATCTACCTTATGTTGTTTGAGGATCGTCTAGCGAATGGAATACCAAGGAGATGGGCATAGTCCCAAAACCCTATTAGGGGTTCTTATCAGAAGGTTTACAAGAAAATGGAGGTTTCCACAAAATTCCTTTGTTTTCTTTTTATTTCTATTTCTCGCATATTTTCTTTAAATAAAAACAGCGTGCCATGTAATCATATTTTAAAATGAAAATGGATAGTTTGTAGTTTATCCCCTTTGTCTCATACTCTTGTGGATGAATATTACTTGTAGGGATTCTTTTCCATTTTGTAATGACTCGACTTGAAGGATGGAATAGCATGGGCAACCCATTCAAAGGGGGGTTAAAACTTTAGAGAGACAAAGAGAGAGTGAGAGATAGGAAGGAGATAGTGTGGAGTTCATTGAAGAGGTGACACTTGCGTGATGTCCTAGCTAAGCGATGGGCAGCCGAGTACTCAAAATGATGGGGAGCCATTATTCTATTTATCCCAAACAAACACTATCCTTTGCTTAGCCCACTAGAGTCGTCAGTGATCTCTTTTCATATGTCCCCTAACCTATAACCATCCCTCACACTGGGGTAAGCACAAAGTAGCTGATCGGACAGAAACACACCATTTTTTAGGAACATTGTCTAAATTTTGTATAAAGGCTTTATGGACTAAGCAATTTAATCTAAAGTGATGAAAGGCTCTCATTTCTTCTACCATACACAAATAAATCCCTTTGTAAAGCCCACTTGAGCAGGTTACTTTCCTCAAGAAAACCGACCAGATGATCATTGCCCATACTGGGTTAAGGCAAAAGTCATAAGTAAGAATTAATGAGCAATGATGAAAAGGGTGATTTCCAAGAAGATACAATGAGCAATGATGAAAAGGGTGATTTTTGAAAATATATAATGCGCAATGATGAAAAGGGTGATTTTCAAGAAGATATAATGAGCAACGATGAAACTAGTGATCTTCAAAAAGTTATGACATCAAAGGCATCTCTAAAGAAGATATTATATCCGTGGGGATCTTCAAAAGAAGATACTATCATCCCAAAATATAAATCAAAAAGTTGGCATCTCCAAAACTTGACTTAGCAACAAATTTCTTGATGAAAAAAAAAAAGAATCTTAAATTAGAAGGTAGAAAGCGGTCCAGAAGAACAACAAGAGTATGAAGGAAAGAAGAGTGCAGTGAATGGAAGCTAAGTTGCCAAAGGTGATCATTGGTCTTTTAAAACCCCACAAGTGATAATGTTTGAGCCTTTCTACCCTTTTCATTCATAAACCCCTTAACCTAGCCTACGTTATGGTCCAAATTAAAGTCCTCTCTGATCAAAGAAAATTGCTTAGTCTAAATAAGCCTGAACAATACCAAGACAACTAGGATGAGAAAGGAGAATTGGAAGGGAATGCAAGGGACAATCTCATGCTCCAAGGTGTGCTTAGATGGTTTTGGTTTAAACAACCCACTAAAAGAAGATCTTTGAGCCTAAATATCCTTTCGTTTCTTACAACCCCTTAACCCAGCCTACATTACAGTCCTAAAAGAAGTCTTCTCGGATTGAGGGCTTAGCTGTTTATCGCTCTGCAAAGGGCATGCGAGTTGTTGCTCTAGCCATGGTGGCATTTCGGAAATCAGAGAGAGAAAACCAAGTGAGATCAGAAAAACCCCAAACAGTAATCCTGTAGAAAGTAGGGATATAATAGTAAACCAAAAGGTCAAGATCCTTAGAGAATGGTGCAAATGCTATCACACCCCGATGAGAATGGGACAAAACTAATTGGGGCAGAATCCTGAGAGTATGGGCCCAAGGGGTAATCCTAGGACATTGTTTGTAAATAGCTTGTATACATGTAGTACTGATGCATCCATGACATGTATAACCTGTAAATCCATTTAGATTCTTGCGAAGTTTGTATCTATTCATGCATTCAACTGCATTCCTGCATGAACCTGTTCATTTGTAAGGAAGTAGGTCATGCATTTAATTCAATTTTTACATAAATCTGTGCACTCATCACAAAAATGGGGGACATTACATTTAATTCTATTCCTGTATGGGCATTATCCAAAAGTATAACATGCATTCATTTCCACTTCTGTGTGAACCTGTGCATTCATAAAATAAAAAAAAGTAGGATATGCATTCAATTCAATTCTTATATAAACATGCGCATCCATAAAAAATAGATCATGTATTTAATCCCATGTGCAATCATCATAAAAAATGATGACACCCCTTACTAGGGCATTTATAAACTATTTTTGCACAAAAACTCACTCTATGTCTTTCTCTCTCTCTCAAATAGGAAACAGTGAACAAGGTAAAACATAAAAAGGTACTGGCACACACCTCAGAAAGCTCAGATTTTCATGACTGACAAGAAACAGAAAATGGGGCAATGACCCACCCTTGACCTCCTTAATCAAACGACTTTGAAAGTGAGGTAGTGAATAAGTGTCCGATCACACAAAGCTAGAATAATAAGGCACATCCCCAATAATGAACATCGCCCCCCCTGCCAAAGTCTAGTAAGGCTCACGAAGGTTTGTCCCACAACCATAGGAGCATCTGAGTGTCCTTCACGAATCCTGGCGAGCAACGCATGCAATCAACGGTCGATCGAGTCACCCCCTTTTGGAAACATCAACAAGTTCAAAAGAAACAGAGCTAGGGCTATCATGAAGAAATGGATCAATCTTGAGAAGTATGTCAATCCCCTGAATGAGCTTTCCTATGCATCGCAAACTCAGAATGTGAGAACAAGAGCTTCACTGGGACATAAGGAAACTAGGGGCAGGAGATTAGAAGAAAAGATTGCACACGGAATCCAAACTGAGATGAGACAACTATGATGTGGCCATAAGGAAAAATGGGTCCCATAATGTCAACCAAATCTCCTTAAAGATCTAAGAGGAAACCATACTCATGATCAGAGGGAGCGAGCTCATGGAAGAAAGACAAGTCAGGCTGCCAGAAGGGAACCACTACCGAAAATAAGCTGCACCAATAGGAGAGAAATAGTACAACCAAAGGACTAGCGAAAAATGTCTTGCTTATCTGAAGGATACCTGTCATACTAAATCCGCAGTCGACTCAAAATAATGTTGGCCATCCTAAAGGACAAAAGTGAAAACCTCGGCATCCATTTCCTTTTCAAATGTTCGCTTGATTGAAGGGAAGGGGTCGACTGGAGGCCTACTCCCCCCTTCCATTCTGGCTAGAGGATGCCATGCTAGTTGGTTTGCGACTACTCTTGGAGCGACTGGAGTTGCCAGCAAGAATCTGTTCGGGCCATCTTCCCGAAGTGGCATCTTTTCTCAGAATTATCATCGCCTACGTTTGCCATCCTGAGAGGTAAGTCAAGGTAAGAGGTACTAGTATTCGGTATATGCAGTTCAAAAGATAATAAATAAAAGCAAGAAAGAAATAATAATGATAATAACTAAAGGTAAAACATAAATAAAAATGAATGACACGACTTTCATATATATCCTATTCAAACCAACCTAAAAGGTTTCTTAAACTTTCTATTCAAAGTTTCTTTTCTAAATCAGCTCTCAAAGGTTCCTTAAAATTTCGCGAAAAGTTTCTTAACTTCTTCCCTTCAAAAGTTCTTTTTCAAAAATCAGTTTCCCAATGGTTTCTTATAATTGTCCTCCAAAAGTTTTCAAAAATTCTTTCCTCTAAAAAGTTCCTTTCCAAAATCAGTTTTCAAAAGGTTTTCTGATTCTCTTTTCCAAAAGTTCATCTTCAAAATTGCTTCTTAAAATCAAATTCTACTTCAAAAATCAGGGTCAAAAATCATTTTCAAAATCAGATCTCAAATTTTTTTTCAATCCATCACCAAGTTTTTCTGATTCAGTTCTTGAAGAAAATCCCTTTTTCAATCAGGTTTAAGATTCCCCCCAAACTATTCTTTAAAAAGAGTCTTAGATAAAATAAATCCTTAAAAATTTTCAAGGTTTCACTCTAAAAATTCTTTCTTCTAAAATTTCTATTAAGTTCCAAAATTTTCCATCCTACATCCTTGTCAATCTCAAAAAAATTTTCAAATCCGAAAGAGTTCTTAAATTCTTACCTCCAAAATGTCTCCTAAAATGCTATTTTCCAAAATCTTTCCAAGTTTTTTGTCCAACAAGATTTCAAAATTCAAGTCTTAGATCAAAATGAATTCCCTACACATTCTGGGCAGTTTTGCCCTTTTCCCGCCAAAACTCATTTTTGAAGGCCGTTTGGGCCCAATATCCATTTTTGAACCCCGTTATTGAAAAAGTTTCAAGGTCCGTCCCCCCGACTACCTCACGGTCAACATGGGGCTCTTACTTTATCATTTTCTGTCTTTGACAAGCAAAGACAGAAAAAGATGGGCAACTGTAAGCACCCCATTTTTGACCGCTCAACGGTCTCCAGTTTGTCCAGACTTATATTCCAGTCAATGTGGACATATTTTGAGTCAAATCAACTTTTTAAGTCTAATCTTGTCTATTCATCACTTCGCGGGCCCCACCGGGCCCAAATAGAGGCAAAATGACCAAAATGCCCCTGGGGGCATCATTCAGTCTAATTCCAACAAGCACGTCATTTCGAAGGCGGTAAGTCCCCTTTCCAATTCCAATTCCAATCCCTCTCTCGAGACAGTTGATTCCTCGAGATGGTCCTACACGTTTTTCGAAGAAAATCTCTTCAAAACGGCAAGTCCCTTTAAACCTGTCGACCGGGACGAGACTCCAAGTCCCCTGGATGGTAGAACGATCCACCTTTGGCGCCTGTTAGCCTGCCAATGCAGAAATGTCCGTTTAGGCACGCCTTTCGAGAAAGTTGATTCTCAAGCGCTAAGTCCCTTTAACAGCTTTCCGAGATCAGGTAGCCTCGGGAATGATCGCGAACCGTCAGAGTAGCGGAAATACTTGCAAACATCGCAACCGTCAGAGTAGCGGAAATACTTGCAAACAGGTCGATATAAGAAATTGCCAACAAACCCCTGTATCACGTGACCGCCATCAGAGTGGCGAAAACACTCAAAACCCAGGTCAACACCAGTGCCTGCTAGCCCACTTCGATAAAAAATGACCAAACTATCCTTAGGGCCATTTTTCGACACGTTTCTCGAGAACACATCTAAATCCTCAAAACGATAAGTCCAACCTTCCAAGATTCTCTTAAAGGCAATCTGATATGATTAGGTGTCTTCTAGTCAGTTTCGGGCCAATTCCGAGACTTCCTGGTCAAGATGACCATTTTGCCCCTAGGCATTTGAATGCCTCAGGAACTATATCGGCCCTGGGTATCAAACCGGTAACCTCCCGAGAATGCTTCTTATAGTGTTCTCAACCTTTCTTTATCTTTCCGGATCATTCCAAGTCAGTTTCGGCAAACCCGGTGCAAAATGACCGTTTTGCCCCTGGAGGGCTGATCGCCTTTTTCAACCACACTAGCTTTGGGTATCAAACCGGCAACCTTTGGGAACATTCTAAATAATGTTCCCAAATCTCGAGTCTTTTTCTGGGACATTCCGGGTCCGTCCCGGTAACTTTCTTGCTTGATTGACCGTTTCGCCCCTAATGGCCCGGTCAATCCTTCCGACACATCCTATCCTCATTTTTCAAGTCAAATACCTCTGGGATGCTATTCTAAGTGTTCCTGCCCTTTTCGGCTCTCCGGGTCATTCCTGGCCTCTTCAATTTATCCCCGGACTTTCCGGAGTCACTCCTAGTGAAGCCAGGCTAAAAATTGCATGGTAGTCACTAATACAGTGTAAGCACCCCATTTTTGACCGCTCGGCAGTCTACACTCCGTCCAGACTTGTACTTAAGTCAATATGGATGTATTCCAATCGAAACCAACTCTCTAAGTCTAGATCCCGTCTGTCCATTGCTTTGCGGGCCCACCAATCCCAAATAAAGGTAAAATGACCAAAATACCCTTAGGGGGCATTGTCCTTTTCAATTCTAATCCCTTTCTCAAGACAGTTGATTCCTCGAAACGGTAAATCTACTCCAATCAAGCGTGTTTTTCCCAAGACGGTAAATCCCCTTTCTAATTCCAAATTAGGCACGTCTTTCCGAAGACGATAAGACCCCTTTCCAATTCCAATCCCTCTCTTGAGACAGTTGATTTCTCGAGACGGTAAATCTACTCTAATCAAGCACGTCTTTCTGAAGACGATAAGACTCCTTTCCAATTCCAATTCCTCTCTCGAGACAGTTGATTCCTCGAGACGATAAATATACTCCAATCAGGCACGTCTTTCCGAAGACGATAAGACCCCTTTCCAATTCCAATCCCTCTCTTGAGACAGTTTATTCCTCGAGACGGTAAATCTACTCCAATCAGGCGCGTCTTTCCAAAGACGATAAGACCCCTTTCCAATTCCAATCCCTCTCTTGAGGTGGTCCAGCATGTTTTTCGAAAAAACTCTCTTCGAAACGGTAAGTCCCTTTAAACCTATCGACCAAGATGAGACCCCAAGTCTCCTAGATGGTAGAACGATCCACCTTTGGCGCCTACTAGTCCGCCAATGCAGAAATGTCCGTTTAGGCACACCTTTCGAGAAAGTTAACTTCTTAGGCGCTAAGTCCCTTTAGCTGCTTCCCGAGATCAGGCAGTCTCGGGAATGATCGCGAACTGTCAGAGTAGCGGAAATACTCGCAAACATCGCAACCGTCAGAGTAGCGGAAATACTCGTAAGCAGGTCGATATAGAGAATTGCCAACAAGCCCCTGTATCACACGACCACCGTCAGAGTGGCGGAAACACCCAGGTCAACACCAGTGCCTACTAGCCCACTTCAGTGAAAAATGACCAAACTGCCCCTTGGGCCTTTTCTAACATGTTTCTCGAGAACACACTTGAGTCCTCAGAACGGTGAGTCCAACTGTCTAAGATTGTCTTAAAAGTAATCCGGCAGGATTAAGTGCCTTCTAGTCAGTTTCGGGCCAATTCCGAGACTTTCCGGTCAAGATGACCATTTCGCCCCTAGGCATCCGAATGCTTGGGGGACCACACCGGCTCTAGGTATCAAACCGGTAACCTCTCGAAAATACTTCTTATAGTATTACCGACCTTCCTCTATCTTTCTAGATCATTCCGAGTCAATTCCGGCAAACCCGGTACAAAATGACCGTTTTGCCCCTAGTGGGTCGGTCTCCTTTTCCAACCACACCGGCTCTGGGTATCAAACCGGTAACTTCTTGAGATTGCTTCTTATAGTATTCTTAACCTTCTCCTATCTTCCCGGATCATTCCGAGTCAGTTCCGGCAAACCCGGTGCAAAATGACCGTTTTGTCGCTAGAGGGCCGGTCGCCTTTTTCGACCACACCGGCTCTGGGTATCAAACCGGCAACCTTTGAAAATATTCTAAATAATATTTCCAAATCTCGAGTCTTCTTCCGGGACAGTCCGAGTCCGTCCCGGCAGCTTCCCGATCCGATTGACCGTTTTGCCCCTAAAGGCCCAATCAACCCTTCCAACATATCCTATCCTCATTTTTCAAGTCAAATACCTCTGGGACACTATTCTAAGTGTTCCTGCTCTTTTTCGGCCTTCCAGGTCATTCCCGGCCTCTTCAAATCATTCCCAAACTTTCCAGAGTAACTCCTAGTGAAGCTAGGCTAAAAATTGCATGGTAGTCACTAGTACAGGTGCCCAAATCTAGTCAAAGATACATTGCTTGCTGACCTTAATAGTTTCCTAATTGGCTGGCACCATTAGTAGTGGCACCAGAAGCATTTTTGGCCTGGCGCCACTGCAACAGGCGCCAGGTCTATCCCATCTCTATAAATACAGAGTCTCTTCCAGCGTGAAAGAGGTCCGCAAACTCAATCTAAAAACACCAATATTCGATGTACAAAGCTCGAACACTCCCAAAACCCTAGCTTCTCTACGTTTTCCAAGCCCTAGCCTCCTATACACTGATACACACCCTTATACACTTATACGCTAGCCTCCGACCCTCCATTGAAGACTTGAATTGCTGCAATTACGAAGATTTAAAGACCGAAGACAAGCCTTCGAAGATCAAGACTGAAGTGAAGCGAAGACTGAAGAAAAGTAAGGCGCGCAAAATAAATAAGACGCAAGGTAGGCTTTCGTTTTACATTTTTGCACTTTCCCCTTTCTCTTCTCTCTCCTAACCCACTTGGGTTTTCTCTATTTTAATCCCCCCCCTTTCTTTGTATGCTCGAAACAAGGGGACTCCCGGTCCATGTGTAGGATTAGACTATTGGATGGTCACTGTGTCGGGGGCTTTCCTTTAGGCTAACCGAAGACCACGTAGGTTCGGCCCCTTTAATTATGTGGTGAAGCCTTAACCTTGTATGTTCACGCCCGCAAACTTGCATTATGCATATCATGATCTTGCATCTTCCAAAAATTGTTTTCAAACTCGTTTTCAAAGTTTTCATTAAACTTGTTTTCAAAATTGCATCAAAATCTTCTTTTTCAAAACATGTTTTCAAAATCACAACCCTAGGGTGATTCTAGCCTTTCCATGGCTAGGGTTGCTTTAGGAAAGTGTTACATTTAAAGTGACTTTTATGGTCCATATTTTCAAACCTTGGTTATTTTCAAAACTAATTTCCTAAAGTGGTTCTAGCCTTCTTATGGTTAGAATTACTTTAAGAAAGTGAGACATTTTTATACCTTCTAAAAACTCTCTTTTCAAAAGTCTCTTTTGCTAAAAATCTCTTTTTCAACATACTTTCCTAAAGCTCTCCTTTCCAAAGTTGTTTTCAAAAATTTCCTCCAAAAATCTATTTTTTGAAACTCCCTTTTTCAACTCCTTTCCAAAATACTCTCCCCAAAATCCACTTTCTAAAAACGCTCTCTAAAAATCTTTCCAAAAACTCCCTTCCCAAAATCTTCCTTCCAGAAACTCCCCTCTAGGATTTTCCTTCTAAAAACTCGTTTTCAAAAACACACTTTCCAAAAAATCCTTTTTTTTAAAATCTCTTTCCAAAAACTCTATCTTCAAATTCACTTTCCAAAAACTCCTTTCTAGGACTCCCTTCTAAAAATCTTCGTTTCCAAAAACGCACTTTCCAAAAATTCTTTTTTTTTTTTATGCCCAAGTCAAGCCCTAGAACCTACAATTAGGAAACCCTAATTTTCTTTCCAAAAACATGGTTTTCAAACTTGCCTTAAAACCTAGGTTTCCAAAACTTCTTGTTTTCTACATCAAAACTATACATATTTCGAAAACCTATTTTTTACGTCAAAACTATAGTCTTTCCAAATCTAGGGTTTTTAAAACTTCATTTTCCAAATCCTTGTCAAATCAAATCTACCTGTTTAGAAAACTAGATTCTATCCTCCATTTTTGGAAACAAAATCAAACCTTCCCTTTTAGACTCAAAATCTAAATCTTTCTTAATTCAAACCTCTCCTAATTTCCTACCTTCCTAAACCATAAGTTTCCTAAAACTTTCAAATATTTCCTTAAACATTAAGCTTCCAATTCTTTCCTAACTCTATCCCTTTCCAAGTCTTAACCTTCCAAATCTAAGTTTTCAAATATTTCCTAAACTTAAATCTTTCCTAATCTCAAGATTTTCTAAAACTCAATCTCTAAAATTTTCTAAATCCTAAACTTTCTAAATTCTAAATCTTTCCAAATCCAAAGCTTTCCAAGTTCAAAACTTTCTTAAGCTAAGACTTTCTAAATCTAAAACTTTCTAAATTTTAAACTTTTTTAAAACTTCAAATCTTTCCAAATCTAAAACTTTTTACACTTAAAACTTTCTTATTTTCAAAACTTCCTTATTTTCAAAACATTTCCTCTTTGAAAACCTTTCTTAAAATGAAACTTTCTTAATTCACAACTTTCCTAAAGTCAAAACTTTTCTAAGTTGAAACTTTCCTAATTCCAAAACTTTCCTAAAGCGGAACTTTCCAAATCGAAACTTTCCTAATTTGAACCTATCTTAATTCAAACATTTCCTAAATCCAATCTTTCCTAATCTCCTAAACCTTCCAAGTTGAGTCAAACCTTTCCTAAGTCTAGGCTTCTTAAACCTCCATCTTTCCAAAATAAGTCTAAATCTTTCTTCCACGTTCTATCTTTTCAAATCAAAATCCAATCTCTTCAATTCCAAAATTCTAAATTCCAATTTTCAATCCTCTATTCTAAGTTCAAATCAAATTCTTTTTCCAATCAAAATCTCTTTCTTCCAATCCAACCTTCTATTTTCAATTAGACTCTTGTCCGAACTACGACTGACCTGATTCCTCCAAAAAGATACGTAGGCAACCCTCATGGGTGCGGTCTCCACATTTTTCAAATATCAAATTCCACAATTTTTTCAAATCTCCAATCTATTTTCGAACTTCCAATTTCAAATTTCTATTTCCAAATCTCTATTTCTAATTTTTCAAACTTTCTAATTTCAAATATATCTTTTCAAATCTTTTCTAAAATCAAATCAATTTCTTTTCAAATCAATTTTTCAATATTCTTTTCTAGCACTTGCATATCATGCATCATGTCTTTTTCAAACATTCTTTTTCAAAGTGGATAAGATTGAACAATAGTTAGTTGAAGACTCTCATAGGTGAATCTAGGGTAGATTGACATGTAAGTACCGAAAGGGCGGGGTAGGGTGATGACTTAGTGCGTCTTCCCTACATGTAACCAACCTCTGAACCTAGGATCACTGTTTTCGAAAGACCAAAAGGAGTTATTTTTCAAAAAGGGCTAAATATTTTTCAAAGGTTGCTAAACAACCCGTTTTCTTAAAAACCCTCTCTTGAGGAGGTATTTTCAAAACCTTTTCCGAAAACCCTAAGTAGAGTCTCCGGATTTTTCTTAGATTTTAGGTGACCTAACTCACCTTAATCAAGTTAGGTGGCGACTCCAAATCTTTTCTAAAAGCCCTTTATTCAAATATATTTTCAATTCAAACCTAGTCGCATTCATTCTTCTAGGAAGGTGAGTTCTAACGAGAGAGTACAATATTTTTTCCGCTTGTGTGTGTATTCCTCGAGTGCGAAAAATCTGGGCGCGACATATAGGCACCCAAATCTTCCAAAGATACGTTGCTTGCCGACCTTAAAACTTTCCTAACTGGCTGGCGCCACTGCTAGTGGTGCCAAGAGGAATTTTGGCTTGGCGCCACTGTAACAGGCGCTAGGTCTATCCCATCTCTATAAATACAGAGCCTCTTCTAGTGTGAAAGGGGTCTACAAACTCAATCTAAAAACCCTAATTCTCGATATACAGAGCTCGTACACTCCTAAAACCCTAGCTTCTCTAGGTTTTCCAAACCCCAGCTAAACCCTAGCCTCCAATACACTCCTATACACTCTCATACACTTATACACTAACCTCCAATCTTCCTTTGAAGACTTGAAGGACTACAATCTGAAGGCTTGAAGATTGAAGGCAAACTCTTGAAGATTGAAGTGAAGATTGAAGCAAGACAAGCAAAGCAAAGCGCCTAAAGCTAAGCAAAGTAAAGAAGACACAAGGTAGGCTTCTTATTTAAATTTCCACACTTCCCCCCTCTCTCTTCTCTCTCCTAACCCACTTGGGTTTTCTCTATTTTAATCCCCCATCTCTTTCCCCCCCTTTCTTTGCATGCTTGAAACAAGGGAACTCTCGGTCCATGTGTAGGATTAGACTATTGGAGGGCCACCGTGTCAGAGGCTTTCTTTTCGTCTAACCGAACACCACGTGGGTTCGGCCCCCTTGATTATGTGGTGAAGCCTTAACCATGTATGTTCACGACCCCAAATTTGCATTGTGCATATCATGATTCTTGCATTCTTCCAAAACTCGTTTTCAAAATCGTTTTCAAACTTGTTTTCAAAATTGTATTAAAATCTTCATTTTCAAAACTTGTTTTCAAAATCACAATCCTAGGGTGATTCTAGCCTTTCCATGGCTAAGGTTGCTTTAGGAAAGTGCTATATTTAAAGTGACCAATATGGTCCATATTTTCAAATCCTTGTTGTTTTCAAAAACACTTTCTTAAAGTGGTTCTAGTCTTCTTATGGTTAGAATCGCTTTAGGAAAGTGAGACGTCTTTATACTTTCTAAAAAACTCTCTTTTCAAAATCTCTTTTTCTAAAACCTCCTTTTTCAACATGCTTTCCAAAAACTCTTCTTTCCAAAATTGTTTTCTAAAAATTTCTCCAAAAATCTATTTTCTAAAACTTCTCCTTTTAAATTCCTTTCCAAAATACTCTCCTCAAAATCCACTTTCTAAAAACGCTTCCCAAATCTCTTTTCTAAAAACTCTCTCCAACAATCTTTTTCCAAAAATCTTTCTAAAAACTCTTTTCCCAAAATCTTCCTTCTAGAAACTCCTCTCTAGGATTCCCTTTTAAAAATCTTTGTTTCCAAAAACACACTTTCCAAAAACCCCTTTCCTTAGAGCCCAAGTCAAGCCCTAGAGCCACGATTAGGAGACCCTAATTTTCTTTCCAAAAACATGGTTTTCAAACTTGCCTTAAAACCTAGGTTTCCAAAACCTCTTGTTTTCTACATCAAAACTATACATATTTTCAAAACCTATTTTCTACGTCAAAACTATAAACTTCCAAATCTAGGGTTTCTAAAACTTCTTTTTCCAAATCCTTGTCAAATCAAATCTTCCCTCTAGAAAACCAAATCCAATTTCCCGTTTAGGAAACTAAATCCAATCCTCCGTTTTTGGAAATAAAATCAAATTTTTTCTTTTAGAAACAAAATCCAATCCCTTCCTAATCCAAATCTTTCCTAATTCAACTCGTTCCTAATCTTCTACTTTTCTAAATCTTAAGTTTCCAAAACTTGAACGTAAAAATCTTTCCCAAATTTTAAAACTCAACTTTCAAATCTTTCCTAATTCAACCCTTTCCAAATCTTAACTTTCCAAATCTAAGTTTTCAAATCTTTCATAAACTCAAACTTTCCTAATCTCAAGACTTTCTAAAACTCAAATTTCGAATCTTCCAAAAGTCCTAAAGCTTCCTAAAATTCAAATCTTTTTAAAATTCTAAACTTTCCAAATTCAAAACTTTCTTAAGTTGAAACTCTCCAAATTCTAAACCTTTCTTAAACTAAATTTTTTCTAATTCAAAACATTTCTAAATTCAACACTTTGCTATTTCGAAAACTTTCTAATTTTGAAACTTTCTTAAGTTAAAACTTTCCTAAATCAAAATTTTCCTAAAGTGAAACCTTTCTTTTTTCAAAACTTTCCTAATTCGAAACCTTTCCTAAACCAAAACTTTCCTAAGTTAAAACTTTCCTAAATTGAAACTTTCTTAAGTTAAAACTTTCCTAAAACGGAACTTTTCTATTTTGAAACTTTCATAATTCGAATATTTCCTAAATCCAATCTTTCTTTTCTAAGCTCTTAAGTCTAGGTTTTTTAAACCTTCATCTTTCCAAAACAAGTCTAAATCTTGCTTCCAAATTTTATCTTTTCAAATCAAAGTCCAATCTTCTCAATTCCAAAATTCTAAATTCCAATTTTCAATCTTCTATTCTAAGTTCAAATCAAATCCTTTTTCGAATCAACTATTCTATTTCAATCGAACTCTTGTCTGAAGTACTACTGACTTGATTCCTCCAAAGGGATATGTAGGCAACCCTCATGGGTGCGGTTACCACATTTTTCAAGTTTTTATTTCCACAAATCTATTTTCAAATTTCTATTTCTAAAACTTTCCAATTTCAAATTTATCTTTTCAAATCTCTCTTTTAAAATCAAATCAAATTCTTCTTTTTAAATCTATTTCCAAATCAATTCTCTTTCTCGCACTTGCATATCATGCATCATGTTAGTTTCTTTTCAAACATTGTTTTTCAAAGTGGATAGGATTGAACATTGGTTAGTTGAAAACTCTCATAGGTAAATCTAGGGTAGATTGACATGTAGGTACCGAATGGGCGGGGTAGGGTGATGGCTTAGTGTGTCTTCCCTACACGTAACCAACCCTACACGTAACCAACCTCCAAATCTAGGATCACTGTTTTTAAAGATCAAAAACGGAGTTATTTTTCAAAAAAGGGCTAAATGTTTTCCAAAGGTTGCCAAACAATCTGTTTTTCTTAAAAATCCTCTCTTGAGGTGACATTTTCAAAACCTTTTCCGAAAACCTTAAGTGTAGTCTTCGGATTGTTCTTCGTTTTTAGGTGACCTAACTCACCTTAATCAAGTTAGGTGGCGACTCCAAATCTTTTCTAAGAGCCCTTTATTTAAATCTATTTTCAATTCAAACCTAGTTGCACTCATTCTTCTAAGAGGGTGAGTTCTAACGAGATAGTACAGTATTTTTTCCGTTTGTGTGAGTATTCCTTGAGTGCAAAAAATCAGGGCGCAACAAATCACACACATCCCTTCCCTCATTCGGGTTGTGCGACAGAAGGTTGAGACGAAGAGTTGTAGTAAGAGAAAGAGAGAGAAACCGAGAGAGAGAAGAAAGGGGAGGTGGGGAAGAAATGGGTTAGGGTTGTACCATTCAAAAACCAGGTTAGGAGACTATCTTCACCACCCTACAACCCTTCTAAACCCAACAAAAAACACCCCACAGCCTCACTGTAGGACCCGAGAGCCAAGAGAGAAATAATGAGCATTGTGGAACACCAACCACCTCACTCCGGCAAACCCAGGAGCCGAGGGCTATCACAAGGGTTTGGGACTTCTCGGGGACCCCTTCTGGGTGTCCTAAGGAGGTCCACGGCCTCTGTGCGTGCACCAAGACCTCCTGGAGTGTTGAACTTGTCGGAAAAGCTTCAGAAAACCGTAACTCCGACCATCAGCGAGCTTTGCAGACTGGATCACTTGAAGACGAATTGTCTTTGGGTAAGGAACAAAAGTCGTGAAGGGACCATGGCCAAATTATCACAGGAAGCCAGCCAAAAACGGGGTTGCAGGTCGGTAATCCTAGGGTTCCGCCATGCAGCCGACGATTCGGGCCATGCCGGCCACCTCCGACCATCTCCGGCTGAGCTCTGACCATGAATGTGTGAGGTCCTTACCAATCTCTAGGTCACAGGTGCATGGCCAGAAGGTGCCGACAATCGCCATAAAATGAGCTGGATACTCTGCCAGTCGCGCGGGAGGAAGAAGAAGGCCAAGCCTTCCACCCCCATGTGCGACTGGTGGCGCATACAGGCGCGTGGCAAGTCTGATGATGCTGAAATTTTTATGGTAGCTTTTATACTACTTCAAAAGGTTACCCTAAACATGTCAGGGCAGTTGGATACTTTTGTGAATTTCCATGAATTATTTACGATTGAAAGGAAGGAAATTCATAGAAAATAATTTATAAACAGAAAAATTTTGAAAAATTATCGGGACACCCCTAAATATTCAAGGACCCAAAAATGGGAAAGTGGCCTTAATAGCCCCCCAAATGGAAGCTTCCAGAATATCTCTACTTTGAGTCACAATCAGTTTTGTTCCTATCTTGGTGATGAATATCACCCCAAAGGGGGTGCTTGAACCTTCCACCTCATTTAACTTAAGTGTTCACTGATTTAACGTACCCCACCCCACCTAACCATGTTTTAACGAAGTCCTTTTTGCAATAAGATAACAAAGAGACTAAGGCAGGATATTCTCTTCTTTTACAAAAATACTGAGCTAAAAACAATCTTGATCCAGACAAATCCTAAGGGTAGAAATCTATGCATTTCCTTAAGATTCATGCTCACATCTTTTCCCTATTGAATGATCTGTATATTGCTATGCTTTATGCTTACCTGCCAAATTATCTTTCTGTTCTGAATATCTTTCTATCATTAACTTCAAAATATACAAGTATTACTTGCATGACTGCATCACTAAAGAGGTATAAGGGTGGTACAACCAGAAAGGAAAAGACCCCGGGTTTTATATCATGGGTGTACTTGACTGGCTTGATATTTGGGGCTATCATGGGTCGGTATCACTGGCTTGATATCGGGCTAAATGATCATGAATGGGCCCCACTGGACTTGTTGATGGAGGATGAATCATGGGTGGGCCCCATTGGCTTGAATTGGCCCTGGCAAGACATACCTGCAAGGATCTTGATATTGATGAAAAAAAGAAAAAGAAATTACAAGGGTCATATGCATGCCATGGCATTCTTTTACTGCATTATCTTTTATCCTGCACCTTATAGAAATATTAGATCTCCTACTGGGCTTTGCCGCTCATTGCTATCTTATAGGACATTTTTAGGAATAGAGACACCAAACTGAGTTCCAAGGGAGTGAGCATACGAGATCAAACCCCCTTGCTATCTTATTTCTTTTAAACTCTCGAGTTAGTTTATGCTGGACTGTAATGTTATGATACTTGCACTGGTTTATGGCCTTGATATAATACTTCAGGACCATCTATGTTATGTCCATGTTTATGTTGTTGTGTTAAAAAAATTATAAACCCTACCACCTAACGGTAAACCCAACCTTAAACCCTTCACTGTCGCAACCTAGTGGGGGCGAAGTCGGGTCGTAACATAGGTACTTTCTTGAGAAACGTGGCAAAAATGGCCCTAGGGGCAGTTTGGTTATTTTTCACCGAAGTGGGCTAGCAGGGACCGATGTTGACCTGGGTTTTGAGTGTTTCCGCCACTCTAACGAAGGTCCCGTGATACAGGGGTTTGATGGCAATTCTCTATATCGACCTGTTTACAAGTACTTCCGCTACTTTGATGATTGTAATGTTTATGAGTACTTCCACTATTCTGACGGTTCGCGATCATTCTCGAGATTGCCTGATCTAGGGAAGTTGCTAAATGGACTTAGCGCCTGAGGAATCAACTTTCTCAGAAGGCGCGCCGAAATGAACATTTCTGCATTGGCGAGCTAGCAAGCACCGAAGGTGGACCATTCTACCATCTAGGGGACTTGGGGTCTCGTCCTGGTCGACGAGTTTGAAGGGACTTTCCGTTCCAAAGAGTTCACTCGGAAACGTGCCAGATTGGAGGGTCTTACCACCTTGAGGCATCAACTTTCTCGAAAGGTGTGCCAGATTTAATTAGAATTGGAATTGAAAATTAAATTGGAAAGGAGACTTATTGTCTTCAGGAAGATGTGCCAATTGAAATTGGACCGAACAATGCCCCTAAGGGCATTTTGGTCATTTTGCCTCTATTTGGGCCCGACGGGCCCTCGAAGCGATGGATTGACTAGATTAGACTTGGAAAGTTGATTTAGATTGAAATACTTCCATATTGACTTGAATACAAGTCTGGACGGACTGGAGACTGCCGATCGGGTAAAAATGGGGTGCTTATAGTATACATACCCTTTAACATCTCCCCTCATGAACAAGCCCAGCAAGAATTTGGTTGCTGTGATTATTCAACATGAAGCTTCTTGATATAATGCATTCCAATATTATGCACCAGTTTCTCGAATGTCGGAATTGGCAAAGCTTTGGTAAATAAATTAGCCAAATTGTTACTATAACATATTTGCTAAACATCAACTTCACTATTCTTTTAAAGCTAATATGTATAAAAGAAGTTTGGTGAAATATGCTTAATTCTATCACCTTTATTGTAATCTCCCTTGATCTGTGCAATACACGCCGCATTATCATCGTACAATACTGTTGCAGTATCTTTGAGCAAGCTTAATCCTCACTTTTCTTGAATATGTTGGATCATAGATCTCAGCCAAATACACTTTCTACTTGCTGCATGAATTAGAATTATATCAGAATGATTCGACGAAGTTGCAGTCATTGTCTGTTTAACGAATTGCCATGAGATAGTGGTGTCTCCATAAGTGAATAGATATCCAATTTCTAATCGAGTTTTATGTGGATCACATAACTAACCAGCATTTACATATCTAACTAACTGTGGCTTTGATCCATTTGTATAGAATAAACCTATAACAACAATTCCTTGAAGATAACAGAATATGCGCTTGATTCCCTTCCAATGAATTTGGGTTGGTGCAGAACTATACCTTGCCAATAAGTTAATAGAACATGCTATATCAAATCTTGTTCAATTTTGCAAGATGCATAAGAGCACTGATTGCCTTAAAATATGGTACTTTAGGACCAAGAAGTTCTTCATTCTCTTCTTATGGGCGGAAATGATCCTTCTTTACATCTAGTGACTGAAGAATCATCAGAGAACTCAATGGATGAGTTTTATCCATATAAAACTATTTTATGTATGAGGATTCCACTTAGCAAGTGCTCAATTTGTAAACCAAGGCAAAATTTTGTTTGCCCAAGATCTTTCATCTTAAACTTTTTCTTTAAATTACTTGAAACCTCAATAAGCTCTTCTAGAGTTTCAACTAGATTCAAATCACAAATATATAGCAATAATAGCAAAACTAGATTATGATTTCTTAATGAAAACATATGGTCAAATTGGATCATTTGCATATCCTTGTTTCAAAAGATATTCACTTAGTCGATTATACCACATGCATTTAGATTGTTGTAATCCATACAATGATCATTGAAGCTTGAGAGACTACATACTTTGGGGGTTTTAGTTATGTGCTTCAGGCATTTTAAATCATTTAGGGATCTTCATATATGTCATTACCTAATGATCCATATAAATATACTGTAATAACATCCATTGGAAGCATATCTAGTCTTTTTGTAACTGCCCAACTAATTAAAAATTAAAATGTAATTATATTTATTACAGGAGAGTACGTCTTCTCATAATAATACTCGGTCCCTGCGAGAAACCTTATGCTATAAATCATACTTTGTATCGCACAATTTCATTTTTCTCATTTCGTTTTCACACAAATACCCATTTATATCCCACTAGTTGGACATCTTCAGGTGTTTGGACTACAGGTCCAAACATTTTACGTTTTGCTAGTGAGCTCAATTTTGCCTCAATTGCATCTTTCCACTTTGGTCAATTATCTCTATCTCGACATTCTTCGATGGATTTAGGTTTAGGCTTATTATTATTTGAAATGTCAAGAGCAACGGAAAAGGAGAATATGTTATCGATAACAATTTGATTTCTATTCTATCTTTTTCCTATAAATAGATAATTTATTGAGATCTCATCATTTTCAGGTACCTTTACCACTTCAAGGGTTGTTCCTACTTCAGAGGTTATCAGTTCAGTTGTTTTCATTGTCTATTCTGTGGGTGTAGTCTCTTTGGGAGTACTAACTTTTGGTAATATGAGTATAATCTTTTCAGGATTGTTAACTTCCTCATACGTTATGCCTTTTGTCTTTCTCCTTTTAAGAATTATATCTTTTGCACCAACAGGCCTTCCACGCTTCAAGTGTATTTTAGATTCATTAGCTACTATATTGACAGATTGTCTTAAAAACAATGTCAATTCTAGACGGAGTATTTGCAGCAGGTATATGTGATTTTATAATTGAACTGGTGTCGGTAAATGCATCCGGCAATTGATTTGTAATATTTTGTACTGAAATGATCCTTTGAACTTCTAGTTTGCATTGATTTGTACAAGGATCAAAGTGCGATAGTGCTTCAGCATTCCAAGTGATCTCACGCTTTTTTTCTATTTGCGTCCTATCTCCCCCTAAGTGTGGGAAAACAAACTCATCAAAATAACAATCTACAAAACGTGCTTTAAACACATCACATGTTAAAGGTTCAAGATATCGAATAATAGATGGACAATCAAAACCAACATATATCCCAAGTCAATGATGGAGACCATCTTAGTACGCTATAGGGGTGAAATTCAAACTTGTACAGCACAACCAAAAACTCGTAAATGAGAATATTCAACTGTTGACCAAGAACAAGTTAAAATGGTGAATATTGGTGATAAGCAGTTGGTTGGACACGAACTAATAATGCAACATGCAATATGTTAGGTCCCCAAGCAGAAATGGATAATTTGATCGTCATAAGTAAGGGTCGAGCAATTAATTGAAGACGTTTGATAAAATACTCTACCAAACCATTTTTGTGTGTGAATGTGCGCAACGAGATGTTAACATCAATCCTTATACACATGCAATAATCATCAAAAGCTTGGAAAGTAAACTCTCTAACATTGTCTGGTCGAATTAACTTAATTAAATAGATTGAAAATTGTGCTTGTAATCAAATAATTTGGGCAAGTAGTCTAGCAAATGTAACATTTCTAGTAGAAAGTAAAGAAACATGTGACCATCGTGTGAATGTATCTATCAATACCATAAACTAATGAAATGATCCATATGAAGATTGAATTGGTCCTCATAATCCCCCTGAATCCATTGTAAGAAACTTGGAGATTCAATAACCACCTTTGAAAGTGATGGTTTAATCACCAATTTACCTCGTGAACAAGCAGTACAAGAATAATCATTTGATAAAAAAATATTATGGATCTTTAGAGAATGTCCATGTGAGTTCTTAATTATTCAAAGCATCATTGTTGATCCTGGATGATTAAGATGATCATGCCAACGTACAAAAATATTTGGATTAGAGCATTTCTAATGCATCGCAATAGGTGATTCTACAATGCATATGGTCATATAATATAACCCATAAGAGAAAGCAGTAAAATTTTCTAATATAAGATTCTAGCCTGAAGTCACACAAGTAATATAGAGATATTCTCCATTACATTCATTTATAGTCTCCATATGATATCCATTTCGGTGAATTTCTTTAAAACTAGTTAGACTTATTTTAGATATGGTATAATATAAGGCGTCATCAACATAAAGTTTTGTTCCTTCAGGTAACTTAATATGAGCTCTTCTAGAGCCTTCAACCAATTTTGTAGTGCCTGATATTCTATTGACATTGGATTCAGCTAATTTTAAGGATAAGAAATATTTATTATCATGGAGAATTATGTGAGTTGTTGCACTGTCTACCAGACATATGTCATTACCATTCATCTTGGAATCGATCAATGCTTTGGAATGATCCATGCTTTATTATACACAAATATTAAAATTTTACTTTATTTACAAGAAAACAAAGGGTAAATACTAAGGAAATATTATAGAAAATATGGCACAATAAAAGATAAGTAAATAAGGCTAATTGGTGTAAACATACTCGTTACCAATTAAAAGATCAAATTTTCTATTAGAATCGATAAGGAAATCAGAAACGTCAAGATGAGTAATGTCCACAAGACCATCAAAATTTGTATCATTTTCACCATTTTCTCCTTTTCTGTTATTAAAACTTGATCCATTTAATATTTAGGCGTGCGATAGATACGTGACTAATGCCCCCTCATACCACACCAATAACAAGTATCTTCATAATTCTTGAAAAGTTTATTCTGTAAACTTTTTTTTTTCTTTCTTGTTTTGCTCTAGCATTATTTCACTTCTGGTGGTTGGTGTGGTGTTTTTAATCAAGAACTATAAATATAACCTCCATGAGCACCATCCAGAGTTTCGAAAATTATTTCGATTGCGACCACGTCCATTTATATAACTTTGAATGAGATTATATTTACTTCAAGGAATGAAGTAGAATTGGTTAGACAAAAACTGCCAATTTTTATCAAAACCTTGTTATCTTATTAAAGGCATAATATCATTTCAGGTGCAACTTTAGGTGCAGGTAGTTATATTGAGTTTTGGAATATTACAGATTTCTAGTGCTCGCATCTCTAATTTCAATTATTTCATAAAAAAAGTCATTACCATGAAGGTACTCAATATTTAATTCATCATGAAATAACATAACGAAGAAGGATAATAACTTTGGTGTGATCCTATAGGGAAGCTTGAATTACATAATTCAACTAGAAACATAGAATAACATTTTCATCTTGATCTTCGAGATCATCAAGATCGTCATGATCTTTAGAATCATTATCCATTATACATATTATATACAAGCATAGAGGGAAAAAAAACAAATAACATAAACTTGATGTACTTACTAGTTGAAGAAGTAGAACCGTAGTCAATTTTCTTACCTTCTTGAAGAACAAATAGGTAGAATTCTTGCAACAATCAATTAGATTCTTCGTGCTTCTCGAAGAACAAATAAGTAGAATTTTTGCAATAACCAATTAGAGCTTTCGTGTTGAACATGTTATAAAACTAAAGAAATATCTAACAAGGTGTAGAGATTGATAAACACAAGATATAGATAAATTAGTAATTCTGAAACTCTTAAAGATTGATCTTCCAGATCATCCAAAACCTCATCTTATTCATTTGCTTATTCTTCCAATTTCATCTCTAAAAGCCTCCTTATATAGGCACATAATCATAATGAGAGGTGAACCAAAGGTTGAAGTTATAACCATACCAAAGGGTGAAGCCATACCAAAAGGTGGAAGACTCAATAAGTTGGTCATCATGGTGGTCATCCACTAACGCATATATTTACAACAAGTTGGGCTATGTTAGTGTTTTTAGTATTGGCATATTCCATAGTCAAAAGCACTTTGGTTGTAATTAAGTTTTAGTTATATTTGGACTTAGCATATATAATTATTGTCAGGAGTACAAGCTGTTGAAACTGAAGTACAAGCTGAAACTTTAGAAGGCCATATTTCCCTAACTAAAAGTACTAATGGAGTTTATAATATATTGATTTTATATAACTTTTTGAGATCTATGCACTTAGGTTCAGCAGGCATTCAAACGATCAGCCGGAGCTTTCGAACAGGACTCTAAGGAGTTCGAACGCACAGTGATAAATCTATTGCGAACTTCATTTCTTGCTCAGTTTTGGAAGTCTACTTCGTACCGGATTAAACTTGCACATTGAGGAGGTTTATGCTATTATAAATAGAGTGCACAGGGTTGCTTTTGAATAGTATTTAGACATTGTGGAGCATATACAAATCATACACAATTCACATATTATTCAGAGATCACATAGAGAGAGATTATGAGTTTTTATTTAGAAAAGCTCTAAAGTTCTGAGAAAGTTTCTTCTACGTTAAGAAGACATTATTGGTGGAACTAGATTAGTGCTTGAAGGTGTAAATCAGTGTTATGGATTCAATACTTAATCAAGGGTACTAAGAGTCGTACCGACGGACTGATACGTACAAGGAGAGCACACCCGAAGTTCATGAGAAGTGACACCTGGAACCGAGAATTCGATAGGCTGGGTAACTATAAGTGTGAACTTGTAAATTGTTCTTATAGTGCATTGATTACCTAGACTAGGTCTTGTAGTTTTTTTCCAGTTGAGTTTCCAAGCTAAATATCATGTGTCATGTAATTGTTGATTACTTCCGCATATTATCTTATTGGTATTTTTGGATACACGATTCACCCACATACACTTGGCTAATAATTGATCAACCCTACTAGTTCTTGGCATTCTGGCTAAATTTGTGTCCTCGAGATAAACTGGTTTTTACAATTGATATAAGAGCAGGTTCACTCTATTTTTTAAAAATAGTTGTTTTCTAAATCCTTTGAGTGAGATCTTGATGCTCTTTGGACATGGATACAATAAAAGAGGAGTTTTTTGACCTTCAAAAGCACTATGATAGTATGTGTCAAAAGTTTCCTACTCTGTTTGAAATTAAACAAAATTTGGCTTATGAACTAAAAATTGTAGAAAAAGAAACAGATATCGTCAAGAATGATAATGATGAACTATGTGAAATGTTTTCTCCATTGATTGAAGTTAATAAAAAATTAATCATCAAACTGAAAAATTTAGAAAAAAGAAAAAATAGATTTTAAAATTCAGTTTGATGAAAGTCATCTTTTAATTACTCAATTAAAGAATAAGGAAAGCTTGATCGTTAAAGTCTTTGCATTTGAAAAAAATTTACATACTTATATTGAGACCAAGTTCATCCCTCAAGCAAAGCCTTTGTCAAAGGAACATACCATGTTGCTCAAAAGTTACAAACAGAGGTAAAATTGACAAATTGGATCAAAATTTTCGATATGCCTTGATCGAAGGCATTAAGATCGCGTTCGAACGAACACCGTTCGAACAGAGGTGCTACCCCTAAAAAGACTTCTTTTTAATAAGATCCTGATTCTGACATAGCAGAGGAAGTTATTTAAATTTTATTCATTTGTCATATTACTATGATCATATTAGTTATATTTGGTTTTTGATATTAAAAATTACAAAAAAAATTATTTTTGCATATTTGATGAGTTCATAATATTCATGCCTAATTTTATATGATGAAGATAATGCTAACTATGTTAGTCTAGAACTAATATGCATAACTAGGATTTAGTTCTTTACTTTTAATTTTGAGTGATGATTATACACCTAGTGCTTACTGTGCACACTTGGTGCAATTACTTGTTTGAAACATGTTTGTGTGTTTTATTAGTTTGGAATTATTCTCATGTTACAAGAAAAAATTACATACTAGATTGACAAAAAATCATATTTTCCCATCTCCTTCATTATTCCCACATGCTTGTGGTGAAAAAAAAATCGGATGATTAAAAAGGGTTACTCATGAATATGTGTGAAAATCAGTATAGACGTATATCAAAATATACACCCTCTGGATAAATCGTGGAAAAGGCTATCATATTCAATAGTGTAAAAGTCACCACATGATTACAAGCACAAAAGAAAACTCTTATTCAAAACAAAGAATTATGAATGTGGTTGGCATTATCAAATTGAGGGGGAGCTTGCATTAAATATCCTAAAAACATGATTGGTTTAACTTCTAGTATTGTGATTTGATCCAGAATTTGGATAATCTCATTAATATTCATTATTACTATTGTTTTATACTCAAGTTTCATTTTTGATTTATTTGATTTTGTTCGTGGATACTATTGAGGCTATGATAATTTGCATAATCACACCTTTTTTTTTTTTTTTTTTTGTGTTTTAGGATTCCTCATACATATGTCTTATTCATGCTCTTCTATACTTGATTACCCTATTGTCATTGAAATGAATTTTATTGAATCTTCTTTATCAATTTGTAATAAAAAGAAGAGAAAAAATATAGGAATTAGATCATATTGTTTGCACTGTACTAAAGGGAGAGAAATGGTGTATGCATGTGAGAGGAAGAATATATTTTAGGGAGAAATTTATTTGTGAACATGGTTTATTAATTTATATTTCACTTGCGGTTTAACGATGTCACTGTTTAAGTGATGTGCAGATAAAGAGGTATACAAGTGACTTATTCAAGCATAACTTTCTATTTGTTTGAGTCATTTGATTGTGTTTGTTATTTTGTGTTTTAACATGGAATTACCAAAAGGAAAGATTGTTAGTAATTTTAGTATTGGCATATTCCTTAGACAAATTCACTTTTGTTGTAATTGAGTTTTAGTTGCATTTGGACTTAGCATATGCAATTGTTGTCAAAAGTACAAGTTGTTGAAGCTGAAGTTGAAGTACAAATTGCTGAAGCATGCAAAGCTGAAAGTTTGGAAGACAATATCTCCCCAACTAGAAGTGCTACTACGGTCCAAAATATATCGATTTTATATAACTTTTTGAGATCTACGCACTTATATTTAGCATGAGTTTGAACGGTCAACTAAAGCATGTGAATAGTCTAGGCGTTCGAACAGGACTCTCAAGAGTTCGAACACATGGTGATAAAAATTCTGCGAACTTCGTTTCCTGCTCAATTTTGGAAGCCTCTTTCATACCAGATTGGACTTGTACCTTGAGGAGACTTATGCTATTATAAATAGAGTGCAAGGGATTACTTTTGAATAGCATTTAGATATTGTGGAGCATATACAGATCATACATAATTCACATATTATTCTGAGATCATATATAGAGAGATTGTGAGTTTTAATTTAGAAAAGCATCTCTAAAGTTCTGAGAGAGTTTCTTCTGCTTCAAGAAAACATCGTTGGTGGATCTAGATTAGTGCTTGAAGGCATTCAGCGGTGTTGTGGATTTAACACTTAATCAAATGGGATTTTCATGCTAAACATCGTATGTCCTATGATTGTTGATTGCTTCCGCATATTATTTTATTGTTATTTTTAGATACATGATTCACCCACGTACACTTGGCTAATAATTAATCAACTCTATTAGTTCTTGGCGTTCTGGATAAATCCATGTTCTAAGGACCATGATCCCTTTACGGATTAAGATCCTCTCCATTCCAACCATGAAATGGAGATCTCCATTTTATTTATTAAAGTGTTGACATGTCGGTTAAAATTCAAATCAACAGTTTAGATAAGTTGCCTTAAAAGTAATTTGAACATAAATGATTTTGTTGTTTATACATAAGGAAATAAATTTTGATATAAAACGACTTAGTTTAGTAAGATATTTGATTGGATTTTATCTAATCCATTGATTGATGGAATGGAGAGGACCCTATGGTTGGAAGTGAGAGGATCCAAATCCTCCATTTACACATGTTTCAAACTTTTTAATCTTATATCCATTCATAAAATTTAAATATTGGTATCCTAATTTGTAATACTTGTACTATTCACATATAATACCCCGTACATACATATAAATGAAAAAAATTTCATTTTCCTTCCAGATCTGAAACCTAAATAAAAAACTCATTTTGTTTTAGTTGAACCATATAGTACACTATAAGTGGGATTTTTACGAAGACCTAATCCGCTCTGTGAACCAATTTGACGAGCTCCAAGCAATCTACAAAAACAGGAATAGTGAGAATGCATTGACCCTCTTTGTGCCGATGGCACTCCAATGATTAAGTTAGGCAAGCTTAATCTCAATGAATTGAACAAAAGTACTATGTGCTAGCTCCAGTGAACATACCTTGCTTCTTAGTGGCATGGTATATTTATAGGATTCAGAAGCCCCATTCCTTTTGGGAATGGTATTCATTCTCCTTTTAAGAGTCAATCACTTTTGGGTCAGTTTAAGATGGATTTGGACTTATCTTTAAGTGTCCTAGGATAGGTCGGCTTAGGACTATTACCCATTGGACCTATCTCCTTAGGCTTAATTCACCTTACTAGGCCTATCCTCTTTAGATTGGGCCTGGCATATTTATCCTCTGGCTTTCTAGGTTATTTAGCCCACAACTGCCCCCCAGCCCTTTCACCCTGTTTGGCCAAGCTCAGGGGATGAGGGTTGTACTTACGAGTCACTTCGTGACATGATCATGGCCTGTCATCAGGCGCCCTTCGTAGTCCACACTCCACGTGGCATTTCCTGACTTGCTAGGCTGCTAAAAAGCAACTTTTCATTAATTGTTAAGGTGACCTCTCAGTTCGGGCATGATGATGTAGCCGTTCTTAAGGTTCCAAAATGACATCGAGCTCCCCTATATGAAGCCATCTCTCCAAAAGATTGCTCACCTCAGATCTGAAGAGATAACTGTTGTGAGAGTGTCGACCTTTTTTTTGTAAGTGTTCAAGACTCTACCTAGCCCTTCTCTTTGCAAATTGACACTGCAGACCACGTGGTAATGGCTGCACGACTTAGGAACATGCTTAGTATTTCTGGGGCCATCGTTGCTTTTAAGGCGAGGTATCAATTCCCGCCGGGAGTTGATATCAAATTAGTCGATCCTAATAATTTCTGTTTGTATGAGTCGAACAAAGGAATAGTTTTCCTTTTGATAGCCATAGTAAAAAGTGGCATTAGATTCCCTCTCCACCCATTTCTCCTTCAGTTCCTCTGGCACTACTCTCTGTGCCTTGCCCAGTTAGCATCTAACGTCTTTAGGATACTGATAGGCATAGTAGAGCTTAATCGCATTCTAGGGGTGGAAATAGGCATCCATGAGTTTGCGTACTGCTACACAACCGTGAGAGTAGGCAATGACTATCAAAAGTACTATTTTCATTCCAAATAAAAGAATAGGGAGATCATCCAGATCCTTCCTGATGTGGGAAAGGGAGTGAACAATGTCATGGTACGGATCTCTAGCCCCTAGGAATACAGGGACGTCCCCGAGGTTGAGCGACCCTCCTGGCATTGCCCTAGAAAGGCTGGCACCCCACGTCTGTAAGAATGTCGTGACGTTTCTCTGAGTTACTGTTCTTACCTTCTTTGCCGATCTGACACTTGCACTCCTTTCATTTCTAGGTCAGCATACCAAGCCCAAGAAGTAGTACAAGCATCTTGGGGTTGATCTATAGTTGCTGATGAGAGTTTGGACTTACAAAGGAGAAGGTCCACAACGCGAAGTCGGCAAAGTTGCTCATATTCTTCTATGGTACCCAATACGCTACCAGTTGTTCTCGGTAATCGAAGGCGTCCCGGACGACATCATCACTACATTGAAGGTGCAAAGGGAAGTAGGCAACATTTAGAACATCCCAAAGGGTATTGCAATGGCATATATTCACAATTTTAACTGAGTCATAATTACCACTACTCTTGCCGAGGTGGAAGGAGAAACTGGTGTTGCTGAGGAGTCATCGTCATCTGGCTGTACTTTGCCTCAAGCGCCAAATTCCTCAATCGAAGCCCTTGACGAGGAGGTTGAGCCTAGTTTGAGCCTTGCTTCATCATTAACGTCATCCTTGACCTCTACTCCGAAAGTGGTTCCAAACTGCCAGTTCACTCGCTGATTCAAGTAACAAGTATACTTTAGCTCCGAGATGGAGGACGAGCTGGGTGACATGCAGACATAAAGCTTGGCGGCTGTGATTGTTGGGAAGAAAGTGAGAGGTGCCCAAGCATCCACAGTCAGGGTCAACACAACTCAGTCGCTTGTGCCTCTGCCACTACCTACCTTTGAAGTTGAAGTTGAAGTTGAAGTTGAAGCTGAAGCTAGAGCTAGAGCTAGCGTACCGTCAACAAAGAGGTCGACATCTACGGGGCCGGCGATAGGAGAGGCACCGAGGACACCCAGGACTTAGTGGGCCAGGTTGAGTTTGGCTGAGCCAGATGTTGGGCCGGTGACTAGGGTCGTTATCCAGTCAGTGGTCGGCACCCGTCCTATAAGCACCTTAGACTCTGGCATTGCCGACCCTTCTATTGCAATGGGACAGGTCGAATAAGCTATCTCACCTCGAGATAAGCAATACTAGGGCAAGTGACTAGCCCCAAGGTTTTTATGGGGGCGGTCCACAACAGTTTGTCGATGAGTATGCCTACCACTTTATTTAGCTTTTTTTCTTTTTGGTTCTCCTTATCTGATTCTGGTTATTTTTATTTGTTTCCAAGCTACTTTCCAGGCCTACAAGGCCATGACCCCATTTGTGGCCTTGAAGATGGAGGCAAAGAAGCTGAAGCAACAGTGCGGTGACTTGAAAACGGAGGCTCGGGCTTACAAGTAAGCTGCGATTAATGCAAAGGCTGAGCTCAAAAAGAGCGAGGAGTCTATGGTGACTACCTTGGCTAAGCTGGCACAGAGTAACCAGAAGCTTAACAAGGCCGACAAGGAGATCGAAAAGATGAAGGCCGAGCTCCCATCTGTAAAGGAGGTGAATTTTAAAGAAGGCTTTAAGAAAACTAGAGATGATCACACTCAGCAGATCCTTAGGATGATGAACTCGATCTTCAAGGACAGTTGGGTGGCTGCCCTTATTGAAATAAAGGTCGCATTGACCTCGCCACTCTAGAAGGACATCCCTTGGTTGCTCCCAGATGAGGCCATCCCTGAAGATACCGAGGTGACTCCCTTTAAGATTGGGAGAGCCAGCACCATTGAAGTTGTTGACACCACTAAAGTTGGTAGTGTCAATACTACCTCTTTAGCTTTAGAGATTGTTGAGATCGCCAATGCTTCGACTGAAGTGATTCCTGGCTCCTTTAACCTCCTCACCAATCCAGCCTCACAGTCTTAGGGTGTTTTTTCTTTTCCTATAGTCAACCTTTTTAAAACTTTTGGATATAAACAAGAACTTTCTGAATTTTTAAATGAACTTCATCCTCATTCAAGTTTTACCCGAATCACCATAAATGTGAGACATCTGCTTGTTCGTATCCAAGTCTTTCTTTATACTAGGGTATTTTTATAACCTTCGGCCATTGTTGGGCCGACCTAAAAAACTTAGTCAAGATTAGGTATAAAATACTTAGGGTTAGCCATTCTTAGGCTAACCTACTTAACTTAAACAGGACACAAATGAAAAGATACTTAGTTTTTATCTGGCTTTGGTCATTCTTGGGCCGATTTACCTAACTTAGGCAGGACCAAGGTCTTCACTTGGTTTTTTGTAAGTTTGGTCATTCTTGGGACGACTTACCTAACTTAGGCAGGACCAAGATCTTCACTTGGTTTTTTGTAAGTTTGGTCATTCTTGGGCTAACCAACCTAACTTAGGCAAGACTAAGGTCTTCACTAGATTTTTTGTGAGTTTGGCCATTCTTAGGCCAACCTGCCTAACTTAGACAAGACCAAGGTCTTTACTTGGTTTTTTGTGAGTTTGGCCATTCTTAGACCAACCTGCATAACTTAGGTAGGATCAAGGTCTTCACTAGGTTTTTTTTTAGTTTGGCCATTCTTGGGCCAACCTGCCTAACTTAGATAGGACTAAGGTCTTCACTTGCTTTTTTATAAGTTTATTTACACATCGTATATGTGAGAAACTCAATCTTTATTTCTATAAATAGTAGTCAGTAAGGCGCATAATCCGTGATCTTCTACATTCACACTTTAAAAAATCATGACTTTAAACTAGGTCGTCACTGGTAAAATCTCTTCAAGTTTTGCGCATTCCAAGATAGGGGTAATTGGCGCCCTTCTTCCACGGTTTCTAACTGGTATGCCCTCACACCGACTTGGGATGTAACTCTGTAAGGACATTCCCAATAGGGGCCTAGCTTTCCATTTGCAGCGTTCTTTGTTGCCCCAATACCATTCTTAGCATGAGGTCTTAGCGTTTAAAAGCTCTTAGATGGACCCATTTATTATAAGATCCGCTGAGTTACTGATGATAGGCAATGAGCTTGAGCAAAGCACCTTCTCTCTTTTCTTTGATGAGATAAAGGTCCTTGGCTAGTGTCTGTTCGTTGGAGCCTATGTCAAAGGTAGTCGACCTAATTGTTGGCAATCCAATTTCAAGAGGGATCACAACCTCTATCATGTAGTCCATAGAGTAAGGAGTTTCTCCTGTTGACTTCCTTTGGGTAGTTCTATAAGACCAAAGGACATTGGGGAGCTATTCAACCCACCTTGCCTTTGCCTTCTCCAGCCTCTTCTTTATCCTGTTCAGTACTATTTTTGTTGGAGATGTTTGCCTATCCATTACACTATGGGTAGGCTGGCATAGAATAATAGTTTTTGATCCCCAGTTTGGAACAGAATCCCCTGAACATGTTTTCATCGAACTAAGTGTCGTTGTTCAAGATTAATGCCTTGGATATGCCAAACCTTGTAATGATGTTTCTCCAGGTGAACCTTTTTGCATCCACTTCACAAATTGTTGCCAATGGTTCTTCCTTTATCCACTTGATGAAGTATACTATTGCAACGATAAGGAACCCCTTATTCCCTGGAGCTTGGGGGACCGAGCCGACTATGTCCAATTTTCATTGTGTAAATGGCCCAGGGTTGGTGATTGTATTAAAGTCCTCAGAGGGCTGATGGATTAATAATGCGAACTAATGGCATTTCTCGCACTTCAGCATACTAGGCTACATCCTTCTGTATATAGGGCCACCAGTACGCCTATGAGATAGCTTAGTAGGCAACTAATCTCTCGTTGACATGACTCTCATAGATCTCCTCGTGGATTTCATTGAGAATTTGTTGTACCTTCTTTAGATGAACACAGTGGAGGTAGGGGCCAATGAAAGATCTTCTATAAAGCTCCCAGTTAGGCGACAACCAGTACTTTAACGCCTTATGCTTTATCTTTCTAGCATCATTCTTATCTTCTAGCAGCTCATCCCTGTCAAGGTAAACAATGATGGAGTCCATTCAGGACAGGCTCAAGCTTTCCACAACCAGCATGAGTTCTTCTTCAAGATAAATGCTCGGGGCAGCTAGGGTCTTAACATGAATTGTTCTCTTCGATCTAGACTTCAAGGCTGCTGCAAGCATTGTTAATGCATCAATATAGGTGTTACTATCATGCCCGATATGATACACCTAGGTCCTTTTCAACTTTTGAAGCATCTCTTGAGCTTTTGCTAAGTACTGGGCCATTCTGTCTTTTTTAGTAGTGTACTCCCCAATTATCTGATTCATCACCAGTTGTGAGTCTTAGTAGATCGCTAGCTCAGGGATCCTCAATTCTATAGCTTGGCAGAGCCCAGCAAGCAAAGCCTCATATTCTAACTCATTATTGGAGGTGGTGAACTCTAACTTGATGGCTTGTTTTAATGCCATCCCATCACGGGTGTAAGCACCCCATTTTTGACCGCTCGGTATTCTACACTCCATCCAGACTTGTTTTCAAGTCATTGTGGGCATATTCCAATCGAAACCAATTCTCTAGGTCCAAATTCCATCTTTCCATCGCTTCGCGGGCCTGTCAGGCCCAAATAGAGGCAAAATGACCAAAATGCCCTTAGGGGCATTGCCCTTTCCTTTCCGATTCCAATCCCACTCTCGAGACAGTTTATTCCTCGAGACGGTTCCAATCCAGGCACGTCTCTTCGGAGACGGTAAGACCGCTTTCCAATCCCACTCTCGAGACAGTTTATTCCTCGAGACGGTTCCAATCCAGGCACGTCTCTTCGGAGACGGTAAGACCCCTTTCCAATCCCACTCTCGAGACAGTTTATTCCTCGAGACGGTTCCAATCCAGGCACGTCTATTCAGAGCCGGTAAGACCCCTTTCCAAATCCCACTCTCGAGATAGTTTATTCCTTGAGATGGTTCCAATCCAGGAACATCTCTTTGGAGACGGTAAGACCCCTTTCCAATCCCACTCTCGAGACAGTTTATTCCTCGAGACGGTTCCAATCCAGGCATGACTCTTCGAAGATGGTAAGCCCCCTTTCCAATCCCTCTCTCGGGACAGTTTATTCCTCGAGACGGTCCGAGTAACAAAACTACTCACAAAACCGTTAGAGTAGCGGAAATACTCACAAATAGCTCGATATAGGGAATTGGCAACAAACCCCTGTGTCACGACGACCGCCGTTAGAGTGACGGAAACACTCAAAACCCAGGTCAACACCAGTGTCTGTTAGCCCACTTCGGTGAAAAATGACCAAACTGCCTTTTGGGCCTTTTCTGAGACTTTCCGGTCAAGATGACCATTTTGCCCCTAGGCATCCGAATGCCCCGGGAACCACACCGGCTCTGGGTATCAAACCGGTAATTTTCTGAGACTACTTTTATAGTGTTCTCAACCTCCTTTTACCTTTCTGGATCATTCCGAGTCAGTTCCGGCAAACCCGGTATAAAATGACCGTTTTGCCCCTAGTGGGCCGGTCTCCTTTGCAGACCACGCCGGCTTTGGAAATCAAACCGGCAACCTCTGGGAACATTCTAAATAATGTTTCCAGATCCCAAGTCTTCTTCCGGGACAGTCCGAGTTCGCCCCGGCAGCTTCCTAGTCCGATTGACCGTTTTGCCCCTAAAGGCTCGATCAACCTTTCCGACACATTTTGTCCTCACTTTTTAAGTCAAATATCTCCAGGACACTCTTTTAAGTGTTCCTACTCCTTTTCGGCCTTCCGGGTAATTCTCGGCTCCTTCAAATCATTCCCAGACTTTTCGGAGTCACTTCTAGTGAAGCCAAGCTAAAAATTGCATGGTAGTCACTAGTAGAGGCGCCCAAATCTAGTCAAAGATACATTGCTTGCCGACCTTAAACCTTTCCTAATTGGCTGGCGCCACTACTAGTGGCGCCAAGCCAAAAAATGGCCCAACGCCACTCCTAGTGGCGCCAGTATAAAATTTGGCCTGGCGCCATTGCAACAAGCGCCAGTGTATTCCTCCCTCTATAAATACAGAGCCTCATTCAACGTGAAAGGGGTTTGCAAACTTAACCTAAAAATCCTATATTTCGATATACAGAGCTCGAGCACCTCCAAAACCCTAGTTTTCTTAGGTTTTCCAAACCCTAGCCACCCTACACAAACCCTAGCCTCCTATACACTTATACACTCCTCCATACACTCATACACTAGCCTTCAACCATCCTTTGAAGACTTGAAGAGCTACCATCTAAAGCTTGAAGACAATCCTTGAAGGTTGAAGAAGAAGATCAAGACGAAGACCGAAGATTGAAGACAAGCAAGGCACGCAAAATAAAGAAGACATACGGTAGGCTTTCTATTTAAATTTTCGCACTTCCCCCCTCTCTCTTCTCTCTCCTAACCCACTTGGATTTTCTCTATTTTAATTCCCCATCTCTTTCCCCCCCCCCCCCTCCTCTTTGCATGCTTGAAACAAGGGGATTCCCGGTCCATGTGTAGGATTGGGCTATTGGAGAGTCACCGTGTCGGGGGCTTTCTTCTAGTCTAACCAAAGACCACGTGGGTCCGACCCCCTTGATTATGTGGTGAAGCCTTAGCCTTGAATGTTCACGACCCCAAATTGCATTGTGCATATCATAGTCTTGCATCTTCCAAAATTCGTTTTCGAACTCGTTTTCAAAATCGTTTTCAAACTTGTTTTCAAAATTGCATCAAAATCTCTTTTTCAAAAACTTGTTTTCAAAACCACAATCTTATGGTGATTCTAGCCTTTCTATAGCTAGGGTTGCTTTAGGAAAGTGTTACATTCGAAGTGACCAATACGGTCCATATTTTCAAATCTTGTTGTTTTCAAAACCGCTTTCCTAAAGTGGTTCTAGCCCTCTTATGGTTAGAATTACTTTAGGAAAGTGAGATGTTTTTACACCTTCTAAAAACTCTCTTTTCAAAAAGTCTTTCTTCCTAAAAATCTCTTTTTTCAACATATTTTCCTAAAACTCTCCTCTCCAAAATTGTTTTCAAAAACTCCCTCTCAAAATCTATTTTTCAAAGCTTCCTTTTTCAACTCCTTTCCAAAAACTCTTTCTCCTCAAAATTCACTTTCTAAAAACGCTCCCTAAAAGTCTTTCTAAAAACTCTCTTTCCAAAATCTTTCCTCTAGAAACTCCTCTCTAGGATTTCTTTCCAAAACTTTCGTTTCCAAAAACACACTTTCCAAAAATTCCTTCTCTTTAAAATCTTTTTCCAAAAACTGTATCTTCAAACTCACTTTCCAAAAAACTCCTCCCTAGGATTCCATTCTAGAAAAACCTTCGTTTCCAAAAACGCACTTTCCAAAAACTCTTTCCTTAGAGCCCAAGTCAAGCTCTAGAGCTAACCATTAGGAAACCTTAATTTTCTTTCCAAAAACATGATTTTCAAACTTTTCCCCTAAACCTAGGTTTCCAAAAACCTCTTGTTTTCATATCCAAACTATACATGTTTTCAAAACCTCTTTTCTACGTCAAAACTACAATTTTTCAAAACTAGGGTTTCTAGAATCTCCCTTTCCAAGTCCTTGTCAAATCAAATCTTCCCTTTAAGAAACCAAATCCAGTCTCCTCGTTTAGGAAACTAGATCCTATCCTCCGTTTTTGGAAACAAAATCAAACTTTCTCTTTTCAAAACAAAACCCAATCCTTTCCTAATCCAACTTTTTCCTAACTCAAATCCTTCCTAAACTTCCACTTTCCTAAACCTTAAGTTTCCAAAACTTGAACATAAAAATCCTTCCTAAATTTTAAAATTCAACTTTCAAATTTTTCCTAATTCAACCCTTTCCTAATTCTACCGTCTTTTCACTTAACTTTTCAAACCTAAGTTTTCAAACTCTTCCTAAATTCAAACCTTTCCTAATCTCAAGATTTTCTAAAATTCTAAAACTTTTTAAATCTTAAACTTTCTAAATTTCAAATCTTTCCAAATTTAAAACTTTCTAAATTTGAAACTTTCTTAAGTTAAATCTTTCTAAACCTAAACCTTTCCAAATTCTAAACTTTCCAAAACTTTAAAATCTTTTCAAATCTAGAACTTTTCTAAACTCAAAACTTTCTTAATTTAAGACTTTCTTAAGTTGAAACTTTTCTTAATTCAAACATTTCCTAAAATGAAACTTTCCCACTTTCAAGACTTCCCTATTTCAAAACTTTCTAAATTCAAAACTTTCCAATTTTCAAAACTTCTTAATTTCAAAACCTTTCCTAAAACAACACTTTCCTAAAGTGAAAACTTTCTTAAACCTAAAACTTTCCTAACTCAAAACTTTCCTAATTTGAAATTTTCCTAATTTGGACCTTTTCGAATTCGAACATTTCCTAAAATCCAATCCTTCCAAATCTTCCAAGTCCAACGTTCGAGTCAAATCTTTCTTAATCTCAAGTCTTCCCTAGGTCTCCTACCTTTCCTAAGTCTAGGTTTCCTAAACCTCCATCTTCCCAAAACCAAGTCTTTCCAAAATCAATCTTTCCAAAACAAGTCCAAATCTATCTTTCCAAATCAAAGTCCAATCTTCTCAATTTCAATTTCCAATCTCCTCTTCTAATCTCAAATCAAATCCAATTTTCAATTCAATCTCGTTCTTCCAATCCAATCTCTCTCTTCAAATCAATCTCTTTTCAATCGGACTCCGGTCCGAACTACAACTGACCTGATTCCCCCAAAGGGATACGTAGGCAACCTTCATACGTGCGGTCACGACACTTTTCAAACTTTCAATTCCACCCTCATGGGTACGATTTCCAAAATCTTTCCAAATCTCAAATTCCAATCTATTTTCAAAATTTCAATTTCAAAATTTCTATTTTCAAATTTCTATTTCCAAATTTTCAAACTTTTCAATTTCAATTCTATCTCTTCAAATCTCTTTTCAAATATATTTTTCAATTCTCTTTCCTTACACTTGCATACCATGCATCATGTTAGTTTCTATTCAAATATTATTTTTTAAAATGGATAGGATTGAACTATAGTTAGTTAAAGACTCTCATAGGTGAATCTAGGGTAGATTGACATGTAGGTACCGAAAGGGCGGGGTAGGGTGATAGCTTAGTGCGTCTTCCCTACACGTAACCAACCTCCGAACCTAGATCACTGATTTCAAAGACCAAAAGGAGTTATTTTTCAAAAAAGGGCTAAATGTTTTTCAAAGGTTGCCAAACAACCTATTTTTCGTAAAAACCCTCTCTTGAGAAGATATTTTCAAAATCGTTTTCCAAAAACCCAAAGTGTAGTCTTCGAATTATGCTTAGTTTTTAGGTGATCTAACTCACCTTAATCAAGTTAGGTGGCGACTCCAAATCTTTTTCAAAAGCGCTTTATTCAAACCAATTTTTCAATTCAAACCTAGTCGCACTCGTTTTTCTAGGAGGGTGAGTTCTAACGAGAGAGTACAACATTTTTCCCGCTTGGGTGAGTATTCCTCGAGTGCGAAAAATCTGGGTGCGACAACGGGTGATAAGCACTATGCCGGATCCTACCCACTGTCATTGGATGCTCCATCAAAAAAGAGCATCCATGGTCATTAGCCTCCTAGGGTTCCATTTGCAGATTATTGGGTGGGAGTTTAGTGACTTCTGCCCATCCTGTAACTCAGTAGAAAGTTTTGCAATTAAATCAACAAGTACTTGACCTTTGACTGTCAATTTGGGCTAGTATTTGATGTCGAATTCACCAAGTTGTACTGCCCACTTGGCTACTCTCCCTTAGAAATCTACCCTTCGAAAAAGTGGTTTAGCAGATGGTCTGTTAGAATGTTGATTGTGTATGCCCTAAAGTAATGCACCAATTTTCATGACACTATTATCAGGGCTAAAGCTAACTTCTCCAAGGGTAAATATCTCATCTCTGCTCCCATGAGGGTTTTGCCTACCTAATAAATTGGCTTTTGGTGCCTGTTTTGCTATCATAGTAACACGACACTAACCGCATGCTCAGAAATGGCCAAGTACAGATAGAACTTCTCATCTTTCACTAGAGTTTATAGGAGTGGAGGCTGGGATAGATAGGCTTTAAGGTCGGCGAGTGTTGTATCGTAGTCTGCTCCCCAGCTAAAACACTCTTACTTTTTCAATAACTGAAAGAATGGTCGGCACTTGTCTAAAGATCGACTTATGAAGCAGTTAAGCATGGTGGCCATTCCTGTCAGCTTCTGAACCTCTTTAACATTCTTTGGGGCCTGAATATTTTGGATGGTAGTAATCTGGTTGAGGTTAGCCTCAATTCCTCGATGAGTTACCAAAAATCCCAGAAACTTTCCTGACCCCACCCCAAACACACACTTCAAGGCATTCAACCTTATCTTGTACTTCTTCATCGTATTGAAGACTCCTTTCAAATTTCGAAGGTGATCTCTGCCAACTTTGCTCTTCACCACTATATCATCAATGTAAACCTTTACCACACTGTCAATGTACTGCTTGAACATCTTCGGTACTAGCCTCTGGTAGGTTGCACTGGCGTTCTTAAGCCCAAAGGGCATCACCTTATAACAGAAGATTCCCCTTAGGGTAATGAAAGTTGTCTTCTCTTGGTCATCATCATGCATGGGGATCTGGTGGTGTCCTTGATATGCATCTAAGATTTCCCTTGAGACATGCTTTGTTTGGGTCAGTGAAGTCTATTCAGACTCTCCACTTGCCGTTCTTCTTCTTTACAACCACTTTATTGGACAACCATCGCGGATAGTATACTTCTCTTATTGCAACTGCTTCAAGGAGCCTTTCCATCTTTTCAATTATGGTATCACATGCTATGTTGTTGCTCACCTGCCCTTCTATACCACAGGTCGGCATTGTGGATCAATGTTGAGCCTATGACAGGCGACATTAGGATTAATTCCTGGCATCTCGTATGGAGTGCATGTAAAAACTTCCAAGTTATCTGTCAGCAATTTGATCAGGGCCCTCTTTTTTATGGCTGGTAAAGATGTACCAATCATGAAATATATTTCCTTGTCTAGTCTGTTGATCTTAATCTTCTTAAGTTCCTTTGTGACCTTCTTATTAGGGAGTTCCTCGACATCATCTAGAGTGAGGGTGTTTTCATACAGCTCTATCATCTGGACCCGACTTGCATTTATCTTAGAGGCATAGGCTATCAGAAAGCATTGCTTGGTGGTAACTTGGTCTCCTCTTATCCCATATATGCCCTCACTGCTTGGGAAGCGTATCAGCTGATTATAGGTGGATGAGATGGCCTTTATTAGATGCAACCATATCCGACCTATGATTACATTGTAAGGCAAGGGCATATTGACGACCAAGAGTTTAGTCTATAACGTGATATTTCCAGCCATCACTGGTAAGGTCACCTTTCCTAGTAGCCAAATTGGGTCCAAGCTGAAGCCAATCAAAGGGTTTAGGGATGGTTGCATATCGATATCTTTTAGTGCTAGCTTCTTGAACAGGTCATAATACATTACCTCTGACGAGCTTCCCTGGTTTATTAGGTTCCTCTTGATATTACAGTCCCTCATTCGTAGCGTCACAACCAGTGCATCATTATGGGGTGTCTAGACCCCTGACTAGGTTATCATCAGTTAAGGTTATGGCCCTGTGATCATTGTCGACCTTCTATCTCTTTGTTAGGGGCTACACCTGTATTACCTCCCTTAAGTGTGTAACCATCTGGATCTTGTAAGCACCCCATTTTTGACCGCTCGGCAATCTACACTCCGTCCAGACTTGTACTCAAGTCAATACGGACGTATTCCAATCAAAACCAACTCTCTAAGTCTAAATCCCGTCTGTCCATCGCTTCGCGGACCCGCCAGGCCCAAATAGAGGTAAAATGACCAAAATACCCTTAGGGGCATTGTCTTTTCCAATTCCAATTCCAATCCCTCTCTCGAGACAGTTGATTCCTCGAGACGGTAAATATATTCCAAATCAGGCACGTCTTTCCGAAGACGGTAAGTCCCTTTTCCAATTCCAATCCCTCTCTCGAGACAGTTGATTCCTCGAGACGGTAAATATACTCCAATCAGGCACGTCTTTCTGAAGACAATAAGACCCCTTTCCAATTCCAATCCCTCTCTTGAGACAATTTATTTCTTGAGACAGTCCGGCACATTTTTCAAAAAAAATCTCTTCTAAACAGTAAGTCCCTTTAAACCTGTCGACCGGGATGAGACCCTAAGTCCCCTAAATAGTAGAACGGTCCACCTTTGGCGCCTGCTAGCCCGCCAATGCAGAAATGTCTATTTAGGCACGCCTTTCGAGAAAGTTGATTCTCAAGCGCTAAGTCCTTTTAGCAGCTTCCCGAGATCAGGCAGTCTAAGGAATGATCGCAACCGTCAGAGTAGCGAAAATACTTGCAAACAGGTCGATATAAGGAATTGGCAACAAACCTCTGTATCAGGCGACCGCCGTCAGAGTGGCGAAAACACTCAAAACCTAGGTCAACACCGATGCCTGCTAGCCTACTTCGGTGAAAAATAACCAAACTGCCCCTTGGTCCTTTTTCCAACACGTTTCTCGAGAACACACCTGAGTCTTTAGAACGGTAAGTCCAACCTTCTAGGATTATTTTAAAAGCAATCCGGCATGATTAGGTGCCTTCTAGTCAGTTTCGGGCCAATTCTAAGACTTTTCGGTCAAGATAACCATTTTAGCCCTAGGCATTCGAATGCCCCAGGAACCACACCGGCTCTGGGTATCAAACCGGTAACCTCCTGAGAATACTTCTTATAGTATTTTTGACCTTCGTCTATCTTTCTGGATCATTCCGAGTCAATTCCGGCAAACCCGGTACAAAATGACCATTTTGCCCTTGGTGGGCCGGTCTCCTTTTCTGACCACACCAGCTCTGGTAATCAAACCGGTAACCTCCTGAGATTGCTTCTTATAGTATTCTCAACCTTATTTTACCTTTCCGGATCATTCCGAGTCAGTTCCGGCAAACCCGGTACAAAATGACCGTTTTGCCCCTGGTGGGCCAGTTACCTTTTTCAACCACATCGGCTCTAGGTATCAAACCGGTAACCTTTGGGAACATTCTGAATAATGTTTTCAAATCTCAAGTTTTCTTCCGAGATAGTCTGAGTCCGTTCTGGCAGCTTCCCGATCCGATTGACCGTTTTGCCTCCAAAGGCCCGGTCAAGCCTTCCGACACATCCTATCCTCATTTTTCAAGTCAAATACCTCCGGGACACTATTCTAAGTGTTCCTGCTCTTTTCTGACCTTCCGGGTCAGTCCCGGCCTCTTCAAATCATTCCCGGACTTTTCGGAGTCATTCCTAGTGAAGTCAGGCTAAAAATTGCATGGTAGTCACTAGTACAAGCGCCCAAATCTAGTCAAAGATACGTTGCTTGCCGACCTAAACACTTTCCTAACTGGTTGGCACCACTAGGAGTGGCGCCAAGAGGAAAATTGGCCTAACGCCATTGCAACAGGCGCCAGGTCTATCCCACCTCTATAAATACAGAGCCTCTTCCAGCGTGAAGGAGGTCCGCAAACTCAGTCTAAAAACACCAATATTCGATATACAAAGCTCGTACACTCCCAAAACCCTAGCTTCTCTAGGTTTTCCAAACCCTAGCCACCATACACTAAGCCCTAGCCTTATATACACTCATACACACCCCTACACACTTATACACTAGCCTCCAACCCTCCATTGAAGACTTGAATTGCTGCAACTACGAAGATTTGAAGACTGGAGATGAGCCCTCGAAGATCAAGACTGAAGTGAAGCGAAGACCGAAAAAAAGTAAGGCGCGCAAAATAAATAAAACGCAAGGTAGGTGTCGCGCCTAGATTTTTCGCACCCGATGAATACTCACACAAGTGGAAAAAATGTTGTACTCTCTCGTTAGAACTCACCCTCCTAGAAGAATGAGTGCGACTAGGTTTGAATTGAAAAATTGGTTTGAATAAAGGGCTTTTGAAAAATATTCAGAGTCGCCACCTAACTTGATTAAGGTGAGTTAGGTCACCTAAAAATTAAGAATAATCCGAAGACTACACTTAGGGTTTTTGGAAAAAGGTTTTTGAAAATACCACCTCAAGAGAGGGTTTTTAAGAAAACAGGTTGTTTGGCAACCTTTGGAAAATGTTTAGCCCTTTTTTTGAAAAATAACTCCTTTTTGGTCTTTGAAATCAGTGATTCTAAGTTCGGAGCTTGGTTACGTGTAGGGAAGACGCACTAAGCTATCACCCTACCCCACCCTTTCGGTACTTACATGTCAATCTACCCTAGATTCACCTATGAGAGTCCTTAATTAACAAATGTTCAATCCTATCCATTTTGAAAAACAATGGTTGAAAAGAAACTAACATGATGCATGATATGCAAGTGCAAGTTAAGAGAATTGAAAAATAGATTTGAAAGAGATTGATTTGAAATTGATTTGATTTGAAAATAGATTTGAAGAGTTGGAATTGAAATTGGAAAATTTGAAAATTTGAAAATAGAAATTTGAAAATAGAAATTTTAAAATTAGAATTTTGAAAATAGATTGGAATTTGGGATTTGAAAATATGGAGACCGCACCCATAAGGGTGGAATTGAAAGTTTGAATAGTGTTGTGACCGCACCTATGAAGGTTGCCTACGTATCCCTTTGGGGGAATCGGGTTAGTCGTAGTTCGGACAAGAGTCCGATTGAAAAGAGATTGATTTGAAGAGAGAGATTGGATTGGAAGAAAGAGATTGAATTGAAAATTGGATTCGATTTGAGATTAGAAGAGGAGATTGGAAATTGAAATTGAGAAGATTGGACTTTGATTTGAAGAGATAGATTTGGACTTGTTTTGAAAAAGAGAAGGTTTGAGAAAACCTAGACTTAGGAAAGAGAAGAGACTTAGGAAAGATTTGACTTGGCTTGGAAGATTTGGAAAGGTTAGATTTTAGGAGATGTTCGAATTAGGAAAAGTCTGATTTAAGAAAGTTTCGAAATAGGAAAGTTTCATTTTTGGAAAGTTTTGAATTAGGAAAGTTTTAGATTTAAGAAAGTTTTCAACTTTAGGAAAGTTTTGAAATGGGAAAGTATTGAATTAAGAAAAGTGTAGTTTGAGAAAGGTTTAGAATTTGGAAAGTTTCAAATTAAGAAAGTTTTGAATTTTGGAATGTTTGAAAAAGGGAAGTTTTGAATTTGGAAAGTTTTGAAAACAAGGAAGTTTTGAAAATAAGAAAGTTTCGTTTTGGGAAAGTTTTGAAAAAAGAAAGTTTTCAGTTTGGGAAATGTTTGAATTAAGAAAGTTTTGAGTTTAGAAAAGTCTTAGATTTGAAAAGATGTTGAAGTTTTGGAAAGTTTAGAATTTTGGAGAGATTTAGGTTTAGAAAGATTTAACTTGAGAAAGTTTTAAATTTAGAAAGTTTTGAATTTGGAAAGATTTGAAATTTAGAAAGTTTAAGATTTAGAAAGTTTTAGAATTTTAGAAAATCTTGAGATTAGGAAAGGTTTGAGTTTAGGAAGAGTTTGAAAACTTAGGTTTGAAAAATTAAGATTTGAAAGGAGGGTAGAATTAGGAAAGATTTAAATTTTGAAATTTAAGGAAAGATTTAAGGTTTAAGTTTAAGAACTTATGGTTTAGGAAGGAATTGAATTAAGAAAGGTTTGGATTAGAAAGGGATTAGATTTGGTTTCTAAAAGAAAAGATTTGATTTTGTTTTCAAAAATGGAGTGTGGGATCTAGTTTCCTAAACGGGAATATTTGATTTGGTTTCCTAAAGGGAAGATAGGATTTGGTAAGGATTTGGAAAGGGAGATTCTAGAAACCCTAGTTTTGAAAAATTATAGCTTTGATGTAGAAAAAAGGTTTTGGAAACATGTATAGTTTGGATGTGAAAACAAGAGGTTTTGGAAACCTAGGTTTGGGGCAAAGTTTGAAAATCATGTTTTTGGAAAGAAAATTAGGGTTTCCTAATGGTTAGCTCTAGGGCTTGACTTGGGCTTTAAGAAAAGAGATTTTTGGAAAGTACGCTTTTGGAAACGAGTTTTTGGAAGGAAATCCTAGGGAGAAGTTTTTGGAAAGAAAGTTTTTGAAAAGATTTTTGGAGAGAGTTTTTCTAAGAAGATTTTTGGTAGAAGATTGTTGGAGAGAGAGTTTAGGAAAGTGAATTTTAAGGAGAAAGGGTTTTTGGAAAGGAGTTGAAAAAGGGAGTTTGGAAAAATAGACTTTCGGAGGGAGTTTTTAGAAAACAATTTTGGAAAGGAGAGTTTTAGGAAAGTATGTTGAAAAAGAGATTTTTAGGAAGAGATTTTTGAAGAGAGAGTTTTTGGAAAGTATAAAAACATATCACTTTCCTAAAGCGATTCTAGCCATAAGAGGGCTAGAACCACTTTAAGAAAGTGGTTTTGAAAACAATAACGTTTGAAAATATAGACCAAAAGGTCACTTTTAATGTAACCCTTTCCTAAAGCAACCCTAGCCATGGAAAGGCTAGAATTACCCTAGAATTGTGGTTTTGAAAACAAGTTTTTGAAAAAGAGATTTTGATGCAATTTTGAAAACAAGTTTAAAAACAATTTGAAAAACAACTTTGAAAACGGCTTTTGGAAGATGCAAGATCATGATATGCACAATGCAGTTTTGGGGTCGTGAACATACAAGGCTAAGGCTTCACCACATAACCAAGGGGGCCGGACCCACGTGGTCTCTGGTTAGACTAGAAGAAAGCCTCCGACACGGTGACTCTCCAATAGCCCAATCCTACACATGGACCGGGAATCCCCTTGTTTCAAGCATGCAAAGAAAGGGGGGAAAAGAGATGGGGGATTAAAATAGAGAAAACCCAAGTGGGTTAGGAGAGAGAAAAAAGAGGGGGGAAGTGCGGAAATTTAAATAGGGAGCCTACCGTGCTGTCTTCGGTATTCGGTCTTTGTCTTGATCTTCGTCTTCAATCCTCAAGAGTTGTCTTCAAGCTTTGGATTGCAGCTCTTCAAGTCTTCAAAGGATGGTTGAAGGCTAGTGTATGAGTGTATGGGGATGTATAGGAGTGTATTATGAGACTAGGGTTTGTGTATGGTGGCTAGGGTTTGGAGAACCTAAGGAGGCTAGGGTTTAGGGAGTGCTCGAGCTCTGTATATCGAAATATAGGATTTTTAGGTTGAGTTTGTGGATCCTTTTCACGTTGAATGAGGCTCTGTATTTATAGAGGTTGGACAACACTGGCACCTGTTGCAGTGGCGCCAGGCTAAATTTTACACTAGCGCCACTAGGAGTGGCGCCAGGCCATTTTTTTGGCTTGGCGCCACTACTAGTGGTGCCAGCCAATTAGGAAAGGTTTAAGGTCGGCAAGCAACGTATCTTTGACTAGATTTGGGCGCCTGTACTAGTGACTACCATGCAATTTTTAGCCTGGCTTCACTAGGAATGACTTCGAAAAGTCCGGGAATGATTTGAAGGAGCCAGGAATGACTCGGAAGGCCAGAAAGGAGTAGGAACACTTAAAATAGTGTCCTGGAGGTATTTGACTTGAAAAGTGAGGATAAGATGTGTCGGAAAGGTTAACCGGGCCTTTAGGGACAAAACGGTCAATCGAACTGGGAAACTGTCGGGACAGACTCGGACTGTCTCGGAAGAAGACTTGGAATCTAGAAACATTATTCAGAATGTTCCCAGAGGTTGTCGGTTTGATTCCCAGAGCCGGCGTGGTTGGAAAAGGAGACCGGCCCACCAGGGGCAAAACGGTCATTTTGTACCAGGTTGGTCGGAACTGACTCGGAATGATCCGGAAAGATAAAGAAAGGTTGAGAGTACTATAAAAAGTATTCTCGGGAAATTACCGGTTTGATAACCAGAGCCGGTGTGGTCAAAAAAGGAGACCGGCCCACTAGGGGCAAAACGATCATTTTGTACTGGGTTGGTCGGAACTGACTCGGAATGATCCGGAAAGATAAAGGAAGGTTGAGAGTACTATAAAAAGTAATCTCAGAGGTTACCAGTTTGATACCCAGAGCCGGTGTGGTTCCCGGGGCATTCGGATGCCTAGGGGCAAAATGGTCATCTTGATCAGAAAGTCTTGGAAAAGGTCCAAAGGACAGTTTGGTCATTTTTCACAAAAGTGGGCTAACAGACATTGGTGTTGACCTGGGTTTTGAGTGTTTCCGCCACTCTAACGGCGGTCGTCATGATACAGGGGTTTGTTGCCAATTCCCTATATCGACCTATTTGTGAGTATTTCCGCTACTCTAACGGTTTTGTGAGTAGTTTCGCTACTCGGACCGTCTCGAGGAATAAACTGTCTCGAGAGAGGGATTGGAAAGGGGACTTATCGTCTCCGAAGAGACGTGCCTGAGTTGGAACCGTCTCGAGGAATAAACTGTCTCGAGAGTGGGATTGAAAAGGGGTCTTACCGTCTCTGAGAAGACGTGCCTGGATTGGAACCGTCTCGAGGAATAAACTATCGCGAGAGTGGGATTGGAAAGGGGTCTTACCGTCTCCGAAAAGACGTGCCTGGATTGGAACCGTCTCGAGGAATAAATTGTCTCGAGAGTGGGATTGGAAAGGGGTCTTATCGTCTCCAAAGAGACGTGCCTGAGTTGGAACCGTCTCGAGGAATAAACTGTCTCGAGAGAGAGATTGGAAAGGGGACTTATCGTCTCCGAAGAGACGTGCCTGGATTGGAACCGTCTCTAGAAATAAACTGTCTCAAGAGTGGGATTGGAATCGGAAAGGAAAGGATAATGCCCCTAATGGCATTTTGGTCATTTTGCCTCCATTTGGGCCTGACAGGCCCGCGAAGTGATGGAAAGACGGAATTTGGACCTAGAGAATTGGTTTCGATTGGAATATGCCCACAATGACTTAAAAACAAGTCTGGACAGAGTGTAGACTGCCGAGCGGTCAAAAATGGGGTGCTTACAGTAGGCTTTCTCTTTAAGTTTCTTTACTTCCCCCTCTCTCTTTTCTCTCCTAACCCACTTGGGTTTTCTCTATTTTAATCCCCCATCTCTTTCCCCCCTTTCTTTGCATGCTTGAAATAAGGGAATTCCTGGTCCATGTGTAGAATTGGACTATTGGAGAGTCACCGTGTTGGAGCCTTTCTTTTAGTCTAACCGGAGACCACGTGGGTTCGGCCCCGTTGATTATGTGGTGAAGCCTTAACCTTGTATGTTCACGACCCCAAATTTGCATTTTGCATATCATGATGTTGCATCTCTCCAAAATCGTTTTCAAACTCATTTTCCAAAACTTGCACTAAAACTTGTTTTCAAAATTGCATCACAACCTCCTTTTTCAAAACTTGTTTTCAAAATCACAATCCTAGGGTGATTCTAGCCTTTCCATGGCTAGGGTTGCTTTAGGAAAGTGTTACATTTAAAGTGACTTTTATGGTCCATATTTTCAAATCTTGTTATTTTCAAAACCACTTTCCTAAAGTGGTTCTAGCCTTCTTATGGTTAGAATCGCTTTAGGAAAGTGAGACATTTTTATACCTTCTAAAAACTCTCTTTTCAAAAATCTCTTCTTAAAAATATCTTTTTCAACATACTTTCCTAAAACTCTCCTTTCCAAAGTTGTTTTCAAAAACTCCCTCCAAAAATCTATTTTTCAAAACTCCCTTTTTCAACTCCTTTCCAAAATACTCTCCCCAAAATCCACTTTCTAAAAACACTCCCTAAAAATCTTTCCAAAAACTCTCTCCAACAATCTTCTACCAAAAATCTTTCTAAAAAAAAAAACTCTCTTTCCAAAATCTTCCTTCTAGAAACTCCCCTTTAGGATTTTCCTTCCCAAAACTTGTTTCCAAAAGCACACTTTCCAAAAACGCTTTCCTTAGAGTCCAAGTCAAGCCCTAGAACCCACAATTAGGAAACCTTAATTTTCTTTCCAAAAACATGGTTTTCAAACTTGCCTTAAAACCTAAGTCTCCAAAATTCTTCCTTTTCACATCCAAACGATACACATTTCCAAAACCTATTTTCTATGTCAAAACTATAGTCTTCCAAATCTAGGGTTTCTAAAACTTTCCTTTCCAAATCCTTGTCAAATCAAATCTTCCCTTTAGGAAACCAAATCCAATCTTTCCGTTTAGGAAACTAGATTCAATCCTCCATTTTTGGAAACAAAATCAAACCTTCTTTTTTAGAAACAAAATCTAATCCCTTCCTAATCCGAATCTTTCCTAGTTCAAATCTTTCCTAATCTTCTACTTTCCTAAATCTTAAGTTTCCAAAACTTGAACATAAAATCTTTCCCAAATTTTAAAACTTTATTTTCACATCTTTCCTAATTCAACCCTTTCCTAACTCTATTCCTTTTCAAATCTAAGTTTTCAAATCTTTCCTAAACTCAACATTTCCTAATCCCAAGATTTTCTAAACCTAAAACTCTAAAACTTTCTAAATTTCAAGTCTTTTTAAATCCAAAGCTTTCTAAACCCAAAACTCTCTTAATTCAAAGCCTTCTTAAGTTGAAACTTTCTTAATTCAAACCTTGTCTAAATCTTTCCTAATTTAAAATCTTTCTAAAATTCTAAGCTTTCCAAATCCAAAACTTTCTTAAATTGAAACTTTCCAAATTCTAAACCTTTCTTAAACTAAACTTTTCTAATTCAAAACATTTCTAAATTCAACACTTTCCTATTTCGAAACCTTTCTTAAAACAAAACTTTCCTAATGTGAAAACTTTCATAATTCCAAAACTTTTCTAAAACAAAACTTTCCTAAAATGACACTTTCTTATTTCGAAACTTTCCTAATCCGAATCTTTCTTAAATTCCAAGTTTCTTAATCTTCCAAGTCCAACATTCGAGTCAAATCTTTCTAAATCTTAAGTCTTTCCTAAGTCTCATCTTTCCTAAGTCTAGGTTTCCTAAACCTTCATCTTCCCAAAATAAGTCTAAATCTTTCTTCCAAGTTCTATCTTTTCAAATCAAAATCTAATCTTTTCAATTCCAAAATTCTAAATTCCAATTTCCAATCCTCTATTCTAAGTTCAAATCAAATCCTTTTTCCAATCAAAATCTCTTTCTTCCAATCCAACATGCTATTTTTTATCAGACTCTTGTCCGAATTACGACTGACCTGATTCTTCCAAAAGAATACGTAGGCAACCCTCATGTGTGTAGTCACAACCTTTTTCAAATCTCAAATTCCACAATATTTTTCAAGTTTCTATTTCTACAACTTCTTTCCAATCTCCAATCCTACAATTTCCTTCAAGTTTCCAATTCCATGATCTATTTCTATTTTCAATCTTCAATTTCAATTTCCAAAACCTTCTTTCCACATTCAAGCTTCTATCTCTTTCTTTTCAAATCAAATCAAATTTTTTTCAAATCTATTTTCTATATCAAGTCTCTTTTCTTACACTTGCATATCATGCATCATGTTAGTTTCTTTTTAAACATTCTTTTTCAAAGTGGATAGGATTGAACATTAGTTAGTTAAAGACTCTCATAGGTGAATCTAGGGTAGATTGACATGAAGGTACCGAAAAGGCAGGGTAGGGTGATGGCTTAGTGCGTTTTCCTTATATGTAACCAACCTCCGAACCTAGAATCATTGATTTCAAAGGCCAAAACGGAGTTATTTTTCAAAAAGGACTTAAATGTTTTCTAAAGGTTGCCAAACAACCTGTTTTTCTTTAAAACCCTCTCTTGAGGAGATATTTTCAAAATCGGTTTCCAAAACCCTAAGTGTAGTTTTTGAATTATGCTTAGTTTTTAGCTGACCTAACTCACCTTAATCAAGTTAGATGGCGACTCCAAATCTTTTCCAAAAGCCCTTTATTCAAATATATTTTCAATTCAAACTTAGTCACATTCATTCTTCTAGGAGGGTGAATTATAACGAGAGAGTACAACATTTTTCCCGCTTGTGTGTGTATTCCTCGAGTGCGAAAAATCTGGGTGCGAAAGATCTCTGCACGGTACTTGTTCGAATCGACCTCCATCGAATCGATTGAGCCATAAAGTACTGCTATTACTCTCGACTGCTTCGCCCAAGCTTCTCTTTCCAGTGCCTCCCTTGGTTTGGCCTGCTTTTCTTGCTTTGTTTTGTCATGGTCTATGAACTGGCTGAGGTGCCCCACCTTCACTAAATCCTCCAAGTGATTCATGAAGTGTCTGAAATTTTCTGTCATGTGGCCCCTTTCCATATGATACGAGCTGAACTACTTGGGGTCCCTGGTGTTGGGATCCTTTCCTAACTTTGGGGGTCACTTAAAATAAGGCTTATATTTGATCTGAGGCAATATCTTGTAGATCGGGTCCTTGAACACGGTGTTTATGCCCTCCAAAGTTTACTTGCCCCTACCGTTGGGCTCTTCTCGTTGAGGCTTCTTAGGCTCCCTTGGCTTCTTCTTTGTTGCTTTGTCACTGACCTTCTCCTAGTTCGGCGATACAAGGTCCTCCTCTACTCTAAAGTACTATTCTATCCTCTCCATCAGCTTGGGCATGCCGTTTGCTGGTCACTTTGTCAATGACTGCCTCAAGCGACGCTCCCTAGGCAAGCCAATTTTAAATTGTGTGATGGTAAGCTGCTTGCTACAGTCCTTAATCTTGTTGTAGGCCTCCCAGTAGGGCCTAGCATATTGTCGTAGTCCTTCATCCTCTTTCGTCTGTAGAGCTAATAGGTAGTCCACCTTCCTTGGATACTTGCTGTTAGCAATAACCGTGTTGTAAATAACTCAGCCAGTTACTTCCAGCTCCCTACCAATCTCGAGGGTAGCTTGTCAAACTAGTGAAGGGCTGATTTGCCTAAGCTGAATGGAAAAAGTAGCACATCAAAAACTCATCTCCACTCCATAAAGCCATCATCTGCTTGTAGTGTCATATATGACTGATGGGATCAGACTTCCCATCGTAAGGAGTGAATCTCAGGGATGTGAACTTCATAGGAGGTCGGCGACTCTCTAGTCCTTTTGTGAACGGAGAGAATGTGATTTGCTTCAAGGCCTTTCTCGCCACATCCCAGGTGGTTCTTTCTTTGGGATGTGCAGCTCTTCTCTCCAACCGGTTCTTTAAGCCATCAATTTAGGTCCTCCCGACCTACGTTTAGGTCAATGCGATCTCTCCCCATCAACGATCGACCTCTCCATTGCAGCTAACCATCTCCGCATGCCCTCCTATGATGGTTAGTACTGGAGGCATGGCTACGGGGTTGCCTGATAGAGGGGATGCTGGTGCTCTGTGAACTAGACCTTCTTCTCTAACGTCCATGCTAACCTTTGGATCTCCCTCGATTCTTGCTTCTACTCGTATGCCGACTTCTCTGCCTAGCGGCATCCTCCTTAGCGGCTCTTAGTTGCGTTTCCAGGTTAGCGATCTTCTGGTTACGCTCCCTTAATTCCTCCTTCGAGATGCTAGGGTTCGAGTATTTTTAAGGGGGATTACTAGAGTATGAAGGGTTTCTCATACTGTTACCTCAGCGGAGAGGATTCCCACACATAGTTCAGGGTCCCCTATACTGAGCGTCTTCCTTGGTGTTTAGGAGATCAGAAGCCGAGTAATGAATCTCTGACCATAGATGCCGATCCCTCTAGCCTCAGTAATACGCTGACACGTCTTAATATTTTGACAGGATTTTCCCCTCTAGAGAGGGATGGCTTCAAACATCATGGTTGTCAAGAATCTTATGACTGGTAGGGTCTACTCCTCCTCTAAGGTTGCTTGTACTCATCTTCTCAACTTGGCCTTCCCACAGACGGCACCAATTATAAGTAAGATTTTTAGGAAGACTTGATCCACTCTACGAACCAACTTGACGAGCTTCAAGCAATCTACAAGAATAGGAACAGTGAGAATGTGTCGACCCTCTTTGAGCCAATGGAACTCGATGATTAAGTTAGGCAACCTTAATCACAATGAATTGAATAAAAGTACTATGCACTAGTTCCAGTGAACATACCTTGCCTCTTAGTGGCATGATGTATTTATAGGCTTCGGAGGGCACATTCCTTTTAGGAATGATATTCATTCTCCTTCTAGGAGTCAATCACTTTTGGGTCAGTTTAAGATGGATTTGGACTTATCTTGAAGTGTCCTGGTTCAAATCGGCTTGGGACTCTTACCTATTGGACCTGTCTCATTGGGCTCAATTCACCTTGTCGGGCTTATCCTCTTTAGATCGGGCCTCGCATATTTATCCTCTGGACTTTCTGAGTTATTTGGCCCACATACACATATTACACTTTTGAAAAAACTAAATTAAAAATTAGATATGTTTTGATGTAACTGTGGCATATTATTAATTATATACTTAATATATAATTATAATAGTACTTGGAATATGTAATATTTTTCTAATACTTGGAATATTTAAATTATTGAACTTAATTTTCTATAACTTCTTATTAATACTCCAAATATTAAATTAAAAATTAAAATTAATAGATTAACGCATTCTTATATCAAAGTATTGAAATAATAAAATAATAAAATAAAATTTATTATCTACCACTTAATTTAGCTGTTTGTTAATAATATTATTTAAAAAATAACATATGTGAAAAAAAAATAGTACCTATTAACATATATAAGAAGAAATTTCTTATAAATATTACCATATTTTTTGTTCTGACTTTTTAACTAATGTTCGTATAATGCCCTGATAATAATAAATTAGTATTTTTAATGTTCTTCCATTTTTTTTTTTTGCCAAATTTTGTTACCATATTTTTTAAGTAAAATTGTATTAAACTCGTACGTATTACGTTTCATTCTTTTGTTGTCTCCGTATTTACTAACTATGATTGGTACCTCATTATATAAAGGACGTTGTTATCTCCTAAATCAGGATATTTGCACCATTATGAAAAAACCCAAAAGTAAAACCTCAATAACCAAAACATAAAAACCATATAACTAAATGTCATTGCCCGTCATAGATATTAGAGCATGAATGGTGTTTTCGAATTAGTTAAGAGTATCAAATAATCTGATCACCGTTTCTTGTGAACTAATGTACAAGCAGGGACGGAGCCATTTGAAGACATAGGGGCCTTGGCCCCTTACTCTTGGAATACACCCTTACTATACTAGGTATAATAATTATACCTACTATTGATATAATATAATTGGCCTCCCCTCCTATAAAATAGCCTGCCCCCATCCTATAAATAACCTGCCCAACTAACCATTCCATTGTACAATTTATTCATAACTTTTTATTCTTTCTTTATTTAGTATGTTGGATGTACTTGTACCTTAACTTGTACACATCAACCTAAAAGTAAACCCACTTTCTCTTAAGAGAGAAACCTACAGAAGTTCAAAAGCTTTGAAAAAATCAAAACTATTCTTCTTCTTCGGCCTAACCTGCTATATACATATATAATAAATTCATTGGGTTTTTAGTCGAGAATATGATACAAACTAAACCCAATTTCTCTCTGTGAAAATCCTCTTGGAGAGTTTCACCATCGCATACTCAAAGTGGTTAGTTTCAATCTTTCTATTTTGTATTACAATGATACTTAATCTTTGCCATGCCCCGTTTCCGGACGCCTGGCCCCTCCGCTCTCTTTCTGGGCCCAAGGTTGGGAATTTGGTACAGTGCTCTCTCGTTAGAACTCATCCTCCTAGAAGGATGAATGCGACGGGGTTTGAATTTTTGAAATGGAATTTATTAGGGCTTTTTGAAAAGGTTTTTAGAGTCGCCACCTAACATATTTAAAGATGTGCTAGGTCATCTACACTAAGTAAAACCTGAGGGTTAAACTTAGGCTTTGGAAAAGGTTTTGTTTTTGAAAAACATCCTCATGAGAGGGTTTTAAAAGGTAGGGTTTCTTGACAAACCTAAAAACGTTAAAAAGCCCTTTTGAAAATTGACTCCGGTTTTGGTCTTTGAAACAGAAATTCTTAAGTCCGGGGGTGGTTACGTGTAGGGAAGATGTCCTAAGACTATCACCTTACCCCGCCCTAGCGGTACCTATATGTCTAATAATATTTTACTCACCTAATTATGACTGACTGATTACCTATGTTTAATGTTATCCACTTAGAAAAACTTTTGAAAAAAAAATTTGAAAAAAAGTTTGAAAGAAGAAATTGAGTTTGAAAAATAGTTATGGAATTGAGAATTTGGAAAAGGTTGTGACCGCACCCCATGAAGAGTTGTCTACGTACCTCCTTAAAGAGGATCAGGTCAATCATAGTTTAGACTAGACTCCGAAAGAGTTGAAATTTTGAAATGGGTTCCTATTTTTAGAAAGTTCCCATTTTTAGAAAGTTTCCTTTTTAGAAAAGTTTGAGTTTGAAAATATTTCCTTTTCAGGAAATGATTGGACTTAGAAAATGTTTCCTTTTCAAGAAGATTGAGATTTAAAAAGATTTGATTTGATTTGAAAAGATTTGAGTTGATTTGAAAAGATTGAGTTTTGGAAACATTTCCTTTTCAGAAAGATTTCATTTGATTTTGGAAGGTTTCTGTAAGCACCCCATTTTTGCCCACTCGGCAATCTCTGACCCGACCGGACTCAGTTTTCAAACATCACAACACATGTAAGCTCAAGACGAGCCTTTCAAACTCCAATCCAGTCAACTAGTCGCTTCCCAGGCCCACGAAGCCCAAATGAAGCTATAAACATCATTCTAGGCAGCTTTTCGGGACCGGGCAGTCTCGAAAACCAACGCCATTTGGGTAGCTTCCTAAGATCGGGCAATCTCGAGGACCAACACCCTATCAAATTCGAAATAGTTCACTTCTGGCGCATACTAGCCCACCAATGTAGAATGTCCGTCATTCGGTAATTCCTCGAGATCAGGTGTTCTTAGAGACCAACACCACCCTCACAGGTAGTTTTCTGAGGCCAGGCATTCTTAGGAACCAACACCACCCTATAGGTAGTTCTCTGAGACCGGGCGGTCTCAGGGACCAACACCGTACAGGAAGTTTTTTGAGACCGAGCGGTCTCGGGAACCAACACCTAGGTCAACACCGGAGCCTGCTAGTCCGACTCGGTGAAAAATGACCAAACCTGCCCCTTGGGCCTCCAAGCACGTTTTAGGAAGGTTCAAAATCTCCCAAAACGGTAAGACCACCCCTCCAAAATGTTGCTAAACTATTAGGTGTACTCCAAACGCCATCCGACCCAATTCTAGTCCTATTCCGACTAACTTTGGTTAAAATAACAATTTTACTCCTGAACGCCCCAGCACTGCACAAACCCCACCGAACGGTAAAAGACTCTCCTGAAAACATCCGTAAATGACCCGGAATGCTTAGCATGACATTCTAATCCATTCCTGACCATTTTCAGCCAAAACCAGCCAAAATGACCATTTTGCCCCTAACGACCCGAATGCGCCCCAAAAAACAACACCGGTCCTAGGCTACTGAACGGTGGATCTCGTCGTACACCCCTGTTTAACCAAAGGAAGGCCTCACGACGCTAAACATCCATGACTCGATAAAAGTTTCCCAAAGCGTCTCACAGACGCTCCGCCTAAATTCCCGTTTCTCACGACTCTCTAGTTATAACGCATCGTCAAACGACTTGAGAAATGCGTAAACCAGGGAATTCAATTCCCAAAAGCTCGTCCATAGGTCTTTCCATTGATATGGCTCGATCGGATAGATCACTCCTCGAAGCCCTTCATCGTATGGCTCAAAAACTGCAACTTTCAACAACCCTTGGAGCATCTCGCAGACGCTCTGCCTAGATTAATTTTTCCCCTAATTCCCTAATTTTAACGCACCGTTAAACAACTTGAGAAATGCATAAATTAGGGAATTCCCGAAAGTATTTCTAGAGTACTTTCCATCGGTACGGTATGATCGAAGAGATCGCTTCCCGAAGGCCTTGATCATACAACACGAAAATAGCTACTTTCGAACCCCCACGGAGCGTATCACAGACGCTTTGCAAAGATACCATTTTAAGCATGCTCCCTGAGACGATATCCCACACTTTTGAACACCATTCAAACTTTATGAAAACATGAAGGTTCATGAGAAACCCTAGGAGAACATCGTGGGTGCAACCGATTCTCCCGAAACCTTCCCGATTGGCTCAATTATCGAGACAAAGTTTAAACGAACACTCCCAATGACAGAGCGTATGCTACATGCGCCCAGATTTTGATCAAATAATCGAAAGTTTGATCAATCATCAGAATTTAACCAGTACACTGGGTGCCACGTGGCATTGTGGCAATGGAACAGTACTGGCGCATATGCTACTTGAGCCAAGGCCAAAATTGGCCAGGCGCATGTAGCACATACGCCTACCTCCTCCCAGATTGCCTATAAATACTAGCACCCCCTTTGCATATTTCAAAATCGAAAATTGATGCAAACCTCTACTGAAACTGCTCCAGAATCTTAAATCTCAACAATACATTCCACTTCCCCAAACACGTAGGCTAGATTACACCTCCCTCTAGCCTATACACTTCACCTACATAGCTTTATACACCATTAAACCCCTCCTTCCAACCCCTTAAGCCTAATTGAAGCCTTCCAAGTTCAAGTCAAGCCACCCTTAAAAGATTACAAGTGTGTTGAAGGCTAAAGATGGTATTTCTTTTACATTTTTGTCTTTCCCCACTCTTCTCTTCTCCCTTCTAGCCTGCTTAGGCTATTCTCTATTTTAATCTCCATCTTTATCCCTGCTTTCTTGCGTGCTTGACTCAAGAGGGCCCTTAGTTCATGCCTAGAGGAAAGCCAGTGGGAGCCACCGTGTAGGGGGATCTCTCACTAGCCTACTTTAAGATGGTATGACCTAGGAGTCCCTTTGTTTATGTGTTGTAGCCTAAAGTCTTGTATGTATTCATGACCCCCTTACATTTTGTTATCTTGATCATTGTAAGCACCACATTTTTTACCGCTCGGCAGTCTACACTCCGTCCAGACTTGTTTTCAAGTCATTGTGGGCGTATTCCAACCAAAACCAACTCTCTAAGTCCAAATCCCGTCTGTCCATCGCTTCGCGGGCCCGTCAGGCCCAAATAGAGGCAAAATGACCAAAATGCCCTTAGGGGCATCGTCCTTTCCTTTCCAATCCCTCTGTCGAGACAGTTTATTCCTCGAGACGGTTCCAATCCAGGCACATCTTTTCGAAGATGGTAAGACCCCTTTCCAATCCCTCCCTCGAGACAGTTTATTCCTCGAGACGGTTCCAACCCAGGCACGTCTTTTCGGAGATGATAAGTTCCCTTTCCAATCCCTTTCTCGGGACAGTTTATTCCTCAAAACGGTTCCAATCAGGCACGTCTTTTCGAAGATGGTAAGACCCATTTCCAATCCCTTTCTCGGGACAGTTTATTCCTCGAGACGGTTCTAATTCAGGCACGTCTTTTTGAAAATGGTAAGTCCTCTTTCCAATCCCACTCTCGAGACAGTTTATTCCTCGAGACGGTTCTAATTCAGGCACGTCTTTTCAAAGGCGGTAAGTCCCCTTTCCAATCCCTCTCTCGAGACAGTTTATTTCTCGAGATGGTCCGAGTAGCGAAAATACTCACAAAACCGTTAGAGTAGCGGAAATACTCACAAATAGGTCGATATAAGGAATTGCTAACAAACCCCTGTGTCGTGGCGACCACCGTCAGAGTGGCGGAAACACTCAAAATCCAGGTCAACACTAGTGTCTGTTAGCCCACTTCGGTGAAAAACAACCAAACTGCCCTTTGGATCTTTTCCGAGACTTTCCGGTCAAGATGACCATTTTGCCCCTAGGCCTCCGAATGCCCCGGGAACCACACCGGCTCTGGGTATCAAACCGGTAACCCTCTGAGAATGCTTCTTATAGTATTCTCAACCTTTCCTTATCTTTTCGGATCATTCTGAGTCAGTTCCGGCCAACCCGGTACAAAATGACCGTTTTGCCCCTAGTGGGGCGGTTTCCTTTTTCGACCACACCGGCTCTAGGTATCAAATCGGTAACCTTCTGAGACTGCTTTTTATAGTGTTCTCAACCTCCTTCTACCTTTCTAAATCATTCCGAGTCAGTTCCGGCCAACCCGGTACAAAATAACCGCCTTGCCCCTGGTGGGCCAGTCTCCTTTCCGACCACACCGGCTCTGGGTATCAAACCGGCAACCTTTGAGAACATTCTAAATAATGTTTCTAGATCCCAACTCTTCTTCCGGGCAGTCCGAGTCTGTCCCAGCAGTTTCTCAGTCCAATTGATCGTTTTGCCTCTAAAGGCCCGGTCAACCTTTCTGACCCATCTTATCCTCATTTCTCAAGTCAAATACCTCCGGGACACTATTTTAAGTGTTCTTACTTTTTTCCGGCCTTCCGAGTCTTTCCCGGCTCCTTCAAATCATTCCCAGACTTTCCGGAGTCACCCTAGTGAAGCCACGCTAAAAATTGCATGGTAGTTACTAGTACAGGCGCCCAAATCTAGTCAAAGATATGTTGCTTGCTGACCTTAAATATTTCCTAAATGGCTGGCACCACTCCTAGTGGCGCCAGTGTAAAATTTGGCCTAGCGCCACTGCAACAGGCGCCAGTGTTGTCTAACCTCTATAAATATAGAGCGTCATCCAACGTGAAAAGGATCCGCAAACTCAACCTAAAAATCCCATAATTCGATATACAAAGCTCGAACACTCCCAAAACCCTAGCCTCCTTAGGTTTTCCAAACCCTAGCCACCATACACAAACCCTAGCCTCATATACACTCCTATATAACCCCATACACTCATACACTAACTTTCAACCCTCCTTCAAAGACTTGAAGAGCTGCAATCTAAAGTTTAAAGTTTGAAGACAACTCCTGAAGATTGAAGACGAAGATCAAGACGAAGACCGAAGACAAGCAAGGCGCGCAAAATAAAGAAGACATACGGTAGGCTTCCTATTTAAATTTTCCCACTTCCCCCTCTCTCTTCTCTCTCCTAACCCACTTGGGTTTTCTCTATTTTAATCCCCCATCTCTTTCCCCCCCCCCCTTCTTTGCATGCTTGAAACAAGGGGATTCCCGGTCCATGTGTAGGATTGGACTATTGGAGAGTCACTGTGTCGGGGGCTTTCTTCTAGTCTAACCAGAGACCACATGGGTCCGACCCGCTTGGTTATGTGGTGAAGCCAAAGCCTTGTATGTTCACGACCCCAAAATTGCATTGTGCCTATCATGATCTTGCATCTTCCAAAAACCGTTTTCAAAGTTGTTTTTCAAATCGTTTTCAAACTTATTTTCAAAATTGCAACAAAATCTCTTTTTCAAAATATGTTTCCAAAATCACAATCCTAAGGTGATTCTAGCTTTTCCATGGCTAGGATTGCTTTAGAAAAGTGCTACATTCAAAGTGACCAGCATGGTCCATATTTTCAACCCTTATTGTTTTCAAAACCACTTTCTTAAAGTGGTTCTATCCCTCTTATGGTTAGAATCGTTTTAGGAAAGTGAGATGTGTTTACACCTTCCAAAAACTCTCTCTTCAAAAATCTCTTTTTCAACATACTTTCCTAAAACTCTCATCTCCAAAATTGTTTTCAAAAACTCCCTCAAAAATCTATTTTTCAAAGCTCTCTTTTTCAACTCCTTTCCAAAACTCTCTTTCTTCCAAGTTCACTTTCTGAAAACGCTCCCTAAAAATCTTCATTTCTAAAAAGTCTCTTTTCAAAATCTTCCTTCTATAAACTCTCCTCTAGGATTTTCCTTCCAAAATCTTCGTTTCCAAAAACACACTTTCCAAAACTCCTCTTTAAAAATCTCATTCCAAAAATTCTATCTTCAAATTCACTTTCCAAAAACTCCTCCCTAGGATTCCCTTCTAGAAAACCTTCGTTTCCAAAAACGCACTTTCCAAAAATCCTCTTTCCTTAAAGTCCAAGTCAAGCCCTAGAGCTAACCATTAGGAAACCCTAATTTTCTTTCCAAAAACATGGTTTTCAAACCTTGCCCCAAATCTAGGTTTCCAAAATCTCTCGTTTTCTATATCCAAACTATACACATTTCTAAAACCTCTTTTCTACGTTAAAATTCTACACTTTCAAATCTAGGATTTCTAGAATCTCCCTTTCTAAATCCTTGCCAAATCCTATCTTCCGCTTAGAAAATTGAATTCAATCCTCCGTTTTTGGAAACAAAATCAAACTTTCTCTTTTAGAAACCAAATCCAATCCATTCCTAATCCAAACCTTTCCTAATTCAACTCCCTCCTAAACTTCTCCTTTCCTAAACCTTAAGTTTCCAAAACTTGAACATAAAAATTTTTCCTAAATTTTAAAACTCAACTTTCAAATCTTTCCTAATTCAATCCTTTCCTAATTCTACCCTCTTTTCAAATCTTAACTTTTCAAACCTAAGTTTTCAAATCTTTCCTAAACTCAACCTTTCCTAATCTCGAGATTTTCTAAAAACTCTAAAACTTTCTAAATCCTAAACTTTCTAAATTTCGAATCTTTCCAAATTCAATTTTTCCTAAATTCAAAATTTTCTTAAGTTAAATCTTTCTAAACATCCAAACTTTCTAAATTCTAAACTTTCCAAAACTTCAAAATCTTTTCAAATCTAAAACTTTTCTAAATTCAAAACTTTCTTAATTCAAGACTTTCTTAAGTTGAAACTTTCTTAATTCAAACATTTCCTAAATTGAAAACTTTCCTTTTTCAAAACCTTTCTTAAAACGAAACTTTCCAATTTTCAAAACTTTCCTAAAATGAAAACTTTCCAAATTCAAAATTTTCCTAAGTTGAAACTTTCCTAATTCATAACATTTCCAAATTCAAAACTTCCCTAAGTTGAAACTTTCCTAATTCCAAAACTTTCCAAAAATGAAACTTTCCAAATTCGAAACTTTCCTAAATCGGACCTTTCCTAATTCAAATCTTTCCTAAATCCAATCTTTCTTAAACTCTCGAGTCTTTCCTAAGTCTCATCTTTCTTAAGTCTAGATTTCCTAAACCTCCATCTTTCCAAAACAAGTCTAAACCTTTCTTCCAAGTTCTACTTTTTCAAATCAAAATTCAATCTTTTCAATTCCAAAATTTCAAATTCCAATTTTCAATCCTCTATTCAAAGTTCAATCTCGCAATCTTTCAATTCAATTTCCAATTCAATCTCCTTCTTCAAATCAACTCTTCTATTTTCAATCGGACTCTTATCCGAACTACGACTAATCTGATTCCTCCAAAAGGATACGTAGACAACCTTCATAGGTGCGGTCACAACTTCTTTCAAATTTCAAATTCCTCCATATCTTCCAAATTTCAAATTCCAAAATCTTTCCAAATCTCCGATCTATTTTCAAATTTTCAATTTCAAATTTCTATTTTCAAATCTCTACTTTCAATTTCCAAAACTTTTCAATTTCAAATCTATCCAATTTTAAATCTCTTTCAAATCAAATCAATTCTTTTCAAATTTATTTCCAAATCTATTCTCCAACTCTCTCTTATTTTGCACTTGCATCTCATGCATCATTTCTTTTCAAACATTGTTTTTCAAAGTGGATAGGATTGGTCAATAGTTAGTTGAAGACTCTCATAGGTAGATTTAGGGTAGATTGACATGTAGGTACCGAAAGGGCGGGGTAGGGTGATAACTTAGTGCGTCTTCCCTACACGTAACCAACCTCCGAACCTAGAATTACTGATTTCAAAGACCAAAAGGAGTTATTTTTCAAAAAGGGCTAAATATTTTCCAAAGGTTGCCAAACAACCTGTTTTCCTAAAAACCCTCTCTTGAGGAGATATTTTCAAAATCATTTTTCAAAAACCTTAAGTGTAGTCTTCGGATTATTCTTAGTTTTTAGGTGACCTAACTCACCTTAATCAAGTTAGGTGGCGACTCCAAATCTTTTCTAATAGCCCTTTATTCGAATCAAATTTTCAATTCAAGCCTAGTCGCACTCATTCTTCTAGGAGGGTGAGTTCTAACGAGAGAGTACAACATTTTTCCCACTTATGTGAGTATTCCTCGAGTGCGAAAAATCTGAGCGCGACAGCTGGCGACTCCGCTGGGGACACTTAGAGGGTTAGGCCGTAGTCATGTCTCTTTACCCTTCACCCATGTAGAGTCTTCAATTAACCTGGTTCAATCTTATTCACTTTGAATTTTCAAAACTAAATTTTCAAAATTGTTTTCAAAAAACATGCATTTATTCATATTATCTTGTATTATGTTTGTCATCCAGATACTAACACTTGCATCTTTGTTTTGTAGGTGCGATTTTTGCTTAAGTTTTATTAACTGCTATGCATGAATGTGATGAACAGGATGAATGGGAGTTGTTGGGCTCTTTCCTCCACTTTTAAAAAATCATACACACACTGCATGTGCACTTGCATTCTGCATACTTGCATACCCTAATATGTCCTTTTTAGTTAGAAAGGGGGAACGGTATATTGGTTGTGGGCAAGATGCTGTGTCAGTTTCTTTGCCTACGGCCTCTTGATGGTTCCCCCGCTCGAATCACCAACCGATCATGGCACCACCTCGGGGAGTGGGCCTAGGTTTGAAGATCCGGGGACCGAGCCTTTTTAGGACGCATTGGTCAACCCTCAACCTCATACTCATATAGACACCATGCATAGCCGAACCTCTGTCGGATTTAAGACACGAGCACTGTTTTCAAAATCACGGAGGAAAGGGCGACTGCTCTTACTTTCATTTATACCTGTCTATTCCTGCTATTATAATGCATGTATTCATACTGTTATAATGCCTGTCTAACTGCTCATGCATGCACTTATCTTGCTATTGCATTTTCACTCCTTATACTCTTTGCATATCCATATTCATGCATTCAATATTCCATGACAAGACAAGAGTTCCAAGTAACTCACGTTACTGCATTCTCATGCATATGATCAACCCATTGAGAGTGACACCAAGATCACTCTCCCTTGCATTAAACCTACCCCAAACCCTAAAGGTTCCCGCGTAACCCTAAGGACTCATTGCATGTATCTCAATCCATTCCATAAGAGGGACCCCAATCCCTCTATGCTCACGGAGATAGGGTTGCCAAGAAGACAAGGGGCAATCAATCAACAAGGTCTCTCAGCGACCTCCTAGACATCAAATCCAACGAAGGCGGATCCAAAGACTTAAGAGTAGTTTAGGTTTTTCCTTTGTAAAAGTAGATAGGTGGAAGTCCAAAGAAAAATGTTCTCCCTCCCCCTATTAAAATGTATTTCGATTCTTTTGTATCTCAAACACAAAATTTAATGTACTTCTTTATTTTTATGAATGAATGCATGGATGATTGAAGGTTCCTACCTGACGGTAAGGTGTCTGCATACAGGGGCAAACCCCTTATCTCCAAAAGTGAGCCAATACATCATGGCTAGTTTTCCTCCTAAAGAGGGGCACCCTAGGACATGCATTGCATAGATTTCTCCAGTAACCAAACTCTAATTTGTAACTGTTGTCGTCATTGTTATAGGTAATGAGTACTAGTCCAACATCCTCTATAATAGTGAAGGCCATGGTTCACAAGCTTCAGGAGAACATACCATTGGAAAGCGGGAATATTAGCAGGAAACCCTTATGCAACCCACTTACCGCAATCTCAGAAGGGACAATTTCTACCTTTGAGGAGCCCGAATACCAAGATCATTCCTTCTTAACCACACAATCTTATCAACCCGACATGAACCTAACCATAGGAGCCTTACTGGACCCTTCCCATTATCTCCTTGTCCTTACTACGTTGTTCGAACCTGAATCCATGATTGCTATGGCTCGACCTGAACTTCAAACCAACAACCAAGGAGACATACGACCTAAGCTACCTTTAGTCTTGCCAAAGAAGCCGATTGTGCCCACCACTCTACCCGTCCTCACCAACCTTTCACCTGTAGCAATCCCTTTGCTCGTAAATCCAAGGATAACTCTTCCCACCATAACCCAAACACCAATACCCAGTCTTCATAACGTCCTATGGAATTACCCACCTGATAAGGGTACCGGAGAGCCCGTAACAGAAATAAGGGGGATGACTCGGTCAAGGCGTCTTTATACCTCTGTTGAAGTGGAAAGAAAAAGGAAGGGGAAGGATAAAGAAGGAGAGTGCTCCAACCAACCAACAGATCAGGAGATGTTAGAATTCACCAAAACTTTAGGAAAGGTCAATTCCGATATCATGGAACAGCTTAGGAAAGCCCCAGCCCATATTTCGATGTTGGGTTTGCTGCTCATTTCTGAGGTGCACCGGAATGCTTTAATAAAGATCCTCAAGGATGCTCATGTGCCCGAGAGTTTTACGCCAGATAATCTACATGACATGGTGAGTCTCATTATGGCCCCAAACATCATCACCTTCTCCGATGATGAGATTCCGACTGATGGAACAGGCCACACCTGGGCTCTGCATATCGCCGTATGGATAAGAGGAAAGATGGTAGCCAAAGTATTGATAGATAATGGGTCGGCTTTAAACGTATGCTCGTATTCTACCCTAGAAAGTCTAGGAATGGACCAAACCTATTTGAAAAATAGTGGTATGGTCATCTGTGCCTTTGATGGTTCTCGGAGGGAAGCCATGGGGGAAATTGAAATGCCCATTGAGATAGGGCCAGTAACCTTCACAATTAAATTCCAAGTCTTACACATTCCGGTTGTCTATAATTTGCTGTTAGGGAGGCCCTGGATTCATTCGGCGGGTGCGGTTCCTTCTAGCCTTCATTAGAAAATCAAGTTCATCATGGGCTCCAAGCTAATCTCTATTTTTGCTGAAAAAGAGCTCGCTGTATACAAGGCTGATATCATTGCATCTGACATTGAACTGCCCTCTTGTTTTCAATCATTCGAATATATCACTGTTGTGTAGAAAGAAGATCAAGTGAAGCCAAAATATTCCAAGAACTCTTAGATGGTAGTACGGTATTTTAAAGCAAATGGCTTCCATCCGGGCAAAGGCTTAGGGAGATGTTTATAAGGAAGACCTGAAATTATAGAAATACCATCGGCTGAACCCACCTTCGGGTTGGGGTATGAACCCACAAGAAAGCAGAAAATAGAAGCAGCGCGGAAGAAGAGGGCTGATAAGAAAGCTGTTGTGGAACTCTCAGACCAATTCAAGCAGTTAGACATGGGGGAAGGACTACCTATATTAAGTAAGAAGAAGAGGAAGGTCCAAGAAGAAGCATCCGTCATGACAGCCAGCATCGGAATAACCCAAGATGGATCCATTCGAGCGATGTTGCCAGTCGAAAAGTTACATAATTGGGCCAGCAAAGACATCATCCGTGCTCGCAAGTTTCGGTACAAAGCCTATTAGAGCGAGATCTTGGAGCAACTAATTCGCCATAAACAAACTTTGTCCTTTTAAATTTATTTGACTTCACTTTTTAAAGTCAAATTATCAATGAAAAAAATATTCCTTTCTTGTTTGATTTATTGTACACTATTTTCCATGCCAGGGACCCTTGCATCCAATATCTTACTCAGCTAATCCGGAGAATGCCAATCTTGATAAATGATGACTTGAACACTGAGTTTGATTACCAACAACTGGGAATTGAAGAAGATTTAAATTTTACAGAGGAGGTGCCAGAGAAAATTCGGGAACAAATAGAAAGACATGAGAATCGTAATACCCCAAATATTGAGGAAACGGAAACCGTTAATTTGGGAAATGAAGGGGATCCAAAAGAGCTTAGAATCAGTACAGGCCTAGATCAATGGCAGCGCAAAGAATTGTTGGAACTTTTGCGTGCATATTTGGATGTTTTCGCATGGTCCTATCAAGACATGCCCGGACTAGATGAATCCATTGTGGAACATAGACTACCTTTGGACCCGCAGATGAAACCCTTTAAGTAGAAGCTAAGAAGATTGAAACCCGAATGGAGCCTGAAGATCAAGGAGGAGGTGATTAAACAATTCCAGGCAAGATTTCTACAAATGGTAGAGTATCCTCAATAGCTGGCTAATATTGTCCCGGTACCTAAGAAAGATGGCAAGGTGCAAATGTGCATTGACTTTCGGTACCTCAACAGGGCCAGTCTAAAGGATGATTTTCCTCTTCCCCACATAGACTTGTTAACAACACGGCCGGTCATGGAATGTTTTCCTTCATGGACGGTTTTTCGGGATATAATCAGATCAAGCTGGCTGAAGAAGATCGGGAGAAAACTGCTTTCATTACCCCCTAGGGAGTATACTGTTATAAAGTCATGCCATTCGGGCTTTGCAACACAGGGGCAACCTACCAAAAAGCCATGGTAACTTTATTCCATGACATGATGCATCAGGAAGTAGAGATCTGTGTGGATGACATGATTGTCAAGTCCAAGCAGTGGAAGGACCACCTGTTCAACTTACGGAAGGTGTTTGATCGTCTCAGTAGATATCAGCTTAAGCTAAATCCGGCCAAATGCACATTCGGAGTATCTTCGGGGAAATTGCTGGGGTTTATAGTCAATGAAAAGGGGATAGAGGTTGATCCTGCCAAAGTAAAGTCCATTGTTGAAATGCCTACACCAAAAGGGGAAAATGAGGTTCGATCTTTTCTAGGAAAGTTGAACTTTATTAGCAGGTTCATTGCCCAACTGACCCACCTATGCGAACCTATTTTCAAGCTCCTTAAAAAAGACATCCCAAAAGAGTGGGATGATAACTGTCAAATGGTGTTTGAGAAAATTAAAGAATATCTTCGAAATCCCCCTATCCTGGTGGCACCAACCCCATGACGTCCTTTGCTGATATACATGTCAGTGTTAGATACTTCTATGGGATGCATCCTGGGGCAGCATGATGAAACGGGAAGAAAAGAGCAAGCCATTTACTACCTCAGTAAGAAATTTCTGCCATATGAAGCGAAGTATTCCGATCTCAAGAAAACCTGCTGCGCATTAGCCTGGGCAGCTCACAGGCTTCGACACTACATGCTCTATCATACCACCTTCCTCATCTCTCAAATGGATCCCCTCAAGTATATATTCGAGAAACCAACCCTGTCCAGCAGAATTGCTCGATGACACATAATCCTGTCAGAATTCGACATTGTATTCACTACCCGTAAAGCAGTCAAGGGGCAAGTGATAGCTGATTATCTGGCCGAGAACCCCATTGATGATTATCAATCCATGGAGCCCTAATTCCCTGATGAAAATAGACTATGTGTTGATGGTGCATCTGAAGAGCAAGAACCAGCCGGGTGGAAGATGTTTTTTGACAGCGCTGCTAACAAAAGGGGAGCTGGCATTGGGCCAGTAGTAGTGTTGAGAACAGGCAGTCATTATCCTATTGTGGTTAAGTTACAACTTGAACTCTGCACCAATAACATCGCCGAATATGAGGCTTGCATTCTGGGGTTAAGATTGGCATTAGAAATGAAGGTTGATGAATTGGTTGTTCTCGGCTATTCAGATTTGGTCATTTAGCAATCCAAGGACATGTATCAAACTTGAGATGCCAAACTTTCCCCGTATCATCAACAGGTCAAAGATTTGTGTCAGCTATTCAAAAGCGTGGATTTTCGTCACGTACCTCGAACAGAGAATAGCTTCGTCGATGCCTTGGCAACGTTAGCTGCAGCAATCAAGGTCGACAGGGGGACTGAAATACCCCCCCTACAGATCTTTACCAGGGATGTCCCCTGCTATTGCCTGCACACAACTATTGAACCCCACAAGAAACCACGGTTTTATGACATCCAGAGGTATATCCAAGCCAGGACATTCCCCAATGCGGCAACACAACGTGATAGGAAGACCATTTGTCATTTGGCAGGGCAGTACTTCATGGCTGGAAATGAGCTGTTCAGGAGATCATGGTTCGGACCTTTAAGATATGTCGATACCGCCGAAGTCAAAGTCATTATGGAGGAAGTGCACGAGGGAGTTTGCTGCCCCCACATGAATGGCCACACGCTTGCAAAGAAGATTCTCCGGACAGGGTATTACTGGTCAACAATGGAGTCAGATTGCATTAGATACGTTCTTCGGTGTCACAAATGTCAGATATATGGGGATAAGATCAAAGCACCGCCGACTGAGCTCCATTCTATTTCAGCCCCATGGCCTTTTTCTATGTGGGGAATAGATATGATTGGTCCAATCACTCCTAAAGCTTCCAACGGCCATCGCTTCATCCTGGTCACCATTGATTATTTCACTAAATGGGTGGAAGCCGTCTCTTACGTCCATGTCACCAAGAGGGTCGTAGAAAGGTTCATAAAAAATCACATTATTTGCCGGTATGGAATTCCCGAGTCACTCATTACTGACAATGCTTCCAATCTGAATAACGAATTGATGTCAAAGCTATGCCAAACATTTCGCATTACCCACCGGAATTCGGTCACTTACCGGCCCCAAATGAATGGAGCAGTAGAAGCAACCAACAAGAACATTAAGAGAATACTCTGAAAAATGATTGACAACTATAGAGATTGGCATGAGAAACTTCCGTTCGTATTGATAGCTTACCGAACTACTATGAGGGTCTCCACCGGAAGTACCCCTTTCGAGCTGGTCTACGGCACCGAGGCAGTCATCCCTGTTGAGATTGAGATTCCTTCTTTACGGATCTTAATAGAAACCAAACTAGATGAAGCAGAATGGATTAAAGACCGGTATGCCCAACTCTGTTTGCTGGACGAGAAGCGGCTAGCTGCGGTTTATCACGCTCAATGCTACAGAAGGCGAATGGCCAGAGCGTTTGATAAGAAAGTACGACCCCGATCGTTCCAATCGGGAGATTTGGTGCTCAAGAAGGTGTTCCCCCATCAGGAGGCAGCACAGGGGAAATTTGCTCCAAACTACGAAGGGCCATTCATGGTAAAGAGAGTCCTGTCCGGAGGAGCTCTCGTTTTGGAGGAAATGGATGGCCAAGAATTCCGTAGCCCATTGAATTCAAATGCTGTCAAACACTACTACATATGATTCCAAAAGCTAGACCTTTGGTTTCTGTGAAGAAGCAATAAAATCTACTCTCCTCATTCTCCACTAATCAATAGGGTAGTGTTTCAAGGGTAAAGCTCTATGGACTAAACAATCTAATTCCAAGATGACGAGAGGCCCTCATTTCATTTTCTATCCAATTAAAATGTATATATATAACCTTTGTCAAACCCTTAGAGCCAGTTACTTTCTTTCAAGAACATTCCCCAACAAAGTAATCATGTTAAATTAAAGTAGAGGCACTGAAAAAAAAAAAAAAAAAACCCTTGAGGTATTACTTAATGTTTGCACAAACATTGGTGTTAACGTCATTGGTAACCAAAAAAAAAAGAAAAAAAAAAAGAAAAAGGGGTGCACGAATGAAATACCCGAAGAAAGATGGGAATACGCAGAAAAAGTGCCATGACACCAAAAATTACTGATCACTAGTAGAATGGTAGGCTTGAGCCTTTTCCTTTTCCTTTTTCAAAGAGTAAAAAACCCACATTACAAACCCTGAAAGTCCTCTCAGATTAGAATTAAATTGATTAGTCCAAATGAACTTACTAAAATATGTCGTTGGTTGGAGGATGGTGCTAGTAGCATCTAAGAGCTTCTCAACAGAAACCGGAGACCAAGCTGAGGAAAGAGAGAGAAAGAAGAGAGAAAAGTTAAGCGCTTCCCAAGGATGTAGTGAAAACCTAAAAGGGCGCCGTAGGTAAAAAGGTAGGGATGTTGCAAGATACAAAACTGTCGACCTTGGTGAAAACCTACAAAGGCGCCCTGGTGCAAAAATGACAGAGCTGGGATTGGTGAAAACCCTCAGGGGCACTAGTAGTAAAAACAAGCAAAAAAAAAAAACAAAAAAGGGGGGGGGGGGGGTGGGAGCAAGAGATTTAGATATAATAAATAGCTCGAGCTACTGCATTCTCCAGAAGTTAGGGTATGAAAGCAACAATGTAAAAGTCGAAAGGTGTCTCGAAAGGTATTCTCTAGCTTAGCCCAGTTAGGGTTAAAGGAAGCAGGGGTCCCTTTCGCGGGACAATTAGTGAGTTAGAGAATCAAACGAAAGGAAGTTATTTTTCATTAAGCTGCAATTCTCATTTAATTTTTCCCAAATTTGTTGCTATACTAATCATGCAGGGAAGTCATATCAAAAGTACGAGAGGTCATGAATTCATAAGATAAAAGAGGCATAACACTAAACAAAGTATGTTTTTTCTACAAATGCAGAAATCAGCAAATCTAAGAGCGAGGGGCAAAAATATATCGCTCCCCGTCGTCATCAGAGGAGGAATCAGCTATGCAGGGATCCACTGGCTTGCTAGTCACAAGAGGAGCACTCGAAGAAGTACCAGCTGTAGAAGACCCAGGCCGGCCTCGCTCATAGTATGCACATCTAGCCAGAAGCATGTCCCTCTCTTAAGTAAGGGACTCCACAGTCTCCCGCAAGGACCGGCTATCCATCATATCACCCTCTAGTGAAGAAGAACTGCTTAGAATGCCTCGTGGCCGCCTGCGGACTCTCGCATCACCCAAAGGTGGGTCATCATGTGTCGATCTGGCTGCTGCTAACTGCCTCTCCAGTGAAACTATCTCAACGTCTCTCATCCTCAACCAGTCATGCAACATCCGTATCAGACGACGGTTCTCCCGCCTGTGACGACGCCCCTGAACAATCAACAATCATAGCAGTCAAGAAGTCGGTATACCCTACGGGAGGTAAAGGAGTCTCAATGAGAAGATCCCCAAGTCTACTAGGACCCAACACGTAGCGTCGAAGCCAATAATGATAGGCCTCGGTCGCAGGGGGCATGTCAGAGAAGGGACCATCATCATCAACGTGAGGAAGCAAAGATCTCCATGTATCCATAACTTTCTCCACCAATGCTCTAGGAATCGACGCCCCAAAGACAAGAGTAAACTCGGTTGCAGAAGCTAAATAAGGGATATCCTGACTCCTACCAAGATGACGCAAAACTCGAATACCGAAGAAAGGGTCAATGCCCCGCAAGCCTGCTAAGGGCACGAAGGCCCTCCCGGAAGGTCGAACTCTCAAGCAATACCTACCGACCAGTCCTGAATACCACCAGACAGTGCCCGACATCATGCTCTGAAGATAGTCAGCCCAGGATGCAGCGATCTGCGGAAATCTCCCCTCATCTGCCATGACACCCTGAGATCTCGCCAGGGAATGTATATGGTCGAGCTCAAGATACCATGTGTGCTGAAACAAAGGTGTAACAAACAAGTGACCAATCACCCAGAGCTGGAAGAGAGTAGCGCATCCCCGGAAACGAGCGTCAAGGGTCTGCTAGAATCTCGTAAGACTTACGAAGGTCTCCCCTACAATCATAGGAGCATGCCCCTTACGGATTAAGGCCAGTGGTGCATAGAGTCGACAGTCCACTAAATCATCCTCTCGGGGGAACACCAAAAAGTTCAGCAAAAGCAAGGCCAAAACAACCATACGAGAAACAGCCCAATCCTGGGAGGTGTGCCACTCACCTGAATGAACTCGCATACCCGTGGGAAACTCAAAACGGGAAAAGAAGAACTCTACTGGGACATAAGGAAACTGGGGCAAAGAAGAAGATGAAAGAACTACGCGTCTGAATCCGTGCTGGGACGAAACCACTGTGATATAACCATCCGGAAAGAGGGGTCCCACAATGTCCGCAGAAGTATCTCAGAAACCAAGAAGAAACCCATACTCGTGAGGAGTATGGGTAAGCTCGCACTCCCCAAAGTGGAAAAGAGACAAGTCAAGCTGCCAGAAGGGAATCACCGCCTCCATAAGCCCGAGAATGAGCCGTATTGATAGAAGTGAGGCTACCCGACCAAAGGACCAGCGAAAGATATCCGGCTCATCCAGAGGGTAGCTACTGTGCCAAGCTCTCAATCGATTCAAAACCGCATCTGCCATCTTGGAAAGGTAAGCCAAGGTAAGAGATGTTAACATACCATGCATGCAATTCAAATAATAGAAAAACAAAATAAACAACTAACACAAACAAAATAAATAAAGGATTTCGAATAACAAATCAAAAACGAAATTTCTACACATCTTGGTTTTCTAATTTTCAAATCACATCTCAAGGGTTCTCTGCCTTTTTTTTTTTTTTTCTCCACAATGATTTTATTTCTAAAACTTTAACTAACTCTTTCCTTAATTTCTAAAAATTTCAGCAGAGTCCCATTAAAAAATGACCCCTACAACACCCATGACATCAACACGAAACACAAAACGTGCACTTCACATTGTCGCAATCACATAACTTCGGCACTCATGCACACTTTTCAATTTTTCAAAATTTTCAAGACACATGTTTTATTTTTTCCAATAAATCCATGGTTTTCAAAAAATGTTTTAAATTTCCTCAAAATCATTTCAAATGTTTTCCAAAAATATTCCAATATTTTTTCAAATTTCAAACTTTAAAAATTTCATCAATTTCTTGAGTTTTCTCATTTTTCTAAATTTCCTAAGTATTTTCCTATTTTTCAAAAAATCAAAAATTCACCGAGTTTTTAAAAAATCACGAAACTTCATACGATTGTTAAACACATTTTTCTAAGGCACATTGCACAAAAATATTGCCAGAAAACCCAACGCCCATGCCTGTAGGAACAGATCCCCTATTCTTGCGGAAAACTCTCTTCGCATAATCATGAAAAATCATTCAAATTCAATTAAAAAAGCATCAAAATGCAAAAACAACATCACCAAAGTGTTCAAAGCATATCAAAACATCAATTTCCACTATTCACATGATTCAAACGAAGTTCTACACATCTAAATTAACAAAATTTAAAAACTCACTTTTCGAAAGTTCTCCGGCGAAATCTTCTCTTCTGGCGACTTTTCCGGCGATGTGGTCTCTTTCCGGCAATCACCCGTGGTCTCCAAGGAGTGCTCCTTCAATGTCCAAGACGGATTCCTTGCAATGCCTCACAAATTTGCGAAAACTCTCCAAAATTCCGTAAGCGTTCGAACTAGAATTTTCTGGTTTTAACTTTAAACCTAGCACCACTAGCAGAGGCGCCAGGCATTTTTTGCCAAAGTAGTGGTGCCAGTTGCAAATTCTGGTGCCAGTTGCAAATTTTGGGCAGTTGCAAAACTCATTTTCGAAGGCCTTTTTGGCCCGTTATCCGTTTTTCGACCCCCGTTGTCGAAAGATTTCCAAATGTCCATCCCTCCGACTGCCTTGTGGTCAACATGGGACTCTTACTCTTATCGTTTTTTGTCTTTGACAAGCAAAGACAGAAAAAGAGCGGCAGCTGTAAGCACCCCATTTTTGACCGCTCGGTAGTCTACACTCCGTCCAAACTTGTTTTTAAGTCATTGTGGGCGTATTCCAATCAAAACCAACTCTCTAAGTCCAAATCCCATCTGTCCATCGCTTCGCGGGCCTGCCAGGCCCAAATAGAGGCAAAATGACCGAAATGCCCTTAGGGGCATCGTCCTTTCCTTTCCAATCCCTCTCTGGAGATAGTTTATTCCTCGAGACAGTTCCAATCCAGGCACGTCTTTTCGAAGACGGTAAGACCCCTTTCCAATCCCTCTCTCGAGACAGTTTATTTCTCGAGACAGTTCCAACCCATGCACGTCTTTTTGGTGATGATAAGTCCCCTTTCCAATCCCTCTCCCAGGATAATTTATTCTTTGAGACGGTTCTAATCAGGCATGTCTTTTTGAAGACGGTAAGACCCCTTTCCAATCCCTCTCTCGGGACAGTTTATTCCTCGAGACAGTTCCAACTCATGCACGTCTTTTTGAAGATGGTAAGTCCCCTTTCCAATCCCACTCTCGGGAATGTTTATTCCTCGAGACGGTTCCAAATCAGGCACGTCTTTTTGAAGATGGTAAGTCCCCTTTCCAATCCCACTCTCGAGACAGTTTATTCCTCGAGATGGTTCCAATTCAGGCATGTCTTTTCGAAGGTGGTAAGTCCCCTTTCCAATCCCTCTCTCGAGACAGTTTATTCCTCGAGACGGTCCGAGTAGCGAAAATACTCACAAAACCGTTAGAGTAGTAGAAATACTCACAAATAGGACGATATAGGGGATTGCCAACAAACCCCTATGTCACGGCGACCACCGTCAGAGTGGCGGAAACACTCAAAATTCAGGTCAACACCAGTGTTTGTTAGCCCACTTCGGCGAAAAAATGACCAAACTGCCCTTTGGACCTTTTCTGAGATTTTTCGGTCAAGATGACCATTTTGCCCCTAGGCATCCGAATGCCCCGGGAACCACACCGACTCTGGGTATCAAATCGGTAACCCTCTGAGAATGCTTTTTATAGTATTCTCAACATTTCCTTATCTTTCCGGATCATTCCGAGTCAGTTCCAACCAACCCGGTATAAAATGACCATTTTGCCCCTGGTGGGCCGGTTTCCTTTTTCAACCACACCAGCACTGGGTATCAAACCGGTAACCCTCTGAGACTACTTTTTATAGTGTTCTCAACCTCCTTTTACCTTTTCGGATCATTCCAAGTCAGTTCCGGCCAACGTGGTACAAAATGACCGTTTTGCCCCTGGTGGGCCGGTCTCCTTTTCCGACCACACCGCCTCTGGGTATCAAACCGGCAACCTTTGGGAACATTCTAAATAATGTTTTCAGATCCCAAGTCTTCTTCCGGGACAGTCCGAGTCTGTCCCAGCAGTTTTTCGGTTCGGTTGACCGTTTTGCCCCTAAAGGCCCGGTTAACCTTTCCGACCCATCTTATCCTCATTTCTCAAGTCAAATACCTCCTAGACACTATTTTAAGTGTTCCTGCTCTTTTCCGATGGGCCGGGTCATTCCCAACTCCTTCAAATCATTTCCGGACTTTCTGGAGTCACTCCTAGTGAAGCCAGGCTAAAAATTGCATGGTAGTCACTAGTACAGGCACCCAAATCTAGTCAAAGATACGTTGCTTGCCGACCTTAAATATTTCCTAAATGGCTGGTGCCAAAAATTGGCCTGGCGCCAGTGTTGTCTAACCTCTATAAATACAGAGCCTCATCCAATGTGAAAAGGATCCGCAAACTCAACCTAAAATCCCATAATTCAATATACAGAGCTCGAACACTCCCAAAACCCTAGTCTCCTTAGGTTTTTCAAACCCTAGCCACCATACACAAACCCTAGCCTCATATATACTTCTGTACACCTCCATACACTCATACATAAACCTTCAACCCTCCTTCGAAGACTTGAAGAGTTGCAATATGAAGTTTAAAGTTTGAAGACGACTCGTGAAGATTGAAGACGAAGATCAAGATGAAGACCGTAGACAAGCAAGGCGCGCAAAATAAAGAAGACATACGATAGGCTTCCTATTTAAATTTCTCCACTTCCCCCTCTCTCTTCTCTCTCCTAACCCACTTGGGTTTCTCTATTTTAATCCCCCATCTCTTTCCCCCCCTTTCTTTGCATGCTTGAAACAAGGGGATTCCCGGTCCATGTGTAGGATTGGGCTATTGGAGAGTCACCGTGTCGAGGGCTTTCTTCTAGTCTAACCAGAGACCACGTGGGTCCGGCCCCCTTGATTACGTGGTGAAGCCTTAGCCTTGTATGTTCACAACCCCAAAATTGCATTGTGCATATCATGATCTTGCATTTTCCAAAAACCGTTTTTAAAGTTGTTTTTCAAATCGTTTTCAAACTTGTTTTCAAAATTGCATCAAAATCTCTTTTTCAAAATATGTTTCCAAAATCACAATCCTAAGGTGATTCTAGCTTTTTCATGACTAGGATTGCTTTAGAAAAGTGCTACATTCAAAGTGACCAGCATGGTCCATATTTGCAACCCTTATTGTTTCAAAACCACTTTCTTAAAGTGGTTCTAGCCCTCTTATGGTTAGAATCGTTTTAGGAAAGTGAGATGTGTTTACACCTTCCAAAAACTCTCTCTTCAAAAATCTCTTTTTCAACATACTTTCCTAAAACTCTCATCTCCAAAATTGTTTTCAAAAACTCCCTCAAAAATCTATTTTTCAAAGCTCTATTTTTCAACTCCTTTCCAAAACTCTCTTTCTTCCAAGTTCACTTTCTGAAAACGCTCCCTAAAAATCTTCATTTCTAAAAAATCTCTTTACAAAATCTTCCTTCTAGAAACTCTCCTATAGGATTTTCCTTCCAAAATCTTCGTTTCCAAAAATACACTTTCTAAAACTCCTCTTTAAAAATCTCTTTCCAAAAATTCTATCTTCAAATTCACTTTCCAAAAACTCCTCCCTAGGATTCCCTTCTAGAAAATCTTCGTTTCCAAAAACGTATTTTCCAAAAATCCTCTTTCCATAAAGCCCAAGTCAAGCCCTAGAGCTAATCATTAGGAAACCCTAATTTTCTTCCCAAAAACATGGTTTTCAAACCTTGCCCCAAACCTAGGTTTTCAAAATCTCTCGTTTTCTATATCCAAACTATACACATTTCCAAAACCTCTTTTCTACGTTAAAATTCTACACTTTCAAATCTAGGGTTTCTAGAATCTCCCTTTCTAAATCCTTGCCAAATCCTATCTTCCCGCTTAGGAAACTGAATTCAATCCTTCGTTTTTGGAAACAAAATCAAACTTTCTCTTTTAGAAACCAAATCCAATCCCTTCCTAATCCAAACCTTTCCTAATTCAACTCCCTCCTAAACTTCTCCTTTCCTAAACCTTACGTTTCCAAAACTTGAACATAAAAATTTTTTCTAAATTTTAAAACTCAACTTTCAAATCTTTCCTAATTCAATCATTTCCTAATTCTACCCTCTTTTCAAATCTTAATTTTTCAAACCTAAGTTTTCAAATCTTTCCTAAACTCAACCTTTCATAATCTCGAGATTTTCTAAAAACTCTAAAACTTTCTAAATCCTAAACTTTCTAAATTTCGAATCTTTCCAAATTCAAAGTTTCCTAAATTCAAAATTTTCTTAAGTTAAATCTTTCTAAACTTCCAAATTTTCCAAATTCTAAACTTTCCAAAACTTCAAAATCTTTTCAAATCTAAAACTTTTCTAAACTCAAAACTTTCTTAATTCAAGACGTTCTTAAGTTGAAACTTTCTTAATTCAAACATTTCCTAAATTAAAAACTTTCCTTTTTCAAAACCTTTCTTAAAACGAAACTTTCCAATTTTCAAAACTTTCATAAAATGAAAACTTTCCAAATTCAAAACTTTCCTAAGTTGAAATTTTCCTAGTACAAAACCTTTCCAAATTCAAAACTTCCCTAAGTCGAAACTTTCCTAATTTCAAACTTTCCAAAAATGAAACTTTCCTAAATCGGACCTTTCATAATTCAAATATTTCCTAAATCCAATCTTTCTTAAACTCTCGAGTCTGTCCTAAATCTCATCTTTTTTAAGTCTAGATTTCCTAAACCTCCATCTTTCCAAAACAAGTATAAACCTTTCTTCCAAGTTCTACTTTTTCAAATCAAAATTCAATCTTTTCAATTCCAAAATTTCAAATTCTAATTTTCAATCCTCTATTCAAAATTCAATCTCTCAATCTTTCAATTCAATTTCCAATTCAATCTCCTTCTTCAAATCAACTCTTTCTTTTTCAATCGGACTCTTGTCCGAACTATGACTGACTTGATTCCTCCAAAAGAATACGTAGGCAACCTTCATAGGTGCGGTCACAACTTCTTTCAAATTTCAAATTCCTCCATATCTTCCAAATTTCAAATTCCAAAATCTTTCCAAATCTCCAATCTATTTTCAAATTTCCAACTTCAAATTTCTATTTTCAAATCTTTACTTTCAATTTCCAAAACTTTTCAATTTCAAATCTATCCAATTTCAAATCTCTTTCAAATTAAATCAATTCTTTTCAAATTTATTTCCAAATCTATTCTCCAACTCTCTCTTATTTTGCACTTCCATCTCATGCATCATTTCTTTTCAAACATTGTTTTTCAAAATGGATAGGATTGGTCAATAGTTAGTTGAAGAATCTCATAGGTGGATTTAGGGTAGATTGACATGTAGGTACCGAAAGGGCGGGGTAGGGTGATGGCTTAGTGCGTCTTCCCTACACGTAACCAACCTCCGAACCTAGAATCACTGATTTTAAAGACCAAAAGGAGTTATTTTTCAAAAAGGGCCAAATATTTTCCAAAGGTTGCCAAACAACCTGTTTTCCTAAAAACCCTCTCTTGAGGAGATATTTTCAAAATCATTTTCCAAAAACCCTAAGTGTAGTCTTCGGATTATTCTTAGTTTTTAGGTGACCTAACTCACATTAATCAAGTTAGGTGGTGACTCCAAATCTTTTCTAATAGCCCTTTATTCGAATCAAATTTTCAATTCAAACCTAGTCGCACTCATTCTTCTAGGAGGGTGAGTTCTAACGAAAGAGTACAACATTTTTTCCACTTGTGTGAATATTCCTCAAGTGCGAAAAATTTGGGCGCGACAATCATGTCTTGTGTGCTTGGCTTCAATTTTATGTTTATAACCATGTTCTACAAAGCTTGCATTATTCTTATTTCCATGCTACTTTCAAGTTCAATACCCCTCTCAAAATGGTTCTAAGAGTTGGTCCCTTGAAGTTTAGGATGAGACCTTAGAAATCATACCTTAAAAAATTCCCCCATTAACCCCTAACTCACACTTTTGCATCATTGCATTTCAACTTGCATAAAAGTTGTTTTCAAACTCTCTAATTTCTAAGGTTTCTATTCTCTCAAGTTTAGTGGTTAAAATGGCCCCATGGAACCCTCTCTTGAGTGGTCTCCCTTTTTATTGGTCATAGGAGCCCTAAATTGTTAGAATGGTTCCCTTCTCTTTTATTCTTGCATAAAAGTACTTTCAAACACTTTGATTTTAAGGTTTCTTTTCTCTCAAAACTAGTGGTTGAAATGGTCCCATGGAATCCTCTCTTGAGTGGTCTCTCTTTACATTGGCTATAGGAACCCTAACTTGTTGGAATAGTGTCTTTGAAAAATGGTTTCCAAAATCTTTTTCTCAAAAATGATTTCCAAAAATTCATTCTCTCCATCTTTGCATCAAAAATGATTTTCCAAAAGTTGTCATCATTATGTTGATTTTTTAAATCTCCACTCTTGTCAAGATAAAGGTTATAATGGCTCTAAGAAAACCTTCCTTGGAATGGATTTCAAACACCAACCATGTAAACCATATTCTTAGCTAGAGTCAAAATTTTCATAGAAATGATCTTCAAAAAGGTTGTCAACCAAAATCCTTTGCACAACACAATTTGTTTTTTAAAACTCTTTTCAAAAGGGCATAAAACCATCTTTCAAACTATCCTCCAATCCAACCCTAGGTTAACTTGACCCTAGTTATCCAACCTTGGTTAGTTAACCCTAGTTCAATCCACCTTAGGTTAACTTAATCATAGTTACCTAGCACTAGGTTAACCAAACCCAAGTTAGTTAACCCTTGGTCACCTTAACCATAGGTCAACCTAACCCAAGTTAGGCAACTCTAGGTCACCTTAACCGTAGGTCAACCCAACCTAGGTTAGTGTACTTCATGGTTCCAACTCATGGACTCCTTTTAAAGTTGCTTCCTATTTAAAACTACTCCCATAACTCATTTTTCCAAAACCCCCTATTCTCTTGGGATTTCAAGAAACAATTCCATAACCACTTCAAATATTCCTATACTCCACCCTTATACTACTTCCAAAAGTATCTTCAAGAACTCACAACCTTAAGGTGTCCCTACTCCTTCCATGGTTAGGGATTCCAAAGGAAAGTGATATATCAAGAACAATCTCCATGGTTGTCCATATTAGGGTTTCAAAGCCCTAGATGTTTTTCAAAAATCATCTTCGAAAACTTTTCAACACTCCAAAATCATGCCTCCAAGGTTTTCAAAACAACACTTCAAAATAATTTCAAAGCTCTCTTGAGTCATACCAAAATACATCTCAAAACATTCCAAAACCCTCTTTCGAGAGTTTCAAAGTTTTATTTCAAAACACTCCACTATTCGGTTTCAAATCAAAACTCTCAAGTTCTCTCTTTCCAAATACCACAAAGTGTCTTCAAACCTCTCCAAAGACCTCAATGTATCTACAAAACATTCCAAAGGCCCTAATGCGCCTATTTTCCATCGGACTCTTGCCCAAACTACGAATGACCTGATTCTTACCAAATGAGATACATAGGCAACCTAAAATGGTGCGGTCATAACTTCTATTGCAACTCCAATCCCCTTTTCAAAAATTTCATTCAATTCAAAATTTCTATCTCAAACCCCTTTAAATCTCCCATGCTTTCAAACTTATTCCAAAACTTGTATCATGTATCATTCATCCAAAAAGCGATGACTAAACCCCATTTTCAAGACTCTAAAGTGGATATAAAATGGATAATGGTAACTGGTTATTTTAGTGAGTGAACAAAGGGTAATTAGACATGTAGGTACCAAAAGGGCGGGGTAAGGTGATGATCTTAGGATATCTTCCCTACACGTAACCAACCCTAAGACCATAGATTTCTATTTTTGAAAGACCAAAATGGAGTTATTTTCAAAAAGGGCTTAAATCTTTTCAAAGGTTGCCAAATAACCTATTTCCTTAAAAACCCACTCTTGAGGGAATTTTCAAAAATCTTTTCCAAAAGCCCTAAGTTTAATTTTCAAATTAACACTTAGTTTTAGGTACCCTAACTCACCTTAATCAAGTTAGGTGGCGACTCCTATTTTTCTCAAAAGCCCTTCACCAAATCAATTCCCAATTCAAACCTAGTCGCACTCATCTTTCTAGGAGGATGAGTTATAATGACAGAGTTTCGTGCTTTTGTCTCCAAGCCGAAAGGACCTTGGACCCAAAAACTTGGGCGCTACAGTTTCCTTTTCAGTAAGATTGAAATTTGAGAAGATTTAATTTTGAAAAAGGCAAGTTTGGATTGTTTCCAAAATGGAAGGAGCTAAATTAGGCTTAAATTTGGAAGATTTGAAAAAGAAGCAATTTGAGGGATTTATAATGGAAGGTTTTGACTTAAAAATGGAATGTTTCTAAGTTGGCAAAAGCGGGATTTTCCTAAGATTGGACTTCGAGGGTTTAACAGATATATGTTTTGGAAATGGTTCGAAAACTGAGTCTTTTGAAAACATGTTTTAGGGCTCGAAACCCTAACTTGGATTTTAGAAATCCAAATGAATATCATACCTTGCCTAAAGCGATTCTAGCCATTGAAAGGCTAGAATCGCTTTAGGCTTGTGGCTCTAAAAAGCAATAAAGGCACAAATCCAAAAATGTAGACCTTTTCGGGTTGTTTTCAATGTCACACTTTTCTCGAAGCAATCCTAATCATGAAAAGATTAGGATCATTCCAAGATCGTGTTTTTGAAAAGAAACAAATGTAGGCTAACAGGAGCCATTTAAAATGTCACACATTTCTAAGAAAACCCTAATCATAAAAGGGTTAGGATCCACCTAGAATTGTGATTTTTAAAAAACTACTTTGAAAATGGTTTTAAGGGGTAAAGAAATGAATGCACAATAATAACAGCATGAAACATACAAGGCTAGATATCACCACATTGCAAGAGGGCCCTAAGGCCATGCCGTGAAGCAAGTGAGGGCCAAGAAGAGAGTCTTGATCGGTAATCTCCTCTTGTTCACTCTCGATATGGACTTAACGTCCTCTTGTTCCAAGCATGCAAGAAAGGGGGGTTTAGAGATAGGGGATTAAAAAAGAGAAGAACCCAATTGGGTTCAGAGGGAGAAGAGAGAGTAGGGGAGTACGAAAAGTAAACAGAGGATTTGCCTTGTCTCGTTTCTTCTTTCTTTAATGGAGGCTTAGGGCTTTGACTTGGGAAGGCTTTGAGAACTTTTGGGCAGTGAGGCAGACCTTTGGTAGAGCTCGGAAGCTAGGGCTTTGAGAGTTCGGACTCGGACTTGGCTAGCTAGACTTCGAGAGAGAGAGAGAGAGAGAGCTCTATGAGCTATCTGGAAAAGAGGGGGAGAGTTTTTGGAGAATTTTTTTGACCCAAAATAGAGGGGGGGAGGTTTGTATTTATAGTGCAAAAATTGGGAGGTTGTGTGCCACTCATAGTGGCACACACTCATACGCCACTATGAATGGCGCAGGGTCATTTAATTTTAGCTTGAAAAAAGGTTGGATGGGGGGCTGGTCTATTTGTAACTTATTTTGAGGGGTTATGCGCCACTATTAGTGGCGTACAGCTAAAGAAAGGTTATGCTTCACTTGAAGTGGAGCAAGAAGGTTTTGGTTAAAAAAAAAAAAAGGTGCCGGACAGTGGAGCCCGGCTAGAAATAGAAGGGAATACTTTTGAAAATGTCCTGAAGGTTACTGATTTGATTTCCAAAATCGATATTGTTAAAGAGAGTGACAGGATGGCGGTCACCTTATCCCGAGAGTTCTAGGGTTGACCAAGATTGTCTGGAGTTGATCGAGTTGACTAGAGTTGATTGGGGTTGACAAGTTTAACCAGAGTTGACTGGGGTTGACTAGAGTTGACTAGGGTGTTGCTAGTTTGATACCTAGAGCCAGTGTGGTTTCCTATGGCATTTGGATGTCCACAGGTAAAGCGGTCATTTTGACCGGGGGATCGCCGAGAAAGGATCGGGGTTGGCTAGACGGGACTGGACATGCCGGACCATCTAGGGACGGCTTTAAAAGGTGGTCTTACTATTTCGAGGGCTTTGTACTTTCTTAAGAAACGTGTCAGGCCCGTTGGGGGCAAAATGGTCATTTTTCACCAAGACGGGCTAGCCAGCGTCGATGTTGACCGGTTTGAATCTGCTTTGAATTTTTGTCCGAGGAATTGGTACTTTCTCGATGGACAGGCTTGAAAGGGCCTTACCGCCTTAAGGGATAAACTTTCTCGATGGTCGTGCCAGACTGGGATGATTTTCTGTTCTTAAGGGATTTGTGCTTTCTCAAAGAACGTGTTGGGCTTGGACGATCTTTCCTTCTTAAGGGGTTTGTGCTTTCTCAAAAAGCATGTCGAATTAGTGGACATTCTACATTGGCGGGCTAGCAGGCCCCAAAAGTGAACCGCTCTTCCATCTCGAGAACTTAGGTACTTTCTGGAGATGAGTGTGAAAGGGGCTTTACCAATCCAAGGAATAAACCTTCTCAGTGATCATGTTGTGCTGGATTGGATGGTCTTACCGTCAATGAAGGATTAACTGTCTCGAATGATGGGACAAATGGATTTAACTTTGGATTTCAATGGATTTATCGTCTTATGAAAGACGTGCCAGTCTAGATTACACCGACTAATGCAACAGAGACATTTTGATCATTTTGCCACTGGGCTCGCGAAGCGGTTAACAGATTGGATTAGATCTGGAAAGCCGGTTTGGGCTTGAGTGTGCTTGTGCTAGTTTGAGTGTGCATCTGGTCAGGCCGGAGATAGTTGAGTGGCCAAAATGGGGTGCTAACAGCTACCCCTCTTTTTCTGTCTTGCTTGTCGAAGACAGAAACGATAAAGTAAGGGGCCTATTTGGGTCGCGAGGCGATCGAAGGGACCAAAGTTGATGAACTTGGAAACTGGTTTTTTAAGATGATTTTTTAAATGACTTTTTTGGACAAAAAGTTTGGAAAACCTTTGAAAGTATTTTGAAATGGGGCTTTCGAAAGGAAAGCCTAGAAAACCAGGCATTTGAATTAGATGGAAACTTTTTGAAGGGAAAAGTTTTAAAAACTGGGAAATTGATTCAAAACAAACTTTTTGAATGAAAATGTTTAGAAAACCTAGAATTGAACTTTTTTCTTTTGCAAGGGAAGAAAGTCTAGGAAACCCCATCATTTGACAGGAGATAAAAACTTTTAGCGGAAAAAGTTTTAAGAAACCAATAGGATTGATTTTGAATTTAAAACTTTTGAGGAAAGAGTTTAGGAAACCGATAGGATTGATTTCAAACAAAAACTTTTGAAGAAAAAAGTTTCAAACCAAAATTTGAATGTTTTTTTTTTTTCAGATAAATTTTGAAGGATGAGGTTTGAAACTAGGATTTGAATTTTTTTGATGTAGGATTTGAAATTTTTGAAGTAAACTTTTGAAGGATAAAGTTTGGAAACAGGAACTTTTTGAGGATGGAAGTTAATACCCGAAATTTTTGAGGATAAAAGTTTAGAAAACCGAGAATGATTTTGAACAAAAATTTTTGAAGGAAAAAGTTTGAAACCAAAGTTTGATTTTGAAAAACTTTTGAGGAAAAGTCTAAGAAACCTAGAAAATTATTTCAAAAATGATTTTAAAGGACCCCTTTTTTTTATACATACCTCTTACTTGTCGATGGACCCTTACTCTTTCTTCCTATCTTATCTTTCAGATGGCTGACAAGGGGGATGATGATTTATGTAGCAGGTGATGACTAAGCTGACAACGACAAGAGCTACTTTTGGCCAAGGATAGGACTAGAGGTGCGGTCATTCGAGTTGATGGAGGTGATCGGTACACTCTGGTGATCGTACTGGGAATTTGCTCAGCCAGGTTTTGTTAAGGTGGAGTGTGAGCAACTGCAGAGTTGGCTTAAAGAGGATGGAACTGTAGAGCAAGCTATTCCTTCTTGTCCTCCTTGCTCTCTTGATTGAATTTCACTTTCAGCTTTCAGGAGGCCTTTGAGAGGCTAGTAGCCTCTAAGTATTATATTTGAAATTCTTTGGACTATTGGCGAGGAAGAGGCCTATGTGAGGCTTCTCAAGAAAGATGCCCCAGACAAGGTTGCTGGAAATGAGCTGAACTTGAGAAGTCATGGGAGGTTGTTTTGTGTTTGTAGTTCTTCTGTGTTGGCTTGACTGTTTAGTTTTGATTTTGGCAGGCAAGATAGGGTTCTGTTGATGTGTGTCTGAAAGGATTTTGCTTCTCTGAGAGTCTTGAGCTGGTTTATGAAGGAGGTGAGGTCTCCTTCGATGGGTTCGAAGTATTTGAAAGGTCAAGCATCTCTGATTGGTTCTTTATTTGATCAGGATGATGGGCCATTGCCCTAGTCTTGATGGCTTAGAATGGTTTGAATTAGGACAGATTAGGAAGTTGAGGGTGGGACATTGCCACATTCTCTATTTCTTGTTAGCTATGGACAGCAGCCCAGGCTGTGTATCATTTCTCTTCTGTTCTCTTCTTTTTTCAGGGCTTACATGGCTTGAGAATTCCATCTAGTTAAACTTCTTCTCTTGATCCAGACATATGGGGATTTTGACTAGAATAAAGAGCTCGCTTCTTGTCGTGCTTTTATTTCTAGAGGCCTTTCCTTCGATGAATGCATGGGTTTATAGAGGATGGGCACGGACGCATGCCCCAGTTGGTTGCAACTCGGATAGTAGGATGATGGATCTTGTTGCAGCGTCGAAATGTCGTATTTTGGAGACGCCTTCGGAACTTAGGAAAGCTTTAGGAGGTGCTCCTTGAACTTGTACTTACCTTAGTATCTCATTAGCAAAGATATAACAGAGTAATCTTAATAAATGACTTATGACATTCATACTTATCATTGTGCCATGTTGAGTTCAAAAATCTGTTACCAATGCAGGTTCTCCATAGGTTGGCATCCCTTAACCCATTTGCTAAGGCATGAGACTTTGCTGCTTCGTTGAGGCCGTCTTGGATTGCTGATCAGGAGATTTGACTCTTTTTCTTTTCTTTTTTTCTTATCTCTCTTTTTTTCTCTTCTCATATAAGCTATTTTTGCCACTTGTGCCCCTGCGGGTTTTCACAGATTCCGGCTCTACCATTGTTGTACTTTAGCACCCATTTTTGAATTTTTACTGCGTCGGTAGTTTTGTATCTTGCCATAACCCTATTCTTTTACCCATAGTGCCCCGGAGGGTTTTCACTATATCCTCAAGCCATGCATTTTCTTGTGGTTTCTCTCATTGATGCCGATAAAGATGGCTTATTGCCTGTTGTTGACTGAAGTTGTTACTTTGATTGAAGACTATTGATGTTGCTTTTGACAGGAGTGCAATGAAACACATGTTAAGTTGGAATAGAAGTTGTCTTCTCATAACTCCTTCTGCTAGATAGAGCATTTCCCAATGTAACCATCTTACTTTGAAGAGCAATGACAACAATGAACAATTTGAAAGGTCTTTTTTGGACTGTAACGTGAGCTAGGTGTCGGGTTTTTGAAAGAATGGGATAGAAGGCTCAAACCTACCATTCTACTTGACTTTGATTCCAGTGATCACCTTTAACAGTTTCATCCCTTTCTCACCCTTTGTTTTTATGACTAATGCTGAGGTCGTTTATTTGATGACTTTAACCTTTGCATTGCTAAATTTTTCCTATTTATTTTCTCCCACTTACTTGGAGAAAAATTATCAGACACTTCTTATTCCTTTTCTGCCACTTATTCATTTTTTGCCACTTACCTGGCAGAAAACGACATTGCTTAAGCTTTTTTTTTTTTTGACATGTGACGCTACCCTTTTTTTTTCCTTCCCTACCCCTATGCTATGGCTTTCGACCCATTGTGGGTGGTGATCACAGGGCTGGTTTTATGATGAAAATGTGATCGGCTCAAGGGGGTTTTGCAATGGTTCAGTTTAACAGTATAGTAAAGGAATTGAGGGACTCTATTTATTTTAATCATTGTCATCATTGCTCTATCAGAGTTTCTAATTACACAGACTAGTGCTTTATCAAGCTTAAGTTGATGGGTGCTGGAAAAATTTCCTTGTCCATCTCTGCTAGGATCAATGACTTTGAGTTTTCATTAGTGGGGGTGAACTTTGCTTCTAGCTTTCTACCAAGCTGGAGATGTATTTTTGGTGACAAAGTCTCCTGTCGAGATTTGTTTTTTCTGCTGAAGGATTTGGAGATGCGTCTTTGATTGTACCGGGCATAGTAGATGGCATATTGTTCTCTAGCAGGCAAGGCTACTCATACCGCTTCTGTGGTTTGAGTTTCCCCGAGGATTTAGAGAGAGGGGGTTCCTTCTTTAACTAGCAGAACTGCTCTATTGTAGTAGATCAACGAGGGTAGTGTTACCCCAGTTAAGACTTTGACTGGGACTTTGTGAAAGGGTAGCTTCTCGTGCCAACCTTTGTGATCTTCTTGACTATTGTATTCTGCTAACTCAGTGGTCTCCTTTGTTTGTAGATGGCTGGATAATAAGTTGTTGTGATTGATTTTGAAGTTCTGCTATCATGTGTTGTTTTAGGTTGCTAGCGCTATATGTGACAATCTATAGAGGACCTCTGGGGAGTCTTTGGGGTCAAAAGATGCCAGCTTTCGGGATACCTTGTAAGTTTCATTTTTCTAGAAAAAAGATTTTAGCATTGTAAGCACCCCATTTTTGACCGCTTGGCAGTCTACACTCCGTTCAGACTTGTTTTCAAGTCATTGTGGGCATATTCCTATCGAAACGAGTTCTCTAGGTCCAAATCCCGACTGTCCATCGCTTCGCGGGCCTGTCAGGCCCAAATAGAGGCAAAATGACCAAAATACCCTTAGGGGCATTGTCCTTTCCTTTCCGATTCCAATCCCACTCTCGAGATAGTTTATTCCTCGAGACGGTTCCAATCCAGGCACATCTCTTCGGAGACGGTAAGACCCCTTTCCAATCCCACTCTCGAGACAGTTTATTCCTCGAGACGGTTCCAATCCAGGCACGTCTTTTCGGAGACGGTAAGACCCATTTCCAATCCCACTCTCGAGACAGTTTATTCCTCGAGACGGTTCCAATTCAGGCACGTCTCTTCGAAGACGATAAGTCCCCTTTCCAATCCCTCTCTCGAGACAGTTTATTCCTCGAGACGGTCCGAGTAGCGAAACTACTTACAAAACCGTTAGAGTAACGGAAATACTCACAAATAGGTCGATATAGGGAATTGGCAACAAACCCCTGTATCACGACGATCGCCGTTAGAGTGGCGGAAGCACTCAAAACCCAGGTCAACACCAGTGTTTGTTAACCCACTTTGGTGAAAAATGACCAAACTGTCCTTTGGAGCTTTTCCGAGACTTTCCAATTAAGATGACCATTTTTGCCCCTAGGCATTCGAATGCCCCGAGAACCACACCGGCTCTGGGTATCAAACCGGTAATGTCCCGAGAATAATTTTTATAGTATTCTCAATCTTCCTTTAGCTTTCTGGATCATTCCGAGTCAGTTCCGGCCAACCCGGTACAAAATGACCGTTTTGCTCCTAGAGGGCCAGTCTCCTTCTTTGACCACACCAGCTCTAGGTATCAAACCGGTAGCCTCCTGAGAATACTTTTTATAGTATTCTCAGCCTTCCTTTACCTTTCCGGATCATTCCGAGTCAGTTCCGGCAAACCCGGTACAAAATGACCGTTTTGCCTTTGGTGGGCCAGTCTCCTTTTCCGACCACGCCAGCTTTGGAAATCAAACCGGAAACCTCTAGGAACATTCTAAATAATGTTTCCAGATCCCAAGTCTTCTTCCGGGACAATTCGAGTTCGCCCCGGTAGCTTCCTAGTCCGATTGACCGTTTTGCCCCTAAAGGCCCGGTTAACCTTTCCAACATATTTTGTCCTCACTTTTCAAGTCAAATACCTCCAGGATACTATTTTAAGTGTTCCTGCTTCTTTCCGGCCTTCCGGGTCATTCCCGGCTCCTCCAAATCATTCCCGGACTTTTCGGAGTCACTCTTAGTGAAGCCAGGCTAAAGATTGCATGGTAGTCACTAGTACAGGCACCTAAATCTAGTCAAAGATACGTTGCTTGCCGACTTATAAAGTTTCCTAAATGGGTGGCACCACTAGTAGTGGCGCCAAGAGCAATTTTGCCCTGGCACCACTACAACAGGCGCTAGGTTTGTCCAACTTCTATAAATACAGAGCCTCATTCGACATGAAAAGGGTCTGCAAACTTAACCTAAAAATCCTATATTTCGATATACAGAGCTCGAGCACCTCCAAAACCCTAGTTTCCTTAGGTTTTCCAAACCCTAGCCACCCTACACAAACCCTAGCCTCCTATACACTTATACACTCCCCTATACACTCATACACTAGCCTTCAACCATCCTTTGAAGACTTGAAGAGCTGCCATCTAAAGCTTGAAGACAACCCTTGAAGGTTGAAGAAGAAGATCAAGACAAAGACCGAATATTGAAGACAAGCAAGGCGCGCAAAATAAAGAAGATATACGGTAGGTTTTCTATTTAGATTTTCGTACTTCCCCCTTCTCTCTTCTCTCTTCTAACCCACTTCGGTTTTCTCTATTTTAATCCCCCATCTCTGTCCCCTCCTTTCTTTGCATGCTTGAAACAAGGAGATTCCCGATTCATGTGCAGGATTGGGCTATTGGAGAGTCACCGTGTCTGGGGCTTTCTTCTAGCTTAACCAAAGACCACATGGGTCCGGCCCCCTTGATTATGTGGTGAAGCCTTAGCCTCGTATGTTCACTACCCCAAATTGCATTGTGCATATCATAGTCTTGCATCTTCCAAAATCCGTTTTCAAAATTGTTTTCAAACTTGTTTTCAAAATTGCATCAAAAGCTCTTTTTCAAAAACATGTTTTCAAAATCACAATCCTAGGGTGATTCTATCTTTTCCATGGCTAGGATTGCTTTAGGAAAGTGTTACATTAAAAGTGACCTTTTATGGTCTATATTTTCAAATCTTGTTGTTTTCAAAACCGCTTTCCTAAAGTGGTTCTAGCCCTCTTCTGGTTAGAATTCGTTTAGGAAAGTGAGATGTTTTTACACCTTCTAAAAGCTCTCTTTAAAAATCTCTTCCTAAAAATCTCTTTTTCAACATGCTTTCCTAAAACTCTCCTCTCCAAAAGTGTTTTCTAAAAACTCTTTCCAAAATCTATTTTTCAAAACCTTTCTTTTTCAACTCCTTTCCAAAATCCTCTCCCCAAAATCTACTTTCTAAAAACGTTTCCCAAAAATCTTTCCAAAAACTCTCTTTCCAAAATCTCCTTTCTAGAAATTCCCCTCTAGGATTTTCCTTCTAAAATCTACGTTTCTAAAAATACACTTTCCAAAAAACTCCTTCTCTTTAAAATCTTTTTCCAAAAACTCTATTTCCAAATTCACTTTCCAAAAACTCCTCCCTAGGATTCCCTTCTAGAAAACCTTCGTTTCCAAAAATGCACTTTCTAAAAATCTCTTTCCTTAGAGCCCAAGTCAAGCCCTAGAACCCACAATTAGGAAACCCTAATTTTCTTTCAAAAAACGTGGTTTTTTTTTCAAACTTTGCCCCAAACCTAAGTTTCCAAAATCTCTTGTTTTCACATCCAAACCATACATGTTTCCAAAACCTCTTTTCTACGTCAAAACTATAATTTTTCAAATCTAGGGTTTCTAGAATCTCCTTTTCCAAATCCTTGCGAAATCCTATTTTCCCTTTAGGAAACCCAATCAAATCTCCCCGTTTAGGAAACTAGATCCTGTCCTCCGTTTTTGGAAACAAAAATCAAATCTTTTCTTTTAGAAATCAAATCCAATCCCTTCCTCATCTCAACCTTTCTTAATTCAATACTTTCTTAAACCATAAGTTTCCTAAACCTAAACTCTAAATCTTTCTTTAAAATTCAAAATCCAACTCTTTCCTAATTCAAATCCTTCATAATCTTCTCATTTCCTAAATCTTAAGCTTCCAAAACCTGAACATAAAAATCTTTCCTAAATTTTAAAACTCAATTTTCAAATATTTTCTAATTCAACCCTTTCCTAATTCTACCATCTTTTCAAATCTTAACTTTTCAAATCTAAGCTTTCAAACTTTTCCTAAATTCAAGCCTTTCCTAATTTCAAGACTTTCTAAAATTTAAACTCTAAGACTTTCTAAATCCTAAACTTTCTAAATTTCAAATCTTTCTAAAATTCTGAGCTTCCTAGATTCAAAACTTTCTTAAGTTAAATCTTTATAAACCCAAATTTTTCTAAATTCTAAACTTTCCAAAACTTCAAAATCTTTTCAAATCTAAAACTTTTTTTTTTTAAAACTCAAAACTTTCTTAATTCAAACATTTCCTAAACTAAAAACTTTCCTTTTTTCAAACCTTTCCCAAAACGAAACTTTCTTATTTTCAAAACTTCCTTGTTTTCAAAACTTTCCAAATTCAAAACTTCCCTTTTTCAAACATTCCAAAATTCAAAACTTTCTTAATTTGAAACTTTCCAAATTCTAAACCTTTCTCAAACTAAACTTTCTTAATTCAAAACATTTCTAAATTCAATACTTTCCTATTTTAAAACCTTTCTTAATTCAAAACATTCCCAAATTCAAAACTTTCCAAAGTTGATACTTTCCTAATTCAAACTTTCCTAAGTCGAAACTTCCTTATTTCAAAACTTTCTAAATTCAGAACTTTCCAATTTCCAACCTTTCTTAAACTCCAAACTTTCCTAATTCTAAAACTTTCCAAAAATGAAACTTTCCTAATTTGGAACTCTCCTAAATCGGACTTTTCCTAATTCGAACATCTCCTAAAATCTAATCTTTCCAAATCTTCCAAGCTGAGTCAAATCTTTCCTAAGTCTCTTCTCTTTCCTAAGTCTAGGTTTTTCTCAAACCTTCTCTTTTTCAAAACAAGTCCAAATCTATCTTTTCAAATCAAAGTCCAATCTTCTCCAAAATTTCAATTTCCAATCTCCTTTTCTAATCTCAAATCAAATCTAATTTTCAATTCAATCTCTTTCTTCCAATCCAATCTCTCTCTTCAAATCAATCTATTTTCAATCGGACTCTTGTCCGAACTACGACTGACTCGATTCCCCCAAAGGGATACGTAGGCAACCTTCATAGGTGCGGTCACAATACCTTTCAAACTTTCAATTCCACCTTTATAGGTGCGGTCACAACTTTCTTCAAACTTCAAATTCCAAAATCTTTCCAAATCTTCAATCTATTTTCAAATTTCCTATTTCAAATTTCTATTTTCAAATTTCCACTTTCAATTTCCAAAATTTCTCAATTTCAAATCTATCCAATTTCAAATCTCTTTCAAATCAAATCAATTTTTTTTCAAATTTATTTTCAAATTTATTTTTGAATTCTCTTCTATTGCACTTGCATATCATGCATCATATTAGTTTCTTTTTAAACATTGTTTTTCAAAATGGATAGGATTGAACTATAATTAGTTAAAGACTCTCATAGGTGAATCTAGGGTAGATTGACATGTAAGTACCGAAAGGGCGGGGTAGGGTGATGGCTTAGTGCATATTCCCTACACGTAACCAACATCCGAACCTAGGATCACTGATTTCAAAGACCAAAAAGGAGTTATTTTTCAAAAAGGGCTAAATGTTTTCAAAAGGTTGCCAAACAACCTATTTTCTTAAAAACCCTCTCTTTAGGAGATATTTTCAAATCGTTTTCCAAAACCCTAAGTGTAGTCTTCGGATTATTCTTAGTTTTTAGGTGACCTAACTCACCTTAATCAAGTTAGGTGGCGACTCCGAATCTTTTTCAAAAGCCCTTTATTCAAACCAATTTTTCAATTCAAACCTAGTCGCACTCATTCTTCTAGGAGGGTGAGTTCTAACGAGAGAGTACAACATTTTTCCCGCTTGGGTGAGTATTCCTCGAGTGCGAAAAATCTGGGCGGAACAAGTATGGTAGAGAAAGCATTTCATGATCAAGAGTCCTTTATTTCAGATTAGCCTGTTATACATTTGATATTTACATAACACTTCAACAAGCTAAAATCAAGGGTTCCTCCCGTAGGCTTGACCAAGGCCTTCAGGCTTTGAGAATTTGATGTATAGTCCAGTCGGCCGACTTTTTGTCTGATGCTACTAGATTGGTGAGACCTTAAGGAGAGCGAGCCAGTAAAATATGATCAATGTCCAAGATTGAGGCATGGATTTTCAGTCGATGATCTGGGACGGAATGGTGTTTTTTTTTTTATTTTTTGTTTTTTTTTTAAGAGGATCACCCATAGTTGTGCCCCTAGTCCCTTCTCAAGTTGGTACCTTCTGCTGCTAAGGTAGTTAGTGACCATTTTCCTAACTGTGAAGTGACTAGAGGGTTTTGTCATGTCGATACATAGATGGTGATTGTTAGGATATGGTATGGAGGTTGCTGCTTAAGAGGTAGCACTTTGTTGATGAACTGTCAATCCCTTTTGCTCTTCAATAGGCTCATCCTTGCAAGAATTATGGATTGGGTGGGATTACGAAGAGATTACATAGCTTCGGCTGTACTCTTAAGCCTGAAAAAGAAAAAGAAAAACCAATGAAATTAACATGTGGAGTTGAAGACCTTATGCAATGCATGTCCTATGGAAGTCCCTTCTTCACGAGAATCTAAGCATGATATTGAGTCCATTTTGGAGGTGGGGTGTTGCCCTGTATGCAATACAATAACTCTTTGGCATGGGCTGGTCGATACTTCTTTATTTGGGCAATCCCGTCTCCACGGACGGAGAGAAATTTGGGCTTCTCTTGAGATATGATTTTATGCGTGCCATGAATCCTTAGGGTTGACAAACCCTTAGGAGCTTTGGTAGGTTTGATTAATATGAGATCGAATTATTCCTTTCTCTCCACAACTGATTAAAATACACTAACTTGAGTTTCATAGAACTCATATCTTTAGAATGGATATTGATGCATGAGCATGATAGTAGTGAATATGTGCACGGCATAATGATAATAGATAAGTGGTTTAGGAAACCCCCTTTTTCTGTCCTTGCTTTGTCTTTGGTTTTCTTAGTACTTGAGAGATGAGGGGGAGAACAGATGACACGAAACAAATGAGAAGTTAGTGCCTTGTTTTGAAAGTTTATATGCAATGCATACCCTATGGGTGCCCCTGCTTTGAGCGGGGCACTAAGCATGTTGTGTTTGCTCACTTTTGGAGATAAGGGCAGCCCTTGTATGCAGATAACATACTTGTGCCTGTAACATACATTCATTCATATAACCATTCATTCAAGGAAAGTAAATTGACAATTTTATTTCTTTGCTATAAAAAGTTAAAATTACATAGGTTGGGGAAAGGAAACATTTTTCTTGCGAATTTCCATCTATCTACCTAAACTACTTTTCGAGTCTTCGGTTTTACCTTATTGATATTGGGAGGTCGTTGAATGACTTTGTCTCCGGATTGCCTCTTGTCTTGTGGCAACCTTATCTCCATGAGCGAGAGAGATTGGAGCTCCTTTTATGAAATGATTTTGGGATGTATGCCATGATCCTTAGGGTTTGGAACCCTTAGGAATTGGGTAGGCTTATGATTTGAGATTGGCTTGTGGGCCATTCTCCTAAAATTTGATCATATGCATGGAGTGCAAGTGGCTTGAGTAACCTTGGAACTCTTGCCTTGGGTTGATTACATATGCATGAGCAATTTAATAACATGAATGACAAGATATTGATAACAAAGTGTTCATGTACGTAAGCATAATAACAGTTGGAATAAGGAAATTGAAAAGCGGTCGCTTTTTCCTCCTTGTTTTTTGAAAAACATGTGCCTTAAATCACGTAGAGGTTCAGCTATTTATGAGTGCTATATGAACATGAGGTTGAGGGCTACTAATGCTTTCTAAAAATCTTGGCTCCCAGATCTTCAAACCTAGGCCCACTCCCCGGGGTGGTGCCATTGTAGGTTGGCGATATGAGCGGGGGAACTATTTAAAGACCATTGGTTATGTGACACATCTGCTTACCACCAATAGTCAATCTACTGTTCCCCCATTCTAACTAAAAGGTAGTAACCAAGGTCAATATTCCATGAAAATGCATATGCAAGTGTGTGTATGATTTTGAAAATTGGAGGAAAGAGCCCAACAACTTCCATACATCCTGTCATACATAGCATACATGGTAGTTTATGAACATAAATTAAAATGTGAACAATGCTCTACCTACAAAACAAATGCATAGAGTTAGTACTTTTCGAAGAACTCAAATGCAAAATCAAATATTGATGTATGAATAATGCAAGAGTATATAATGAATGCGATGTTTGACTTTTTGCAAAACAAAGACCATTTTGAAAAGTTTAAAAAGTGGATATAACCAAACAAGGTAACCAGTGAACTTAAGGTGAGTAAAGGGTGACTAGACATGACATATGCCTATCCCTCTAATTATTCCTAGTAGAGTCGCCAAGCTGTTGCGCCCCATTTCTGGACGCCGGGCCCTTCCTCTCTCCTTTTGGGCCCGGGGGTTGGAATTTGGTACGTTGCTCTCACGTTAGAACTCGTCCTCCTAGAAGGACGAATGCGACCGGGTTTGAATTTTTGAAATGGAATTGATTAGGGCTTTTTGAAAAGGTTTTCGGAGTCGCCACCAAACATATTTAAAGATGTGTTAGGTCATTTACACCAAGTAAAACCTGAGGGTTAAACTTAGGTTTTGGAAAAGGTTTTGTTTTTGAAAAACATCCTCATGAGAGGGTTTTAAAAGGTAGGGTTCCTTGACAACCCTAAAAACATTGAAAAGCCCTTTTGAAAATTGACTTCGGTTTTGGTCTTTGAAACATAAATTCTTAAGTCCGAGGTCGGTTATGTGTACGGAAGATGTCCTAAGACTATCACCCTACCCCGCCCTTGTGGTATCAATATGTCTAATTACCTTTTACTCACCTAATTATGACACACAGGTTACATATGTTTAATGCTATCCACTTAGAAAAACTTTTAAAAACAAAGTTTGAAAAAGAGTTTGAAAGAAGAAATTGAGTTTGAAAAATGGTTATGGAATTGGAAATTTGGAAAAGGTTGTGACCGCACCCCATGAATGGTTGCCTATGTACCTCCTTAAAGAGGATTAGGTCAATCGTAGTTCGGACTAAAGTTTGAACGAGTTGAAATTTTGAAATGAGTTCCTATTTCTCGAAAGTTTCAATTTTTAAAAAGTTTCCTTTTCAGAAAAGTTTGAGTTTGAAAATATTTCTTGTTCAGGAAAGGATTGGACTTAGAAAATGTTTCCTTTTCAGGAAGATTTAATTTGATTTTGAAATGTTTTCTTTTTAGGAGGATTTGACTTGAAAATGTTTCTTTTTCAGGAAGATTTGATTTAATTTTGAAACGTTTCATTTTCAGGAAGATTGAGATTAAAAAAGGTTTGATTTAATTTAAAAAGATTAGGTTTTGAAAATGTTTCCTTTTCAAGAAGATTTGATTTTTGAAATATTTCATTTTCAGGAAGATTTGATTTGATTTTGGAAGGTTTCTTTTTCAGGAATTGAGATTTGAGAAGATTTGATTTGATTTAAAAAGATTTAATTTTGAAAAAGGCAAGTTTGGATTGTTTCCAAAATGGAAGAAGTTAAATTATGTTTAAATTTGGAAGATTTCAAAAGAAGCAATTTGAGGGATTTGAAATGGAAGGTTTTGAATTAAAAATAGAAGGTTTCCAAGTTGGCAAAAATGGAATTTTCCTAGGATTGAACTTCAAGGGTTTAACAGATATGAGTTTTAGAAATGGTTTGAATACCGAGTCTTTTGAAAACATGTTTTAGGGCCAGAAACCCTAACTTGGATTTTAGACATCTAAATGAATATCGCACCTTGCCTAAAGCCATTCTAGCCATTGAAAAGTTAGAATCGCTTTAGGCTTTTGGCTCTGAAAAGCAATAAAGGCACAAAGCCAAAAATGTAAACCTTTTCGGGTCGTTTTGAATGTCACACTTTTCTTGAAACAACCTTAATCATGAAAAGACTAAGATCATTCCGAGATCGTGTTTTCGAAAAGAAATAAATGTAGGCTAACAGGAGCCATTTAAAATGTCACACTTTTCTAGGAAAACCCTAACCATAAAAGAGTTAGGATCCACCTAGAATTGTGGTTTTAAGAAAACTACTTTGAAAATAGTTTTAAGGGGTAGAGAAATGACATGAATGCAATGATAATAACGACATGAAACATACAAAGCTAAGTATCACCACATTGCAAGAGGGCCCTAAGGCCATGTCGTGAAGCAAGTGAAGGCCAATAAGAGAGTCCCGATCACTAATCTCCTCTTGTTCACTTTCGACATGGACATAACGTCATCTTGTTCACTCTCGATCTAAGGAATAAACCTTCTCAGTGATCATGCCGTGCTAGATTGGATGGTCTTACCATAAGTGATCAACTTTCTCGAATGATGGGACAAATGGATTTGACTTTGAATTTGAATGGACTTATCGTCTTATGAAAGACATGCCAGTCTAGATTGGACCGACTAATGCAACAGGGGCATTTTGGTCGTTTTGCCTCTAGTGGGCCCAGTGGGCCCGTGAGGCGGTTGACAAATTGGATTGGATCTAGAAAGCTAGTTTGGGCTTGAATGTGCTTGTGCTGGTTTAAGTGTGCATCCGGTTAGGCCGGAGATAGCCAGGTGGCCGAAATGAGGTGCTAACAATCTTATAATGGCAAATAATGGTGCATCATTCACTGTGTATAAAAAAAATTAAGAGACATTCAACTAGCAATCGAATGGTTTTTATGTATTCTTGGTCTCTTGGTCTTTCTATTTTATATTCTTTATTTTTTGACATTCAGATGTTGGTTCAAATTTATTATGTAATTTCTTTTAATCTTTGAAACCCAAAATCTTGGTTAACATCTAACTCTGTTAATTTTTTTTTACTAATTTTCGTTTTCCCTTTGTTGTTTTATTGTTTCTTTTTTTTTATTTGATAATAGAACAAGCTGGGTAGAGGGCATCAAGACAAAGTTCAATAGTCCATGAAAATAACTGAATCAAGGTAATTCTACACTTCAGTGGGACCTTGGTGCTTAATCTGCTAATATTGGTTTCTGATTTCATTTGCTAAAATTTTTTTCATTTTAGTTCCATTTTCTTTGAATTCCTTGGTGATGCTTACAAATTGGTGAATTACAATTTATGTAGAATTAATTTGTAGATCCTATAATAACTTATTAATGATATAGAAAATATTTTATTTCATGTGTTGATATATACTGTAAATGGGGAAACCATCCACAATAGACAGATTTTTTTTTAGGCTGATGCTAGCAATGAGCCATTGCTAACCTCTGACATTGAAATCCCAATTTCTGAAAGTCGTCCAACGAAATCTCAAAGAACTAAAATTGATGATAGCACACTGAAGCGTGATCCTGGATTGTGTTTACAAATTTGTGATTAACATGTTAATCGTCATGATGAAATCTTGAGAGCATATATTAAGGCTACTCATACCAACCTATACCTGTCAAAATATCCAAAATTCGGATCTGTAACTCATCCTCTGGTTTTCAACCTCATGGTTTAAGCTATTTGCTTCATGGCTTGAATATTCACTCGAGAAAGATGCAACTTTCTATTTACCACGCTTTCTATTCAATAAACCCATTAGCTCTGGATATCCTAGGCAAAATGCATTCATTATAGATAGATTTAAGAGTTGGAAGAAAATAAGAGATTGAAAGGATTATGCTTTTCTGAATCATGTTGAGATAGATCCTAACTCTCTTCATAAACTTGCTGAAAGATCAAGTGAGGATTTAATGAATCAACCTCAACATATTCAAAAGGCTCTTGACAATTACACTTTTGAACAAATTACAAGCAATCAGCTTCGATTGAAGGTCTCCATTAAAGTAGTTCGATGGCTTGTATTCTAATGTTGTTCTTTTAAAGGACGGGATGAAAGTTCTAGTTCAATCAATCATGCGAATTTTCTTGAAATGCTGAATTTGTTGAGTTCATATAATGAAAATGTTGCTAAAGCATTAGATAAGGCTCCTAAAAACTGCTGCTTACACATCACCGATGATGCAAAAAGAAATTTTGCATATTTTTTTGATGAAAATGAAGAAGACAATTCGTGATGAAATTGGTGATGCAAAGTTTTACCTAATTACTGACCAAGCTTGTGATGAGTTAAAAAAAGAGCAAATGGCTATAAGCACCCTATTTTTACCCGCTTGGTAATCTCTAGTCCAAATCAATCTTCTAGTAAAACATCACAAAACTATCAAGCCCAAATTGCCTTTTTAAACTCCAATCCAGTCAATTGGTCACTTCCCGAGCCGTCGGGCCTAACTAAAGCCAAATGACCAAAATGTTGCTACGCTTTCCAAGGTAGCTTTCAGAGACCAGGCAGTCTCCAAAACCAATCACCACCATCGAAGTGATTGAAACACTCACAAACCTTAAACAGTTCATTTCTGGCACCTGCTAGCCCACCAATGTAGAATGTCTGTTATGCCCCTTGGCCCCCGATAATTTCTCGAGATTAAGCAGTCTCTGGAACCAACACCAAACCATCGGAGTGGCAGAAAGACTCACAAACCTTTAAGCTATTGAAGTGACGAGAACACTCACCAGATCGACACAAGTTTTGCCACTAAACCACCTAGTGTCACAAGACCAAATGCTCATCTTGGTTGTGGTATGTTTATCAGAGAAAAGAAAGACCTCTAGAAACCAACCTGTCATAACCGTAAGAGTGACAAAAACGCTCGTAAACTCCTATCAACACCGACGCCTACTAGCCCGTCTTAGTGAAAAATGATTAAACTACCCCTTGGGCATAATGGCACGTCTTGCGAGAAAGTACAAACTCCTCGAGACGGTAAGTCCATCCAACCCGACACATCTTGCGAGAAAGTACAAACTACTCAAGACGGTAAGTCCATCTAACCTGACACATCCTTGAGAAAGTACCAACTCCTTAAGATGGTAAGCCCACCTTTTAGGAGTGTCCCCTGATAGTTTGGCATGTTCAATATGCCATTCCAGTCAACTTTGGACCAATTTCGGTGACACTCAGTTAAAATGACCATTTTACCCCTGCACAGACCAGCACGCCCTCGAGAAAGTACTAAGTCCTCAAGACGGTAAGCCCACATTTCCAAGACTATCCCTTAATAGTCCAATATGTTCAATGTATTATTTCAACTGGCTTCGAAACTGTTTCGATGATACCGGTTAAAATAACTGTTTTGCCCTTGGGCACCCCGACACTCTCACCGCAAAGTATAAGTCCCTCGAAGCGGAAAGACCATATCAAACTACCTCTAGGTAGTCAAACATGCTCTTGTGTGAGAATAAAGTCCACTTCAGCCTCATTCCGGCAAGTTTTGATCAAAATGACCATTTTACCCCTAGGGGCACGAGCCTTCGTTCCAACTACACTGGTTTTGGCAATCAAATCGGCATCCACCGAGATACCCCACTAAACATCCCCATATTTTTCCAAATGAGTCCCTTGAATCGAAACATCTCTAAGTCAACAAAAGCTTCCTGGAGTGTCTCATAGACACTTCGCTAAGGTTGTCTTTTTCTCCGATTCACTAATTAAAACGCACTGTCAAATGACTTGAGAAATTTGTAAATCAGGGAATTCTCGAAAGCCTTTCCATAAGTATTTTCATCAATACGGCTCAATTAAAAAGATTGATTCCTGAAGCATCCGATCGCGTGGCCCGAAAGTGGCCACTTTGAAAAACCCTTGGAGGGTCGCACAAACGCTCCACTAGGGTTGACTTTTTCTTTAATTTTTTTTATTAAAACACACTGTCAAATGATTTAAGAAATGCATAAATTAAGGAATTCCCAGAAGCTTGTCCGGAGGACTTCCCATCGATATAGTTCGATTGAGGAGATCGCTTCCCGAAGGCCACGAATCATATGGCACAAAAACTATCATTTTTAGAAACCCTCAGAATGTCTCACAGATGCTCCAAAAATTTTTTTTTAAGCACACTTCTTGAGAAAATATCTCAGTCATCTAGAATCCTTTGAAGCTCCCTAGGGCTCCTGGTTCATAAGAAACAGCAGTCGAACATCATGAACGTGATAGATTTCCTCGGATCTTTCCTGAATTACACGAATATCAAGGCAAAGTCAACATAAAGTTCTCAGTAGCTAAGCGTGTACTACATACGCCCAAAAAAATGATTAGATCGGATAAAACTTTGCTTCCTAGCTAAGATAGGATAGTATAGGGAGTGCCATGTGGCACCCAGCCACTGGAGGAGAACAGGTGCATGTGCTACATACGCTTGACCAATTTTTTGCTAGGTGCATGTAGGGCATGCACCTAGAATGTTTCATTGCCTATAAATAGCAGGCCACCCACCTGCGTATTCCAGACTCGAAAAGAGTAACAAAGCTCTGCCAAATTCAATCTAGAACTCCGAAATTCAAGAAAACTCGAAGTTCTTTAAAGCTCCAAGACAATTCAAGCCTTCTTAAGTCCATTTATGACCATTCAAACTCAAGGCTACTCAACAATGGTGGATTGAAGACCAAGGTAGGGTTTCTCTTTACATTTATCTCTCTCCCACTCTTTCTCTTCTCCCTCCAAGCACACTTGAGTTTTCTCCTTTTTAATCCCCATCTTCTGCCTCCTTTTCTTGCATGCTTGGGACAAAAGGGTTCTAGGCCATGCTTAGAGGAAAGCCTATGAGGAACACCAGTTGAGGGATCCCTCTTTGGCCTACTTAAGCATAGTATGGCCCTAAAACCACTTGCAATATGGTGTAGCCTTCAACCTTATATGCTTTATGACCCTTTGCATATAAATGTTATATTGTTCATGTATTGCTTGTCATGGCTTTATTTTCTATGTTTCAAACCAATTTCAAAAACACCATTGTTTCCATCTTCCAAAGCTCTCCTAAGTTTATGTTCAAATGATTTTTAAAAAGTGGCTCTAAGTTGGAATTTCTTAAAGTTTAAGCTAAGAACCCTTGTTTTTCAAACCTTAGAAAGCTCTACAAAACCCTAACCCTTACTTTGCATAATTGCATTTCTACTCTCTTGAGTTACATAAAAACGGCTTTCAAAACCCCCTCTCTAAAAGAGGTTTTCATTGACTTGCAAAGTTTTCAAAACAACCCTTCCTTAGGGGAACTTCTCAATGTTCTGCTCTCTTGAATATTGTGGTTGGAATTATCCCATTGAGTCTTCTTTTGAGTGATTTCCCTCAAATTGAGCATATAAACCCTTATTCTTTAGATTAGTTTTCAAAATCTTAAAAGTCATTTTCCAACCTTTCAAGAAATGGTTTCAAAAAAGTTCATTTCTATTCATTTCCATCAAACTAGTTTTCAAAATTACCTATCTTATATTGATTTTCAAAAGTTTTACTTTTTTAAGTTTGTGGTTGAAATGGTTCCAAAGAAACCCTCTTTAGAGTGGTTGCTCTAAAATGGTTTTCACAACCTCCTTTCAAAGTTTCATGCATAAAACCATTTTTTCAAAACCACTAACCCTAGTTCAAAACCACTTTCCAGCCTTCCAAAACCACTAAATTCAAAATGCTAATAAAAAACCACCCTCCAAAACCACTAAGTCCAAACCACTTTTCAAAACCACCTTTCAAAACCCTAGATTAACTTGACCCTAGTGGTTCAAAACCCTAGGTTAACTTGACCCTAGTTGTCCACCCTAGGTTAACTTAACCTTAGTTGTCCAACCTTAGGTTAGCCTAACCTAAGTTAGTTAACCCTAGGTCAACCAAACCCTAAGTTAACCTAACCTTAGTAAGTTAACCCTAGGTCATCCAACCCTCGTTAACCTAATCCTAGTTAGTTAACCATAGGTTAATCCAACCCTAAGTCAACCCAACCAAGGTTGGTGGATTTTAAGGCTCCAATTAAAAGGCCCTTTTCAAATGATTTTTCGATTCAAAAACCATTTTCATAGCATGCTTTCAAAAGCATCCAACTCTCTTGAGTTTTCAAAAATCAGTTCTAAAATCTTTTCAAATGTTTGCATACTCTATCCCAAATTGTTTTCAAGAGATTTCTTAAACTTGTCTTGACTCAAAGGATTAGATACTTAGCATTTTCCAAAAACTAGTTTCAAAATGCCTTCAAAAACTCACAACCATAAGGTGTCCCTGACCCTTTAGGGTTAGGGTTTTCAAGGAAAGTGATATATTAGATGTAATCTTCAAAAGTTTATAACAGGGTTTTAACCCTAAATATTTTCTGAAACCTCTTTCAAAAATGATTTACAAAAGTCATAACCTTAAGACAATCTTACTCATTCAATAACCCTGAAGCTCTAAAAACCTAAGGAAAGTCTAGCCCCTTCTGAACTTGTTTTCAAAATTAATAACCTTAAAGGTGTTAGTTTCTCAATAGCAAATCTCTCAAAGGTAGTGAGATATTCAACATACCTCTTATAAGGTATTCAAAAACCTTTCAAAGACAAGTTCACAAGAGCTTTACCAATCCAAACTCTATTTCAAAATTTTCGAATCAAGCTTTCAAAAAGCATTTCAAAACTCCCTTGAGTTGTTTTCAAAAATATTTCAAAACTCCCTTGAGTTGTTTTAAAAATATTTCAAAACTCTCTTGAGTTATTTTAAAAATATTTCAAAACTTCCTTGAGTTGTTTTAAAAACATTCCAAAACTCTCTTGAGTTACTTTCAACAATACCTCATAACATTTTCAAGTCCTATTCCAAAACTCCCTTGAGTTGCTTTCAAAATTTTCCATAAATTTTTCAAGTGGCTTCCAAAAAAGCACTGCTAAAAATACTTTCAAAAACATTCAAATTCAATTGCAACCACTTTTCAAAAACAATCCAGTCCTATTTCAAAGACATCTTCAAAACAATCCAAGTCTTATTTCAAAGGCACTTTCGAAAATCTCTAAGTCTAAGTCCAAACTCTCTTAAGTTCATGTTTCAAAGACCTTCAAAGACTCCCATGAGTCCATTTTCAATTGGGGCCTAGCCCGAACTATGACTGATCTGATTCTCGCCAACGAGATACGTAGGCTACTTAGAGAAACCTAGGTGTGGTCACCACGTCCTTCAAATGGACACATTTAAAAAATGTTTCAATCACACATATAAGTACCCTATTTTTGATCGCTCGACAGTCTACAGTCTGTCTAGACTTATATTCAAGTCAATGTGGATATATTCTGAGTCAAATTAACTTTTCCAAGTCTAATCCTATCAATCCATCGCTTTGCAGGCCCGTTGGGCTCAAATAGAGGCAAAATGACCAAAATGCCCTTAGGGGTAATGTTCAGTCCAATTCCAACAGGCACGTCTTTCTGAAGACGATAAGTTTCCATTCTAATTCCAATTCCAATTAAATCAAGCGCACCTTTCGAGAAAGTTGATTCCTTAAGGTGGTAAGATCCTCCAATCCGGCAAGATTTTGAGTGAATTCTTCGGAACGGTAAGTTCCTTCAAACTTGTCGACCGGGACGAGACCCCAAGTCCCCTAGATGGTAGAATGGTTCACCTTTGGCGTTTACTAGCCTACCAATGTAGATATGTCCACTTCGGCACACCTTTTGAAAAAGTTGATTCCTCAGGCGCTAAATCCATTTAGCAGTTTCCCGAGATCAAGCAGTCTCGGAAATGATCGCGAATCGTCAGAGTAGTGGAAGTACTCGTAAACATCGCAACCGTCAAAGTGGCGGAAGTACTCGCAAACAGGTCAATATAGGAAATTGCCAACAAACCCTTGTATCACAGGACCGCTGTCAGAGTGGCGGAAATACTCAAAACCCAGGTCAACACCGGTGCCTGCTAGCCCACTTCAGTGAAAAATGACCAAACTACCCCTATGGCCATTTTCGGCACATTTCTCGAGAAAGTATCTAAGTCCTCAGAACGATAAGTCCACCCTTCCAAGATTGTCTTAAAGGCAATCCGGCATGATTAGGTGCCTTCTAGTCTATTTCGAGCCAATTCCGAGACATTCCGGACAAGATGACCATTTTGCACCTACGCATCCGAATGCCCCGGGGACCACACCGGCTCTGGGTATCAAACCGGTAACTTCCCGAAAATGCTTCTTATAGTATTCCCGACCTTTCATTATCTTTCCGAATCATTCTGAGTCAGTTCCGACAAACCCGGTGCAAGATGACCGTTTTGCCACTAATGGGCCAGTCGCCTTTTCCGACCACACCGGCTCTGGGTATCAAACCGGTAGCCTTTGGGAGCATTCTAAATAATGTTTCCAAATCACGAGTCTTCTTCCAGGATATTCTGAGTCCATCCCAGTAGTTTTCTGATCCGATTGACCGTTTTACCCTTAATGGCCCGGTCAACCCTTCCAACACATCCTGTTATCATTTTTCAAGTCTATTACCTCCGGGACCCTATTCTAAGGGTTCCTATTCTTTTCCAGCCTTCCGGACCATTCCCAGCCCTTTCAAATCATTCCCAGACTTTCTAAAGTCACTCCTAGTGAAACCAGGTTAAAAATTGCATGGTAGTCACTAGTACAGGCGCCCAAATCTTTTGAAGATACGTTGTTTGCCGACCTTAAAACTTTCCTAAGTGGCTGGCGCCACTCCTAGCGGCGCTAAAAGGATTTTTGGCCTGGCACCACTGCAACAGGTGCCAGGTCATTCATCTCTCTATAAATACAGAGCCTTCTCCAGCGTGAAAGAGGTTTGCAAACTCAGTCTAAAAGCCCTACTTTTCGATACACAGAGCCCGTAGCCTCCCAAAACCCTAGTCTCCTTTACGTTTTCTAAACCCTAGCCTCCTATACACTCATACACACTCTCATACACTCATACATTAGCCTTCAAAGCCTCCATTGAAGACTTGAAGTGCTGCAAACTGAAGCTCTCAAAGATCAAGACGAAGACTAAAGCGAAGACCGAGCAAAGCAAGACAAGCAAAGCGCACAAAGCAAAGCAAAATAAACAAGACACATGGTAGGCTTTCTATTTAAGTTTACGCATCTTCCCCCTCTCTTCTCTCCCCTAACCCACTTGGGTTTTCTTCTATTTTAATCCCCCATCTTCTTCCCCCCCCCCCTTCTTGCATGCTTGAAACAAGGGATTTCTAGGTCCATGTGTAGGATTAGTTTATTGGAGGTCATCGTGTCGAGGGCTTTCTTTTAGTCTAATCGGAGACCACGTGGGTTCGGCCCCCTTGATTATGTGGTGAAGCCTTTAACCTTGTATGTTCACAATCCCAACTTGCATTGTGCATATCATAGTCTTGCATTCTTCTAAAATTCGTTTTTAAACTCGTTTTCAAAACTTGCATTAACATTGTTTTCAAACTTGCATCAAAACCTTCTTTTTCAAAACTTATTTTCAAAATCACATTCCTAAGGTGATTTTAGCATTTCCATGGTTAGGGTTGCTTTAGGAAAGTATTACATTTAAAGTGACCAATATGATCCATATTTTCAAATCTTCGTTGTTTTCAAAACTACTATCTTAAAGTGGTTTTAATCTTCTTATGGTTAGAACCACTTTAGGAAAGTGAGATATTTTTATGAACTCTCCAAAAACTCCCTTTTCAAAACTTTCTCCCTCTAAAAATCCGTTTTTCAATACACTTTCTAAAAATTCTCTGCAACCTCCTTTTCAAAATTCCTTTCCAAAATTGTTTTCAAAAACTCTCTCCAAAAGTCTATGTTTCAAAAATTCTTTTTCAAACTTCTTTCCAAAACACTCTCCTCAAAATCCACTTTCTAAAAACGCTCCTTAAGTTTCCTTCTTAAACAACTCTTTCCAAAAATCTCTCTCCCAAAATCTCTTTCCAAAAACTCTCTCAAAGTGTTGCTTTCCAAAAAATCTTTTCAAAAACTCTCTTTTCAAAACTCATTTTCTAAAAACTCCTTTTTAGGATCTCTTTCCAAAAATCTTCTTCCAAAAACTAGCTTTCCAAAATCTCTTTTCTTGGAGCCCAAGTCAAGCCCTAGAGCTAACAATTAGGAAACCCTAATTTCCTTTATCAAAAACATAATTTTCAATCTTGCTTTAAAACCTAGGTTTCCAAAATCTCCTTTTTTACATCTAAACCATAAGTTTCCAAAACCCCTTTTCTATGTCAAAACTATACTCTTCCAAATCTAAGGTTTCTAAACATCATCTTACCAAATCCATACCAAATCGAATCTCCCCTTTAGGAAATCAAATCCAATCTCCCATTTAAGAAACTAGATCTTATCCTCCGTTTTTGGAAACAAAATCAAAACACCTCTTTTTAGAAACAAAATCCAATCCCTTGTTTTAGGAAATACGAATCTCAATCCTTCCAACTCCAAATCCTTCCTAAATCCACTCCTTCCTAATCTCATACTTTCCTAAATCTTACATTTCCAAAACTTGAATGTTTAAATCTTTCCTTCAACTTTAAACTTCTAAATCTTTCCTAATTCCATACCTTTCCAAATTTCGACTTTCCAAATCCAAATCTAAGTTTTCAAATATTTCTTAAACTCAAACCTTTCCTAATTTCAAGAATTTCTAAAACTCAAACATTTTCCAAATTCTAAACTTTCCTAAATTTCAAATCTTTCCAAATTTAAAACTTTCTAAACTCAAAACTTTTTTACTTCAAACCTTTCATAATTTAAAACTTTCCAATTCCAAAACTTTTCCTATCTTAAACTTTCCTAATTCGAAATCTTTCCTAAAATAACACTTTTCTAAAATGAAACTTTCCAAATTCGAATCTTTCCTAAATCCAATCCTTCCATAATCTTCCAAGTCAAATATTCGAGTCAAATCTTTCTTAAACCTCAAGTCTTTCCTAAATCCTCTCTTTCCTAAGTCTAGGTTTCCTAAACCTCAATTTTTTCAAAAACAAGTCCAAATCTTTCTTCTAACTACTATCTTTCCAAATCAAAGTCTAATCTTTTCAATTCGAAATTCCAATTTCCAATCCTCTATTCTAAATTCAAATCAAATCCAAATTTCAATTCAAATTCTTTTTTTTCAAACCAAACATTCTATTTTCTATTGGACTCTTGTCCGAACTATGACTGACCTGATTCCTCCAAAGAGAAACGTAGGCAACCCTCATGGGTGCGGTCAGAACCTTTTTCAAGCTTCTATTTCCATAATTTTCTTTCAAATCTCCAAATTCCATAATCTATTTTCAAGTTTCCAATTCCAAAAATCTGTTTTCAAATCTCTTTTTAAATCAAATCAATTTCTTTTCAAATCTATTTCCAAATCTATTTTCTAACTCTCTCTTTCTTTTGCATTTACATGTCATGCATCATGTCTTTTTAAACATTCTTTTTCTAAAATGGATAGGATTGGACATTTGTTAGTTGAAGATTCTTATAGGTGAATTTAGGGTGAATAGACATGTAGGTACCGCAAGAGCGGGGTAGGGTAATGGCTTAGTGCGTCTTCCGTACACGTAACCAACCTCCAAACCTAGGATCACTATTTTTGAAAGACCAAAATGGAGTTATTTTAAAAAAAGGGCTTAATATTTTCTAAAGGTTGCTAAATAACCTGTTTTCCTAAAAACCCTCTCTAGATAAAGTATTTTCTAAAAACTCTAAGTGTAATATTCGAATTAGGTTTAGTTTTTAGGTGACCTAACTCACCTTAATCAATTTAGGTGGCGACTCCAAATGTTTTTTAAAAGCCCTTTATTCAAATCAATTTTCAATTCAAACCTAGTCGCACTCATTCTTCTAGGAGGATGAGTTATAACGAGAGAGTACAGTAATTTTTCCACTTGTGTCTATATTCCTCGAGTGCAAAAAATCTGAACGCGACAGCTGGCGACTCTGCTGGGGACACTTAGAGGGTTAGGCCGTAGTCATGTCTCTTTACCCCTCACCCATGTAGAGTCTTCAATTAACTTGTTCAATCCTATTCACTTTAAATTTTCAAAACCAAATTTTCAAAATTGTTTTCAAAAAACATGCATTTATTCATATTATCTTGTATTAAGTTTGTCATCCACATACTAACTCTTGCATCTTTTTTTTGTAGGTGCGCTTTGTATTTATAATATTATTTTATTAATTGTTATGCATGAATGTGATGAACAGGATGGATGGGAGTTGTTGGGCTCTTTCCTCCACTTTCAAAAATCACACACACACACTGCACGTGCACTTGCATTCTGCATACTTGCATTTTTACCCTGATATGACCCTTCTAATTAGAAAGGGGGAACGGAATATTGGTTGTGGGCAAGATGCTGTGTCAGTTTCTTCGCCTATGGCCTCTTGATGGTTCCCTCGCTCGGATCACCAACCGATCATGGCACCACCTCGGGGAGTGGGCCTAGGTGTGTGCTAGCATGCGTGTGTGTGTGTGACTTGTGTTGATGTAGATACAAGTTGTATCTATAGTTGTCTTCAAGCCAAGGGGGAGAGAGAGAGAGAGGAGCTTGTTAGTATTTTGTGTGTTTGGCAAAAAAGAAAGTGAGAGAAAAGAAAAGCGAAAAAGAGAAAGGATAAAAAGGAAGAAGGAATTCAAGGGGAAGCTTGTTATTTTATTAGTGAAGGTGAGGAATCTTGTGTTTATGCTTGTTTCATTACATTTTTGTTGATTGTTTCATAATAGCACATCATTCCATGCCATAGAAGAGAGAGTTGGAGTGAGGAGACAGAGGTTGTATATGATTTCTTAGAACAAGCCTTAAATTCTTCATGTTTAGTATGTGTTGTTGTTTTGAAGTTTTTTTGGAAACTTTAGAACTTCATTTTAGGCTTTAGAGGGCTTAGAATTATGTTAGGGTAACAAGGGAGAAGTTGAAACCATGTTTTGAGAAGTTCAATTTTGGACCAAGGGGAGAGAGGGGCACACTGGCATGCCGGGGCGCCTAGTGGTGCACCGCTTTGTTGGAGGGTGCCACTAGCACGCCTAGTTGCATAGTCGGCTACTAGGAGAGCGCTAAGGGGTGCCTAGTGGCGCTTTTCCAGGCCACAGTTATAGCTCACTTTGGTAAAATGGTCATATCTCACTCTAGAAAACTCGAAACGTTACGCCGTCTGAAGCGTTGAAAAGTGGACTCATAGATATTTCTATTGATATAAAGTTTTTACTCTAAATATTTATAAATTAAGAGATATTGTAGTTTAAAGTTAACCAAAAATTGCTATCAGCAACACCATTTTCTAGAATTTTAGTCCATATTTTGTTGGACATAACTTCTTTATTTGAAATGCATTTTTGACCCATAACCTATCAAATTAAAGGTCTTTAAACCTATTTTCATATGAAACCGATCTAGAATGTAAATTCATTATTTTGAGGTTGATGTGATTCAAAGAGTAAATCTGTGTTGAGGGACTAATGTTTCAACTTTCAAATTTTGTACTCATGTTATGCATTGATACACTTGTATGGTATTCTAGTACGATATTGGGAGTATCATTTCATATATTGATGCTTACTGAATTATGAAGTAGTATATGCTTTACAAGTTTGATATGGTGATTTGCGTTAAGTGCAAAGTGGTTCAAGACACTCCGGTCCAACCTAAGGAGTGACATCATTTTGGTTATAATTGATACAAAGTGGGGAGTTTAAGATATTCTTACTCATATTATATTGAATGTCTTCTTATTTATATTGATGATGATTGTTGGAATATGAGGTGATATTTGCATACAACTCATATTGTGTGCATAATTTGCATTACACGAAAGAAGGTTTAGCCGATGTGAGCTAACCTAAGGTAGTCACGATAGACTAATCTAAAAGGGTGTCAAGGTGGACATTCCTTAATAACAATCCATCGATATATTGGGTCAATGTTATCTAAATCACGCGCTCATTTGTGGCGTATCATACATTGCATCACAAGAGATATTACATTTCATTGGTGGTGCATTCTTCAATGGTTATTTATCATTCATTTTTTATGTGTTTGAATATCTTTGTGAGCAAGTTGATATATAGTTCACATCCACACTGATTATTTTAGCAGGTGAGATAG